>JARZZO010000012.1:25637693-26837693 GCA_030544215.1 Zantedeschia hybrid cultivar
TGTGAATATGTGTTATAGTGATCAGATTATGATGAGATCATACTAATGAGACTGATCACTTAAACACACGTATTCTTAATCGTTCATAGTCGGAGGATATCCGAGAAGGACATCGGATATCCGGTTAGACTAGTACAGATTACTCATGCTCATATGATGAGGGTGACTGATCTCATAAGTCACTTGTGTGGAGACACTAAGGCGAATTTGTAGGTGCTCATTGGAGAATGAGTTCACTGAACTGATCCGACTGAATCGCTGAATGGTATTGTACCTCACTGTCAACCAGCTTGATTCTATTGTCGCAGTTGCGTGGATGGTCCTCGGACCTGAGACACCAAGGACACCTTGGCGGTGGACTTCTGTGCTTTGACCTTGGTTTACGAATCTCTAGCCACAAGATTCTAATACGCCAAGGATTGGGTACAGCGGAATACCGTCGAAGGGAATTGTGTGTCAATAAGGAATCATTCGCTCTCGGTACTTAGAGAGAGAATGCTCTAGGAAGGATGCACGAAAGTCCCTGGCCAGGGCGGACGATAATATCGGGAAAGGAGTTTTCCGATATTCATCAGCGGCATACAATCCAAGTGAGTCGACCGGTTAGGGTTTGACAGCTCGCCATACCCTGAGCTGACTCGAGAGCATTGTACGAATGAAGGATTATATCCATGCGGTAACTGTCGGCGGAAAGGTTCCAAGAGTGGGTTAATTAACCCCAATACCTTCCGGGTTCACGCGGTTTTGCTTGGCACCCAACGTGATCAGAGGCCCGGTCGAATTCGATGTGCGACATCAATTCGATTGATTAATTAATTAATAAATGGTTATTAATTAATTAATAAAGCTAGTGAGGAGTCACTGGGCTTGTTGGGCCATTAACTGGACTGGTACTTGGGCCTAGAGGGTCACACGCAAATGATTCTCAAGGCGATGGATAAATAAGTGGGTTTTATATAAACCGCGGGTTTTTATGAAAAACCGCACGGTTAGTATAAAACATAGCGAACGGGCTGAGCGGGCCAAGCTGTTGCTAACCCTAGCCGCCCCTCCTCAGTTTCTCTCTCTCTCAGGCGGCTAGACAGATCCAGATATGCTCCGCCGCTTCTCCGAATCCCGTTTCACGGGAAATCGTCCGCGCGTTGCGGCGATCTTTGCGGCGACCGGCGGAGGTTTCGTGGGCTGCGAAGAACGAGGAACGTGAGGATATCCGTCGCGAGGAGGATCGAGTGGACTTCGCTAGAGGCCGCGCACTTGCGCGACTTGCGGATTCGAATCCGCGCATGATGAGAATCGATTATCCAATAATCGTTGTTTTTAGTTCTTCGAAACGAGAAAACGGATCGCTGTAAAATTTTATTTTCCGCTGCGTGAGCGATCTGGAGAAACCCGAGAAAACCCAACAGTTTTAACCACCGGATTGCTCACACGGTTGTGGCGAACTCCCTGCCGCAACTATAAGTTCATGCGATGAACAAGGCATGTGTGGAAATTTTTCCTTGGATATTCTACATCCGGACGTGTGGATTGTTTTTGAAACATTGGCAAATATGTCTGGATGGCCATGAGGAAGACGACGGGTTGTGGACATGATCATGGCGTTGGGGAGGGTGTTTACGGGTTAAGGAGGATTTGTAAATAATGATAGGGAGGCCGCAGGGATTGTCCCTGACTCCCTATTGCCGGATGGGAGTTTGGTGAGATCTGGCGCGGTCTCTAGTGCCATCCGGTGCTGCCCCAACAGGCGCAGTTGCCGGGGACCTCCCCCCTTGCGGGCCAACGTACCGGTACGATGTTCACAGGTAAAGAAGGCTACAGGGATCGTCCCTGGCATCCTCCCGCTAGATGGGAGCTCCGGCATCGTCGGAAGGCATCACCGGTGCCGTTCGGCGCTCCCCCGGCTAGCGAACCCCCCGGGGACTGCGCACTAGGCGCCATAGATACCTGCAGCCATGCACGTGCCCTAATGGGCGGCGGGAAGAGAATGCGTGGGCCGCCGGTCTGCCCCGCCTGAGTCTGGGGACCCACGCCCGATCCAAACCCGAACCGTACCCGGCCAACCCCCCCCCCCCCCCTAACCGTTAAGGCCCAACTAAACCCCATTTAGCCTGTTTAATGCTTATTTAAACCCAATTTTGAAGTTTTAAATTTGTTTAAATTGTAAAATATTAATTAACAACTTATTTAAATTGTTTAATTAACTGTTAATTAATTTAAGAGGTTTAAATCTAATAGGGTATATGTTAATTATTTTAAGAGTTTTAAATTGTTAACTCAATCCCTTTTAGTTAATTAAGTTTAGAATTTGATCATAATAACTTGATTAATTTTCTACATAACTGGAAATGTATTGTCTTTGTTGTTCAAATCGTTTGGACATGTGTTAAATTAACTAAATAGTTTAGTTATTTAATTTCTCAATTATATTGTGAATATTGTTGTTAAACTTAAACTAATTGCTATTTCTAAACTTATAGTGTTATATATATATATATATATATATATATATATATATATATATAGATTATACCAACAATGGTTATATGATAATTATTTGATGCATTTGATGTGTCGTGATGAATGTTCGGATGATCATGGACTTAGTTTAATCATGTGATGATTTTTTTATGGTTGAATGCAATGTATGTTTTCATATGATGGAAATTTTAATAGGATATGCGTGTCCTTCTCTCTCTTAATCTTATCCAAAATGTACATTCTATCTCCCTAAATTTTGTACTCCCCTTGATCAGATTAAGATTTTTAATTATAATTAAAATGTACATTTGTGGGCCTGCGAGTCTAATGTTCATTATTACATGTAAATATAGCAGGTTAAGATTTGAGGATGGGATCTTGTGAAGACACCCCTGGAGGATGGACTTGCATCAGATGGAACGTGTGTTGCATAGATGAATATGGTTCATCATAGGATACTTTTGTGGATCATCGTTTGGCTCTGATGATGCTAGGGGTGTTCACGGGTCGGTTTGGTTCAGTTTTTGGGAAAAAAAATTCATCCCAAACCGACCCGTATGGCTGACAGAAACTGAACCAAACCAAACCGAACAAAATCGGTTTGATTCGGTTTAAATTGCTAGCCTGTGCGAGCAGCACCCAATGATGAACCTTGGGCACACTTAGACCGACACAAGTGCAAAAAGCACAGGGTGTGACTTACTTTATAGAGCATTTGAGGTCTTACTTTCTCTGTTTCTCTGATGTGGGATTACACATAACCACACCCACCTACTTGCACAATGCCCAGAGGGAGAGAAGACCTCACATGACGCGCACCAGCACTCAGCAGGCCACAGCACGCATGATCACGTGACATGCAACGTCTTTGCTACGCACTGGCCCTCTGTAGGCTGCAGCTGCTGCCAGGTCCTGCCAGTTATGAGCCTTTTGGCATGTGGATTGTTTAGTCCCACCTTGGGAAGCCAAAGAAAAACACTACGTGCCATCTCCAACCCCAAGCAGCAGAGCCCAGTACAGTACGCAAGTGACTACAGGCCTTGGCCCATATAGATCACTTCACAGGCCTTGGCCCATATAAATCACTTTACAACTTAAGAAAATGACAAACATTTTGGTTTAGACGGTTCGGTTTGGTTTTTACAGGTTGAGGTATTTAGAAACCGAACCAAAGCGAAATACCCTTCAAACTGAACCAAATTGAATTTTCAGTTTGGTTTGATTTGGTTTTTCGATTTGAACCGAATAGTGAACACCCCTAGATGATGCCATACTAGAATTAAGAGTCCATGATCATCCTATTTTAATTTCTGCATATATGTGATATCTGTGAATTGTGCTATTAGATAAATATTTATAGTATAGTATATTGGATACTTCAAACGAAATATTATTAATAGCACTTATGTTCTATCAAACAAAATTACTCAAATACCCTCTATTTAAAATTTAAGTTGTAACGTAAGATATTTAGAATATTCCACGTAGCTCACCATCATTATAGATCTTAGGTTAATTTTTATTTCAAATGGATATGTTGTGCTATCACAAGATCTATTTGACTTAGAAATTAATAAGAGTCTATGACATGTTAATGCCATTTAAGAGAGGTGGACAAATGGTGTAGTTTTTTTGTGCTACTACAAGGATTACACCGCGAGTTCATGCTCTCTATGTAATGATGGATTAACTTAACTAAATCACTTGATTTGTTGTGCTACCACAAGATCATTGAGATTTAGGGGTTAAACTTGATCAGATATTGCAAACGTTGCAAGTGTCAAGAGTTGGTTGTCTAAGGAATATGGTGTGATTTGTTGTGCTACTACAAAGTCACATGCATGATATCCAAAGGATTTTGATCCCCACTAGGAGATCACCAACCACAGAAATTATAACCACTCCATCATCACCTCTACTAAAATTAGGCTTTTTTGTAAAACTCTACAACTACTAATCATCCTTTTGCACCGCAATCACTCTCTTTGCCACGGTTGATCTGATAGACAACTGGTACAAAGAAGCAACAACCTCTTCGATCGAACTCTAATCCTGCAACATCATCAGCCTCTTCCTGCTCAAGGCATCAACTACCACATTGGCTTTGCCAAAATGATTACTTAACTCGAAATCATAGTCCTTCAAGAACTCTATCCGCTGCCTTTGCAATTGAATTCTGAGTGTGATAGCTAATGCATTGAGCAGAAAGCTTATGGCATTGCAATTGCATTTTGAGTGGAAAGATATCGAAGATGCTATTGAAGCCACACCTTAGGAACACAGTGAGAGGTCCTATATGATGCAGTTGACTATTTGATCTACTTTGATTGATCGCATTATCCAGACTCAAGAGAAGGATTAGATTGTTCTTACTATGAAAGATAAGCCTGATGTGGTGAAAGATACATATGGAGGTATTCGACTTAGCAACATGTTATGCGTGCCGAATGATGACGAGCTAAGAAAAGAATTGATCGTTGAAGCTCATAAATCCAAATTCTTTATACATCTAAGGAGCACTAAGATGTATCGAGATTTGAAGAAGAATTTTTGGTGGTCAGAAATGAAGAAATACATTGCAAATTTTGTTTCTAGATGTTTGACATGTCTGCAAGTGAAGGCCGAACATCAAAGACCTGCTGATCCATTACAGTTAATGAAAATTCTGTATTGAAAGTGGGAGCATATTACTATGAACTTTATTACTAGTTTTCTTAAGACTAGGAAGAGGCATGGCATGATATGGATGATTGTGGATCAGCTAACCAAATCCACTCATTTTCTAGCAGTCTATAAGGCCTAATATTTGGAAGAGTTGACTAGGTTGTTACTAATGAGATCATTCTACTTCATGGTGTGTCAGTTTCTATCATATCAAATAAGGATTTCAGATTTACTGCTTGATTATGGAAAAGTCTACATGAAGCATTGGGTATACAACTGAAATTTAATTTTTCTTTTCATCTTTATGATGATCAATATGAGAGGACGATACAAACGCTCGAGTGGCAAGGGTGGCTTGGATGATCAGTTGCCTCTTATTGAGTTTGTGTACAATAACAGTTATGATTCTAGCATTAGGATGGTTCCACATTAGACACTTTATGGCATACTATGTAGGTCACTTGTTTGTTGTTCTAAGGTTGGTGAAAGAAGTATGGTGGGACCGCAAATTGTGCAAGACTATTATGAGAAGATTGATATTATTATAAAGAGAATACTTAATATTTAGAGTTGCTAGAAGAGTTACGCTAAAAATAGAAGGCGAGAGCTGACATTTGAAGTGGGAGATCATATGTTCTTGAAGGTGTCTCTTACTAAAGACGTGAGGCGGTTCAGCAAAAAGGGCAAATCGAGTCCAAGATTTATTGCGCAATTTGAGATTTTACAATGAGTTAACAAGGTGGCGTATAAGTTGGCACTATCACCTGCATTGGCCAATGTGCATATAGTGTTTTATGTGTCTATGCTCAGAAAGTATATATCAGATCCATCTCATGTAATCAAGTATGAGCCACTAGATGTGCAACAGGACCTATCCTATGAAGAGAAACTGGTTAGCATATTGGATTTTAAAGAGCAAATACTTCGAACCAAGGTGATTCATCTGGTGAAGATTTTATGGTGGAACTATTCTACGAAGGAAACTACGTGGGAGACAAAGGAAGACATGAAGAAGAAGCATCCATCTCTGTTTGACAAGATATACTGATTTAAATTTCAAAGATGAAATTTCTTTAAGGGAAAGACGATGTTATACCCTAGATCTTAAACCTATTAATTTGTTAATGGGCCAACGTTAATTATGTCCAATTAGATTTAAATAGACCTAGTTAAGCCAATTAATGGGCTAAAATGACTTAAATATATTTAATATTTATTTAATAATATAAGAATAGGTTTAGAATGGGTATAAATTTAGTTAAGTCAAAACAAGCCCAGTAAGCTCATTACTGTCCCAATTAGGAAACTAGTTGATTTTGAACACAGTCAAATTTCAGGCCCTGTAAACCATGTGACAACAACATATTGGAGGTATGATAACTTCGCACATAAAATTTCAAAATTTGCATAGTGGATATGGTTGGAAAGAGGATACAAAGGACTATAACTGTGTATAAAGAGCTTTTATCTAATTTAGTCGTTAAAGGAGTCGAATTCAATGAGTTTCAGTTAAGGAAGCTCACTGCGTGCGAAAATCTGGGTTCCTAGTTGCAAAGGGAGTCACTTTACTTATTGATTAAGACTCCATCTATTGGAGTTCGATCCTGAAACAAAGAGGTATTGATTTAGGTAGTACTAGGAAGGAGAAGATGTATAAATAAAGTCTTGGGGTCGTATATAAGTCCCCTTGCATGTAACTCCAAGTTTAAGGTAAGATATTGTTCTTTAGAAGGAAAGTGGGTATTTCTTGGTTAATTATTTTGAGAATTTGATTATAATCAATGTTTTATGTTATTGGAGGATAGAGGATATGAGAGAGTCTTTATAATAAGAAGAATTTATGACAAGAGCTTAAGGACTTGGTTAGAGAGGATTGGTCGTTCTTCCTTCAAAAGGTCGACTATAATAACCCATTGAATGTTTAATTTTTATTAAAATAAAAATTCGTGTTTTGATATTTTCAAAGATAAAAAATTGTGTACTCATGTTCTTTACATGTTTAAAATTCTTTTTATTTTGAGAAAAAATATCAAAAATGCTAATAAAAAAAAAAAAGAAACTATGCGTCTCGTGGATGAACGGCCAACATAGTGGCCATCCAGACCAGATGGCCAAGGCGATGGTCTTCTATCCATCAAACAACCAAAGTGGTGGCATTCTAATGTCTACCAGACGGCCAGACACCTAGCCGTCTGATGAACTAGATAGCCAACACTCTGGCCGTCTGACCATCACAAGGGCAGCAGTGTGGGCGTCTGATGCCTGAATTATCTGGGTCCTATAGCCGACTTCCGAAAGCCCGTTCGATCTCCATTTCACTTGAAATTTTGACATTTGTTAGTTTGACACATATAATATGTGTTCACAAAATTTTATATTGTTATAAGATCATTTGATATATATTCCATGAATTTCTTTGTAGTCTATATAATCTATCCAGACAGCTTGTTCAGTTGGACTTTTAGGTGTTATAAATCCTTCAATTCAAATACAAATACTACCATTAGATGGCCAAAGTAGTGGCTGTAAGTGGTGGCCGTGTTGTACACCATATGGCCATCCACCTGGCCGTCTAATGAACTAGATGGCGAGCACTCTGGTCATCTGACCACCGAACGCCAACAGTGTGGCCGTCTAATGCCTGAATTATCTGGGTTCTTCACCCAACATCCAAAAGCCCATTCTTTTCCATTCAATCTCCGCTTCACCTGAAATCTATGTTCTTACAAAATTTTATATTTTTTTGAGATCATTTTATATATATTATATGAAGATCTTTTCAATCTATATAATCTGTTCAGATAACATGTTCGGTTGGACTTGCGGGTGTTATAACTTCTTCAATTCAAATTTAAATCATACCCAATTTTTTGAAAATATTTCTCATATTGTCCTTAACCTATATATAATGTTTGAAAATTTTATGATCCCATTTTCTATTTATTTTGTCCTCTATTTTAAATTGTTAAAATTCTATTAAAGTCAGATTTCATAATCGAAGTGGGAGTCCGAAATCATATCAAATCGATCCAAAAATTTATGAAACTTTGTCCACACTTTAAATATAAATTATTTGACACGTTCACCAAGTTTAGCAATTTTGTGAATTTGTTTGATAATATTTTCCCTATTTGTTGATTTCTTAATTCTAAAAAGTAGTCGTAATGGCCGAAAAATATGTTTCATATTCCAAAAATTCTAAAAAAAAAATATTTGGTATATTATATATCTAGTAACTTTTTGGCATTAGTCTTACTCAGATTTTTTATATTTATGACTATGTTGGCTCTTTAAGTGACTAGTTTGTATATAAAGGCAATGTATTTTGACTTGTATGTGTATGTATAACTTTGCCAATTTAATTTTTAGATCTTTAATCATTATAAAATCTGTAAAAATATATTTGTATTATATTTATTTGATATGTTTAAGATATTATCATCTAAGGAGATCGGAGCTCATTCTATAAACGTTTGTTGATGAATTCTACCCATGGGCAATAGGAAAATACTAGTAATTGTAAACTTATGATCAATTATTTGAGTGGGTCATGAAGCTTCGACTATTATGTGACATAACCTTAGCATACTTGCCTATACGCTCTAGTATTTGTTTGTTCAGCTCCTTATGTATGATTAGATGCATGTCTATTTGATATGTTTGAATTTGATTTATTTGACACATAATTATGAAACATAATTTGATGTTTAGATTCATTTGATTCAGCTTATAATCTGATCAGTTTGTTCTTTGGACATCTATGCTCAGTTATTTTGATTTCAGCCTATTTAATTAAGAATTCATATTTATTTTGATAGATGTTCTAAAAATATGAACTCTGATTTGATGAACTACCTACCATGATAAATTTGATATATGTTCAGTTAGATATGTGATATGTTCTGATCATAGTTAGTAGACTTATTTAGTTAAATAAGAATCTGATCATGCCTTATATGCTATATGTTAGTTTTATTTTTTCCAACTTTTAGAAAATACATGTCATTTAGTAAATCTATATTTTATCATGTTTTGTATCATGATTTTATTTGAGCTATATGTAAAACTATGAATCATATATATATTTGATATCATCATTTTTTAATTATTATATATATTTGATTTGCCTATTGAGTAGTTATACTCATAAACCCTACTAACATTTTTAGAGACTAAGGAGAAACAGTTAGCTGAGAAGGAGGATTTTGCTTAATGAGTTTGACTCAGATTCTTTTGGAGGTTATTTAGATAGATTTGCTTTCCTATTTAGTATATTTAATGTAGTAGGGACTTGAGAGTGAATATATATGTTTATATTTCTTTAGTATGTTGAGAGATTTTATTTTCGATACATATTTGATGTAATTTGAAGATCCTAGTTGTGGCAATAGAATGAAATAATTATATTTATTAGATGATAAATGTTATGTTTATTGCTTGGTTATTTGTCTCTCATCATTTATGTCTGATTCGTATGCTATTTTGGTTCTATAGTTACATAGCTTAAATTCGAAGTGAGTCTAAATGACTGAACTGGATTAGAGGTGTAACAAGTGTGCATCATATTGAGTAATTTGTGTCTTTATTTGTTCTTCATATTTTGGTGATAAAACACTTTGAAAATGTCAGTAATTAGTAAGATTTTAAGTCTACTAAAAAGTTGATTTAATTGATTAGGCTTTGACATGGTACATTACTTGAACTCTATCACTTCTGGGACTTAATTTTTCAGAAAGCTTCTTCGATTATAAGGTTAACTGAAATTTGATTAAGCGCATATCTTCTAGTCAACTAGTAGTGTAAAAGGGTAGTTATCGGACCTAACATTTAGTCGTTTAATTGTTCTCACAATTTGTTCATCTAATCGATTTTGTTTTGCATTAAAAGGTAATCGGTTAGTGAATCACCAGAATAATCGATTAAGTGACAAGTCTGATAATCAATTACACCAATCGATTAAGTCTCCCTAATAGCATCTGTCCTCTCAGTCTCCTAATCAACTATGTACCTTATCAATTAATCGACTACCGGATGACTTCAAGTCATCGGCTAGTCAATCTCTCCCTCAAATCAGATTAGAAGACTTAACAGTCATATCGACTAACTATTGTTCCTTGTAATTGATTAAGTCATATCGACTAACAGATCATATAGTGATGCCTCAGAATGGTCTGATATTTAATCATTGGTTAATTTTTATTGATCTTCTGAATTAATTATCTAAATAGTATCGGGTCAGACAGACATAATTTAAGTTAATTAATTAAATTGATTTTAACTCAAATTTTAATTAAAATATGAATAAGTCTAAAAGACGTCGTCATGTACAGACGCCATTTAGAGTTAATTCCTATTTTGATATTTAAATTTGGATTTTAATTAATTAATTAATTACCTAAAATACGTCTACCAGGCACAACGCAATTTAGGTCTCCTAAGTTGTTTCTATCTCTTTCCGGATATTTATCCTTATCTTAATTAGTCTGAAAGGCGTCCTCAGAGGGCGACGCGTTTTATCTAATTACAGATAAAGATAAACTTTTCCCGGATGTTTATCCTTATCTTAATCAGTCTGAAAGGCGTCTTACATTGGCGACGCATTTTAGACTAATTGCAGATAATGATGAATTAATCTGTGTTTATCTGTTTGTTAAGATGGATAAACTTCAAAAATTTCTTCATATAAATCCGCGGATGTAAAAGTCTATAAATACGCAGCTCCTTGGTCAGTGAACAGTTAGTGATATTGATGTAAGTGACAGTGATAGTGATTTTAGTAAGAGTGATAATTTGTATGCGATTCAAGAAGAAGACAACGTCCAAACGCTGAAGGATCGAGGTACTGCTGCTTCAAGGAGTCGGCATCCTTTCTTCATCCATTCCTCGTCCATTCAAGATCCTCTCAAAACCAAGGCTTTCCAGGGGTCATCCAGCTTAGCATTCAATTAATTTCTGCATATTTCTCACATTTTTCATCATATTAGTCTCACATTTTCGTCACATCACTCCATGCAACACACACACACACACACTAGCATTATTTTCCAAACCTATTTGTTAAAGGGGTTTAAAAGACCACTCAACAAGTGAGTTCACCTGTTTTGTTGCATGTTTAAAATTTCTTCTAGACTGGATACTACTTCTGTCTGAGTTCTCATAGTTCTTTATTTCTTTCCATTTCTTGCAAGGTAAAAAAAGAGAACAAGAGGAGGGAATCAACAGCGAACAATAAGGAATCTGGATGATCCTCAAAACTCAATAGCAACCAAAGCAAGAACAAGGATAAAAAAGGCTCTCTTTCTTCAGTCGGCTGAAGGAGGGGAACCAAGAACTCAACATCTCCCACGTCCAAACAGGTAGGCGATCAAACTTTCTTCTTTTGGAACTTTTTAGTTAAAAGTTTCTGGCGATTACATCACCTAGTTTCTTTTTTATAGGTTTATTTTTCACTTAAACAACATAATTTTTCATGATAATCACACACCCAATTTGAGCACTCACAGCTTTTTTGGCGATCACGGTAGGACTTGGTTTCGCCATCTTTTTAATCCTTTGTTCTTGCTGTTATCAATCGGGCACCCACGGTGCACCACCTGTGTCTCTCGACACGTCCTCACCAATTGGTGAGTTTTTAGTTTAGTTGTTATTCCTACGTGCACCACGTGCACACCCCTGCGGCAAGATCTTGCCCTCCCCGTTGATTAGTTGAAAAGCTGTTTTTGTGATAAAAGATTGTGTGATTGATTGATATTTTAGTTATTTATCTGATTAAATCATCCTGTTAAGATTTGAAATAAAAAAAAAAAGATTCGCATGAGCTGATTATTTATTGTTTTTATCCTGTTTGTGAAGGGGAATCGACCCAGAAATTCCTCCTAAAATACTGAATCTGTGACTTGAAAAGCGTCAAGGAACAACGACGCATTTCAAACTGCGTCGCTCAACTTAGACGCCGTTTAGGCTAATTTTTCTGTTGTCTGTTGCCTGAACTTCTACAAAAAAATAAGGTTCTGTTTGAATAGCGTCGACCAACAGCGACGCGATTCAAGCAGTTTCTTGTTTCTTCTTTAGTTCTCAGATTCTTGATTTGTTTGCTACTACACTTTATGTATTAAGCATTATAGGCCATCCAGGCTACAAGTCATACGCACTGAGGCTAACACCCTCCTCTTCTTAGGAACACTATTCTTGACATCTTCAACTCTCTCTAATTGGGTCGGTCCCTCGATCAGACTAGAGTAGTTGGCGTTAAAGACCTCCGTAAGTCCCCAAAATCAAGGTATTCCTCCTTGATCATCGGTTTGGTTGTACCAATTGAAGTCCCGGTTAGATTTTCATAACGTTGTGAGAGAAAGCCATAGACTATAACGGTGGAAATTGAACTGAAATTAGGATCCTACCCCTTGAGTGAATTTGTGAGTAATTAATCCAAATAACCCAACAGGGAATACTAAAATAATGTTAAACATCCACTTGTTTGCTTAATCTCTGTACAACTTGTTTGCCAATCTCTGAAAAAAAATCTAACATCATGCTACTTCGATCAGGTAGAGACTTGAGCATGGCTCCAGATGCCATAGTCAACTACGAGGGAGATGCTAATGCCCCTCGTGACTCTGATTACCGTTTTGAAAGCGGGGGAGATGCTGATGCCCCCCGTAATTCTCTCCCTTGTCCAGTTCGGTATGAGGGAAATCTCCAACCCCTCTTCATTGCCCTCACGATCAATATTCGGATCTTCCACCGCATGTGCATGCGGTTCCTAACCTTATCTTCGAGGGAGACATGAATCCGAATGATCCCTCATCTTCTGATCCCTCGGATCTAGTAAATGCTTTGGGAGTTCTCACCTCCCTTCTGGACCCTCAACAGTTTAAGGCGATCTAGTCCATTTTGAAGGGGAAGACGCCCATGCAGTCTGCCGAGCCGAACCCTGCGACTCCCCCTACTATCCCTCAACAACCTCCTCATCATCCTCCTTTCATTCACCAGGCCATGGAAGGCCTCCATGTCTCAACTTCTCGGCCAGCTAGGCCACAACTTTCCTCTTCTAGGCAACCATCAGACCGCTGACGCCCACTTACCAAAATGCCCTCGGGCATGGCGGAAGCTCTGCCGGACGTCCACTTTATTGTCCTCCTCGTCCTACGTACTCTAGGCAACATGCCTATCAAGTACCTCCACCTCCCCCTCCTCCCCAGGCTGATCCGACAAAGCAAGCGTTGCTGGCAAAGATGGAGCACATGGATGAACAATTCAACAACCTCTAGAAGATGATGGGGGTCAAAGCTGCACCAGAGATCAACTTACCAAGTCTGCCCGTGTTCCACCTGCCACCCTCTGAGATGCCAGTGTACCGGAAATACAACGGTATTGGTAACCCCTTCACCCACTTGAAGGAGTTTATGTACGAGTCATCCTTCTAGCAAAACGACAAGAGGTCGTTGGCCTTTTTGTTCAGGAGATCTTTAGAGGGAACAGCCCTCGAATGGTTCTTTTCTTTAGAGCCTGCTGAAGTAGAGGACTACAGTATCGTCTCAAGAAAATTCATTCAACGATGCCAGGATAGAGTTGCCCACTCCTTGTCCATTACTGACCTGATAGCAGAGAAGATGAAGCCTGACGAGGAGTTCGTCAGTTTTGCTGACAGATGGAGGGGTATGGCGGAAAAAGTGAAAGATCACTTGTCTGAGTCAGAGCAAGTGAAGATGCTCATTTCCAATGCCACGCCTCAGTTCAAACTAGTCCTCTCCCTGAACAACCTGACCAGCATGGCAGAGCTCTATGAAAGAGCGCGGTACTGTCAAAATGCTTTCAAGGATGCTACTTTCTCTAGCGTCTTTGATCCTCACCGACCTAGCAGGCCTCCACCTCGGAAGCCTGCAGTGCCAAATTCCCCCAGCATAGGTCCAACTAGCGAGGGCACGCTCTCTCATGAGCAGGTTAGCAGTATGAACAATAACCATCCCCAATTTGTGAGGAGTCAACAGCCACAGTACCAGCGGCCACAACAGCCAAACCCCCAGTATTAGCAACCCCAGTATCAGCGGCCTCAGCAGCCGAACCAGCAGTAGCAACAGCAGCATCCGCAATGGCAGTTACGGTGTCAGCTTCCGCCACAGCAGTATCAGCAATAGCAGCAGTACCAGCCGCGCGTACCGCTGGCATATCACAATGTCCCTCCTCCTGATGATTACAACCAGTAGAGAAGACCCCCAGGCCCAAAGAGGGCAGAATACCCAGTTCTTCCGGAGTCCTTAGCAGACATTTTCAGTGCTTTAATGGCAGCCAATGCCTTGGTCCTGCCAAGAGAAAAGGCAATCTGGCCCCAAAATGCCGATACCTCTAGGTATTGTTACTTCCACAGACAACCTGGACACACCATAGACATATGCTTCCAATTCCGAGATTATATCCATGATCTCAACGAGCAGGGAGGTATAGACTGGGAAGAGATGAAAAAGTACATATCCGCCTTGAAGGCAAGGAAACCACCATAGTAGCAGCAGCAACAACAACCAAGAGCACCAGTGCAGGCAGCAGCGCCGCCGAACATGGGTATAGTGCAAAACCCACTTCCGGAGCATTAGAACCAGAATCAAGTTGCCCCTATTTTGACGAATAGCCGGTCTGAGGCTAATCGAGGGCAACAGTGGAACATAGAGGACTCTTCCTCTATTTATTCAACGGGTCACACTTCGAGTACCGCAGAGAAACCACCACGCCGCACCATCCACATACGTAGACCACAACCCATTACCATCACCCCTATACCAACACCCGTATATCACTCACCCGCACCCACTAACCCATTACTCCCCACACCACTACACCTCCGTTAAACAACCCCCCACAGGCCAATTACGCACCCCTTATGCCATCCAAACCACTACTTCGCGTACCATTCCCTACTTCACTCACTACCACTACCGCTTACCCAAATCCCATCCAGCCATCTAAACCCCTACTCCGCATGCCATTCCCCACTTCATCCGCACCAACCACTTACCCTCCCACCATCCAACCATCTAGGCCTCTCATCCGTACCACGCCACCACCGACTAACCCCACGCCATCACTTGTATACCAACACCCCACACCATCCATTAACCCTGCGGTGCTCAAGCTATCACCCGGCCCTTCCACAACTGAGGAACATGCGCTCCGGAGTGGGAGGATTTTCAACAAAGTTTTTCCTCAGTCAGCAGTCAGAGACGGCCCATCACAGCCATCGGAGGAAGCACACAATGATGAGAGTGCACCAGGCACTCAATATGATTTGTTGAAACATCTGGACCGAACACCGACACGAATCTCCATACTTGAACTGATAAAAAGATCGAAGACCCATCAAGAAGCTCTGATGGAGTATTTACAGAATGTAATGGTCAACGAAGACATGCTGGTAGAAAAGATTGCCGCACTACTAGTTCCTCAGGGGGATCAGCTCTCTATCTTATTCCATGTTTCGAAACTAGCACCGCCAGCAGCCAGAAGCATGGCTCTAAGTATCACAGTCAACATCTGTAAGAAGGCCATGGATGCATGTCTGGTTGACACAGGGGCTTCGATCAATGTTTTACCTCCGAAGACCCTGGAATTGTGCGGTGTGCCCAAGGAAAAATGGCTGCCTAGCCCTATCTCTGTAACGGCATATGATAATTCCACCCGTTCCCCTCTGGGAATGGTCTATTTGAAGGTGGAGCTAGGCCCTGTAAGTCATGTCGAGGTCGAATTTGACATTCTGGAAATCGATCCTTCCCTGATTGCCATTTTGAGCCGTCCTTACATAAAAACTCTCGAGGCGATTCCCTCTACGAATCATCAATGCTTCAAATTTCCCTACAAAGGACGGATTATTAAAGTTACGAGCATGCCGATCCTTGCTGTTGTTCATTCTTTGAATATTAAGCCCACTTCTTCACTTGGCCGACAACCTTTTCTGTCGGTATTACAGGTCTACCATCCGGTAGCTGATCCTTTAAAGAACGCCACTCTTACTCTTTATCCATTAAATGCCATAAAGAGGGGGAAGTGCATGAGTACCCCTGGATGGAAGATAATGATGAAGAATGGCTATTAGCCTAGAAAAAGTCTGGGTACATAGTTACAAGGAAGAACCACTCCCGTCAAGGACCACTGAGGGATACCTGGAAATGGCCTGGATTATAGGCCGAGAATGAAGGCAGCCAGAAAGTCTGGGAGACAATGTCTACACCACACAAAGAAGGTCGGGACTCCCTAACATGGACTCTATACACACATTTTGTAAAGGGGCCCGTAATCAGCTATGGCAACATGGTGATCATTACTTCATGTTTTGACCTCCATGATATATATGGGAGAGACTTGGCTAAACATTGCTCAGAATTGCTCACGTACCAATCCTTGGAGGCTTTGCGGCCTATGAAGAGGAGGAAATTTCAAGACCCTGAATGTGAATGGTACATGTGGTTCGATTTAAGAGATCTCTACATCGCATTTAACAGGCTGTTTCTCGATCCTGCAGAACCCAAGTGGCCGCCACAGATAGATGAGCTGATCGAAGGGCCTGGTGCTATTTTTGACAAGAGGATACTGCTATCAGAGGAAACTGATGAAGGGGAGCCAGATGACCCCTATGAAGCTGGCTATACCACGGATCTGCTCTGGAGGGGGACTTATCCTTCTCGTGTTTTCATGCTTCACACCTTGTTTCGCACTTTGCTCCTGACCCCGACTTGGTCGCGGGTCACTATTGAAGATATTCCACAGGCTCCACCCATCATGATTACTCTGTCCCCACGGGACCTCATTCCACAACCTCCTCTCGATCTAGAGAGGATGTATGATTTAATCTGGGACATACTGCTGTATGATCCCCCTAATCCTTTGGCCTTGGTGCCACTTCCTTCATCTCATTCCCCTTCTATTCATCTTCATTCTTGTTTTATGTTAAACTCTTCTTTTACCAAAAACAAAATGCCAATTTGGCAACAAATTCTTTCCAGATCCTCATTGAGGAAACTTCTTACTTGTCCAATTGTACCCCATCGCACGGGTCTTTCGGTCAAGATTCTCTTCTAGATCTACTCTGCCCCTCCTCTCGGGAGGATTCTCCTGTATGTCCGTCTGTATCTCATAATTTTCATTCTACTTCATCTTCATTAGGTCAGAATAGGGAGTCTAGTGAAGTTAGGGAGTCTAGTTCTAGGCAGGTTAATCAGGTTAGGAAGTCTAGAAAATATAAGGGAAGACAAATTCCAGATAGACACCTCCAGGATTTAGCTAATAAATGCCTTTCGTGCTCTATGATCCCTCAGCTATTAGAAAATCCTATTCAGATGCCAGAAGATTGTATGGACGATGAGTCAGTCAATGATGGATATGGGGTGTATGAGCTGATACATGAAAAAGACCTCATTGTTGAAGATGAGGAAGATGACGAGGACGCGGCTGAGGCATATGCCAGTGGAGTAAAAAGATTTGATGAACCCTCAGCTGCCGTAGAAGAGCCCACCAAAGAAATCAATCTAGGGACTAAAGATGAACCTAAAGTTGTCCTCATCAGCAAGAATCTTTCTGTAGAGGATGAGAAGGCAATGGTACAAGTTCTTAAGGATTATAAGGACACTTTCGTCTGGAGTTATGAAGATATGCCGGGATTAGACTCATCACTAGTGGAACACAGGTTGACATTAAAGGATGGAGTTAGCCCGGTCAAGCAAAAGTTAAGGCGATTTCACCCACAAATGGCTTTAAAGATGAAAGAAGAGGTTGATAAGTTACATAAAGCCAAATTCATTAGAGTGGTCCTTTATCCACAATGGGTGGCCAACATAGTCCCGGTTATGAAGAAAGATGGGAAGGTCAGGATCTGTATTGACTTCCGAGATTTGAACCGGGCGTGTCCTAAGGATGATTTTCCATTGCTTCACATTGATGTACTCATCGATAACACTGCTGGCTATGAAACATTTGTTGGGTTTTCTCGGTTTCTCCGGATCGCTCACGCAGCAGAAAATAAAATATTTACAGCAATCCGTTCCCGTTTTGAAAAACTAAAACTTACGATTATCGGATAATCGATTCTCACGTGTGTGGATTCGAATCCGCAACCGTTCGGTTCTGTCGGTACAACACCGTAAGCCGCGCAAGCGCCCAGCCTCAAGCGAAGTCCACGCGATCCTCCCCGCGACGGATATCCTTGCGTTCCTCGCTCTTCGCAGCCCACGAAACCTCCGCCGGTCGCCGCAACGCGCGGACGATTTCCCGTCGAACGGGATTCAGAGAAGCGGTGGAGCAGATCTGGATCTGTCTGGACGCCAGAGAGAGAGAGAAACTGAGGAGGGGCGGCTAGGGTTAGCAGTAGCTTGGCCTGTTCAGCCCGTTCGCTATGTTTTATACTAACAGAGCGGTTTTTCATAAAAAATCCCGGTTTATATAAAACCCACTTATTTATCCATCGCCTTGAGAATCATTTGCGTGTGACCCTCTAGGCCCAAGTACCAGTCCAGTTAATGGCCCAACAAGCCCAGTGACTCCTCACTGGCTTTATTATTCAATTAATAACCCTTTATTAATTAATTAATCAATCGAATTGATGTCGCACATCGAATTCGACCGGGCCTCCGATCACATTAGGTGCCAAGCAACACCGCGTGAACCCGGAAGGTATTGGGGTTAAGTAACCCACTCTTGGAACCTTTCCGCCGACAGTTACCGCGTAGATATAATCCTTCATTCGTACAATGCTCTCGAGTCAACTCAAGGTATGGCGAGCTGTCAAATCCTAACCGGTCGACTCACTTGGATTGGATGCCACTGATGAATATCGGAAAACTCCTTTCCCGATATTATCGTCCACCCTGGCCAGGGACTTTCGCGTATCCTTCCTAGATCATTCTCTCTCTAAGTACCGAGAGCGAATGATTCCTTATTGACACACAATTCCCTTCGACGGTATTCCGTTGTACCCAATCCTTGGCGTATTAGAATCCCGTGGCTAGAGATTCGTAAACCAAGGTCAAAGCACATAAGTCCACTGACAAGGTGTCCTTGGTGTCTCAGGTCCGAGGACCATCCACGCAACTGCGACAATAGAATCAAGCTGGTTGACAGTGAGGTACAATACCATCCAGCGATTCAGTCGGATCAGTTCAGTGAACTCATTCTCCAATGAGCACCTACAGATTCGCCTTAGTGCTTCCACACAAATGACTTATGAGATCAGTCACCCTCATCATATGAGCAGGAGTAATCTGTACTAGTCTAACCGGATATCCGATGTCCTTCTCGGATATCCTCCGACTAGGAACAATTAAGAATATGTGTGTTTAAGTGATCAGTCTCATTAGTATGATCTCATCATAATCTGATCACTATAGCATATATTCACGGACTTTATTATGAAACGATAATTAATGCGATTTACTCATAATGAATATTATGCCATTTTATTAATAAATGAACGAGATTTACATAGTCAGATTGGCTTGTAGGCCACCTAAAACTAACAATCTCCCATTTGGACTAAAGTCAATTACCTTTATACAATAAGCCTATAGACTCTAGGTGACGCTCAAACACAATTTGAGCCAACGGCTTTGTCAGTGGATCTGCTACATTGTCGACGGATGGAACTCTTTCCACTATTACATCTCCTCTGGATATGATCTCTCTGATACGGTGAAAGTGCCTCAGAATATGCTTCGATTTCTGATGAGACCGCTGCTCTTTCGCTTGCACAATCGCTCCATTGTTGTCGCACAACAGTGGAACAGGCTCAGAGATGCTGGGAACGATGCCGAGGTCGGTGATGAATTTCTTCAACCACACTGCTTCCTCGGCGGCTTCAGCTGCAGCGATGTACTCAGCTTCAGTCATCGAATCTGCAGTAGTTACTTGTTTGGAACTCTTCCAGCACACTGCCCCTCCGTTCAATGTAAATACGAATCCAGATGTTGACTTGCTATCATCTGGATCTGACTAGAAACTCAAGTCAGTAAAGCCTCGCAGTTTCAAGTCACCTCCTCCATAGACAAGAAACATATCCTTAGTTCTTCTCAAGTACTTAAGGATGCATTTCACTGCCTTCCAGTACACTTCGCCTGGATCAGCCTGAAATCTGCTCGTAACACTTAGAGCAAATGCAACATCTGGCCGTGTACATAGTATGGCATACATGATAGATCCTATGGCAGAGGCATAGGGTATTCTATCTATGAATGCCCTCTCATCAGGAGTCTTAGGAGACTGCTCCTTTGAGAGATTAATTCCATGTCTCATCGGTATGAGACCTCTTTTGGAATTTTCCATGTCAAACCTTTTTACTATGGTATCTATGTACAAGAATTGGGTCATTCTAAGCATCCTCTTTGATCTATCTCTATAGAACCGTATTCCCAATACGTAGGATGCTTCTCCCAAATCCTTCATGGAGAAGTTTTTCGACAGCCAGATCTTTACTGATAACATCATAGCTACATCATTCCTAATGAGTAGTATGTCATCTACGTAAAGAACTAGAAAAGTGACTGCACTCCCACTGGTCTTCTTGTGCACACAAGGCTCATCTTCATTCTTAATGAAGTCATAAGACTTGATAGACTCGTCAAATCTTATGTTCCAGCTCCGGGAAGTCTGCATCAGTCCATAAATGGACCTCTAAAGCTTGCACACTTTATCTGGAGATTCTTTAGATGTGAAACCTTCTGGTTGTATCATATACACCTCCTCCTCAAGGTTACCATTGAGGAAGGCAGTCTTCACATCCATCTGCCAGATTTCATAATCAAAATGTGCAGAAATGGCGAGTAGAACTCTGATCGACTTTATTATGGCAACTGGTGAGAAAGTCTCGTCATAGTCAATTCCTTGCCTTTGACGATATCCCTTTGCCACCAACCTTGCCTTATAAGTGTCGATCCGTCCATTAGCTCCGATCTTTCTCTTAAAGATCCACTTGCAGCCGATGGGTACAATACTCTCGGGCAAGTCCTCCAAGTTCCAAACTTGGTTGGTATACGTGGACTGTGAGTTCATGGCTTCTCGTCATTTCCCGGCTTCTGGGCCTTCTATGGCCTCTTGGTAGGTTTTAAAATCATCATCCTCATTATATTGTACCTTAGACTCACCTTCAGCGATATGTCCCACATATCGTTCGGGTAGTCTAGGTACTCTACCAGATCTACGAAGCTCATCTGTGTGTACCTGAACAGATTCAGGAACTGATATCTCATCTGATGATAATGTAACTGTTTGGAGATCTGGAACCTCTTCCAGTACTATTTTACTCCTACTGTCCTCCTGGAGAAGGTATTCCTCTTCCAGGAAGACAGCTTTCCTGGCGACAAACACCTTTTGTTCACCAGGATGGAAAAAATAGTATCCAAAGGTTTCCTTTGGATATCCCACAAACCTGCATTTATCAGTTCGTGATTCCAACTTGTCTGGATCATGCCTCTTTACATGAGCAGGACAACCCCAGACTTTAACGTGTTTAAATTTTGGTTTCCTACCTTTCCATATCTCATATGGAGTAGATGCCACAGACTTGGTGGGTACTCTGTTCAGTAGGTATGCTGCTGACTCTAGAGCATACCCCTAGAGGGACACTAGTAATCCTGAAAAGCTCATCATGGATCGCACCATGTCCGACAAGGTGCGATTCCTCCTTTCTGATACACCATTCATCTGTAGTGTATATGGAGGGGTCAGCTGAGAAAGGATACCATTATCCTTTAAGAATTGTGTGAAGTTAGTACTCAAGTATTCTCCTCCTCGATTTGATCGAAGAGCTTTAATACTCTTTCCTAACTGCTTCTCTACCTCATTCTTGAACTCCTTGAACTTCTCAAATGCTTCCGACTTGTACTTCATTAAGTACACATAGCCGAATCTGGAGAACTCATCGGTGAACGTGATGAAGTAAGAAAAGCCACATTTGGCTTGGGTGGACATTAGACCACATACATCTGAATGTTTTAGTTCCAAAATGTCCTTGACATGTTCTCCATGTCAAGTAAATGGATATTTTGCCATCTTTCCCATAAGGCAGGATTCACATGTTGCAAACGATTCATAATCGAATGTAGTTAAGTAACTATGCTTGTGCAACTTTTGCAACCTACTTTCGCCAATGTGTCCAAGTCTACAATGCCACATGTAGGCTTAGTTCACACAATTCTTGCTCTTCTTAAGAGCATTATCAATCTGAAGATTGTAATAAGAAACATCTAATAGATATAGACCGTTGACTAAAGATGCTGAAGCTATTGATTTATTACCATAATAAATCGAACAATTTCTATTCTCAATAGTCAACCTATATCCTATCATGTTCAAACAAGATATTGATATGATGTTCTTTATTATGCTAGGAACATAATAACAATCTTCTAATATTAAGGAGTCTCCCGATGGAAGCCTGAGGTTTGTTGTCCCAACAGTAATCGCCGCAACTTTTGCGCCGTTTCCTAGGCTCAATTCCACCTCGCCTTGTCTCAGCTTCCGCTTACTTGTCAGCATCTGTGCATCATGATAGATATGAGAAGCACATCCGGTATTGGATACCCAAGATGTGGAATCTCTAACTGATAAGTTGATATCTATCATATAGATATCTGAAGCTTCATATAGCTTCATTTTTTCATGAGCTTTATCATTAAGGAACTTCTTGCAGTTCTTCTTCCAGTGACCATACTGCTTATAGTAGAAGCAGTCACCCTTCACTACTCTTTTGCCTTTGTCCTTCGATCTTTTATCGTTAGCTATCAT
This sequence comes from Zantedeschia hybrid cultivar, assembly GCA_030544215.1. NCBI lineage: Eukaryota > Viridiplantae > Streptophyta > Magnoliopsida > Alismatales > Araceae > Zantedeschia > Zantedeschia hybrid cultivar. Next base: position 25,660,593 of record JARZZO010000012.1, read on the forward strand.
CTCTGCTTCAGGGGCATCCAATGCCGATTCAGCAGGAGGATCAGCTCCAGGGACAAAGTTATTATGCTCAGATCTGAAGACATTCTTTAGGTTTCTGAACCAATCCGAGTAGATCAGGTAAGTCAAAAGAGCATCAAGTATGCCCCGGAGTGGGTTATTCGACGATATAATTCCCTACAGGAGATAAGTAAAATCTATTTAGCAGATGTTCAATTATTAAAATTTAAAACAAGACATGGTCATTTGTTCAAGTTTAACTCCCACTAATTTTCGACGGACTGTATAACCCTCAGTTATACAGAACGGGAGACGTCGACAGTCTCCTAGTGGGGATCAGAATCTCAATGACTTGCACTACAGCCTTGTAGATAGCACAACAAACTGTAATACAATCAAAGAGCACCCAACTCATGGGACTTGCAACTCCTTGCAATATCTGATCGTGGCTTCGGTCCCCAGAGATTTAATGGCCTTGTGGATAGCACAACAAACCATTAATTCTGGTCTAAGCTAACCATTGTTACGCGACGAGCATAGATTTGCATGCAGCCCTTGTGGATAGCACAACAAAGCTACATGGTTCCTCTACCCCGATCATATAGGCATCTATTGCCATAGCCATAGTTTCTCCTCCCAATTAAGCAGGCCTTGTGGATAGAACAACAAACCTGTCTAAAGTGATTCGAATCCTATGACTATAACGATGGTGGACCAGCGGTAAGTTCTTAACTACTCGCATTACGGCTTAAAGTTTATCTGAGGGTATTTAGATAACTTTTATCTTGGTCTCTCCTAGGTGATAGTATAAAATATATCGTACATATTTACTAAATACTATACTTGCTTTGATTCATAATCAAAAGAAAACAATGCATCTCATACATGTCATTAGTATGGTCATGGATAGCATAGTGAGTTTGAGTGGAGCCAATAGTCAAACGCACACACAATCTAACACAACAATTATATTAGATAACCTGCAAACACATAGGCAACATATCTCCATCTTTTCGCCTTCCTGGTTGCAGTTGTGGATCGTCCTCGCTCCTTCCTCGGTTGCCTCGATCAGATTAATTTTAGAATTACAAATAAATTGAAGAAGGCCTTATGGCGAGTACAAGAGAGAGAGGAAGATAGAAATACATCAGAGTATGAGAGAGAGAGGTGCGCAGATCTCTATTTATTAACAAGTAATAAACAATCATACATCTATGATCCACACAATCCATTCATCATATGAATAATTAAATAAGTGTATATCCATGACCACGATGTGTTTTAAACATCCCACACATGATTCAGCGCATCACGTGACTAAAATAAATGAGTTTTCAAAATAAATAAGTTTTGACTTTCAAAAAACTGGGATCCAATCAAAATTGGTATTTGAATTTCGAAAACTCATATAATTAACTTAACATGCAATTAAATCTAAATTTAAAAGCATTAAACACACATCACATGTGCACACACTCCAAATTAATAATTCCAGATTATTCCATGCAAATTAGAACATTTCTAATAATCTAACACTTAGATTAAACCCCATTAATAATCTAACAATTAGACTATTAAAAACTAATCTAACTCTTAGATTAATCCAACAAAGATAATTAACAATTTAACACTTAAATTATTAATTAACTCAAATTAATTATTAACAACTAACCTAACATTTAGATTAGCCAATTAATGTTAATTATTAATTTAACTCTTAAACTAATAATTAACACTAAGTAATTAATAATCAATTAATCTAAAACTTAGATTAGATAATTAAAGTTATTATTAATTTAACTATTAAATTAATAACAACAATAATTAATTAAGAACTACTAATTTAACATTTAAATTAGTCATTTAAGCAAATTATTAATTTAACAATTAAATTAATAACTAACTCAAATATTAATTAACAATTAGTTGAAATAATAGTTAATAATCTAACAATTAGACTAATAACTATTAATGACTAATTTAATAACTAATTTAACATTTAAATTAGTTAAATTGAGGTTAATAATCAATTTAACATTTAAATTAATATTAACCCCAACTAATTAACAAATAATTGCTAGTTAATACAAAATGATTCAAAAATCATTAATAAGCCCAATTAAATATAATTTGAATAATAATTTCAATCTTCAAAATAATTTTGAATATTAAAATTAAAAACAGTTCATTTTATATTCTAATGGGCTTGGGGTTTAGGGATTTAAATAGGGTAAAATAAAAAAGAAATGGGCCCAGCCCATTAAGGCCAAATGGCCCGGGCCCTGGCTCGGCCACGGTCGAGCCCTGGCCCGGCTAGACTCGAGCCCTAGCTCAGCGAGAGGCTCGAGCCAGGCCCCCGCCCGGTCCGACCAGGTCGGAACCGGACGGCCCAACTCCTTTCTTCCCTGCTGCAGCCCGACGTACAGGAACCCTAGATGCAGGTGGGTGGGCGGCTGGACAGCGCCGGCGACGTGTCCGGCGCCGGCAAGGCCGCCGTCGGCCTCCGATGGGGTGAAGACCAAGCCAAAAAACTCCTTAAAACTGATTTTTACAGGTTTCAAAAACCGATTTAGGGCTTGATTACGGAGCCCTCCAAGGCCACTCCGGCGCCAGCAAGGGTTCCTAATAGATAGTGGTAACTATCCACTCGGGATTTGGGGTCCCTGCTCGCCCTCCCAACGCTTGGGAAGCAGGTACGAACCAGCCGAAAACCCCCAAAACATCATTACATGAAGAACACCAAAAATCCCCAAAAATTCAATTTTTCAGAAATAAAAATAATCAAATTATTCTTAAATATCTGTGTTCATCTCATGAACACGGATCCAACAAACAGATCGAATTCGCACATGGAATAATACATGAAAATATTAATTTCGGAACCCGAAACGGGACGAGAAACAGTGGAACCTGGCTCTGATACCACTGTTGGATTTTCTCGGTTTCTCCAGATCGCTCACGCAGCGGAAAATAAAATATTTACAGCGATCCGTTCCCGTTTCGAAAAACTAAAACCTAAGATTATCGGATAATCGATTCTCACCGTGTGCGGATTCGAATCCGCAACCGTTCGGTTCCGTCGGTCCGACACCGCAAGCCGCGCAAGCGCCCGGCCTCGAGTGAAGTCCACGCGATCCTCCTCGCGACGGATATCCTCGCGTTCCTCGTTCTTCGTAGCCCACGAAACCTCCGCCGGTCGCGGCAACGATCGCCGCAACGCGCGGACGATTTCCCGTCGAACGGAATTCGGAGAAGCGGCGGAGCAGATCTAGATCTGTCTGGACGCCAGAAAGAGAGAGAAACTGAGGAGGGGCGGCTAGGGTTAGCAGCAGCTTGGCCTGCTTAGCCCGTTCGCTATGTTTTATACTAACCGCGCGGTTTTTCATAAAAACCCCCGGTTTATATAAAACCCACTTATTTATCCAACACCTTGAGAATCATTTGCGTGTGACCCTCTAGACCCAAGTACCAGTCCAGTTAATGGCCCAACAAGCCCAGTGACTCCTCACTGGCTTTATTAATCAATTAATAACCCTTTATTAACTAATTAATCAATCGAATTGATGTCGCACATCGAATTCGACTGGGCCTCCGATCACGTTGGGTGCCAAGCAACACCGCGTGAACCCAGAAGGTATTGGGGTTAAGTAACCCACTCTTGAAACCTTTCCGCCAACAGTTACCGCGTGGATATAATCCTTCATTCGTACAATGCTCTCGAGTCAACTTAGGGTATGACGAGCTGTCAAATCCTAACCGGTCGACTCACTTGGATTGCATGCCGCTGATGAATATCGGAAAACTCCTTTCCCGATATTATCGTCCGCCCTGGCCAGGGACTTTCGTGCATCCTTCCTAGAGCATTCTTGTAGACACGCTAATTTTGACATCATTTTGAGTAAATTTCATATCATATAATAATGCCTCAGAATGGTCTAATATTTAATCATTAATTAATTTTTATTAATCTTTTTAAGTGTCGGGTTTAACAGACATGTTTAAGTTAATCAATTAAATTGATTTTAACTCAAATTTCAGTTAAAATATGAAGAAGTCTAAAAGACGTCGACCTATGTGGACGCCATTTAAATTTATTCTTATTTTAACGTTTAAATTTGAATTTTAATCAATTGATTAATTATCTAAAAGGCGTCTGTGAGAGTTGACGAGTTTTAGGTTTCCTAGGCTATTTTAACTTCTCTTCCGGATGTTTATCCTTATCTTAATTAGTGTAAAAGACGTCTACACATATAGACGCGTTTTACCTGATAAAGATAAAGATAAGTTTTCCCGGATGTTTATCCTTATCTTAATTAATCTGAAAGGCGTCAGCCATCTTGGACGCGTTTTAGATAATTACAGATAAAGATGAATTAATCAGTATTTATCTGTCGGTTAAGATGGATAAATTCAAGATTTTTCTATGTTAATCACGAACGTAGAAGAAGCCTATAAATACCTTACATGTTGAAGAGTAAAAAAGTTAAGCGTAATTTGAAGTTAAGCGTAATCTTGAGCGAAAGCGAGTTGAAGATCGAAGCAACGACGTCGGAACGCTGAAGCGCTGCTGTTTCCAGAAGTCGGCGTCCATTCTTCATCCAATTCGAAGCTTCATCCAATTGAGCATAAGTGTTTCATTTCTGCATCTTTATTTTCATTTCATTAATCTCATTCTTCATAATCACTCTATGCAACACACACCACAACCTCATTCCTTTTCTTTCCAAAAACCTACTTGATAAAGGGGTTTCAAAAACCATCCCAAAAAGTAAGTTTGATGTTTAGTTGCATGCTTAGCACCATGATTAGAATAGATTCTAGTTCTGCCTAAGTTTTCATAATTGTTTTCTTTATCTCATTTTCTTTCTATTCCTGCTGCACTCAATTCAAACAAGAGAATCAAGGAGCAAATCAAGCACTCAACAAAAGGGATTTCTGGACGATCCTCAACCTCAACCTCAACCTCAAATTTTGAATTCAACAGCAAGAACAAAAAGCAAAGAAGGGCTCTCTTTCTTCAACCGGCTGAGGAAGGGGAACCAAGGACTCCATATCTTCCGCGTTTAAAAAGATAGGCGATCAAACTTCTTTTGGAACTTTTTAGTTAAAAGTTTCTAGCGATCACTGCACTTAGTTGCTATTTTTAATAGGTTTATTTTACACTAAATAACCTAGATTTTTCATGATAATCACACGGTCATTCTAAGCACTCACAGCTTTTTTGGCGATCACGGTGGGACTTGGTCTCGCCATCTTTTAAGTTTTTTTTGTTCTTGCTATCATCAACCGGGCACCCACGGTGCACCACTTGTGTCTTTCGACACGTCCTCACCAATTGGTGAGTGTTTTAGTTTAATTAATTTCCCTCGTGCACCACGTGCACACCCCAGTGGCAAGATCTTGCCCTCCCCTTGATTAGTTTAAAAAGCTGTTTTTTTGATGAAAATGATGTGTGATTGATTGATTTTCTAGTTATTTAGTTGGTAAATTATCCTGTTAAAAATTTGGAACTAAAAAAAATCTACATGAGCTGATTATTTCCTGCTTTTAACCTGTTTGAGGAGGATTCAACCCAGAAAATCCTCCTGCAAAACTGTTTCTGCGAACTGAAAAGCGTCCAGGAGCACTGACGCGTTTCAAACCGCATCAACACACCCAGACGCCTTTCAGTCTTCATATCTTCTTTGCTGTCTGCATCTGTTTCTGCGAAAAATTAAGTTCTGTTTTGAATAGCGTCGACTACCATCGACGCGATTCAGACAGTTTCTTAGTTATTTTTCAGTTTTCAGATTTTTGTGGCTTAAGTGCTAGCTACACATTATTATTAAGCATTAGAGGCCATCCAGGCTGTAGGACATACGCATTGAGGCGAATACCCTCCTTTTCTTAGGAACACATTACTTGACGTCAGCGACTCTCTCTGATTGGGTTGGTCCCTTGATCAGACTAGAGAAGTTGGCGTTGAGACCTCCATAAGTCCCCAAAATCAAGGTATTCCTCCTTGATCATCGGGCTAGTTGTACCAATTGAAGTCCCGGTTAGATTCTGAAAGCGTTGTGAGAGAAAGCCCTAGAGAATAACGGTGGAAACTGAACTGAAACTAGGATCCTTTCCTTGAGAGAATTTGAGGTTTAATTGAATCCAAATAACTCAAAAAGGAATCTTAAAATCACGTTAAGCATCCACTTGATTGATTAATCTCTGTGCAACTTGTTTGTCAAATCTTTGAAAAGAAAATCTAACATCATGCTGCTACGATCAGGCAGGGACTTGAGTATGGCTCAAGACGCCATCATCAACTACGAGGGAGATTCTAATGCCCCTCGGGATTCTGACTACACCTACGAGAACGGGAGAGATGCTGATGCCTCCCGTAATTCTGCCCCCATTCCATATCGACATGATGGGAACGTCCGGACCCCTCTCTTTCATCCCCAGGATCGATATCCTGATCCTCCCCCGCATGAATATGCGATTCCTAATCCCGATCTCGAGGGAGACATGAATCAGAACGATCCCTCATCCTCTGATCCTGTGGATCTCGTCAACGCTTTGGGAGTTCTTGCCTCCCGACTGGACCCTCAGCAGTTCGAGGCGATCCAATCGATTCTGAAGGGGAAGGCACCCATGCAGCCTGCCGAGCCGAACCCTGTGGCTCTCCCTGCTGTTCCTCAGCAACCTTCTTTTCCTCCTCCTTATATCCATCAGGCCGTGGAGGGCCTTCATATTACTTCTCGGCCAGCTGGGCCGCAGCTTTCATCCTCTAGGCAACCGGCTAGACCGCAAACGCCTGCTTATCAAAATGCCCTCGGGCATGGCGGAAGCTCTGCCGGACCTCCCCTTTATTGTCCCCCCTGCCCAACGTACTCTAGGCAGCAGGCCTATCAAGTACCTCCACCTCCTCCTCCTCCCCAGGCAGATCTGACCACACAAGCATTGCTGGCCAAAATGGAGCGTATGGATGAGCAATTTAACAACCTCCAGAAGATGATGGGGGTCAAAGCTGTACCAGAAATCAACTTACCCAGCCTGCCAGTTTTCCATCTGCCACCCTCTGAAATGCCAGTGTACCGGAAGTACAACGGTACTGGTAACCCCTTCACACATCTGAAGGAGTTTATGTACGAATCCTCTTTCTGGCAGAACGACAAGAGGTCGTTGGCCTTTTTGTTCAGGAGATCTCTAGAGGGACCAGCCCTCGAGTGGTTCTTTTCCCTGGAACCCTCAGAAGTAGAGGACTACGGTATCGTTTCACGCAAATTTATCCAACGATACCAGGACAGAGTTGCACCCTCCTTGTCCATCACTGACCTTATTGCCGAAAAGATGAAACCTGATGAGGAGTTTGTCAGTTTTGCTGACAGGTGGCGGGGCCTGGCCGAAAAGGTGAAAGACCACTTGTCCGAGTCCGAGCAAGTCAAAATGTTGATTTCTAACGCCACGCCCCAATTCAAGCTAGTCCTCTCCTTGAACAATCTGACCAACATGGCAGAGCTCTATGAAAGAGCACGGTACTGCCAGAATGCTTTCAAGGACGCTACGTTCTCTAGCGTCTTTGATCCTCACAGACCTAGCAGGCCTCCACCTCGGAAGCCTGCAGTGCCGAATTCTCCCAGCACAGGTCCGACTACTGAGGGCATGCTCTCTCATGAGCAAGTCAGTAGCATGAACAATAACTCGCCCCAGTTCGTGAGGAGTCAGCAGCAGTACCAGAGGCCACAGCAGCCGAACCAGCAAGGGTACAGGCAGCAGCAGAACCCCCATTATCAGTAACAGTATCAACGGCCCCAGCAGCCGAATCAGAACCAGAACCAGCATCAGCCACAGCAGCCGCCACAAAGGCAATTGCAGTACCAGCAGCCCCAGCACCAGCAATATCCCCAACAACAACAGTATCAGCCGCGCGCACCGCCGGCATACCATAATGTCCCTCCTCCTGGTGATTATAACCAGCCAAGAAGACCTCCAGGCCCGAAAAGGGTGGAATACCCGGCCCTCCCAGAATCCTTGGCCGATATCTTCAGTGCCCTAATGGCAGCTAATGCCTTAGTCTTGCCAAGGGAAAAGGCCGTCTGGCCTCAAAATGCCGACACATCCAGGTATTGCTATTTCCATAGGCAACCTGGGCATACCATTGACACCTGCTTCCAATTCAGAGATTATATTCATGATCTCAATGAGCAGGGCGGCATAGACTGGGAGGAGATGAAAAAGTATATATCAGCCCTGAAGGCGAGAAGACCGCAACAGCAGCAGCAGCAGCAGCAAGTAAGACCACCAGCACAGGCAGCACCGCCACCAAATATGGGCATAGTGCAGAACCCGCTCCCGGAGCACCAGAACCAAAACCAAGTTGCCCCCATTCTGACGAACAGCCAGTCTGAGGCTAGTCGTGGGCAACAGTGGAGGATAGAAGACTCTTCTTCTCTTTATTCAACGAGTCACGTTCAGAATACCGCAGAACAACCACCACGCCGCACCATCCGCATACCTAGGCCACAACCCATTACCATCACCCCTCTACCGACACCCACATATCACTCGCCCACACCCAATAACCCATTACCGCCACCCGCTTTCCTTAAGCCCATCATGCCCCATACCACTATGCCTCCACCATATAATCCACCACAAACCAACTACGCATCCCTTTTACCATCTAGGCCATTACTCCGCGTACTATTCCCTACTTCGCCCATTACCACCACCACCTACCCAGATATGCCCTTACCATCCAGACCGCTATTACGCGTCCCATTCCCCACTTCACCAACCACTTACCCATCCACCATCCAATCATCTAGGCCTTTAATCCGCACCATGCCACCACCACCTAACCCTACGCCATCACCACCTAACCCTACCCCATCACCTACATATCAACCCTCCGCACCGCTTACGCCACCCGACTCTGCGGTACTCAAGGTGTCACCTAGATCCTCCACGGTTGAGGAACATGCGCTCTGAAGTGGAAGGATTTTCAACAAAGTCTTCCCTCAGTCCACAGTCAGAGATGGCCCATCACGGCCGACTGAGGAAGCCCATAATGAAGAGAGTGCACCAGGCACTCAATATGACTTGTTGAAACATCTGGACAGAACACCGGCACGGATCACCGTACTTGAATTGATCAAAAGGTCCAAGATTCACCAAGAAGCCTTAATGGAATACCTACAGAAGGTGATGGTCAATGAAGATGTGCCGGTAGAGAAAATTGCAGCACTACTAGTTCCTCAGGGGGATCAGCCCTCTATTACATTCCACACATCGGAACTAGCACCGCCAACCGCCAGAAGCATGGCTCTGAGCATCACGGTCAATATCTGTAAGAAGGCCGTGGATGCGTGCCTGGTTGACACGGGGGCTTCAATCAATGTTCTACCCCCGAAGACCCTAGAGCTGTGCGGTGTGCCCAAGGAGAAGTGGCTGCCTAGCCCCATTTCAGTTACAGCATATGACAACTCTACCCGTTCCCCTCTGGGAATGGTTTATTTAAAAGTGGAGCTAGGTCCTGTAAGTCATGCAGAGGTCGAATTTCACATTCTCGAAATTGACCCTTCTATAAATGCCATTCTAGGACGTCCTTACATTAAAACTCTTGAGACGATTCCTTCTACGAATCACGAATGCCTCAAATTCTCTTTCAAAGGACGAATTATTAAAGTAACGAGCATGCCGATCCTTGCTGCTGCTCATACATTGAATGTTAAATCTGCTGTTTTACCTGGCCGACAACCTTTTCTGTCGGTATTACAGGTCTACCGTCCAGTGGCTGATCCTTTGAAAGCCGCCACCATTTCTCCTTACCCATTAAATGCTATCAAAAGGGGGAAGTGCATGAGTACCCCAGGATGGAGAATCATGATGAAGAACGGCTATCAGCCTGGAAGAGGTCTGGGCACACAATTGCAAGGCAGGACCACTCCTGTCAAAGATCACCGAGCAGCACCTGGAAGTGGTCTGGGCTACAGGCCAAGAAGACTAAAGCAAGATCTGGTTCAACAAGCAGAGATTGAAGAAGGTAGAAAAATCCTGGAGACAATGTCTACACCACCCAAAGAAGGCCGAGATCCCCTAACATGGACCCTGTATACACATTTTGTAAAAGGGCCCATACTTAGTCACGACAACACGGTGGTCATTACTTCATGTTTTGACCTCCATGACATATATGGGAGAGACTTGGCCAGACATTGTTCTGAACTACTTACGTACCAATCCTTGGAGGCTCTACGGCCTATGAAAATGAGGAAATTCCATGACCCCGAATGTGAATGGTACAGATGGTTTGATCTGAGGGACCTCTATATAGCACTGAACAGACTATTCCTAGATCCTGCAGAACCCAAGTGGCCGCCGCAGATCGACGAGCTGATTGAAGGTCCTGGTGCCATCTTTGATAAGCGGATACTGTTGTCAGAAGAAACCGATGAAGGGGAGCCAGATGACCCCTATGAAGCTGGTTATACAACAAATCTGCTCTAGAGGGGGACGTATCCTTCCCATATCCTTATGCTCCATACTCTATTCTGCACACTGCTCTTGACCCCGACTTGGTCGCGGGTCATCACTGAAGATATTCCACGGGCTCCGCCCGTTATGATCACTCTGTCCCCTCGGGACCTCATTCCATCCCCTCCTCTCGACCTAGAGAGGATGTATGATCTGATCTGGGACATATTGCTATATGATCCCCCTAATCCTTTGGCCTTGGTGCCGCTTCCTCCGTCTGATCTTCCTTCCATTTGCATCCATTCTTGCCTTATGTTTAACTCCTCGATGGTCAAAAAAAAAACGCCAATTTGGCAACGAATTCTTCCCAAATCCTCATCGAGGAAACATCTTACTTGTCCGATTGCCCCCTACCGCGCGGGTCCGTCGGTCAAGATTCTCTCTTAGATCTACTCTGTCCCTCCCTACGGGAGGATTCCCCTGTATTTCCACTTGTATCCCAGGATTTTCATCCTACTTCATCTTCGTTAGGTTATGATAGGCAGTTTAGTGAAGTTAGGCAGTCCAGTTTTAGGCAGGTTAGTCAGGTTAGGAAGTCTAGGAAGCCTAAGGGTAGGCAAATTCTAGATAGATACCTCCGGGACTTAGCTGATAAGTGTTCTTCTTGCTCTTTAATCCCTCAACTTTTAGAAGATCCAATTCAGATGCCAGAAGATTGTACGGACGATGAGTCAGTTAATGATGGGTATGGGGTATATGAGTTAGTGCATGGAAAAGACCCCATTATTGAAGATGAGGAAGATGATGAGGACACAGCTGAGGCATATGCCAGTGGAGTGAAGAGATTTGATGAACCCTCAGCTGCCGTAGAAGAGCCCACCAAAGAAATAAACTTAGGGACTGAAGACGAACCTAAGGTTGTCCTCGTCAGCAAAAATCTTTCTATAGAGGATGAGAAGGCAATGGTACAAGTACTTAAGGACTATAAGGACACTTTCGCCTGGAGTTATGAAGATATGCCAGGGCTAGACTCATCTTTAGTTGAACACAGGTTAACATTAAAAGATGGAGCTAGTCCGGTCAAGCAGAAATTAAGGCGATTCCACCCACAAATGGCTCTAAAGATGAAGGAAGAGGTCGATAAATTGCACAAAGCCAAATTTATTAGAGTTGTCCTTTATCCACAATGGGTGGCCAATATAGTTCCGGTTATGAAAAAGGACGGGAAGGTCAGGATCTGCATTGACTTCCGCGATTTGAACCGGGCATGTCCTAAAGACGATTTTCCATTGCCTCATATTGATGTACTCATCGATAACACTGCTGGCTATGAAACATTATCGTTTATAGATGGATTTTCAGGATACAACCAAATTAAGCTGGCAGAAGAGGATCAAGAAAAGACCTCATTCACTACATCTTGGGGAACATACTGTTATGTTGTCATGCCATTTGGATTGAAGAATGCTGGAGCCACTTATCAGAGGGCTATGATGGCAATATTTCATGACATGATGCATATAGATCTGGAAGTGTATGTGGATGATTTATTGGTTAAGTCTAAAACAAAGGCTGAGCACGCCAAAGTTTTGACAAGGGTATTAGAGAGATCGAGAGAATATCAGTTAAAGATGAACCCCAAGAAATGTGTATTCGGGGTATCTTCAGGAAAATTGCTTGGATTCATTGTCAGCAAACGGAGAATGGAGATCGATCCCAATAAGGCAAAGGCTATCAGAGAGATGCCACCTCCCAAAAACTTGAAAGAATTGAGAGGATTAATTGGGAGGTTGCAATTTATTCGCCGTTTTGTCTCCCAGCACTCACAGAGGTGTAAGCCGTTCTACGAGCTTACCAAGCCATGAGTCAAATTCAATTGGGACGATAAGTGTCAGGAGGCATTTGATGGATTAAAGGACTATTTGGCAAGTCCTCCTGTTTTGAGACCACCATCTCCAGGCAAACCATTGATACTTTATATTTCAGTCCTGGATGATGCAGTGGGGGCTGTTCTAGCACAAGAAGATGAAGAAGGAAAGGAGAGGGCAGCCTACTATCTCTCTAAACTTCTCAACCCCGCTGAACAGAGATACACGGCAATGGAGAAAACATGTGCAGCATTGGTTTAGGTTGTTCAGAGATTGAAGCATTATTTTCTGGCCCATGAAGTCCACGACATCGCTAGGAAGAATCCGATCAAATTCCTTCTGGAGAAATCTGTTCTTACTGATAGGTTAGCGCGATGGCAAAGCTTTCTATCTCAATTCGATATCATTTACATTCAGCAGAAAGCGATCAAGGGCTATGCCATAGCAGAACATCTCGCTCATCATCCCCTTCCTCGATTTAATCCAGTGCGATCAGAGTTTCCGGATGAGGAACTGATGTCCGTAAATCAAATCAGAGATGATATGTGGACTCTGCATTTTGACGGAGCTCTGAATTCTCATGGAAAGGGTATTGGAATCGTTCTGTTATCACCTGAAGGTGTCACCATTCCACAAGCCTTTCAGCTTGATTTTCCAGTCACCAACAACATAGCTGAATACGAAGCACTTCTTGCTGGCCTCGAGGCTGCTCATTTTCATGGTGCCACTAAACTCAGGATTGTGGGTGATAGCCAACTGATTCTTCGCCAAGTGCTGACCAAGTATCGAACTCTTGATCCTAAGCTCAAACCTTATCAAGAACTTACTTCTGCATATTCAAAGCTTTTCACAAAATTGATCTTTGTCTATGTCCCTAGAAATCAAAACATCTTAGCTGACGCTCTAGCTTAACTTGCATCTTCCCTTGATTTTCCGATCAGCAAGCAATCCGAATCAATCATAGTTCATAGGCGTCTTTCACATGCCGTGAAAGACCCTTCATTTCCTAGAACTAAGGAGAAATTGCTGAAGAAATTCAGAGATGGGAGTATTGTGGAGAAAAGAGAAATCATGTTGATGGAGCTGTTAGAAGAGATGGATGAGGAACAGAAGCCATGGTATTATGAAATTGCAAAATATTGTGAAGATCAATCGTATCCTGAGGAAGCTACAACTGAGGAGAAGAGAGCTATCAGGAGAATTGCTCAACGATACACCCTAGTTGGGGGAGCATTGTATAAGAGAGGTTTTGATGGAGTTCTTCTGAGATGTCTAGACGAGGATGAGCTTTGGAAGGTTATGGAAGGAGCTCATAGTGGAGTTTGTGGTGGCCATGTTAATGGACAGATGCTAGCAAAGAAGATCCTTAGACAAGGATTTTATTGGCCGACCATGGAAGAAGACTGTGTAGGATATGTCCGTAGGTGTGCTAAGTGTCAACTTCACGCCGACAAAATTCATTCTCCTGCATCTTCACTCCATCCTGTTTCTTCCCCATGGCCTTTCTCCATGTGGGCTTTCGACATTATTGGACCTCTTGGTAACCCAGATTCCGGCATCAAGCAAAAATCTTTCATTCTCACGGCAACGGAATACTTCACCAAGTGGGCAGAAGCTGAAGCGTACACGGAAATCAAAGCATCAACCGTCTGCAAGTTCATCATGAAGAACATCATCACAAGATTCGGAATTCCAAGCACCATCGTCACCGACAACGGACCGCAGTTCGTGTCACAAGAATTGAAGGACCTCTGCAACAGGTATAGAATTGCATTGCATCATTCATCTCCTTATTATCCGCAAGGCAATGGCCAAGCAGAGGCAACAAATAAGACTTTGATAAAAATCATCAAAAAGACGTGTAAGTCTAACAAATTCGCAGATTGGCCAGAAAAATTGGTTGAGGCTCTATGGGCCTACCGAACTTCAATCCGCACGCCTACCGGGCAAACTCCTTATTCCTTAACATTTGGAATGGAGGCGGTAGTTCCATACGAGATCCTTATACCGTCACTAAGAGTACAATTGAATAAGGAATTTTCCATTGATGAACATCGTTCAGCACTTCTTGCTCAATTGGAACTTTTAGACAAGAAAAGGTGGTCAGCTGCTAATCATGCAAAAGTTTATCAAAATAGACTAACACGTTTTTATCAAAAGAAAGTCATTGAACGTAAGTTCAAAGTCGGTGAAATGGTCGTTAAAAGAATTTTTGTAAAACCTGGTGGTCCGCGTTCTAAGCTCCAACCCAACTGGGAAGGACCTTATGTTGTATCGCACGCTTTTCCTGGTAATGCTTATCGTCTGGTTAATGCAGAAGGAGAAGAGCTAAATCATCCCTGGAATGGTTTACATCTTAAGAAATACTACCCTTAGGTTAAAGAGTCGATCAGTATGGTACAAAGACCAGTGGAATCAGAAAGTTTATAAGCTCAAATTTCCCAGTTAGTCTGGATAACTTAAGTTCAAACCCATTACTACACACACTTACACGTTTGGTTCGTGAGTAACAAGAGATGCCAAGTCCTGAAGAATATCAAAAGCTTGACTAAAAGTGTAAAGTATAAATCATTCATTTTAAAAGCAAAATTCTGTTTTACACTCGGCCCATGATGTCGGAACGAGGCTTAGAATAGACTACCAAGAATATCCGCCATCTTAGTAGGAGGCCGTCATAAAAAAAAGGGGGAGATCCGTTCCGAAAAAAAAAAAGAAAAAAAAAAAATAGAAAAGCAAAAACAAAAGGCAAATGTCAAATCAAAAGGGCCATTACATTACAAACGTTACATCAAGGCCATGAAATGAAATGAAAGAGAACGCAAGGTCGATAAATACCCTGGAAAGAAATGACCGAACCCCAACGGATATTAGGGTTGGAAAGGAACATCTTTTTAAGTCTCCGGAACCTTCTCATGGGCTTTCTAAACTTATTCTTCCTTTCTTTCTAAAGAGGCGTACTCCAAATTTAAGGAATGGCTTAGATTGACTAAGGGTCAAATCATCAAATGGGATCACGAATGGAGACACAAGTTTAAACACGATGGGTTTAAGTTAAATTGTCAAAGAACAATTTGGAAATTAAGTTAATAAATGAATATGATCTTTTGATCTAAGTACCATGCTGATCTTCATTTGTCAAAAATTCCAAAAAAAAATACATATATCAAAAATAAAAAAATACATATGTTAAAAATTCCAAAAAATTTCATATGTTAAAAATTCCAAAAAAATACATATGTCAAAAATCCAAAAAATACATATGTCAAATTCAAAAAATTACATATGTCAAAAATTCAAAAAAATATACATATGTCAAAATAAAAAAAAAAACATATATTTCAAAACCTAAACAAAAATGAATATCCCAAAACATCAAAAATATTTCATTTAGCATTTGTTTGTTGCATTTAGTATGTTTCATTCCTTTTATTTTCAGTGAGCATCTGTCTGCTTGCATGTTGTATTTCGCTTAAGTTCGATTATTCTCATTACCTTTGTTAATAAAGGCTATGCCCCTTGACCATTTATTGAAGGAAAAGATTGATTGACCATTCATTCGGTCAGGCAAGGGGCTAAGCCTGAATAGATACTTAACCTGTTTGTTCAAGTCATATACAGGACACAAGGCATGAAAGAGTTGGAATACGGATTGAAGACAGCCAGAACATGTTTCTACTATTGAAAAGCGTCGTTGAACAGCGACGTGTTTTTGTTCATGTGAATGGCGTCAGCTCGACACGACGCGTTTCAGAAAATTCTGAGCAAAGCTGGAAATATCAAGAAGATCATATTGTGGAATTCAAGAAGTCCTGACCGTGGCTAAAAAGACGGTTATTTCTACCCTTGTATTATTCCATGTAAATCATTTGCATTACTATATGATAAGTATTTATTAGAGTATATCAAGGACCTTGTGGTTTTAATGAAACTGGAATTTAAGTTCCCCTACAACAAAAACAGTGATAATTCCAGAGAATTCTTAATCGCACGGATAGGCCATTGGATTGTTGATTAGTGAGGACGATGGTTCCACTTTTGTGAAACAGTGCGTGGATAAACGAGCTTCGGCTTAGCACTGAATTACAAGAATTAGTGTCTTGACTCATTAATGACAATTTAACAATATTATCCTTGATTAATTTATATTTTATTTGACTTTATATTTTTCTTTTAACCCAGCATGTATCATGTAGGACTTTGAAATCATTGTGATAAGGATTAATTACTGATTAAGTTTCAGACCATTAATCAAATAATTTGAACATGATATGAAATATTCCATTCTGAATTGAGTATCTTGATTATCTTTGAGGTTCGCTTGAAGATATCCTTGGAATTCTATCCTTTCTTGGATTCTTTATCCAATATTTCTTGTTTTCTTTTAAGATCCATCATGGCTGTAGCACGTCCACATTGGCTGGCAAACGCTCCCCATGATGAAACCTACAGTGTCTATGACCTGGGGTACTTCCCACTCCGTGGAAGTTGATCGACTTTATTTTATTTCCTTGTCTACCTCATCCAGACAGGATTGATTCCATTGATCTCCTTGAGCTATCTTCATTGATGATTTTGAGAAAAATTCCAATCATGTGATGTTAAGAGCGTGTCTCATCACACCTTGGCATCACCTTTTCAGTACATTCCATTTCATTTCACTCCCTTGCAAAGACGATGCCAAGGTGAGGCAGCTGTAGACACGCTAATTTTGACATCATTTTGAGTAAATTTCATATCATATAATAATGCCTCAGAATGGTCTAATATTTAATCATTAATTAATTTTTATTAATCTTTTTAAGTGTCGGGTTTAACAGACATGTTTAAGTTAATCAATTAAATTGATTTTAACTCAAATTTCAGTTAAAATATGAAGAAGTCTAAAAGACGTCGACCTATGTGGACGCCATTTAGAATTTATTATTATTTTAACATTTAAATTTGAATTTTAATCAATTGATTAATTAGCTAAAAGGCGTCTGTGAGAGTTGACGCGTTTTAGGTTTCCTAGGCTATTTTAACTTCTTTTCCGGATGTTTATCCTTATCTTAATTAGTGTAAAAGACGTCTACATATATAGACGCGTTTTACCTGATAAAGATAAAGATAAGTTTTCCCAGATGTTTATCCTTATCTTAATTAATCTGAAAGGCGTCAGCCATCTTGGACGCGTTTTAGATAATTACAGATAAAGATGAATTAATCAGTATTTATCTGTCGGTTAAGATAGATAAATTCAAGATTTTTCTATGTTAATCACGAACGCAGAAGAAGCCTATAAATACCTTACATGTTGAAGAGTAAAAAAGTTAAGCGTAATTTGAAGTTAAGCGTAATCTTGAGCGATAGCGAGTTGAAGATCGAAGCAACGACGTCGGAACGCTGAAGCGCTGCTGTTTCCAGAAGTCGGCGTCCATTCTTCATCCAATTCGAAGTTTCATCCAATTGGGCATAAGTGTTTCATTTCTGCATCTTTATTTTCATTTCATTAATCTCATTCTTCATAATCACTCTATGCAACACACACCACAACCTCATTCCTTTTCTTTTCAAAAACCTATTTGATAAAGGGGTTTCAAAAACCATCCCAAAAAGTAAGTTTGATGTTTAGTTGCATGCTTAGCACCATGATTAGAATAGATTCTAGTTCTGCCTAAGTTCTCATAATTGTTTTCTTTATCTCCTTTTCTTTCTATTCCTGCTGCACTCAATTCAAACAAGAGAATCAAGGAGCAAATCAAGCACTCAACAAAAGGGATTTCTGGATGATCCTCAACCTCAACCTCAACCTCAACCTCAAATTTTGAATTCAACAGCAAGAACAAAAAGCAAAGAAGGGCTCTCTTTCTTCAGCCAGCTGAGGAAGGGGAACCAAGGACTCCATATCTTCCGCGTTTTAAAAGGTAGGCGATCAAACTTCTTTTGGAACTTTTTAGTTAAAAGTTTCTGGCGATCACTGCACTTAGTTGCTATTTTTAAAAGGTTTATTTTACACTAAATAACCTAGATTTTTCATGATAATCACACGGTCATTCTAAGCACTCACAATTCTCTCTCTAAGTACCGAGATTCGTAAACCAAGGTCAAAGCACAGAAGTCCACCGACAAGGTGTCCTTGGTGTCTCAGGTCCGAGGACCATCTACGCAACTGCGACAATAGAATCAAGCTGGTTGATAGTGAGGTACAATACCATCCAGCGATTCAGTTGGATCAGTTCAGTGAACTCATTCTCCAATAACCACCTACATATTCGCCTTAGTGTCTCCACACAAGTGACTAATGAGATCAGTCACCCTCATCATATGAGCAGGAGTAATTTGTACTTGTCTAACCGGATATCCGATGTCCTTCTCAGATATCCTCCGACTAGGAACAATTAAGAATATGTGTGTTTAAGTGATCAGTCTCATTAGTATGATCTCATCATAATCTGATCACTATGGCACATATTCACGGACTTCATTATGAAACGATAATTAATGCGATTTACTCATAATGAATATTATGCCATTTTATTAATAAATGAACGAGATTTACATAGTCAGATTGGTTTGTAGGCCACCTAAAACTAACAACTTTATCATTCATGGATAGATTTTCAGGATATAATCAGATTAAATTGGCAGAAGAAGATCAAGAAAAGACATCATTCACTACACCTTGGGGAACATATTGCTATGTCGTCATGCCATTTGGACTAAAGAATGCTAGAGCCACTTATCAGAGGGCTATGATGGCAATATTTCATGACATGATGCATATCGATTTAGAAGTGTATGTGGATGATTTGTTGGTCAAATCTAAGACTAAGGCTGAGCATGCCAAAGTTTTGGCAAGAGTATTAGAAAGATCAAGGGAATATCAGTTAAAGATGAACCCCAAGAAATGTGTATTCGGGGTATCCTCAGAGAAATTACTTGGATTCATTGTCAGTAAACGGGGAATTGAGATCGATCTCAACAAGGCGAAGGCTATCAGAGAGATGCCACCTCCCAAGAACTTGAAAGAGTTAAGAGGATTGATTGGGAGGTTGCAATTTATTCGCCGTTTTGTCTCCCAGCACTCACAGAGGTGTAAGCCGTTCTACGAGCTTACCAAGCCAGGAGTCAAATTCAATTGGGACGATAAGTGTCAGGAGGCATTTGATGGATTAAAGGACTATTTGGCAAGTCCTCCTGTTTTGAGACCACCATCTCCAGGCAAACCATTGATACTTTATATTTCAGTCCTGGATGATGCAGTGGGGGCTGTCCTAGCACAAGAAGATGAAGAAGGAAAGGAGAGGGCAGCCTACTATCTCTCTAAACTTCTCAACCCCGCTGAACAGAGATACACGGCGATGGAGAAAACATGTGCAGCATTGGTTTGGGTTGTTCAGAAATTGAAGCATTATTTTCTGGCCCATGAAGTCCACGACATCGCTAGGATGAATCCGATCAAATTCCTTCTGGAGAAATCTGTTCTTACTGATAGGTTAGCGCGATGGCAAAGCTTTCTATCTCAATTCGATATCATTTACATTCAGCAGAAAGCGATCAAGGGCTATGCCATAGCAGAACATCTCGCTCATCATCCCCTTCCTCGATTTGATCCAGTGCGATCAGAGTTTCCGGATGAGGAACTGATGTCCGTAAATCAAATCAGAGATGATATGTGGACTCTGCATTTTGACGGAGCTCTGAATTCTCATGGAAAGGGTATCGGCATTGTTCTGTTATCACCTGAAGGTGTCACCATTCCACAAGCCTTTCATCTTGACTTTCCAGTCACTAACAATATAGCTGAATACGAGGCACTCCTTGCTGGCCTCGAGGCTGCTCATTTCCATGGTGCCACTAAACTCAAGATTGTAGGTGATAGCCAATTGATTCTTCGCCAGGTGTTAACCAAGTATCAAACTCTTGATCTTAAACTCAAGCCTTATCAAGAACTTACTTCTGTTTATTCAAAACTTTTCACAAAATTGATCTTTATCCATATTCCTAGGAATCAGAACATCTTAGCTGACGCTCTAGCCTCACTTGCATCTTCTCTTGATTTCCCAATCAGCAAACAATCTGAGTCAATCATCATTCATAGGCGTCTTTCACCCGCCGTGAAAGATCCTTCATTCCTTAGAACTAAAGAGAAGCTGCTGGAGAAAGTCAGAGATGGAGATATTGTGGAAAAGAGAGAAATTATGTTAATGGAGCTGTTAGAAGAGATGGATGATGAACAGAAACCATGGTACTATGAAATTGTCAAATGTTGTGCAGATCAATCATATCCTAAAGAAGCCACAGCTGAGGAGAAAAGAGCTATTAGGAGAGTTGCTCAAAGATACACCATAGTTGGAGGAGCACTATACAAAAGAGGTTTTGATGGAGTTCTTCTAAGATGTCTAGACGAAGATGAGCTTTTGAAGGTTATGGAAGAAGCCCATGCTGGAGTTTGTGGTGCCCATGTTAGTGGACAAATGTTAGCAAAGAAGATCCTTAGACAAGGATTCTATTGGCCAACCATGGAAGAAGACTGTGTAGGATATGTCCGTAGGTGTGCTAAGTGCCAACTTCACACCGATAAAATTCATTCTCCAGCATCTTCACTCCACCCTATTTCTTCCCCATGGCCTTTCTCCATGTGGGCTTTCGATATCATTGGACCCCTTGGCAATCTTGATTTCGGCATCAAGCAAAAGTCTTTCATCCTCACGGCAACGGAATACTTCACCAAGTGGGCAGAAGCTGAAGCATACACAGAAGTCAAAGCATCAACCGTCTGCAAGTTCATAATAAGGAACATCATCACCATATTTGGAATTCCAAGCACCATCGTCACCGACAATGGACCTCAGTTCATGTCACAAGAGCTGAAAGACCTCTATAATAGGTACAAAATTGCATTGCATCATTCATCTCCTTATTATCCGCAAGGCAATGGTCAAGCAGAGGCAACTAACAAGACTTTGATAAAAATCATCAAAAAGACGTGCAAGTCCAATAAATTCACAGACTGGCCAGAAAAATTGGTTGAGGCTCTGTGGGCCTACCGAACTTAAATATGCACACCCACTGGGCAGACTCCTTATTCCTTAACATTTGGAATGGAGGCGGTAGTTCCATACGAGATCCTTATACCGTCATTAAGAGTACAATTGAACAAGGAATTTTCCATTGATGAACACCGTTCAGCACTCCTTGCTCAATTGAAACTCTTAGACGAGAAAAGATGGTCAGCCGCTAATCATGCAAGAGTTTATCAAAATAAACTAGCACATTTTTATCAAAAAAAAGTCATTGAACGTAAGTTCAAAGTTGGTGAAATGGTCGTCAAAAGAATTTTTGTAAAATCTGGTGGTCCACGTTCTAAGCTCCAACCCAGTTGGGAAGGACCTTATGTTGTATCACATGTTTTTCCTGGTAACGCTTACCGTTTAGTCAATGTAGAAGGGGAAGAGCTGACTCACCCCTGGAATGGTTTGCATCTCAAGAAATGCTACCCTTAGGTTAAAGAGTCGATCAGCATGGTACAAAGACCAGTGGAATCAGAAAATTTAGAAACTCAAATTCCCTTATCAGTCTGAATAATTTAACTATAAACACATTACTGCACACACTGACACGTTTGATTCGTGAGTAACAAGAGATGCCAAGTCCTAAGGAATACCGAAAGCTTGACGGAAAGTGTAAAGTGCAAATCATTCCTTTTAAACAAAATTCTGTTTTTACACTCGGCCAATGATGTCGGAACGAGGCTTAGAATAG
This sequence comes from Zantedeschia hybrid cultivar, assembly GCA_030544215.1. Classification (NCBI taxonomy): domain Eukaryota; kingdom Viridiplantae; phylum Streptophyta; class Magnoliopsida; order Alismatales; family Araceae; genus Zantedeschia; species Zantedeschia hybrid cultivar. Next base: position 25,682,654 of record JARZZO010000012.1, read on the forward strand.
ACTACCAAGAATACCCGCCATCTTAGTAGGGAGCCGTCATAAAAAAAAATGGGGGAGATCCGTCCTAAGAAAAAAAAAAGAACAGCAAAAGCAAAAGGCAAAAGCCAAATGTCAAATCAAAAGGCCATTACACTACAAACGTTACATAAAGGCCATAAAATAAAATAAAAAAGAATACAAGGTTGATAAATACCCCAGAAAGAAAATGACCGAACCCCAACGGATATTAGGGTAGGAAAGGAACATCTTTTTAGGTCTCCGGAACCTTCTCGTGGGCTTTCTAAACCAATTCTTCCTTTCTTTCTAAAGAGGCGTACTCCAAACTTAAGGAACGACCTAGATTGACTAAAGGATCAAATCATCAAATGGGATCACGAATGGAAACACAAGTTTAAACACAATGGGTTTAAGTTAAATTATTGAAGAACAATTTGAGAATTAAGTTAATAAATGAATATGATCTTTTGATCTGAGTACCATGCTGGTCTTTTAGTTTACATTATATTTCAAAAATCCAAAAAAAGTACATATTTCAAAAATCCAAAAAAGTACATATTCTAAAAATCCAAAAAAAGTACATGTTTCAAAACCCAAACAAAAATGAATATTTCAAAACAACAAAAATATTTCAATTAGCATTTGCTTATTGCATCTAGTATGCTTCATTCCTTTTATTTTCAGTGAGCATCTGTCTGCTTGTATGTTGTATTTTGCTTACAATCCGATTACCTTTGTTAATAAAGGTTATGCCCCTTGACCCTTCTACTAAGAAAGAGATTGATCGACCGTTCACTTGGTTAGGTAAGGGGCTAAGCCTAAATAGATACTTAACCTGTTTGTTAGGTAATGCGCAGGACACAGGACAAACACATGGAACACAAGATTGAAGGCCAAAAGTTTCATGTATATATCAAAGATGTTTCTTACATGACATACAAAAGAAAGGAAAATACATATAGCCCTCAAGGCTGACTCTCTCCTGCTCCCTCGTCGAGCTGACTCTGAGCCTCGTCAGGCGCGTCTGGCGGTGGAGCTCTAGGAGGTGGTGGTCCCATCAGACTCGGACCAGCTTGGCCTGATGATATGGCCACACTCGCGGTGAACGCACTCCCGTGCCCCCTCTCCTGCGCTCGCTGGCAGGCACGTTGGTAACGCTCTTCCACGCTGCGTTGCTCGTGCTCTGCAACGCCAAGCTGGACTCGGAGAGCAGTCATCTCAGCATCCACTCGCTGCCGGTCCCGTTCTCGGTCCTCGGTAAGCATCTCCAGACGGATCTGGAGGTGTGTCAGCTCACGAGGGAGATCGTCACTGGAGAGGCGTGCCAGCTGCTCCTCCGAAGCTCTAATACGCGCAACATCAGCCTCGGCACAAGCAGCCGCTGCACGAGAATGCTCCAGCTCCACTTCAGCCCTCTGAAGGACCTCCTGGAGCTCAGTAACCTGCAGAAGAAGTCATTTTTTTAGTTCAAGGCAGTCAAGTGACCAAAATCAAATTCAGAAATCAAAGGAAATAATAAGACTTACTCGAGCGGCATGGTCCTCCTCTGCAAGGGAAGCCCGGTGGATGGCGGAGGCGAGCTGGCTCTGGAGGTCGGCCAGAGCAGCCTCGTGAGCAGCATATGAGTAGGAAGAGGATGAGGCTCCGTAAGTGGGAGGAACCGCCTGGATGTAGACGGCTCGCTGCACCAAAAGACAATCATCAGTGGTTAATCGTCAAAACAAATTAATTAAAATATTCATTCATGTTCATACATACCAGGTCGAAGAGTTCCTTCTGGACTTGCTCTAGCTGGGCCTCCGCATCATGTAGATGGGCCCGGAGGTCAACGATGACCACATCTCGCACATCCTGCACATCAAATACATACATTCATTCACAAATATAAGTTAAAGATAATAATAACAAAATGAAAAGACGCATAAACGCATACTCACATCGAGTGGTCGAAGGAGCCGAAGCTGATCGGCGTAGTGGGCCCGGTACTGTTGGAGATACGCCTCACTGCTCTCCGCCCGGGACTCCACCTTGATGTCGTGGCGGTGCCAGTCCTCGTACTGCTCCGGGAACTTGGCACGCCAATCGGTGAGGGCTTGCTTGCCCCTCATGCTCCTTCCGACGCCCTCTGGGACCTCCTCGTCGATCCACTGCTGGTGGAGGCCCAGCGTCCTCATCACGAGCCGGAGGCGGAGGGGCTCGATTTCGTTCAGGCAGTGCAGCCACATCTGCCTGCCAAACCTCCTCTAGCCAGCCGTCACCTACGGCTGACCCTCTTCGCCCATACTGAGGTACGGACGCCAGATCACCTGCATACAGGTTAGATGCATTCATATAAATAACTTGCATTTAATGAATAAAAGATTGCATTTAATGAACAAAATTGAACAAGTTAAAAACTCAACAGCAACTCGGGGTGGTCGAGAAACTGACGGCGGAGGGCCGTCAGCTGGTGGTGCTGGGGTGCCGTGTCCACAATTGGCTGCCAATGGCAGGCCAATGGGATGGCACCGGGTCGTACTATCCGCGCTCGACCAAGCGGGAAGTAGTGGTAACTCCAAACCTGCATACATGAACATATAAGTTAGAAATCATCACATCATATCATATTGCATATCATAAACAAATAAAAAGACGATTTAATACCTGGAGGAACGGCGAGAAGCCGCTGATGGTGGTCTTACGGTCAGGCGTGACCGCAGACAGGTCGGCAAACAGGTGGGCCAGAAGGGCCGCACCCCATGCATACTCATGCAAACTATCTAGATCATCTAGCAAATAAATAAATCTACAATGAATGTGGTCGCCCTTCGTACCGAAGAGCAACCGACCAAAGAAAAAGACAAGGAAAACCCTGAGCTGCCTATCTACCTCCTCCCCCTGACTCGGGTCACTACAGTACACTGAGGAGGATGACTCTGCTAGTCTACTCCTATACTCCTCCCGGGTCTCGTTTGATCGACGCCGGGGCTCATCTAATCCTAAGGCATCCTCTACTTCTACCCTAGGGACCATCCTGGACTCCCTGCCTAGACTAGACACCTCTATGCCTAGCAAGGCCTCTGCCAATCCCTGGTAGTTGGGGTAAATCACCCCACTTACCGGCCGGCCATCTACCCTGAGGCTAGTAATCCTGGCCACATCCTCTAGGGTTGGGACCATGTGGCCCCAAGGCGTTAGGAAAGCCCAGCTTTCCGCATGCCACCTCTCCCACAGCACCTGCAGGAGGACCAGATCAAGCCAAAACGGCTCGAAATCCAAAATCTCGCCGAATCCCATCCAGTGCAGGCGCGCCTTCTGGAAATCCGAGAGTCCCCGGTATGCACCTATAACCAAATCCCAAGAGATCGTGGCTCTCATCGTCCCCTGCAAATAAGAACAAAGAATTTCATCAGTTAATGAACATAAAAATAGATCAAATATTTCTGAATTGAAAGGCGTCGAGGCAGGTAGACGTCTATTGAAAGGCGTCCACAGGTATTGACGCCATTTAAGTTAATTAAAAATGTGGAATTTGGCTTGAATGGTGTCGGACCAGGGCGATGCCGTTTGAAAGGCATCACCTGGTCTGGATGCCATTCAAACTCGATTTTTGGACTTTTTTTGGAAAAGTCCCCTTCTTCATCCCCATTCATCAAAAATCAAACACATAAGGGAACTTACCAAGTGGAAGGCCTCCTCCTCTTCTTCTCCTCTCTCAACCCCCGCCGATGGAGGAATCTCCTCTTTAAGGAGGGCGGCCACAGCCTCTTCGGGGAGAGCCGCCTCACGCTCCTCCCTCCTCACCACCCTCACGGCGCGACGGCGCTTGCCCCTTCCACTCGAGCCTTCACCGGATTCCATGGAGAGAGAGTTTTGAGAGAGAGAGAGAAGATCACCGGAGGATCGCCGGAGAGCTCAAGGAGAGAGAAAACTTTTGAAAAAGTGAGGAAGAAAGGGGGGCCTTCGCAGTTCTGTTAGAAGAAGCTTGAGTTAAGGGCGTCGGCGCGACACGACGCGTTTTAGGCTTTTCTGCTATTATCCATGTTCTAATGCTTGTTTGAAGTTACTGATGAATTTTGAGTGCAGGTAATTCAGGAAAATCCAAATGAAGCTAGAAAATATCAAGAATATCCCATTGTGGGAGTTTATGAGTCTCGACTGTGGCTAAAAAGACGGTTATCTCTATCCCTTGTACTATTTCATGTAATTAATTTGCATAATGATCATTACTATATGTTAAATATTTATTAGAGTATATCAAGGACCTTGTGGATTTGATGAAAAAACTGGAATTTGAGTTCCCCTTCAACAAAAACAGTGATAATTCCAGAGAATTCTTAATTACACGGATAGGCCGTTGGATTGTTAATTAGTGGGGACGATTGTAAGGATTCAAGATTCGGGTTCAGTTTTCGGGTCGGTTTCGGGCCGGATCCCCTGGTTTGGGTCCTGATAGGTCTGGGGAGTGCCTTCTAAATGACGTCTAGGATGCACGACGCCCTTTCAAACAGCGTCTTGCTGTGTGGACGCCATTTAGTTAGGTTGCTGTTGTGCCACGTAGGTGCCACGTAGGCGGGTTTCCGATCGCGAGAGTACGGCCCCTGTCGTGTCATCTGAACGGCGTCCTTGTTGGACGACGCCATTCAGAGTACGATCCTGTGGTGTCAGTGTACGGCACCGGTCTTGTCATCTAAACGGCGTCTTTGTTGGGCGACGCGTTTCAGAGACTCTGTCAGTACGGGCCGTCCTGTCATCTGATAGGCGTCTGTATCGCACGACGTATTTTTCCTTATTCCAGATTGACCCCGCGAGCCTTCCCTTCTTTCCCTCATTCTCTCCCTCTCTTTCTCTCTCTTCCCTCTCTCCGCCCCCTCCGATCTCTCTTTTCCTTTCCCCTTTCCTCTCTTCCTCTTCCACCACTCCAACACCTCTCACCACTACCACTACCACTTCCTTTGCGGCGTTTCATTCTCCGGGCGGCGTCCGACGTCCCGGCGGAGTGACGACGTCCTTGGAGGTACCGGCGGTGCGACGGTTTGGCGGCACGGAGTCAGGAGGAGTTCAAGTAACCGGTAGGGGGACGATCCTTGCATGGATTGTGGTTGTTTTATCTGTGTTTCCCGTTGTGATGCATGATGCGTATGAGGGTTTCTTTAGGTAGAATGAGCATGTTAGGGGCTTTTCTTGATGGAAATGAGGGTTTCTATGAATGTGGATTTGTGGGCTTCTTGTGATGGTTTGGTTTCCCCTCTACCTTTCCTGTTTTTGAGTGTCTTTGGGGTGTTTGGGGTGGAAAGGGGGACCCTCGGGTAGAGTGCAGAAACTAGGTTTCTGGCGCTAAATGACTTCGCGCTAGGACGACGCCATTTAGAATGGCGACGGGCCAGCACGACGCCATTTTGGCAGAAATCGTCCCTGAAGCGGTTTCTGTCAGAACAGGGTTCTGTTGTGAATAGCGTCCAGGGACAGTGACGCCTTTTTAAACGGCAGCTTCCCAAGACGACATGTTTTGAGTGTATAACCCGTAGCTTGTCCCTGTTTCTGTCGCTATCCTGCGACGAGGGACAGCGACGCTTTTTAAAAGACGACGACTAGGCACGACGCCTTTTAGGCCATATTCTGAGGCCGGGTTTAAATGAACCAGTTTAGGAGGCTTGAATGGCGTCGGCCTTGGGCGACGCGATTCAAGACATAATCACGTTAATTCATGCTATTAATATGTGTGTTTGCACTGTTAGATAGTTCAATCAATGCATGCTTTAGATCGTACATCGAGGTCGAGGATTTCTGTGTGAGTAGAATCGTATCGTATGTGTGTGCGCTTATGCGATTGTGGAGTTGGAACAGCTGTGGCTTACGTTTGTCACCTTGTGCCGAAGTGGGAGGGCCTTGGTGTCTGTGTGGCATTGTTGTTGTACCGGTGTAGAAGGGGTACATGTTGTGTTTCACCTATGGCTGGGAGAAGTAGAACCACCTAGAGCTAGTTTGGCCGGAGTAGCCAGCGTGCTATCCGAGGGGTTACTGTTTGGTCTCAGCGGGTCGGCGCTTTCCTAGTTTGTCGTGGCAGCTTCCGGCGTGTTTCTTGTTGTGGAGCTGGGTGTGGTGCTGTTGGAGTTGTTATCCTTTCGCCACTGGGCCTGATGTAACCTGTGATATCAAGGTTACGAGTGGCACCCTTCGCCCTTTGGCCTGATGCAACCCGGGAGGTTAGGGTTGTGGGTAGTCCCTATAGCTTCGGCTTGACGAGGGTTTCGCCGGTCCCCAGGGCCCTCTTAAAGCGCCAAGGCCTGGCGTTAAGGGAAGTCCGGTCGATAGGACAGTAGTCTAGACTGCTTGTGTGCACACGTAGCTGGGCAGTGGTGGTTCATTGGTCCCAGTTAGTCCTAGTTTGACTCACTGCCTCACCTTACGGTGCCCGGAACACCGTAGGGGCGGACAGGCGTGAGCGTTGGTGGTGTTGTGAGGCAACGTTTGTCTGCAGTCGACAGTGTAGTTTGATCGCTTAGCCGGACCCTTGGTTATGAGTTGTGGTATTGTGTTGGGCTATTCGAATTGCTTAGAACTGTGCCTGTTGCACTGCTTATGCGTACGTTTCATATCAAGTTTTGGGAGCTGTGTTTACTGCTTTACTTAATTGCCATCATTCTGTATTATTACACTTGTGGGTGTGTGAGTGGGAGGCGGGGATCGGATGATCCCTACTGAGCCCTTTTCTAGTGTGGCTCACTCCCTGCATTTTTAGGTGTGGACCTCGTGGCGAGTGGCGGCGTGTGGTGTTCTCCTTGGTGTGCGGACCAGCAGCTATCTCTGTTCCGGGGTATGCCCCGATGTTGTTGTAGTTTGCTTCTGCCTGTACTTATTATATTATTTGGACTATGTAATTATTGTTGGACTGTATACGGACATTATTAATTTCCTTCCTACGCGCTTGTAATTTCCTTGCAGTCTGTGTGATTGTTATATTTAGCCTTGTTTAACGCTTACCCCTCCAGATGTATTGTGTGAGATCCGGGTGTGAACCCAAAGTTAATGGTCCGACATCCATTTAGTAATCGGATTCCAGATTATAGGATGGCGGGTCGTTACAACGATGGTTCCACTTTTGTAAAACGGTGCGTGGATAAATGAGCTTCGGCTTAGCACTGAATTACAAGAATTGATGTCTTGACTCATTAATGACGATTTAACAATATTATCCTTGATTAATTTATATTCTATTTGACTTTATATTTTTCTTTTAGATCAGCATGCCTCATATAGGATTTTGATATAATTGTGATAAGAATTAATTATTGATTAAGTTTCAGACCATTGATCAAATAAATCCAAACATGATATGAAATATTCTATTCTGAATTGAGTATCTTGATTATCTTTGAGGTTCGCTTGAAGATATCCTTAGAATTCTATCCTTTCTTGAACTCTTTATCTAATATTTCTTATTTTCTTTTAAGATCCATCATGGCTGCAGCACGTCCACATTGGCTGGCAAACGCTCCCCATGATGAAACCTGCAATGTCTATGACCTGCGATACTTCCCACTCCGTGGAGGTTGATCGACCTTATTTTATTTCCTTGTCTACCTCATCTAGACATGATTAATTCCATTGATCTCCTTGAGCTATCTTCATCGATGATTTTGAGAAAAATTCCAATTATGTGATGTTAAGAGCGTGTCTCATCACACCTTGGCATCATCTTTTCAATACATTCCATTTCATTTCACTCCCTTACAAAGACGATACCAAGGTGAGGCAGCTGTAGACACACTAATTTTGACATTATTTTGAGTAAATTTCATATCATATAATGATGCCTCAGAATGGTCTAATATTTAATCATTAGTTAATTTTTATTGATCTTCTGAATTAATTATCTAAATAGTATCGGGTCAGACAAACATAATTTAAGTTAATTAATTAAATTGATTTTAACTCAAATTTTAATTAAAATATGAATAAGTCTAAAAGACGTCGTCATGTACAGACGCCATTTAGAGTTTATTCATATTTTGATATTTAAATTTATATTTTAATTAATTAATTAATTACCTAAAAGACGTCTGCCAGGCACGACGTAATTTAGATCTTCTAAGTTGTTTCTATCTCTTTCCGGATGTTTATCCTTATCTTAATTAGTCTGAAAGGCGTCCTCAGAAGGCTACGCGTTTTATCTAATTACAGATAAAGATAAACTTTTCCCGGATGTTTATCCTTATCTTAATCAGTCTGAAATGCGTCTTATATTGGCGACGCGTTTTAGACTAATTGCAGATAATGATGAATTAATATGTGTTTATCTTTTTGTTAAGATGGATAAATTTCAAAAATTTCTTCATGTAAATCCGCGGATGTAAAAGTCTATAAATACCCAGCTCCTTGGTCAGTGAACAGTTAGTGATATTGATGCAAGTGACAGTGATACTGATTTTAGTAAGAGTGATAATTTGTGTACGATTCAAGAAGAAGACGAGGTCCAAACGCTGAAGGATCGAGGTGATGCTGCTTCCAGGAGTCGGTATCCTTTCTTCATCCATTCCTCGTCCATTCAAGATCCTCTAAAGACCAAGGCTTTCCAGGGGCCATCCAGCTTTGCTTTCATTTAATTTCTGCATATTTCTCACATTTTTCATCATATTAGCCTCACATTTTCGTCACATCACTCCATGCAATACACACACACACTAGCATTATTTTCCAAACCTATTTGTTAAAGGAGTTTAAAAGACCACTCAACAAGTAAGTTCACCTGTTTTGTTGCATGTTTAAAATTTCTTCTAGAATGGATACTACTTCTGTCTGAGTTCTCATAGTTCTTTATTTCTCTCCATTTCTTGCAAGGTACAAAAGGAGAACAATATGAGGGAATCAACAGCGAACAACAAGGCATCTGGATGATCCTCAAAACTCAATAGCAGCCAAAGCAAGAACAAGGATAAAAATGGCTCTATTTCTTCAGCCGGCTAAAGGAGGGGAACTAAGAACTCAACATCTCCCACGTCTAAATAGGTAGGCGATCAAACTTTCTTCTTTTGAAACTTTTTAGTTAAAAGTTTCTAGCGATCACATCACCTAGTTTCTTTTTTACAGGTTTATTTTTCACTTAAACAACATAATTTTTCATGATAATCACACACCCAATTTAAGCACTCACACCTCTAATCAATAAACTGCTAATCGATACCCTGATTGACTAATTGTTGTTTCACATAATTGATTAGCCATTTGTTTTCACTTCGATTATTGGTTTCAGTCTAATCAATTATCTAACTTAACTTATGCCGATTCATTGTTGTACACTTAATCGATTGGCAAGGTGCTTATCTAGCTCGTGCCAAATCGATTAGTTGTTATGTGTTCTTAGCTGTTGAACAATTATACTTCAAATCGATTAGTTGTTGTTTCTTTTGAATCGATTTACTAATCTATTAACCATCTCGGTTGTGATTCAATTAGAAATACCTAATTGATCATCCATTGTAATTTCAATCCATTTGATCTTTCTATTTGTAGCAATTAACTACTAAACTCTGAGCAATTATCTCTTACATTCGACATCAATTATCTATTACATTTTATGTGTGATTATTAGTATTCTTCTTGTAGCAATTAGTTGAACTACTTGAAACGATTAATTATGTTCTTATGCTATTGTTTAAATATACTATTGGATCGATTATCAGTTGAACTCCTAATCAATCCTCTAATTCCTTAATGCATATGTAATTAAAACTTCGTTTATTCCTTTACCTCTGAATAGTAGGTACACTTGCACTTTTGTAGCCTACTTTTGCAGATTTTCTACTTTCATCTATCCTTTGGCCAATACACCAGATGAGATCTTTCTTGTTTTTAGCATGTCTGTTGGATAGGTAGATCTGCAGTGGCCAATCTTGAAAGAAAAAAGACTATAAGGCACAGTTTCCAAAAGATATGTATGTGCAATTTATCTGAAGGTCTCTCTTAAGCTGGACTAAGGTGATTTTTTACTAAACTCGTGTAGTTTACAATAGTCCAAAGCTGGTTAACACTAAGACACAACCCATCTAATGTAAGTCTCAACCAGAAACCATTACACTTAACAGGAAGCAACCAATCTTAACGGACAAAATTCAAAATTACTTATAAAAATAAGACTTGGACCAATAGCAGAGAGAGATGAACATATCGACACATTGAACCAAAAATACTCTGCATTTTTGTCTTCAAGATCTGAGAGAGATAAATAACTAGATTAAGAGAAGAACTTGAGAAATTGAGCCTTCTACTTGTCTACGTACTGAAAGGCTCTTAGCTATTCTTTAGAAGATCAAGACCACTGTTTCATTACTATTTTTTCTAGTTCATTGTTTTGATGAATTGTGTGTTCATTTGTGAACACTTGCTTATTAAAAGGCACTCTCATATTATCTATTTTTTTATTTGTTTTTCTCTTCTAGGTCATTGGAAGAGAAGGCGTGCAGTTGTGCAGGAGGGTGTTTTCCTTCTTCATCATGTTGAAGAGAGGACCAATTGAGGCTAGGGGTTGTGTAACTAGAAAGGGGTTTGTACCTTGTGTTTAGTGAAACTCAAAAGAGGTTGTTTGAAGACCGGACGTTTTCAGACCGAACTAGTATAAATATCTGTGTTTCTTGTGTACTTCCTTCTTTGTCCCCCCTGGATTCTCCATAGCCTGGTCAACACATTCCCTAGCCCACCTAGTCGCCAAACATGCCTGCATAGTATTGGATGGCTTGTTAGTGATTCCACTACCGAACCCATGAGCAACTACTGTATATCCTACATGACTCCTCTCAAAAAGGTAAGTGAAGATTGTCCCTTTCTCCACCCCTACTGGTCTTCTTTCTATTCTCATCCTTGGTTCAATCTTTGGGCATAGCCTCAACATTGACTTGATCAGAGGGTCTTTCTCATATTACATCCAAGCTAACCTTTCGCTTTATTGTAGGATCCGAAGGTCATCACTCTGCCTGGCCCCAAAGTTCAGTTACTTGCTTCGTTGCTAGGCCGGACCCGATTGATCAATGTGAGAAGCTCATTTTTAATAAAAAATGCTATTTAAATTGTCTAAGAAATGTGTTATTATGAATACCAACGTATCGACTTAAACGTCCCATGTGCATTGACATATAGTGTTATATTGTGTGCAGACTGATATTAGGCCACCATATATATAAGACTAAAAATTTGAGATTACGTGCTTATAATTGAATTCCATTATTGGATTTACATTTTTCATAAGTTCAAGGATTTCCAAAAGTGACTTGCTTTTTTTTTTTTTTTGAAGATTTCATGAAAAGATAAAAAAGGGTCTTATAAAGAAGGTAAAAATCCCGCTCATCTGCCTGCTGTCACTACTCTCTAATATTTGAGCTTTCACAACAAGGATAGAGTCATATGTCATATTAATAGGTTCACTACACTCATCTACTTACAAGCCGAAGCGTCTGATCGAACTCGATTAGGATCAATCACAAACCTCGCTATCAATATCATTCTTTTAACAGTACTCAGTTTTGGAATCTTTGACAAGTTTCATCACTAAAAAGTCAATTGATTTTAAGTCAAGACATTATCAGACATCACTCTAACAGCTTCAGGTGTAGATAGAGGGAGGGAGCAAGAGATCAGAGGGAGGAGGCAAGATCTGTTTTTCCCTAACACAGAAAGTTTTTATTTAGTATTTTTATTGAAGTTGAAGGATCTAACTCAGAATGACTTTTGTGGCCTGATTCTTTCCTCCCAAAATTATTAGGCTGAATGTCTAGAAATCCTGAAGATACCTTCTATGGGAATTTGCATCAGATGCATCACCATGATGTAAAACTGAAGATTGTCCACTGTCAAAAGTTTGCAAAAAAGTCCTTAGACCTCATTTGGGAACAAGAAATTTTACAGATCTTTTAGACTTCTACTATCCTGATCTTCCCCCTATCTAATAAAGAACAAAGATGGTAGGAAAAAAAAAATGGTTCCATTCTTCTAACCGGTCTTAAGTTGCCACCCAAGTCGTTGTAAATTTTGTAAAACAAAATCTCGAACTTTGGAAACTTTTATCTTAATGAGAACATACTTAAAAAACTTTTTCCTCAAATTTCATCTGGAAGTCCAGCTAAACAAATTCCCAAACGTCACCAGAAACTCTTTGACAGCCAAGAAAAGAACACTCGGTAAACACTAGAAAATTATTTCGTGCACAGGATTATTATACTACAAACAGAAGAAGAACTGCTCGCTTCTTTCTTCTGTGCTGCTAAACTTATCAAACGCACCACCATCAGAACAAGCCTGAGACCGACGAGTCCGACACAGACGCCAGGACGAGCACCAGGATCATGCGCAGCGGATGCTCTGAACCTGCCGGAAGTGCTGCTGTGCGGTGGCGATCGCTCTCACCGCAGGGTCGTCCCCGTCGGCCCTTGGTGCGTCCTCACCTTCGGAGTCCGACTCAGGTGTGGGAAGAAGCGGCAGTAGGCAGCTCAGGAAGCTGCTTAGCAAGGGGCAGCACTTGCATGGGTCATCGAACCACTTGATCTCCAGGGCTTCCTCTGCTACGGAAGGCATGGCTGTATAGAACGCCTACCTGCTTATTATGTGATCAGCTAGCCAGTCTTGAACACGAAGTTTCACCAACTGTGGCGCTCTTGTGATCTAAACCAAGGTGAGAAGGGATTTATGTATGGGTTTCGTGGTCAAAGAAGAAGATAAGAAGATGCTGCTTGGGTAGCAAGGTAACTTGGAGTGCCTCTTGGCGTCTTTCGCATATTTTCCTTGAGGCCTTCTTCGTCACCATTGGTCGCGTTTCCACCACGAACAGGAGGAACGAAAGTGACGGGGAATACAATAGCTAAGATATTATTAGTTTACGTATATAAGTTGAGCAACTTTTTTACAAATATTTAAGACATGACAAATATACGTGCACATGATAAATACCTCGTAAATGAGACGCATACATGTATAGGGATGACAAACATTCCAATGAAACATTTGTCATGCACAGAACATTGTGTCCGCATTAAATGTTTGTCAGGTCACCTGCAAAAAGATTGTCTAGCCCATTTGCTATCTGGCTAATGGCATCTTGTATTGTAAGATAACTAAGCTTACTAAAATGCAAAGCACAGAGGTACAAAAATAAGGGGACCTTAGTCTAATATTGAATGTTGAGAAAGATGACATTGTGTTTGTAAAGAAGAATTGTCTACCTTCCTCCCAACAAAGATCATTTCTTAGAAAAAAAGACAAAATCATGACATCTATGAACTAAAGTGGATAATATCTTGTTGGAGAGAATCTACAATTCATTCCCTCAACATTGGTGCCATCTATAGGAATCCTAGTCTAATACACAAACTTATCTTCCCAAAGGGACTGTGTAAAGACATCAAAATGGAAAAACTTTAGTCTAACATTAGATTTTGAGAAAGGAAGCCTTATGCTTATAAAGAATGCCCCCACCATCATCCTAACAAAGGCCTGTGGACTTAAGTCAACAATACCTTGTTGGAGATAGCTTACAGGGGGGGTCTATATTCCTCCCAATAAGATCCTTTTTTTCCTACTAAAAAGACAAAATCATGATGGCCATGGACTAAAGCAGGCAATACCTTATTGAAGATAACCTTCGTCCATTTGGTAGGAAAACGCTATTGTTGGAAGAAAGGTGAGGGACCTTCTTTATAAGCATATGGTTGTTTTTCTCATTATCTGATATTGGACAAAAGTCTTCCTATTTTTATGTCTCTACACAACCTCCTAAAAAGATAAAATCATACGTATTGAGCTGGAGTTCCTACAAACGACATCAGTATTGAAAGAAGGAACTGTAGGCTATCTCTAATAGGGTATCCTCTAGTTTAGCCCATAGGTTTCATAATTTTATCCTTTTAACAGGAAAAAGGTCGTTGTTGGCAAGAAGGTAGAGTACTTTCTTTATAAGCACAAGGTTACCTTCCTTAACATGTGATCTTGGACTAACATCTCTACATTTATGTGCCTCTACACAAAACATCGTGGCAAGTATTGATCATAATAGCAAGAGATGACAAGGATCCAATATTCTTGTTGGGTAGTTGGCAATCGGATTGGATGCCAATCAAATTTGAGGTTTATCCACTATGGTTGCGTTTGTTAGAGCTATTAGTCCCCATATTGTGTAGAGGATCCCTCGGATTCTCCCACTATCTACAAAAAGTTGGATAGTGGGAGAATTTGGATAGGGGACTGAGGAGCCATGTACGTGTGCCACCTGTTCGAGTGGATTTAAAGACCCATTCAACGGTCAAAAAGATGAAATGATGGAACCGAAAATCCCATTTGTTATAGCTACTCCTATTCAAGATTCTAAGACTTTATTCCACTTTTATTCCACAATTTACCACCCATCTATGGCTAATAGCTCTAACAAACACAACCTTATAACAAACACGATATGAACTCTATTTTAAATTTTGATGAATTCTACTATTAGGATTGTTAAAATGGATCAGGACTGTTAGAAGACTCACTTGGACCCATTAAGTTTGGTCTGAGTATACCCATTGACCAAATAAGAACCACGTATGTTGTTATATGTTTCCCAAGTTTATCACTAGATTTCTAATTTTGGGCCTAAAATGAAGTTCATATCAATAGTGTACTATTGTTTAATATAGATTAATTATTTGTTGAGGTCACTTATCTTTTAACACCACAAAACTAAGAGGTAGATTATAAATCTGAGTCATTTATATGTTAATATTATTAAGTTAAATAGGTGCGAGTTTACTTGATTTGGATACAAGTCTACCCACATAATAATAGCTTTATATTTTCATATATTCATTCCTACATTCTTTTCTTTAAGTGATACTTTATTCTAGTATAGAAAATATAAAGATACTTACTGTCAGTCATTATCATAAGGTCTCAAGATAGAGTCATTCATTTGTTAATCTTTCACCTGATCAGTCGTATTACTCATAGTCACAACTCGATCAGTCATAAAGTTTATTAATTATTCATAAACTGTAAGTTCGTAGGGCGACTCATCCTTTCGACTAGAAGTGACAGTAATAACCATGAACTAATAGGTTGTATAGTGACTGATGCACCTAGCACCCTACAGCCTACCCAGCCCAGTAAGCCGTCGGAAACCTACTGAGGAGGCTGGAAAGGGGTAAGCCAGATTTGTAGTGTACCCACACTTCCTCATTGTAGCGTCCACGACCCAGCCTATGAGTGCACTCAAGAAGGAACTCTGTTCCCTGCCTAGCTGAGGTCTTGAACCTAGACTCTGGAATCGTAACTAAAGAAGGGATGCTCCATGCCTCAGCACCACACATCGTTAGAGAACTTTTTGTATGCCACCTTATTCTTGAGACGCAAGCTGCCGTCCCCCAAACTATGATGTCACTTCTTTTCTTTATAAGAAGAAAGTCAAATCATTGAAGAAAACACTATAGTTATACATTTCATAAGAACTCATTATACAAGACTTCCATGCCTCAATTTTACATTCATCATCATAGTCATGTTTCATTCTTATCATTATGGAGGCTTCCATGCCTCATTTCTTTTCATAGTCTTTATTTCTCTTTGGAGTCATCATAGCCATGAGATTATCCTATAAATCATTATATTCTATAATATATACATATTCATATATGTCCATGATACAATATAACTAAAACAGTTGCCAAGTCTTTTTCTTTATAGATCCTCATGTTAGTATCATAAAAGTTCAATACCAGGGAACCATTATTTATTATTAACAAAAAGGTTCATTATCATAGAAGGCTTTCTAGCCTTCTTCTAATTTTCTTTCATTGTTAGGAAGTGTACTAGAGTGTGTCTTCCAATGTTCACATTCTTGTTCACCATATCCTCCTTTTCAGGGTTATTATCATAAGATTCTTTTGCATTTATCCTTATATCGTGGCACTCATATAATTATATTCATGTAGAGTTTATCATGATTTGTCAAATTCTTGCATTTCATATACAAATTTTAACATACTTCCTAGTAAAACTTCATATGAATCATATGAAAAACTGGCCAAAACAACATGCAAATATGCATATATTGCACAAGGAGATTCAAATAGAGTAAAGTCATTTCTTATGACCCTTAACCTCTTTATAAATTTCCTAAAATCAGAAACTAATTACGTCTTTGCCGATACAAGGGCAATCTAGGCCCCTCTAACTAAGGCCAATTCCATCTAGCATCAGAACCGATATG
The DNA here is from genome assembly GCA_030544215.1 of Zantedeschia hybrid cultivar. Classification (NCBI taxonomy): domain Eukaryota; kingdom Viridiplantae; phylum Streptophyta; class Magnoliopsida; order Alismatales; family Araceae; genus Zantedeschia; species Zantedeschia hybrid cultivar. Next base: position 25,698,855 of record JARZZO010000012.1, read on the forward strand.
TCCCCATCCTCCATTTCCCTGATGATCTAGTTGATCTGGCATCTACAACCCCCTTGACGATTCTCCCCGCTCTGGCATCTACAACCCCCCCCCCCCCCTAAATGGTTGTCATCCCTCCAGCATCCCCCTGACAATCCCTAGATATGGTGCCTATGTAGATATGTAGTTTGTAGGTCCACCCTCCATCCCCCCCACCCCAACAATTCTTAGATCTGGCATCAGTATAGATATGGATAGTGCAGGCCTGCGCCTTCACTCTGTATTTCCCCCCCTCCCCAACACACACATGCACACACGAGCTCGACCTCCATCTAGTGCACCCTAGTACCATTGACATTGTCACAATGGTGTAGGCCCAATGTAATATCCGGGCCTTTTGGATTGGGTTGTTGGGTCTCGAATGCGTTGTTCAATGGACCGCTTGGTGAGGTTAATGGACGTAGGATCCTTTTTAGGGTTGGGCAGGTGAATTTTTGCATCTCAGGTTTTGGACTTTTTATGATTAAGATGTCTAGGGGTCTGGACATTTTTGTGGTGAGAGAAACATCTAGCCGAATGGACATTTTGTGTGTTACGTGTCCTAGAGATTGGATGTTTTTCTCCGTCAACTTACATGGCATTCTCGCTCCATGTGGCACCCCTGGTACACGTGAGGCGCGTGTGGAACTGTGCCCCTCGGTGCGTCTGTCGGGGCACGGGGGTTAAAACCCCTTCTTCTTTATTCCCCATTTTCCACTCCCTTACCCCCTCTTCCACCTCTCTTCCCTTCCATCCTCTTGCACCACCACCTAGCTCCTTCTCCTGCCTTGAGGCAGTCGATGCTAGGTGAGGAGGTTGTGGCTATGAGGTGGCCTCGGCGGCAGGGTGACATGGACAGCAAGGCAATGGCGAGGTCGACAAGGCGGCGGTGGGACGAGGGGAGACATCAGCACATAGCAGTAGACTGTGAGCTAGCCGAAGGACACCGGTTGGCTTGGAGGCAGGAGTAACCATGTGAAGTGCTCCTTGTGAGTCAGGAGGAGTGTAAGATCCGAGATAGGGTGATGGTTCCTCCTCTAAATGCTATGTTTTCCCTTAGAATGCATGTTGGGGTTCCTCTGATGCAAATCTATTTCCATGCAAACTATGGTTTTAGTTTGCATGGTTTCCATGCTATTTTTAAAGGTTTTAGTTGACATATTGCATGTGGTTTTGGTGGCTAGGCATGTGAGGTTGGTGGGGGTGTTGCCATTTCAGGCCTGGGTGGTGTTGGGAGGCTAAGAGGAGCTTGAGGAGAAGCCTTGGTTCGGAAGTTTTTCTGATAAAATGTCTAATAGGGTGGACCTTATTTAGTTAAACGTCCAATCGTGTGGACGTTTTGTCAGAAAATACCTTGAACCACACTTGGGTCTTTGTCTATAAAAATGTCTAAATTGATGGACGTTTCGCTCACAAAACGTCTAGAGGGTTGGATGTATTTACAATCGAGTCCCGTAATTTTGTGTATTTCATGCCTGTAATGATACTTATGAAATGCTTCTTCTATACATTATGTACCTAAATTATTGTATAACCTGTTAGTTATGTTCTTAAGTATATGCATGCTTGATTCATTCATGGGAAGGTGATGGTTGATGATTTATTATTATATTCTTATGGTTTGGATCCAAGAGTGACATTTTCCACTAGTAGTACACTCAGGTGCTGTTAAGCACAGTATAACTCCTGACGACAGCGGTCATGGATTAACCCCCTGCACTTTGGTGTGATTGGTTTTGAGACGAGTACACCCGCTTGTTTAGCTCGGTCTGGACTTTGGAGGAAATCCGACCGTTAAGATAATAGTTGCAACTGTCTGTGTGTACACAGTTGGAGGGTGCGGACACCATGTGGACTCGAGGACCACAGTTAATCCTATTTTTGACTCACTACCTCGTCTTACAAGCATCCGGAGCCTTGTGAATGTAAACGGACATGAGGGCTGGCTAAGTAATGAGATGCTAGTGAGCGCACTCGGCTGTGGATTGGTTTTTAGTGCTAGTGGTCATGTGCCCACGTTACTTTAGAGAGTGAGTAGTGTAAGAGCACCTGTTATCATGTGACGGCTGGAGCTGTTTACCGCTTGAGGGGTCGACTATCTTGGTGGGTCTGTAGTTTCTTGTGCAGTACATTTTTCAGCACTACTTATTTTCTACCGTAGTGATAGATTTACTGCTTTTTATTTTTACTCCTGCTAGTTGTACGGGTGTATGGGAGGTAGAGATCCGTACTCAGTCTTTTTTAGTTGCGGCACACTCCCTATCCTTTTAGGTGAGGAGTCCATGCAAGGCTAGAAACGAGGAGCATCCCCTGACTTGCGTTTACCAGCAGCTGGTTGTGTTATCGGAGATGCCTCTATATAGTTATACTCTTTTCCTCTAATCAGTACACACTATTTTATTTCTGAACTACGTATTTATTATTAGACTGCAGTCAGACTGTATTTGTTATTTTCTTCAACTTATTAAATGTATTTCTTAGTCCGATAATCTTGTGAAGATGAGATTCGTGTCAAAAGTAAAAAAAAAAAAAATCTCATGTGAAACTCTTTCCAAACTCCATAGGAGATTTTCTTCAAAAACTTCCACCCTCCGTTTGCACTAACCCAGGCCCCTCTTCACCTGTACTTACAGAAACCGGACTCTGTTCTTTGTGACAACGACGTCCACTTGCAAGCACTGGCTGGTTGGTCTCTAGTCTATTCCCCGCGTTGGTGACGTCCCTCTGATAAATCACAGTTCGAAGACTTTGAGATCTGGCCATTCTAGATGCTGATCCTACATTATTGAGTTAAAGAAACAAGGCTCCATTATTAAAGTTTATCAAATTGAAAGCAAGTTCAGTTTTAATATAATATTCTGGGAAGAGCTAGCTGTCACCCTAGCTAAGCCCTGGTAAAGGCTTCATCGTGTTCTCATCACTTGCGTACATCGTAACCATTCGTCTTTTAACCGACTTCCAACGTCAGGTAATCCGATCCCATCATATTACGTGTGTATTTGACAAATTAAAACTTTTGCATGTAGGTTACTTTCAACTCTTATTTTGACACAATATGATTAAATACAGGTAGATTCAGCTGATTTTACATAATTATATTAGTCAATAACCCTCCTATAATTACGTTCGCTACAAGAAATGGAGCTTTTGACATGTTGAAGACATGTCAGGCCGTATAATTACATTAGCTACTGGAAGTGAAGTTTTTGGTATGTTGAAGATATGTCAAGCGTTACAAAAGCCACCAACTAATGTAGCATTAAACAAGGGCTCCTAGGGCGAAGCCTTCGATATATGTTGATAGTATTCATGCATGGTCGCCCTCTACCTATGTCATATATAGAGAGAGATGCGTGCTAGGATGCGAATCTCACCATGCATGCGGTCAAATCACACGCAATGTTTCGACCTTCATTCTCATGTTAAAAGAGAATGTAAATTATTAAAAAAACTTAAATATTCAGTTACTCTTTCAGGATAATTTTCATCTCCTAGAATTTAAATTTCACTCTTGAATCGTATCAAAATTGATTATAGTCATCTAATCTTGTACGAGTAAGTTGATGATGAATATTAAAATCTCAGGAGATGAAAACAACTATAAGGGTAATCAAATTAATTTCTTATTTTTTAATTATTTTTTTATAATTTTTTAAAATTGAGATTTTCATAACTTTTTACTATATATATATATACTCCCAAAATTATTTTCATCTCTTTTGGTTTAATTTTCACTGTTGAATAGTGAGGCATTCAATCTAAGCCGTCTGATTTTATATGCTTAAATTTGTGATGAATAATAAAATCTCAAGAGATCGGAACAACTCTAGGAGTTAATCTGATAAATTTTTTACTTTTTACTCTTTTTTATGATTTTTAGAACTCAAGATCTACATGTGTCCGATAGATGATTAAGATTGAGTTTTAAGATCAGATCACAATCATACGGTCAGAATAAAGTCCAAAAGAATGGAAACAATGTTAAGGGAGATTATTGAATATTTGAAATTTTATAAAATTATTATTATTTTTAAATATAGAGATTGAAGGATGAGAATTTTGCTCGGCCCACTAAGAAATGGGCCCGACCACCAATGCAGTCTTGTCTGGAGCCAAAACGGCTCAACATCTAGAGAACTCAAACCCACTAGGAGGTCCGATACCAGTCTACCTTCTAGGGGGACCCCCACAAAAGACCGATGCTGCATACCAGAACCTGTGTTTTGATCGGACTTATCCTGGCAAGGAGATCCTGCTTCCCTTGGGTGAATCTGATCATAGTCAAGGACGTGCCTAGCGGGATTCGAGAACCTGCCGAGACACAAATAGTTTCCCCAACAAGAACTCTTCTAATTTAGAACTCGATGGGAAGGATCAACCTCTAATAGGGACTTGAACTACTGTATAAGGACCCCTGGTGTAACCTGCGGAGCTATACTCTCTAGAACCTCCCCTACTTTTGCCCTTCAACTCTAATTTTCTAACTTAAGCATCGGAGGGGGATCCCCCAATTCATCATCAAGGGACCTTAATAGTGTTCTCTTTTGCAGGCCTATATGTTCCTTGCCTTCCGATACTCGATGGAAGGCTCTGATCATAGTGAACGAGATTTTGACCCAACATCTTTTAACATCGTCTGTGGAATTGCAGTCGAGCTTTTGGGAAGAAGGGAATTGTAGTCGATACCATGGCACTTCCGTCGCCTCCAGCCGTCGAAGCATGGTTGAACTAGGACCTGATGACGGGTACAATGTTCACCCTACTCCTTAAGGTATGCATCAACTGCCCTAAGGGCTTGATCTCCAAATTCTTATGGACATGAATCAATAACTCGAGCCAAAAGTAGACCACCTTGAAGGATAAGCTCTCCACCGGGGGCGTGATCGTTCAAGGAGCCCTCCCCATAGTCATCACAATGCCCATCCTCCTCAGAGGCCTCTTAATCGAGAGAACTCGATGCCTCTGCCATCGCCTCCTATGTTGAACGGCCCTCTAGTCTCAGGTGAAGGATAGCCTTCTAGTCACAACCCTGAGCTAGATGAAGCTTGAGGGCGGCCGTGTGATCAGTCGTCAAAACGCCACCTCTCTGCTCGTCGCTTGCCTAGCCAACTATGGAACCATGAACCTCCTTAGACCAAGGCATCACATCATCAGCATTGCAAACTCGACGTACTTGCCAACAATAGTTTCTTCCTTACAATCTTTCTCAAGCTCCTTAACCAAGTCTTCTCGTGCCTCTTCCCTTTAGAGGTCATGGGCCTCGCCTCGATGGTAGCATGCCTGGTCTTACTAGCACTCTCATCACTTTTCCCTTGGAGAAGGGTAGGTTTGAAAACTTGAGGAACGGGTAGAGAAACTATTTCGGCATGACCAAAGGTCCGGGCAGGATAATTTGGGAAGTATGGGCTCTTATTTCACTAAGAGACCGAGAAGTGCCCTTGTCCCCACGTTTCAAGATGCCAACCTTAAAGATGTACAACTAGACAAAATACTCCGATGAATCGGATTCTCCAGGAGGTTAAAGATGAGAGCAACATTTGCTGGCCCAAGAAGATGAAACCGGTCCTCAATGCAGAGAAGATAGGAAGGTTCTGTGGCTTCCATAATGAATATGGTCACTTCACGTTTGAGTGCCATGACCTCAGAAAAGAGATCAAAGCCCTGATTTGACGCAAGTACCTGAAGAAGTACATCGCCAACAATAGTTGCCGGGAGTCCATCCATTAGGCTCATAAACGTGATGATCGATCGCCTCCACTAGATAATCATGGTCATCCTACTCAACCAGAATGAGTGATCCACATAATTTATTGAGGAGCCTCAAGCGACAGAGACACAACAATAAGAGGAGGTGTAGCTATGCCGCTAAAACTCAGAAAGTCACATGGGAAGCCGCTGCTATCGATAACCCTCCATTTATTAAGGAGCCGATCAACTTTACCGATGAAGACCTACAAGGTATTATACTTCCCCACAATGACACTCATTTTATAGAAGCCGACATTGTAGGTCACCGTGTCAAAAGGGTCTTCCTCAATAATGGGAGTTCACCCGACATTCTCTTCCTTGATTGCTTCTGCCAACTTGACTCCAACTTATCAGGCATGAGAAAAGTCAGAACCCACATATACGGATTCAATCGCTAGCCAGCGACTGCTGAGGGGCAAATAACCCTCTTGGCGATGCTAGGGACTCCTCCCCTGTTGACCACCCGAGAGGTTGAGTTTTTAGTGGTCGACGTACCTACAACATATAACATCATTCTATGGAGGGATTCCCTAGGTCGATTTAAAGCCATCCCTTCTAGTATGTACCAAAATCTCATGTTCCTAATAACCAAAGGAATCGGAGAGGCTTGTGGAAACTAAAACATCTCTCGACAAACGTACCTTGTAGCGACCAACACCCAATTGAAGAAACATGTCATGTTCATCCATGAGGCATTCGATCCTCAGAGGATCAGGTCACCACTAAGGTTGGCCTGGCCACTTGAGGTGGGTCACAAGCTAGCCCACAATTGGCGAAGAACCATACGTGCTTGCCAAAAGTTATGGCAACGAAGCATAAGTGGAATGAAGAACATTTGTGTCCCTTCTATCAGTAGATTTCTATTAGCAAGTAATTTTTGTTGCAATGTTTTTTTCTATAACATCAATAGTTTAAATATGTTGTTATCCTCTTACAAGTAATATAATGGTTCATCACTATTGTATGATTTGAGTCTTTCCCTTATTGCTCAACGTCAGTTAACAAGCAATCAGCATCAACAAGCTTTGATAAGCCACAGCTAACGTTGATTGACCATTGCTAAATGCGAATTGACCATAGTTGACCGTGATCGACTATAGTCGGCACTGATCAATGACAAAATCACTCGTCTTCCCTCCGTCGAGCCATGCCTTATAGGGAAGAGACTCACCACCATCAGATGGGATAAATCTCGTTTCCCCCTGCCAAGCCACGCCTTGCAGGGAAGGAGTTTCTTGCCCTCAGATAAGATAAAACTAGTTTCCCCCTGTTGAGCCACACCTCGTAGGGAAGGAGCTCTCCACCCTCATATGGGATAAAAGTCGTTTCCCCTTGCCGAACCATGCCTCGCAGGAAAGGGACTCCACACACTCAAATGCAATAAAATTCACTCAATTCTCCTGTCGACCTCGCTCACAGGGAAGGGGCTCCCCGCCCTAAGAAGGGATAAAACTTGTTCGATCCTCCTGAAGATCTTGATTGACTTGATATACGCAAAACATATACCAAACCCTTGCGCCCCTAGCCTAAGTTCCAAGCGTAACTTAGCCTAGTCGATCTAGGGGAACATGAGGGAAGATATGCTAGATACGCTTAACCAACACACGCTGCCTTCTACCTTTTTTGTGGAAGGCCAACTTGGTGGCCTTCCACCTTCCCCGAAGGCCAGCTCCACCACCTTCCACCTTTTCGCGGAAGGCCGACTTGGTGGCCTTCCACCTTCCCCAAAGGCTAACTGTACTGCCTTCCACCTTTTCATGGAAGGCCAACTTGGTGTCCTTCCACCTTCCCCGAAGGCCAACTATGCTGCCTTCCACCTTTTCGTGGAAGGCCAACTTGGTGGCCTTCCACGAAAAAGGAAGGCAAGAGGGTTGGCCGCCCATCCTCCCACTTTCAGCTTGACTTTGTCTTCCCACGATCTTCTCCACTCGCAACCCTCACCTCCCACTACTTCGACCACTCCCCACTCCGGCGACTGCCGCACGCATGACCCACGACCCTTGACCATTTCCTATTCGCTCCTTGATGATTAACGGGGATTTAGACCATAGATTTTCCCTATTTTCTTCTCCCCTATTTAAACCCTCCTACTTCTCTCGGAGAAGGGGTTGGATCTTGGAGAGGTTGGCCAGTCTGGAGGTTGCAGACAACAGAACGGGAGCACCAGGAATCCTTCCTATATGGGCTTGTTCTTCTAACTCTTCCCTTATTTCTTTTCTATTTTACTGTATTCACCTCTTTACCACATTTCCTAATCCCCTTTTTATAACACATCCATCTGTTCATCATGGTACACACGCACACTTTGTTGCATGCATCCTAGGATGACCTAGCACCCACTCTAACAGAGGTTCTAAAAAAAAAAAAAAAAGGGAGGTGGGTGGCCAAAACATATGGTCACCTTCCCTCCCTAAACACCCATCTGATGCGTCCTCTTCTAATTTTAGTTTATTTATATATTTGCACGGATAGATTCTACATATCACAATTCTAATCGATTCTCTTTACTTTGTTTTGACTTTTTCTCTTAGGGGCTCTTACCACATTCTGCAGATGGATTACCGAGCTCTCTCCCTTTGGCCGGCTGGAGGCAGAGAAGAGGAATCCATATCCCCCGCTCTAACAAGACACGAGCATCTTCATCATCCTGCGGAGCACAGGGACCTCAAGGTAATGTTCCTGGCAATCACATACTTCACACTCTAACCCCATTATCACCCCAGTTGCGTGACGGACGGAGGCCTCCCCTGCGGAAGGAGAGTGGGGACACTCCGGACGTCCACACCGCCCTCGAGATGGACTGCCCCTTGGGAGCCTTAACGGGCGATACACCTCCTTCAAACATCTCAACAAGAATTCCCAGATGGCAGAAACCTAACTTGACATCGGATAACATTGCCACATATCCATCCCATCAGGTGCCGCCATACATGGGCCTGCCGACCGCAATGGAGTAGTCAAACTTTATACACCGACATTCATTGGAGGCATGATAAACCCTGACGCCCTCCTGGCGTGCCGCCTCCACAGCATGTCGGGCCACCTCAACCCTTTGGAGATGCTTGAATGCATGCTTCCCCAGTGGGTCTCCAACTCCTGCTAAAGATCCTTGCGGGCCTATTCTAGTTCTTGTCGATCTCACAACATAGCCCCTCCGCCTCCAAAGCTTCTGCCTAAGCAGTTCCCTCCACTGACCCGAAACCTAGTATAAAGAGCGGTAGATAGTTTAGTCTCATCACACCACCACTTGGAGAGGGTCACGGCACGAAGACCTGCCTTCAAGGCTGAGGTAGCCGACAGCTAAGCAGCCCATCTATGCTTAGGTTCTGTGGGACCTCGGGGCCCATCTGTGCCTAGAGCATCCCTAGCAAGGCCATTGCATGGCAACCCTTGTAGACACAATAATTTTGACTTCATATTGAGTAAATCTCATGTCATACTTGTGATGTCCCAAAATGGTCTTTGGTTTGATCATTGGGTTCATTTTTGCTCATTTTCTTGAGTTTTAGTTAAATTCTTGATTCACATCGCCACATGTCGACGTCTTTTAAACTTCTAGTTCAAATTAATCTTTAATCTAATTTTTAATTGATTAACAATTTAGATGAATGGCATCGTCCATGGTTGACGCATTTCATGATGCTAATCCTAATCGATTACTAATTTGAGTTTTAATCGATTTACTATAAATATAAATAGCGTCGCCCATGGTCGACTCCTTTAAGTATTTTCATAATTATCTCTGAAATTTATCATAATTATCTTTCTTTAATTTGCCCCTATAAATGACGTCTAGGTGGGATGAAGCCTTTTTGAAAGACGTCAGCTAAAGTCGACGTGATTCAATTGTGTAGCCCACAAGCTCATATCCATCCGAAATCATCTAATTTCCTCATTTTGAAGGTCTCTCTTCAGATTGACATATCCCTTTGATGATTTACACAAATTGGAGAGGGTTTTTGAGCTTTGAAACCCTAAAAGTCATTCTATATAAGCTATACCTCTTTGGAGCTTCAAAGAGGTTAGCTAGTAAGTCATTTGAGTGTTTTATCACCGTGAGATGAGAGCCCTCTCCTTTTGAATGTGAACCGCATTCTTGGGGTGTCTTGTTCTTCCTCCAAGACTCTTATTCCATCCTTGGGAGGCTTTGGAAGACTGGGTGGCTTTGGAGGGGCCAACTTTCTCTATTACTCTTGTTTCATTCTTCTTTTATTCTTAGTTACATTTCATGCATCATCATGTTCACCACGAACACATGTTATTACTATCATCCCATCATAGTATCTCATCCCTTTTATATATAGGGGTTTAAAGAATGCAAAGCAAGTGAGTATTTCTAGTTTAGTTGCATGATGTCCTTTTTTTAGAATAGATACTATGCTCATCAAAGTTCTAATCTTTTTTTTTCTCTTTTGTTTATTTGTTCTTTCTTGCCAGGTATTGAAAGGAAGAGATGGAGAGCATCATTGCTTGCCGTTCGTACTATGAAGAGAGTGAAATCTATTCTTCGGCCGGCTAAAGAAGAGGAAATGAAAGGATTCACAATGATCTCGATTCTTTTAAGGTAATTCGCGATCACTTTTCTTGTTATTTCATTGAGGTCTTCAATCTCTAGCAATCACGTGTTCATTTTTCTTATTCATAGAAATATCTTCATTTGTCATTCATAAGTACATTTGAGCACTCACAGCTTCTTGGCTATCATGGTGGGACCACTTCTTACTGTTTTCTGTTTGTTTCACTCTCTTGTCACTTTGGCACCCTCATGTACACCTTTAGTGCTCCTCGAGCACACTTTATTCGCTGCTTTTATCCCTATGTGCACCACGTGCACACTTTCATAATGGCAAATTTGGTTCTATTTGTGATTGTTTTAAAGTTGTGGGTTTATCAAAAGTACTTTGAATACAGTATGTTTGATTGATTTAGCTGATTGCTTATTACCTAAAAGTCGGCTTGTTTTTGTGCATCTTTTATTTCCATCTATCTTTTGTTTGGTTGAAGGGAAGTGTCCCTTCTTGTTTCTTACTATGGGTTTTGAATCACGTCGATACAGAGCGACGCATTTTCGAACCACATCGCCTATGGTGGACGCCATTCAATCGGTATGTCTATTGCCTGAGGAGCTTATGTGGAGAAGTGAGCTTTGGTAAATCACGTCGACATAGGGCGACGCGATTCACGAATCATGTCCTTCTACACCGACGTAGTTCAGATCTTTGATCTCTCTATTACACTTCATCTTTTCTACATTTGAGGCCCTTGGTCCTGCCCAGGCCACAGGCCATCTGGGTTTGGAGCCCATTCTCCTATAGCTTAGGAGCCATACACCTTTCTTGGCACTTGAGACTCTCTTCAGTTGAGGCGGTCCCTCTGTTTTGGACTTGGGTTGTTTGTGTCAAGGCCTCCGTAAATCCCTAAAAGCAAAGGACTCCTTCTTTGTTCATCGAGTTGGTTGTACTGTTGAAGTCCTATAAGAGATTATCCTTTCATGGTGACTTGTAAGAACCCATAGAGAATAACGGCGATCATTAAACTAAAATTAGGATCCTACCCATTTGAGAGAGTTCTACCTTGTCTAAAACTCACTTAATACAACAAGAAACTCCAATCAACATAAGCATACACTCGATTGATTATTGTTTGTAAAATTGTGTGAATCCGCCACTGATTGATTGTAGTCATGATACTTCATTCAGGTAGAATTGTTAGAATGACTACATATGAATATGAGAATGTGTTTGACCATGAAGAAAATTTCTATGATCCCCAAAATCAATCCCAAATCAATCTCTAAGAGCCTCAATCTGATCAGTACAATCCAACTTCAAGATATAAATTCATTCTCAGGTCCATGCTCTCGAATCCGAACCAAATCAAAATCTTGGTAATGATGCTCAGAACCTTAATGAGCATTCATCATCTACCCCATCAGCAAATCTTGTCTCCGCTCTCGAAGTCCTTCCTAATCATTTGGATCCTCGGTAGCTCGGGGCTATCTAGGGAATCTTAAAAGGGAAGACTCCCACTGGTCCTTCTGAACTCAATAATTCTTCTACTCAGACTACTACTCAAGTTCCTACTCAAGCCAGCAAATATATATATTAAGTCCTCCCAAGATTTTTCACAAAAACCCTCGACTTAATATAAATCTGATTTTTAACCTGTTGCGTAAGAATCTTTTGCATGTAACCCTCTAAGCCTAAGTATCAGTCCAATTAATGGCCCACTAAGTCCAGTAAGTTTTTACTAACTTAATTAAGTTGTGATTATTGAATCAAGCTAGTTGAGAATTAGGTATATTACCATCTAGTCATTCAGTTAGATCAGTTCAGTGAACTCATTCTCTAATGAGCACCTACATATTCACCATAGTGTCTCCATACAAGTAACTATTAGATCAGTCACCCTCATCACATAAGCAGGAATAATCTGTACTAGCCTTGTAACGACCCGCCACTCTATAATCGGGGATCCGATTACTAAATGGGTACCGGATCATTAATTTGGAACCAAACCAGGATCTAAGTAAGTCTGGGAATAAATAATAAACTAAGCTAAACATTCACATCGCATTGAATTGAAATGAAATTGCAGGAATTAAAATTATTACAATGTGACTCGATACAGCAAATAATTACATACTCCAGCAGAAAGGAAATAATTAAACGTACAGGCCAGAAATAAAATAACAACTACATCGGGGCATACCCCGGAATAACTGCTGATGGCGCTCAACACATGGCCGCACTCTCCTCGCTAGGTCTGCTGGGAGTCCTCACCTGAAAACCGCAGGGGTGAGTCTCAAAGACAAGACTCAGTAGGGATCCTTCGATCCCCATTGCCCACGCACACACCCACAAGTGTAAACTACAGCTGACGGTAAGGTAACAAGCACAATGGTAATCACTATTCCTAAATCATAATGTGAATCACATGCAGTCGAGATGTGTTAAACATGCATATTTTCTAGACTAGGCGACTCGGGAACTTACAACCGCCGTCTCGATAGAACAAGCCAACCACACAAACAATAGTGGGAAAACACCGACCCGCTGAGACCAAGCAGTAACCCCTCGGATAGCACTCTAGCTACTCCGGCCCAACTGGCTCAGGTGGTTACTCCTTCCCTCAGCATGAGTGACACTCCGAATGTACCACTCCCACACCGGTACTAGCTGACCCCAGGGTTCACCAGGTGACCCTCTCTCACTAGGCGTCACCCCGCCCACGCCCCCACCAGCGCTGTGCTCCACCCACACCAGCACAGGGTGAAAAAGTGCAACAACTGTCACTCCAAATCCACAGTAACACAAAACCCAGCACAGTATGATCCGGTCATGTGAAAAGTCCGCGATCGCATAACACATAACGTAATACCATCTGGTCATGAAGAATCCATCTCTACCGAGTACACTAAGGCATGCACTAACCAACTATCTAGCAGTATGAACACATTTTACTGGCATGAATTAGTGTAGTTCTGTCTTGAATTCCGTCGCCCAAGGCCGACGCCATTCAAGCTTCATGTACTGGTTTAAGTAAAACACTGTCTTCAGAATCAGGCCTAAAAGGCGTCGACACCAGTGGTCGCCTTTTGAAAGGCGTCGACATCCTCAGACGCCATTTATCACAGAAAACCAGGAATTTCAGAAAACATTAATCAGGGGATTTCTGCCTTAAAAGGCGTCATGTCTACCCGACGCTATTCAAATCGCGTCGCCAACCCATGACGTCTTTTAGTCCCCATAATCTCCGAACTGGCAGACTGTCAGCAAGACGATTCCTGCTTAAAAGGCGTCGTGATGTCCCGACGCCCTTCAAAAAGACGTCATCTATGCACGACGTCTTTCAACCGCAGGAACCGAGTCTGTCATGAGCCCGAGGGCTCCCCTTTTTAACCCCAACAATCCCAAAATCACCCAAAAACGGAGGAGAAAGAGGGGCGAATTCAATCAACAGGAAATCACATTCATAGAAATCCCCCATATCATCAAGAAAAATCCTAAACATGCTTGTTCTACCCCCCGAAACCAAAGGTCCATAACATGCTTAAACGGGGAAAACATGGTTTAAACACAATACTATGGGGACCGTCACCCTACCGGTTACTTGAACTCCTCCAAGCTTCAAGCCGTCCACCCGTCTCGCCCCACGCCGCCGCCGGTACCACCGTGGTCGTCCTTACTCCACCGTGACGTCGGCCGCCGTCTGGAGAGTAAAACGCCGCAGTGGAAGTGGAGGTGGTAGTGGTAGGAGTTAGGTAGAGGATGGAGTGGAAGGAGAGATGAAATGGTGGAAGGAAAAGAGGGAGGAGGAGGATCGCCGCCGAGTTGCCGGAAGGGAAGGAGAGAAAGAGAGAAGGAAGAAAATGAGGGAAAGAAGGAGGGCTCGCGGGGTTAACCAGGGACTGGCTAAAACGCGTCGACATCCACAGACGTCTATCAGGTGACGTGACGGCCGCTCTGACAAGACTCTGAAACGCGTTGTCCTACAGAGACGCCGTTCAGTCAACATGTCAGGGCCGTACTCTGACACACCCAGAGTCGTAGTCTAAAAGGCGTCGTCCCTCGTGGACGCCGTTCAGACGACACGACAAGGCCGTACTCTCGCGGCCCAAAGCCAGCCCACGTGGCACCCACGTGGCAGAACCTAAAACGCGTCTACAACAGTGGACGCCATTTAAACCGCGTCGAGCGGGCTCGACGCGAAACATCACAGAGTCTCTGCCCCACTGGAGCCTGAACTACAGGGTCCGACCCCGAAAACCGAATCCGAAAGTCTCAGTCCTTACAAGCCTAATCGGATGTCTGATGTCTTACTCAGACATCCTCTGATTAGGAACAATTAAGAATGTGTGTGTATAGGTAATCAGTCTCATTAATATGATCTTATCATAATCTGATCACTATTGCACATATTCACGGACTTCATTATGAAACGCTAAGAATAAAAATTACACATAATGAAATAATATAATTTTATTAATAAATGAACAAAATTATACACTATATGATTGGCTTGTAGGCCTCTAGGTGATGCTCAAACACAATCTGTAAATGGAACTCTTTCTACCACTACATGGTAATGATCTCTCTGATAATACGAAAGTGCCTCAGAATATGCTTCGATTTCTGATGAGACTGTAGCTTTTTTGCTTGAGCAATCACCCCCATTGTTGTTGATAACAACGGGACAGGATCAGAGATGCTGAGAATTACACTGAGGTCGGTCATGAACTTCTTCAACCACACTGGCTCCTTGGCAGCTTCAGCTGCAGTGATGTACTCAGCCTCTGTCGTCGAATCTTGAATGATTTCTTGCTTGGAACTCTTCCAGCACACTATACGTCCGTTCATGTAAACACAAAACCAAACGTAGACTTACTATCATTTGGATCCAATTAAAAACTCGAGTCAGTAAAACCTCGCAGTCTCAAGTTACCTCCCCTATAGACAAGAAACATATCCTTAGTTCTTCTCAAGTACTTAAGGATACATTTTACTGCTTTTTAGTGCTCTTCGCCTTAAAAGTAGTACATAGCATGTCATACATGATAGATCCTATGTCAGAGACATAGGGTACTCTATCCATGAGTGCCCTCTCCTTAGGAGTCTTTAGAGACTGCTTTTTTGAGAGATAAATTTTATGTCTCATCGGTATGAGGCATCTCTTAGAACTTTTCATGTCAAATCTTTTGACAATGGTATCTATGTATATGAATTGGATCATCACGAGAATCCTCTTTTATCTATCTCTATAGATATGTATTCTCAATACGTAAGATGCTTCTCTTATATTCTTCATAAATAAGTTCTTCAATAGCCAACCTTTATCGATGACAACATAGCTACATCATTCCCAATGAGTGGAATGTCATCCACATAAAGAACTAAGAAGGTGACTGCACTCCCACTAGTCTTATTTTATATACAAGGCTCATCTTTATTCTTAATGAAGTTATAAGACTTGACAGTCTCATCAAATCATGTTCTACCTCTAAGAAGCCTGCTTCAGTCCATAAATGGACCTCTGAAGCTTGCACACTTTGTCTGAAAGCTTCTTGAATGTGAAACCTTTTGGTGGTATCATGTATACCTCTTCCTCAAAGTTACAATTGAGGAAGACAATCTTCACATCTATCTGCCAGATCTCATAATCATAGTGTGCTGTAGTAGTGACAAGAACTTTGATCGACTTTTATCATGACAATTGGTTAGAAAATCTCGTCATAGTCAATTCTTTGTCTTTAATGATATTCATTTTCCACCAACCTTTCATTATAAGTGTTGATCCATCCATTTGCACTGATCTTTCTCTTAAAGATCCACTTGCACACAATGGATATGATACCCTGCGGCAAGTCCTCCAAGTTCCAAACTTGGTTGATGTACATGGACTGGATTTTAGAGTTCATTTATTCTCGTCATATCTCCTCTTCTGGACCTTTGATGGCCTCGTACTAAGATTTTGGTTCATCATCCTCATTGTATTCTACCTTAAACTCACCTTCAACGATATGTCATATATATCGTTATGGTTGTATAGGTATCTACCAAACCTACAAGGCTCATCCATGTGCACTTGAATAGGTTCAGGAACTGACAGCTCATATGATGAGATTGCAGCTGTTTGGAGATTTGAAACCTCTTACAATACTGTTTTCCTCCCGCTGTCCTCTTGGAGAAGGTATTCCTCTTCTATGACGACAACTTTCTTGGCTACAAATACCTTTTATTCGTCAAGATGGTAAAAATAGTATCCAAACGTCTCCTTTGGATATCCTACAAACCTGCATCTATCCGTTCTAGGTTTCAATTTGTTTGGATCATGCCTCTTTACATGAGCATGACAACTTAAAACATTAACATATTTAAATTCTAATTTCTTGTCCTTCCATATTTCATATGAAGGAGAAGTCACAGATTTGCTGGGTACTATATTCAGTATGTATGCAGCTGACTCTAGTGTATACCTCTATAAGGACACTAGTAAATCTAAACAGCTCCTCATAGATTGCACCATGTCTAACAAGGTGCGATTTTTTCTTTTTGTTATACCATTCATCTATGGCGTACATAGAGAGATTATCTAAAAAAGAATATCATTATCTTTTAAGAACTGTATGAAATTAGTACTCAAGTATTCTCCTTCCCGATCCAATCGAAGAGTTTTAATACTCTTTATATTTGCTTCTTAAATTCATTCTTAAACTCCTTGAACTTATAAAACGCTTCCGACTTATGCATGTAGTCGAATCTCGAGAAGTCGTCGGTGAACGTGATGAAGTAAGAGAAGCCACCTTTGGCTTGGGTGGACATGAGCCACATACATCTAAATGTATTAGTTCCAAAATGTCTTTGACGTATTCTCCATGTCCAATAAATAGAGACTTTGTCATCTTTGTCATAAGGTAAGACTCACATGTTGCAAATGATTCATAATCGAATGCATTCAAATAACAATGTTTGTGCAACTTTTGTAGCCTACTTTCACCAATATATGTAAGTCCGAAATTACACATGTAGGCTTGGTTCACACTTTTCTTACTCTTCTTAAGAGTTTTATCAATATGAATATTATAATAAGAAACATCTAAGAGATATAGACCATTAACTAAACATGCAGAAGTAATTAATTTATTACCATAATAAATAGAATAACCTTAGTTCTCAATAGTCAATCTATATCCAATATTGTCCAAACAAGATATAGAAACAATATTCTTTATTATGCTAAGTACATAATAATAGTCATCCAGTGTTAAGACGTATTCAGATGGAAGCTTGAGATTATATGACCCCACAGCGATCACTACAACCTTTGCGCTATTCCCTTGCCTCAAATCCACCTCGCCATTACTTAGCTTGCGTCAACTTATCAGCACCTGCACATAATGACAGACATTAGAAGCACATTCAATAAATAATATCCAAGATGTAGAATATCTAACAGACAAGTTCATATATATCATATAGATACATGAAGCTTCTGGTTACTTCACCTTTCCTTGAGTTTTATCCTTGAAGTACTCCTTGAAGTTCCTCTTTCAGTGGCCTTTTTGCTTGTAGTAAAAGTAGTCACCCTTTTCTACTCTTTTGCCATTGTCTTTCTTTGGACTTGTTTTGCTTCTTGCTCTTACCTTTCTTAAAGGTAGTTGTTACCTTCCTCTTCTTATTAGTCTTACTAACAAAGAGGATATTGGACTTTTCCTTCACAAGGCTAACTTTTTCGATTTTCAACATATTTAGAACCGCAGCCAAAGATGCATGTATCTTGTTCATGTTGAAGTTAACAATGAACGTGCATATGATGCATGCAGTAAGACAAGGACGAGGTCAGTATGCATCTCTTTAGGTAAAGAAATCCCAATAGCTTCCAACCTCTCATTCCACTCAATCATCTTCAATACATAGGTCTGCACTGAAGCAAGGACTTGGTCAGTAAAGAGTTATTGGGCTTACTGGTGTTACTATTAGGTGGCCCGAAAGCCAATTTGATACTATGTATTATTCAGTTTATTAATATAATGACATAAATTCATTGTGTGTAATTAATTTGATCTATGTTTATCGTATCACGATGAAGTCTATGAACATGCGCGACAGTCTTCGGATTATAATGAGATCATAATTACGGGACCAAAGACTTGCAAACACATGTTCTTTATTGTTGCTAGTCGGAGGATGTTTGAGAAGGACATCAAACATCCGGATAGACTAGTACATGTTTCTTCAGCTCATATGATGAGAGTGACTAATCATATAAGTCGCTTGTGTGGAGACACTATGCTGGACCTGTACGTGCTTATTAGCAAATGAGTTTACTGAACTGATTCGACCATGAATCGCTGGATGTTATATACCTCACTATTAACCAGCTAGATTCTTTTGTCATAGTTGCGTAGATGATCCTTAGAGCTGAGACACCAGTGATATCTTGTTGATAGGTCTCTAAACTTTGACCTTGACTAATGAATCCTTAACCATGGGTTATCAATAAGTCAAATGATCGAATTCAGGAAAATGCTCTCGAAGGTAATTGTATGTTCAATACGGGATCACCTGCTCTTGATATTTGCAGAGAGAATGTTTCAAGAATGATGCGCTTAAGTCCCTGGTCAAGGTAGACTCTGTATCAGATAAATGGTTATCTGATATAGATTAGTGGCATCTAATTCAAGTGAATCAACCGGTTAGGGTTTAACAGTAATAGGTCGATTTGGGAACATTGCACGGATGAAGGATTATATCCGCGCGGTAACCGTTGATGGAAAGGTTCCCATACTAGGTTGTATAAACCCCAATGCCTTTCGGGATCACGCGGTATTGCTTGGCACCCAACGTGATCGGAAGCCCATCTGAATTTATTGTGTGACCTTGAATTCAATTAATTAATTAATATAAGGATATTAATTAATTCAATAGGTCTGTAAAGAGTTATTGGGCTTAATTGGTTGTTGACTGGACTGGTTTTTGGGCCTAGAGGGTCACACGCAAAAGGTTTTCAAGTCGGTGGATATTTTGATGGGATTTTAGATAAGTGTGAGTTTTTCTGAAATATCGCAACGTACTTATTATAAAAGATTGGGGCTAGGTCAGGGGCCAGCAACCCTGACCAGCCCCCCCCCCCCTCTCTCTCTCTCTCTCCTCTCTATCTTTGGCACCCCCCTACCTCAGGCCGGCCCTGGGAGGCTTCGTTCCGACTCTCGCCTGCTCCGTCTTCCCATCCGACGAGAATTTGAATCCGCATGTCGCGGAGGATTACGCGAATCTAGACGAGATCTGCATATGTTGCTTCGAACAAAGAAGCGAGGACGATCCACCGAGAAGAAGACTGTGTGGATACCGCTAGAGGCTAGACACCTACGCGGCTTGTAGCATCACACCAACGGAACCGGACGAACGCGGAATCGAATCCGCACAAGGTAAATTCGATTTACAGTTTAGTTTTGTTGATCGAAATGGGAAGGATCCGATCCCGACTTTAAATTTTATCTGCTGCATTTTGGTTGGATCCGACACAACGAACCAAATAGTGGTATCAGAGCCAGGTTTCACTGTGTTCTTCACCGTTTCGAACTCCAGATTGACAGTTTTATAATTTATTCCATACTTTGTTTTGATTTTAATTGCATGAGTCATATTCATTAGATGAACATGGTTAATTTATAGTAAATTATTGCATTGAAATCGGTTTTTCCTGCATGTGTTTCGTGTTCTTCAACTGACGAAGAACTGGTACGAATCGTCGTTTCACTTATTTATCCATCGCCTTGAGAATCATTAGAGTGTGACCCTCTAGGCCCAATAACCAGTCCAGTTAATAGCCCAATAGGCCCAGTGACTCCTCACTGGCTCAATTAATCAATTAATAACTCATATTAATTAATTAATCAATCGAATTAATGTTGCACATCGAATTTGATCGGGCCTCCAATCACGTTGGGTGCCAAACAACATTGCATGAACCCGAAAGGTATCAGGGTTAAGTAACCCACTCTTGGAACCTTTCTGCCGACAGTTACTGCGTGGATATAATCCTTCATTCGTACATTTCTCTCGAGTTGACTCAGGGTATGGTGTACTGTCAAACCCTAACCGGTCAACCCACTTGGATTGGATGACGCCATATAATATCGGAAAACTCCTTTTCCAATATTATCGTCCGCCCTGGACAGAGACTTATGTGCATCCTTCCTAGAGCATTCTCTCTCTAAGTACCGAGAGCGAATGATTCCTTATTGACTCTCAATTTCCTTTGACGGTATTCCGCTATATCCGATCCTTGGCTGTTTAGAATCCTGTGGTTAGAGATTCATAAACCAAGGTCAAAGCACATAAGTCCACCGACAAGGTGTCCTTTGGTGTCTCAGGTTCGAGGACTATCCACGCAACTGCGATCACAGAATCAAGCTGGTTGACAGTGAGGTACAATACCATCCAGCAATTCAGTCGGATCAATTCAGTGAGCTCATTCTCCAATGAGCACCTACAGATTCGCCTTAGTATCACCACACAAGTGACTATGAGATCAGTCACCCTCATTGCATGAGCAGGAGTAATCTGTACTAGTCTAACCGGATATCTGATGTCCTTCTCGGATATCTTCTGACTAGGAACAATTAAGAATATGTATTTAAGTGATCAGTCTCACTAGTATGATCTCATCATAATCTGATCACTATCGCACATATTCACAGACTTCATTATGAGACGATAATTAATACGATTTACACACAATGAATATTATGTCATTATATTAATAAATATGAATGAGATTACAAAGTCATATTGGCTTGTAGGCCACCTAAGACTAACAGATACCGCTACAGGCCAAGCACCTACGTGGCTTGCGGCATCAAAACGACGGAACCGGACGAATGCGGATTCTAATCCACGCAAGGTAAATTCGATTGATTGTTTAGTTTTGTTGATCAAAACGGGTCAGATCCAATCCCGACTTTAAATTGTATCCACTGCGCTTTGCTCGGATCCGACACATCGAGCCTAACAACTGGTACTTAGGCCTTGAGGGTCATACGTAAAAGATTCTTGTGTGATGGGTCAAAAATCAGATTAATTTTAAGTCAGGGATTTTTATGAAAAATCCTGGAGTGACTTAATATACATATGCTGAGAGGGCTGCCCTGGCCATGCATAGAGCAGCCCTGGCCGTCCCCTCTCTCTCTCCTCTCTCTCTTTTGCACCTTGAGGGGCGCCCCCTTCAGTGCTCCATCCCACCTTCATGTCAACTCTCAATCATTGGGAAATCATCTGCATACTATGGAGAACGGCGGCATCCATGAGCACTACTGTAAGCAAGGAACTAGGGAAGATTTGTCGCGAGGAGGATTGCGTAGATACCATTAGAGGCCAGGCATCTGCGCTGCTGGCTGCATCACTCTGTTGGAACCGATCGGTTGTTGATTCGAATCCACGCAAGGTGATGGCTGATTACTGCTTTTGTGATTTTTATTCTTCGAAACAGATCAGGATCACTATAGTTTATTTTTTATTTTGTTTCCGTTGCCTCTGTGATCCTATCCCAGACCCTCTGTAAATTTTTAGCATATTTAGAAGCTCAGCCAAGGATGCATATATCTTGTTCATATTTAAGTTAACAATGAACGGTGCGTATGATGCAAGGGGTAAGGTAAGGACGAGGTCAGTATGCATCTGCTTGGGTAAAGGAACCCCAATAGCTTCCAACCTCTCAATCTACTCAATCTTTCACTGTACATGGGTCTGTACTAAAACTCCCTCTGCCATATAAACTTTAAACAGGGATTTGGATATCTCATATCTCTCTATCTTAGTTTGCTCCTCAAACAACTCCCGCAAATGGAGCAAGATGGCTTTGGCATCCATGTTCTTATGCTGCCACTGCAACTCATTACTCATAGAAGCAAGCATATAACATTGTGCTAGAGTCGAGTCCTCCTTCCACTCTTCATACGCGATCATCTCTACTTCAAGGGCATCCAATGCCAGTTCAGTAGGAGAATCATCTTCCAAGATGTAGGCAATATGCTAAGACCTTAGGACAATCTTTAGGGTTCTGAGCCAATTCAAGTAGTTCGGGCCCATCAAATGATTGGCATCAAGTATGCCACGGAGTGGGTTATTCGATGACATTCTTGTCTACAAGAGATAATAAAATTTAATTAGCATATATTCAATTATTAAAATTTAAAACAAGTCATGGTCTTTTAATTAAGTTTTATTCTCACTAACTTTCGATGAATTATATAACCCTTAGATATACAGAATGAGAGATGCCGATGATCTCCTAGTGGGGATTAAAATCTCAATGAGTTGTAGTATAGCCTTGTGGATAGCACAACATGCTATAATATAATCAAAATGCACCTATTTCATGGGATTTGCAACTCCATGTAATATCTAATCATAACTTCAGTCCCTAAAGGTTTAATGGCCTTGTGGATAACACAACAAGTCATTAATTATGATATAAGCATTACGATCATTATGAGTCGGACATAAATTTGCATGCAACCCTTGTGGATAGTACAATAAGGCTATATGGTTCCTCTACCCCAATTAGAAGGCATCTTATGCCATAGTCAAAGTCTCTCCTTACGAATAGACAGACCTTGTAGATAGCACAACAAACCTACCTAAAGTAATTTGAATCCTATGACTTTAACGACGGAGGACTACACGGTAAGTTTTCAACTACTCATGTTACGACTTAAAATTTGACGAGAGTTTTAAATAACTTTTATCATGGTCTCTCCTAGGTGATAATATATAAATATCTCGTATATATTTATTATATACTATACCTGCTTTGAGTCACAATCAAAATAAAACAATGTATCAGATACATCTCTGGAGTGGTCATAGGTAGCATAGTGGTTTGACTAGAGCCAAATAGTCAAACGCACAAACAATCTAATATAACACTTATATCTAATAACCTATAAACACGTAGGCAATAAGATCTCCATTGGATGGCCTTCCTAGTTACAGCAGTGGATCATCTTCGCTCCTTCCTTAGTTGCTTTGATCAAATTACATAAAATTCAAAATTTTATATGTGCAATTTGAAGAAGGCCTTATGGTGAGTACAAAATAGAGGGAGGTAGAAGTACATCAGACTATCTATTTATTAACAATTAATTAAATAACCATACATCCACGATCCACAATCATACTTCATCGCATGTAATATATTCACAAGTACATATCTATAACCATAGCATCTTTTGTTCATTTCATCATGGAAGAGAACATCACATGGCTAAATAAAAGAGTTTCAAGAAATAAATAATTTTGATTTTCATAAAGTTGAGTTCCAATCAAAATTGAAAATTTGAATTTTTCGAAAACTCATTTTATTATCTTGAACATGCAATTAAATCTCATTCAAAAGTATTAAACACACATTTCATGTGCACACACTTTAAATTAATAATTTTCATAATATTCTACGTCAATTAGAACACTTCTAATAATTTAAAAAAATAATCTAATATTTAACTTAATTAAAAATTAACAATCTAACAATCAGATTATCAATAATTAATTGCTAATTTAACTCTTAGATTAGACAATAAGAATTAATTATTAATTCAACCCTTAAACTAATAATTAACCTTAATTAAATTAACAATATTTGTTAATTAAAATTATTCAAAATCATTAATTACCTAATTAAATGAAAATTGAATAAATTTTATTTTCAAAATAATTTTAATATTAATTGGGCTTTAGGGTTCAATAGGCCTAGGTCGGTTCAGTCCTGGCCAAACTAGGGCTCAGCCCAACTTGAACCTTAGGCTTGAGCCAGGGTCGAGCCCGGCTCAACCCTTGGGCTCAGGCCGAGGTGCCCGTCAGATCAGTGGAACCTAGCTTTGATACCATTGTAAGGATCTCCGTGACGGGATCGCAGACGCAGCGAAAATAAAATAAAATTAAACTACAGTGATCTCGATCTGTTTCAAAGTCATAAAAGTAGTAATCAACCATTATTTTATGCGGATTTGAATATGTAACCGATCAGTTCCGACGGAGTGATATCGCCAGCTGCACAAATGCCCATTCTCTAGCGATATCCACGCGATCCTTCTCGCCACAAATCTCCTCCAGTTCCTCGCTTACAGAAGCCACCCAATCTCCGCAATGATCTCCGCAGCATGCAGACAATTTCCCGATGATCGGAAGTCGGAGAGAGGCAGGACAGAGCACCGAAGGGGGCAGCCTTCTAGGTACCAAAGAGAAAGAGAGAGGATAGAGAGAGGGATGGCTAGGGCTGCTCTGTGTATGGGCTATGGATGGCTAGGGCTGCTCTGTACATATTAAGTCCTCCTAGGATTTTTCATAAAAACTGTTGACTTAATATAAATCTGATTTTCGACCTATTGCATAAGAATCTTTTTGCGTATGACCCTCTAGACCCATGTACCAGTCCAGGTAATGGCCCACTAAGCTAAGTAACTCTTTACTGACTTAATTAATTAATTAATATCCTATATTAACGAATTAATTAACCAAATTAATGTCACACATGTAATTTGGTTGGGCCTCCGATCACGTTGGATGCCAAGCAACGCCGCATGTACCTAGAAGGTATTAGGGTTAAGGAACTCCCTCATGGAATCTTTTCATTGACAGTTACTGCATAGATATAATCCTTCATTCGTGCAATACTCTCGAGTCAACTCAGATAGGTGTACTGTCAAACCCTAATCGGCTGACTTACTTGGATTGGATGCTGCCGTATAATATCGGAAAACTCCTTTTCTGATATTATTGTCCACCCTGACTAGGGACTCCTGTGCATCCTTCCCAGAGCATTATGTTGAACATTCAATTTTCTTCGATAATATTATGTTGGATCCAATCCTTGTCTATTTGGAATTCCATATTTAGAGATCCATAAACCAAGGTCAAAGACACTGACAAATGTCCTTAGTGTCTTAAGTTCAAGGACCATCCACACAACTATGACAATGAACCAAGCTAGTTGACAGTTAAGTGTATTACCATCTAACGATTCAGTCGGATCAGTTCAGTGAACTTATTTTCTAATGAGCACCTACAAATTCGCCTTAGTGTCTCCACACAAGTGACTATGAGATCAATCACCATCATCACATGAGCAGGAGTAATCTATACTAATCTAATTGGATGTTTGGTATCCTTCTCAGACATCTTCTGACTAGGAATAATTAAGAATATATATATATAAGTAATCAATCTCATTAGTATGATCTCATCATAATCTGATCACTATTACACATATTTACAGATTTCATTATGAAAGGATAAGAATACGAATTACATATAATGAAATAATGCCATTTTATTGATAATTGAACAAAATTATACTATCTGATTGGCTTATAGGCCACCTAAGACTAACACTCTCCTCCTCCCTTATGTCCTCCTCCTTCCTTTTTTGTAAGGGACCTCTGTCCCATTTTGGGGCTTTTGTGCCCTATACCCTCTAGGTCTCATCGTAGGCAATGGCTTTATGTAACCCCTCTTATTGTGGTCGATACCCTTCCTCTCCTCCCCTTCCCTATATTTGTTCCCCTGTTTCGTTTGAAGGTTAGGATGTTTAAGGCCTTCGTTTTGAAGACCCTTCCCCGTCGTGTTGACTCGGATTTTGGCTCCCCCATTGCATCCAAACCTCATCCTAGCCTTGGTCTTCACTGGAGATTTCTTGTAGCTTCTCGTGGATCCAGGATGTCTCTATTCAGATGTTGGTTGGGCTCCAGAGTTGAGGTTTGTTGGTTGGCTATTCTACTCGTAGGACGCTAGATCCCTAGTGTTCTTGCAAGCTTGGAGTATTGTGCGTTTCTCCCAACTTCCTCTATGAAGATTGTCTTCCCGAGCTTCGCCTTCGTGTGCAAAGTTGTGGTTCGTCCAGTTGCAGCTTGGGTCTTTGTGCTAGTTGGGACCTTGGTTGTTGGATGGCACATTGAGCCCATCACTAAACCCCTCGATATGGTCCCCTCAATCAGTAGTATGGTCTGTGTATCTTCTTGCTTGTGGTTTAGGCCATGGCATGGCTCTCTTGTACGATGGGGCATGGTGTCTTTTCCTTTCATGTATAGTCTTCTTCCTGTCTTCATGTTGTACTTATATCCAGGTTTAAAGTAATATAATTACTACTATCTTTCTGCCAAAAAGAGAAAAAAAAGAAAAAGAAGCCAATTGTTTATGGCGTGGATAATATGATAAAGGAAGACAATATCATAACACCGTTTCCTAACATAACTTTTGACACAACCTAGGTCACACACATATTGGAGGAAAGTTTAAGGGTCCCACACCTTTAATAGTTGTACCTTCCAATGTATGTGTACCACTTAAGCTGTGTCAAAACTTGTGTTAAAAAACGGTGTCACTATATCATTTCATATGACAAATGAATCCTTTCACAGTTACCAAGGTGTGCTTATTTTACAAGTTATCCATAAATCAATTTTTGTTCATATATAACCCTAAGGAATTGGACCATAATAAAATATTCTCAATATATCAATGATAAAGTTGCAAAAAGAATCAGGATTCTCTCAACACAACTGAGGACCCTCCCCCCTCTCAGTACTGACCAAGTCCCCTCCTAGGTGGTATTGTGAGGATCCCAATTGTCCTAAAAATATTCAAAATATTGAGTCACATAAGAGCAGTATGCAACCTAAAAAGTTGTTTCCAATATTACCGCTAGTAGCAAATGATAACGATTGGAAATTCTATAATGAAAAGCCTTAGGAGGCATTTGCATTCTCAATATTTTTTCATAAAATATAGAATCATGGGAAATATTTTTCAGGCAGTAAAAATTCACAAAAAATATTTTCCTGCAAAACAAAAATACGTGTTTGATAATCTCATAGAGAGGTTAGAGTTCTCACACGATGAGAGAAAGATATGGACAACGTGAGAATCTTACGTGAAGAGATAGAGAGTAGTTAATATTTTCCGTGGAAACATTTCCCCATGAGGAGGGGTGGGGAAATAGATCTCGAAAAAATATATATATATTATGAGAATATGGAAAATATTTTTCCAACTAATTTTTACTCTTGTTTGCAAAACATGTGAAGGTTAGTTGGGAAAATATTTCCCATAAATTTTTTTGCGAATGCAAACACCCCCTCAGTAAAATGATAAAATTGTTTAAGGTCTTTACATATATACCCCTCAAATACATCATATTTAGATATATACCCCAACTCTCACGTATTGTTTTTAATATCCCTGAAATCTCGGAAATGTTACAGTTATACCCCTCCGTCCAAATAATGTGAATTATAATTGAATATGACAAAAAGATTATGTAAATCTTGATAACATCAAAGGTATATATGCAAAACTCTAGTGAATTTAGGGGTATATTTGTAAAATATCAATGAATTTAGGAGTATGTATGCAAAATCTTTAAGTTGATTTAATGACATTTTGACAAAGAGATATAAATGCAACATATCTGAGATTTCAAGGATATTAAAAATAATATGTAAGAGTTATATGCAAATATCGTATATTTGAGGGATAATTATGAAAAAACCCTAATTGTTTCATTGTGATCTAGAAGTAGCAAGTTCAAATCTGAAGACACATATAGATAGAACTACATACAATGGACCCCTTCTAATGCCACCAGAGTCTCATAACTCATAGCATTAGCCTGTCCTTTTTATTAAATGGACGTTTTAATTTAATGTTTTGTTTAACAGTATCTAGCAAAAAATAAATACAAGTGATCAAATTTGGAACAAATTATAAATACTTTATATTTAAATAATATTATTAATTGATCATCAAATTTTAAAATATCATTATAATTATTTTTTAAAAAAGGAATACCATCTCAACTTGCATGTCACTCGTTTGGTCCACTGGTAAAAGGATTTACCATTTTTCTCGACATACTCATTGATAGTTATTTGACCACTTGATCAAATATCTCTCTTTAGATGTAGTAGTTATAAGAAAAAAGTATATAAAAATAATTTTAACAATAGTTATTCAACCAAATAATCAAATGACTCTCGATAAGTTTGATATAATAGCATTTAAGAGTCAAATTAGCATTTTATGTTGGTTTGTTGATGCAATAATAATTATTATTATTTTATATCAAAATTACTCATGTAAAAATTTTAACAAATGGGACTTAGCATACGGTCAAGATCCAAGTGAAACGAGATCGTCTAGACCACACTGAATCTGAACGTCACCAACTAGTTGCATCACGTCATCTCATCCAGAATCATCCCAAAACCCCGTTATTAGGGCTGGCAATGAGCCGAGCCGAATTTTGAGACTTTTAAATTCAGGTCAACAAAAAAATTTCGAATTCGAGCTGAGCTCAAACTTTAAATCAAGCCCTAAGCTAAGCTCGAGCTCAGGCTTGAAGAAAAAAATTGAACTCAAGCCGAGCCGAAGCCCAGCTCGCCACTTTGCCCAATACCAGGTCATTTGGGCCAGCCAAACTCACTTCCCAGGCTCGCATGTTTTACTGGCCCAAACTCACTTGCCAGGCACAGCCAACACGCTTGGCTGACGGCCCATTTTATTTTGACCAGCCCAGGCTTCAAACCAGTGAACGGAGAGAGTGGGGCTTACTTTAGAGAGGGAGGCAATGCCGGATATCCTTCGGATTTTCGATACAGAGCTAAACGTCCCTGGTGCTGGCGGCACGCCCGGTAGACTCCGAGTAGCGGTGGGTGCACAGGGACGCGTAGTCCGGTATCGGAATAAGATTTCCTGCTGCATACTTTAACGTTGGTGAATTTGTGAGGTGGAGTTAACTTTTTTTTTTTTTTTTTTGACAAAGAGAAGATTCATTCATATCAAAGAGATGAGGAAACATAGCATAAGTCTGCGAATAAAGCAGAGGTGATACAGGGTGGAATATTGGACAGGCTCTAATTATTTCCAGATAAAGAACGAACAGTAAGTCTAGCAATAGCATGGGCCACACCATTACAAGAGCGAGGAACAAATCTAAGATTTACCAAATTACTAATTAGGAGCAATTGGCAGTTATGAATGATCGTCTTGACTTTCTAAGGTGGAGCTCTAAGTTTTAAACACGCATGGATAATAATCTCAGCATCACCTTCAATCAATATATGAGAGTTGAGATTAGCCTGGTTTGCAAACTTCAAAGCTTCCCAAAAAGCCAATGCTTCAACTATAATAGGATCCATAGAGTAAGAAATCTTTGAGGAGCAAGCAATGGGGTAACCCTGCCAATTTCTGATAACCAGGCTAGTAGCAGCACAATTACTGGATACAGCAGTATTAAAATTAATCTTATAGGAACCGAAGCTCGGCAATTCCCAATTGAGGGAATTTGAAATGGGAATCCTAGGAGAAGTGGTACAGCAAGAGGAAGACAACCAGAAATCCACATCCGCCAGCGCTCTTCTGATAACAGTGATGGGGTTAACAATGATGCCATCAAAAACTCGCTTACACCTGCTCTTCCAAATATGTCAGGCAATAGAGAAACAAGTAGACATGAAAGACCTATCCTTCTTATCATAAGTGAAAGGGGACTTACTCCACTCAAGGATTTTAATATCCAGTTGACAGAAATCTTCGGAGGAATGAAAGTTTAGAGGAGAGCCGAGCCAAATAAGTCTAGCGAAATCAAACTTAAAGAGCATATGATCCACAGTTTCAGATTCCTTGCAACAAATCTGACAGAGGCTGCTAACAAAAAGAATTCTCTTGGCAATACAATGATTAACTGGCGGCGTATCAACCAAACATTTCCAGATGAAGTGAAGGACTTTAGGAGGAACAATTCTTTTCAGTTGAGGATCCCACAGACACTTCCAAACCGGGTTGGGACTGGAGGCAGTCGGGACAGGAAAAATATCAGAGAGATATCTGTAAGATGACTTAATAGAGAAACAACCATCCTCAGTAAGTGGCCAGATGAACTGGTCCCCCGTACTCTCCACATAATGAGGGAGGACAATGGCTAAGATTGCTTTCGTAGATTCTTCAGAGAAGATGGAATAAATTAAGGAGGCATTCCAATTTCCATTACGGATCAATTGGAAAACCCACATAAGAGGAAGCCTCGAAAATTGATGCCTAACAATGGGGGGAGGTGGAGTTAACTTGGTTGTTGTTGGTGAGTTATGTGGTATATGTTAAGTTATCTTGATGTGAGCTGACTCGCGAGTCAACTTTAAACTAGGCCGAGTCCAAATTACTAGCTAGCGGTTCAACTCATTCCCAGCCCTACTTGCCACCTAAGTGACGTAACAATTGCCAGAAGCCACCACTAACTAAGAGCCGCCCGTTACCCACTGGCCCTGATCTGACGGAAATACCCCTCGGGAGCCCCGAAAATTGCACTGTCACGGACGGTGTCCCCCGTCTAGAACGACAAGATTTGCGCCAAATTTTCCCGCCACGATCGTGGCCGTCAAATCCAGCCGACAGTGGACCCCATTAGAGTGCAATGATCACGCGGTCAGGTTTTTTCTCGCAAGCTTATAACCGGAGAAGACGCGGCGTTCCAGATGGGGCATCCGGGGATGTCAGAGGTGCTCCAATTAGTCCCTACTCCCTAACCCAAATGACATGCTTAATCCTAACCCTCTCTCTCTTGAAGAAAAACTTGCTTTTGATGGCTCCCTCCTGCTGTCTGCCACTAAGAGGTAAGAGAAATAAATAACACCAAAGCACCTCAACTTGATTGACACGTCTCTAATGATTCACATTAGATGATGACATATGTTTTTATAAATTTTAATTAATGATAAAAATAAATTATCACTTAGCGTATTAGACATTTTGTTGATCTCAGCTGAAAAGAAAACTGTCTTTCATGTTGATCGTATAAATTAGAAGCTTTAACAGGATTAACTATTATACCGTACCTTTTACTACCCTATCTGTGACAGTCACCAAGAACCATTTGTTCATTTGATCAAATCGTCTTAGATGAAATTACTTTTGTCATTTTCTTTTTTATAATTAATACACTCAATAAATACTCTTTGATTAGCTCTATAAATTTAATGTAAATTAAGATAATAATCCATCAGTCATTTAGATTAGATCTCTTCTCTCTATCGTGTAAAAAGAATTTTTCTGAAACCTTTTACTAGTGAAGTTAATAATGGCATCAAATTATGGACCACTATCAGATCTTTAACCTCCACAATATAGAAACCAGTTTAGTAGCAATACTCCTTAAAAAAGTTTATTAGCAATTCCGAAAATGTAGTAACTTTCTTGCAGTAGATTCAAACCCACATAAAAGTTTTCCTGAAGTTGCGGGCCAGGAAGGGCGACAAATCCCGAAAGATTTATACCAAAGGCAGCTGGTAAACAAGATTGCCGCGTTTTTCTGAATTAAATGGGCCATTAACAAAACAGGTGGACTCCACCTAATTAACGATAATTTCGGGAATGCAAAAGGAAAGGCTTTGGGCTGTGCACAATCAAAGCGCCGTGATGGCCACGATTAAGAAAAATAATTAATCATCATGATATATGGTATAAGAATAATAATTATAATAATGACAGCCTATAAACCATGCACTTATAAGATGCAAAATGTGGGTGGTATATTATATCATCAGAAAAATAAAAAAAATAAAAAAATGGCGAAAAATTCTTTTAGTAGAATTTAGCCCGGCGGGGCACCCCTTTCCGCCGGTTAGATCTCTTTCTTGAAGGCTCCAACGCGGCCTTCTCCAAGGCGTTATGATGTAGTCGGATACGCGAATCAGACGGTTCCTGAGACGACACGGTGGACGACAAGCCGTCTTCTCTGCGGGAGGAGAGATCCTCGAGCTCAGAGTTAAGAGACGAGAGGAACGGCTCTGATTCCGCGAAGCCGCCTGCGCTGCCCAGCTGCGATGCCTATGTTCCAGAGTCATCATAAAAATTATTTTCAATATTTTAAAAATACTTTTTTATGTGTCATAACACGTAATTTTTAAAACAAATCTACAGTGCCTGGCGAAATTTCTAATAAAAAGTAATTACATTTAGGGTGACCTCACACGAGTCAAAAGAATTCGATAAATAAAAAATCAAATATCCAGAAAAAATATTATGCTCATTTTTTTATTTTTTATTGAAAATACTGTAAGATAGTGTTCTCAATTTAAAATATAGCCAATGTTATCACGCTCATTTTTCTCTAATTGTAAATTTAAGTCTAAAACTGTCATAAATTAAACTTAATATTCTTAATTAGTTTTTAAAATTGGAAGATTACACTAACAGCACACCAAAAACTAATCAAGAATTACTATAAAATATGCGCTTGGATTACTAGAATTAACCTAATAAGATTTACTCCATAAAATATAGCTTAAAGAGGAATGTGAGTTGGTACCTTGCAGGCTATGCTACAATACCGATTTGGCTCCGGGACGGCCCGCTGGCAGACCCCACAGAGAGCCCCGGCACAGCCCCCCGCAATTATGGGCTTGGATTGCTTCTTAGGGTTCAGCAGCACCACTTTGGCGCCGTTCACAATAAAGGACTGCTCCCAAATTGATCCAAGAACCAGAAAAGAACACAGATTTAGCACGAATTGGAAATTTTGAAGTATAAACCACGGTCGAATTGATCAGATTGGGAGGAAAAAGAGCAAATCTTTTAGTACGGGCGGTACCTGGACCTTGGAGCAGTCCACATACTTGTGCATGTCGTGGACGCGGACGACGTCCTGGTAGACGTAGCGACGGATCTGGAGGAGGCGATGGCCGCCGTGCAGGCCGCCGGGGGCCTCCGGCGAGAGGAGGCAGTGCTGGCACATGGACTGGCTGCACTCGATGCAGTAGATGTTGATCTCGCTCTTCCGCAGCTCCTTGTGGTCGTCGCAGAGCGCGAAGAACCTCGTCTTCAGGAGCAGACCCAGCCAGTGGGGCTTCACCCTTCTTGAATTCACCTTAGAACGAGAAAAAAAATTCACAGGAACGATCAAATTAGCATGGAGAACAAGAAGGGAGATGGATGAAAGTAGAAAAAATAAAAAAACTTGGCATTTTGTTGCGATAGTGGCAGGAAGAAAGAATCCAAATTACCATTTTCTTAGATGGGGGAGAGAGAAGTAAGAGAGAACGTGACGGCTTCGTGTTCGCGACGTTGCTGCGGCAGTTGGTGATTTATAACGCAAAAAGGGGAGGGGGAAGAGGAAGGGGAACGGGGAGGGCGGGAAAAGGCGGCGGATCCAGGCCGTCCACCTGGGTTCGGCTATGAGGCTGGTGGGGCCCAAAGTGACGGGAAGATCTCAGCCGCCGTTTCGGACAGCGTGCGGTATCTGGCCGTAGGATGGCGGCTCGCCTGCCCGACGTCAAAGGCCCCAACCGAGCGAAGTAGACCCGCCGCTTCCCTTCCATTCGTATTACCGCATCGCTTGTCCCATTCTTTTTGGCGTCTCATTGTATAGATTTATGTGTATAATCAAATTATTATTAACTAATTTTTATATTTTTAAAGTAAAACAATAGATTCGTTGTCACTCACCATTATTTCTATATCCCTTCATCTCTCATGAATTTATTAAGTTGTCAAGGGTGCCCCAATTAATTAGTTGTATAATATTATGATGTACGTAGGTACTTCAAACATATCGAACGACTAAATGATGTGAGATGACAATGATGAACAAGGAGGGATCTTGAGAGTGGATCAAGTTGTATGTGTGGATTAATATGACAAGACCTTAGAAGGGGTTCAATGAAAAATTCTAGAACAGGTGATCCTGTTCCCATACAGCCAGTGGCGGATGCAGAAATTTTGTTCAGTGGGGTCATTCGGACAGTAGATCAGTGAGGTGACTCTATTGAACCAAAATTAACGGACCAGTGCGGTCACTGTAATGGACTGGGATCAGTGGGCCAGTCACTCTAATAGACCAATTATAGTGAATCTTCTTAAAATTTTAAAATCCAGTGGAGTCACAGGACCCCACTGAGAAAGCCTGGATCCACCACTGCATACAGGTGACGGCTCAGCTCGGACTTACTAGAGAAAGCAACCAGTCGGAGATTGAACTCTGCGCTGGTGGATATTTTCCCACTCAATCAAGCTTTTGCTTCCCTAGTTCTCCTCCCATCCCTTCTTCTATTGGCACTCTAAAGAATCTACATCGATGGAGGGAACACTTGGATGACCAGAGCGGACATGGATATGGCCACGAAGAGGCGGCCAACCGTACCACTCACAACGAAGATAGATCAGAGCTCTAGGCAAAGATTGGTCACCCAGGGATTAAGATCATCTTAACCCATTTTCTGGACCTTCTTTAGATCCTTAAATTTCACAAATGGTGGGAACTTTACTCCATCAATAAATACCCTTTTCTCTTCCATTGAGACGAGCCCATGTATGGATCTAGAGAGTGGGTCCAAGTGGTCTCAATTTGTCAGAGAGGCATGGAACAAGCTAGCCGACAGACGGCAATGTTATTTAAGGTCTGTTGAGTTTTATATAAGACTTGTTGTGGATGAAAGTCTCATCCAACTCAAACGGTCTGTAGGCCAGCCTGATAACACGAGTCTAAGATCAGGCTCACAACCAAGCCCAGTAAAATAGCCCTACCACTAACAGCGATCTGATCATTGTCCTCGGCCCATCGGAGGGGCATCCGAGTCCTTCCCATAATAGGGCCTCAGGGGTAAATCAAGTTGGACTCTTGCCTTTCGGGTACAATCCAACTTTCTCGATCCAATACGACCTCGAGCAGAGGTAGATCAAGATAAATCTCGCAACTAGTCCGGATACAAATTTATAGGGCGCCCTTCTTGGTCCCCAATAGATCACGATGGGTCGAAGGATCCGGCTCGGATCTAATCTTTTCAAAGAGACTCTTTTCCCCTAAGCAACTGCCCCTGAAATGGGACTCTACTCTTTCTAATCAGAACCAGATCGGAAGCTATGTCCAAACTACTATATAAAGATCCCTAAGCCCACAGGTTAAGATATGCTCTGATTATCCCAATCTCTCTCTATTTTTCTTCTAAACCTCTAGTCTTCTGACCTAGGCATCAGAGGGAGATCCTCGGGATTACCATCCGGGGCCTTTAATAGTATTATCTTTTGCAAGACAGTTGATTCTTGATCCTCTGATTACAGACGGAGGATCTTGATCGTGGTGGAAGAGATTTTGACCCATTATCTTTTGACGCCGTCTGTGGGAACGATCTAAGAAACAACCACAATAGGACATCTATGCAGAAGGAGGTTGCGAGTGATGGAAAGGCGCTCCCTCCTCCACCACCTCCGACCGTCGACGCCCACGTAGCACAGAGACCCAATGGTGGTGCTAAGGTGCGCGTTGTTAACACATGAATAACCAATCTTATTTTTATCGGACTCGTAATTAAATAAAGATCGTAATACAATAGTAAATCCGGGTCAAATCCACAATGAGGCGATGGAGATCTAAGTTGAGATCTTTGACCTTTTATTAAAAAGACAAGCAAATAGAAGAGAGGTTGAGGGACAAGGTGGACTAATTTTAGAACTAAAAACGATGAACTAGCTATCTTAAACTATTTACACTACCAATTAGAAAACACTTAGCATAGATTAAGCTAACACTATCTAAGACATGAAAAGGGGGCTAAACTTAAATCTAAAATGAAATCTACCGGAAACTAACTAATTTGCTAGATCTGATGAACCGTGATGACCACCGCAACATAGAAGGGGGAGAGAAAAATTCGAAAACAAAACTAATGAGCATAAAATGACAGTAATATGAGAGCACAAAATGACAATTAGAAAAGATCTAAACTAATGCATGCAATCACATGAAATTACGAACGTAAACCATGAAATGCAATGCTAGCACTAATATTAAAATATTAAAACAGAACCTGAAGACACAAATTAGAATAACTGCTAAGGAACAAGACAGAAAGCGCTGATACTAAAATCTAAACATGACAGAATTCACAACTAGAACATGACAGCACTAATGTTAAATCTGAACATAGCAGAACTTTTATTGATGCGAAATTTGTTACAGTAGCTGAAGGATTGGGTTTACAATCAACAAAGAAAACTAAACAAGATGGCAGCATGCTTAAAGATGATGGACGTCTTCCTCCGTAGTGCAGCAACAGATCTGGGTGTGTTTCTCCATGGTACAACAACAGTAGAGGGGGCTGTCCCCAGCAAGTGGAGGAACTAAGCATAGCAAATAGCAGAGAGCAGCAGGTGGTGCAATTGGAGCCTCCTTCCAGTCAGCTTCCAAGAGAATAGACAAAGAGAAGGAGAAAAGAGGAAGGCGCACCAGCAAGAGGGAGAGAGAGCGAGAGACAAGGGAAAAAGAGAGAGATGGATATGAGAGAGAGGAAGAAGGAGAAAAAAAATAGAGATAGAGAGGGAGAGAGTTAGAGCTGCATAGGAGAGAGAGAGAGGGATCATGAAAAAGAGAGATAAAAGGGGGCAGGGGTACTGTAGTGCGGTTACTATTGTTACAGGAATTGTGCTACAGTAACATAGAAGAGAAGGAGAGTTAGAGAGAGAAAGAGAGAGGGAGAAAAAGAGAGAGAGCCTAATTTCCCCTAAATGGGTGAGGGATATTTATAGGCTTACGGGGAAATTTGAAATTCAAAATTTGGCTCTCACTTTAGAAATTCAAAGTTAGATTTAGAAAAAACTCAATGTAATACCTCGACCTTCTGACTTACGATTCTTGAACCGATATATCGACTTTGACCGAGTTTGACCTTCATTGAATCAAATTGATTTTCATTGAATCATTTTATTTGATTAAATATGATATTTCAGTAAAGTATATGTGAATTAAGTCTAATTAAGTAGATAAATTAAGACTTAATAAATTTGGACTTGGATCCATAAGTTATTAACTCTAATTGAATTAAATTGAGTAAATGAAATATTTAAAAATGACTTTATTTTATGAGTTAAGTTTTGAGACCCAAATAAGAGCCATTGGGCCTTGTAATATAGGATTTAAGTGGCCCATTAGGTATATATGGGTGTGAGGGACTTTTTAAAAGTTTAGGGGTTTATGTGAAATTTGCCAAGACTTTTATATAGGAGGCATGGTGGCATGCGAACCCAACCTTTTCCTTCCTGTCCTCTCCTCACTTCCACTTCCTCTCTCACTCTCTTAACTAGTTTGGATTGGGATTTAGGTGTGCATGTGTGTGGATTTGTTTTTGGACGCTTGCATAGAGACTTTAGAAGCCTTGGAAACCTTGAAAGGGTGTTCTTGAAATATTTCTTGGGAAGAATTCTATCTTGGAGGGAGAAATTTAAAGAAAGCTTGGGAGTATTCTTCCTCTTCTTCTTTTGAGATTGGATTGGTTCTTGAAGACCCTTTGGGGTGATGGAGATTAAGTTCTTGTTAGTCTTAGGTGGCCTACAAGCAAATCTGACTATGTAAATCTCGTTCATTTATTAATTAAATGACATTATTTCATTATGTATAATTCATTTTAATTATCGTCTCAAAATGAATTCCGTGAATATGTGCGATAGTGATCAGATTATAATAAGATCATACTAATGAGACTGATCACTTAAACACACATATTCTTAATAGTTCCTAGTTAGAGGATATCCGAGAAGGACATCGGATATTCGATTAAACTAGTACAGATTACTCCTACTCATATGATGAGGATGATTGATCTCATAGTCACTTTTGTTGAGACACTAAGCAAATTTGTAGGTGCTCATTAGAGAATAAGTTTATTGAACTAATCCGACTAAATCGCTGGATGGTATTGTATCTGACTGTCAACCAGCTTGATTCTATTGTCACAGTTGCGTAGATGGTCATTGGACCTAAGATACCAAGGATACTTTGTCAGTGGACTTCTATATTTTGACCTTGGTTTACGGATCTATATTTACGGGATTCTAAATAGCCAAGGATCAGGTACATCGGAATACCGTCAAAGGGAATTGAGTGTCAATAAGTAATCATTCGCTCTCGGTATTTAAAGAAAGAATGCTCTAGAAAGGATGCGCAGGAGTTCCTGGCCAGGGCGGGCGATAATATCGGAAAAGAAGTTTTCTGATTTTATACGGCAGCATCCGATCCAAGTGAGTCGACCGGTTAGGGTGTGACGGTACACCATACCCTGAGTTGATTCGAGAGCATTATACGAATGAAAGATTAAATCCACATGATAATTGTCGGCGGAAAGGTTCCATGAGTGGGTTGCTTAACCCCAATACCTTCAGGGTTCACACGGTGTTGCTTGGCACCTAACGTGATCGGAGGCCCGACCGAATTTAATGTGTGACATTAATTCGGTCAATTAATTAATTCATATGAGTCATTAATTGATTAATTAAGTCAGTGAGGAGTCATTGGGCTTATTGGGCCATTAACCAGACTAGTAATTGGGCCTAGAGGGTCACACGCAAAATATTCTCAAGGCGATGAATTAAAAGTTGGTTTTATATTACACCGGAGGTTTTTATGAAAAATCGCGCGATTAATATAAAATGTAGTGAACGGGCTGAGCAGGCCAAGCTGCTGCTCAGCCCTAGCTGCCCCTCCTCTCTCCATCTCTCTCTCTGCTGCCCCAACTCTCCCCTCTCTGAAGATAGCTTCGTCGTCTTCTCCGACTCCCGTTCGATAGGAAAGAGACTGCGCATTGCGGTAGTTGTTGTGGCGAACGGCAAACCGCTCGTCGGCTGTGAGGAACGTGAGGAAATCTACTGTGAGCAGGATCGCATAGACCTCGCTAGAGTCTGGGTATTTGCGCAGCTGGTGGTGTCACACCGACGGAACCGTTCGGACGCATATTCGAATCCGCGCAAGATAAAATTCGAATACCTGGTTAATCGATTTAGTTTTTTGAAATGTACAGGGTTCGCAACATTTAAATTACTTATTTTCGCTGCGTTTGCGATCCCGAGAAATCTGAGAACTTAACAGTGGTATCAGAGCCAGGTTCTACTATTTCTCGTCCGTTTCGATCTTCGAATTAATATTTCCATAAATTATTCCATGCATCATTTTAATATCTACGAAGGTTGATTATCATGAGATGATTGTTGCGATTTGATCGCTTACTTTTATGTAAAAATTAAATTTATTTTGACGATTTTCGGAGTTCTTCATTGGATGAAAATGGGGTTCTTGTCGGCGCAGTTTGGGAGATCTTGATGCCCGAGAAAGGTGATTGGCTAGCCTAGAAGGTCCTAGGAATATGGTCGGTTACTGTGGGCATCAAAGCTGGTGCCGAAGAGGCCGTTGCAGGAGCTCAAAAAGGGGTTCTTGTTCCTCTTGTTTTTGGTTTTGAGAAAACCATAAAAATAAGGAGGGAGGGGCTCGGCCATGAAAAAATTTGGTGCTCCACCGGCGGGCTCACCGGCACCGAAGAAGTCTCCGCCTGGTCTGGACGGCACTGGGATGCCGGCCGCCGGCAGGGGTGCCGCTATTGGGCCCCTGCTGCTTCCCCCTGCTGCCATCTTTCCACCTGCAATCGTTAGGGTTTCAGGGGGGGAGGGGGGGTGTTTCAGGGAAGGGGGGGACGGTCTGGCGAACCAGACGAGCCAAGCTACAGGTGCCCAAAACCGGTCGAGCCCAAGGCCGAATCGGACTCGAGCCAGGGGGCACCTGGGCGCTGGGTGGTTCGAGCCTGGCCTGAGCCCTGGGTTAGCCAAATGGGCTGAGCCCACTTCCCTCCTTTCCCCAAAATTAAACCCCTTTTACCCATTAAAATTTAAAATTAGATTTTAATTTGAAATTCAAAATTTGTTTTGAAAATTTAAATTGTTATTCAATTTTATTTTATTGGGTATTAATGATTATGTTAACTATTAATTGTTAATTACAATTAACATAGTCATTAATCAATAATTAGAGTTAATTATTAATTTAAGTGTTAAATTAATAATTAATTTTAATTAACTAATCTAAAAGTTAGATTAGCAATCATTAATTAATTAGTGTTAATTATTGATTTAATTGTTAAATTGGTAATTAACATTAATTTACCGACCTAAGAATTAGATTAGTAATTGTTAATTAATTAGAGTTGATTATTAATTTAAGTGTTAAATTATTAATTAACTTTAATAGACTAATCTAAGAGTTAGATTAGTAATTAATTATTAATAGTCTAATTATTAGATTATTAATATTAATTAATCTAAATGTTAGATTGTTTTTAATTATTAGAAATATTCTAATGATATGGAATATTATGGAATTATTAATTTGGAGTGTGTGCACATGTAATGTGTGTTAAATTTGATTTAATTGCATGCTTAAGATAATAAAATAAATTTTCAAAAATCTAAATGCCAATTTTGATTAGAACCTAACTTTTTGAAAGTTAAAATTATTAATTTTCGAAACTCTTTTATTTAAGCCATGTGATATGCTTTTTCATATGTGGAATGGTTAAAACACACCATGGTCATGTATATGCACTTATAAATACTTCATATGATGATGTGTCATTGTGGATCATGGATGTATGTTTGTATGTTAATTAATTGTTAATAAATAGAGGTCTGCGTACCTCTCTCTCTCTCATACTCCGATGTACTTCTACCTCCTTCTCTTTTGTATTCGCCATAAGGCCTTCTTCAATTTACATGTAAATTGAGAATTTAATGTAATCTGATCGGAGTAACCGAGGAAGGAACGAGGATAATCCACAGCTGCAACCAAGAAGGCGATTCGATGGAGATCCTTTGCCTATGTGTTTGCAGGATTATCTAATATAAATGTTATATTAGATTTTATGTGCGTTTGACTGTTTGGCTTCAGTCAAACCACTGTGCTATCTATGACCATATTTGACATGTATGAGATGCATTGTTTTATTTTTGTTATGAATCAAAATAGGTATAGTATGTAGTAAATATATATGATATATTTATATACTATCACTTAGGTGAGACCAGGATAAAAGTTATCTAAAAACCCTCGCTAAATGCTAAGCCGTAACGTGAGAACTTAAGAACTTATCGCATGGTCCTCCATCGTTATAGTTATAGGATTCAAATTGCTTTAGGCATGTTTGTTGTGCTATCCACAAGGCCTGTCTAATTATAAAGAGAGACTATAGCTATGGCATAAGATGCATTTTGATCAGGGTAGAGGAACCATGTAGCCTTGTTGTGCTATCCACAAGGACTGCATACAAATCTATGCCTGTCTCGTAACGATGGTAATGCTTAGACTAGAATTAATGGTTTGTTGTGCTATCCACAAGTCTGTGTCTGAGAAGGAAAATGGCGAATGAGTAGTAAAGAGTGACTACTTCTACTGTAAGCAGAATAATCACTGGAAGAGGAACTGCAAGGAGTTCCTCAACGATAAAGCTCATGGAAAAGTGAAGCTATCAGAAGTTTCAGATATCTATATGATAGATATCAATTTGTCAGTTAGAGATTCCACATCTTGGGTATTAGATATAGGATGTGCTTCTCATATCTGCCATGATGTGCATATGTTGACAAATAAGCGCAAGTTGAGAAAAGATGAGGTGGAATTGAGGCTAGGAAACGGCGCAAAAGTTGCGGCGGTTGCTGTAGGGACAGTAAACCTCAGGCTTTCATCGGGAGATGTTTTGTCACTGAAAGATTGTTATTATGCTCCTAGCATAATAAAGAACATCATTTATGTATCTTGTATGGACAAGATAGGATATAGGTTGACTATTGAGAACAAAAGTTGTTCGATTTATTATGGTAATAAATCAATTACTACGGCACTTTTAGTCAACGGTCTATATCTTTTAGATGTTTCTTATTACAATCTTCACATTGATAGATGTTCTTAAGAAGAGCAAGAATTGTGTGAACCAAGCCTACATGTGGCATTGTAGACTTGGACACATTGGTGAAAGTAAGCTGTAAAAGTGGCACAAATACGGAAATGCATTCGATTATGAATCGTTTGCGACATGTGAGTCCTGCCTTATGGGAAAGATAGCCAAATCTCCATTTACTGAATATGGAGAACATGTCAAGGACATTTTGGAACTAATATAATCAAATGTATGCGATCCCATGACCACCCAAGCCAAAGATAAGCTCTTCGATTAGATCGAGGAGGAGAATACTTGAGTACTAGTTTTACACAATTCTTAAAAGATAATGGTATCATTTCTTAACTGACCCCTCCATATACACTACAGGTGAATAGTGCATCAGAAAGGAGGAATCGCACCTTGTTGGACATGGTACGATCTATGATGAGCTTTTCGGGTTAACCATTGTCCCTCTGGGGGTATGCTCTAGAGTCAGCAGCATACCTACTGAACATAGTACTCAGCAAGTCTGTAACCTCTACCCCATATGAAATATGGAAAGGCAGAAAATTAGAATTTAAATATGTTAAAGTCTGGAGTTGTCCTGCTCATGTAAAGAGGCATGATCCAGACAAGCTGGAATCACAAACTGATAAATGCAGGTTTGTGGGATATTCAAAAGAGACCTTTGGATACTATTTTTACTATCCTGGTGAATAAAAGATATTTGTCGCCAGGAAAGCTGTCTTCCTAGAAGAGGAATACCTTCTCTAGGAGGACAGTGGGAGTAAAATAGTACTGGAAGTGGTTCCAGATCCCCAAACAACTACAATATCATCAAATGAGATCAATTCCTGAATCTGTTCAGCTACACACAAATGAGCCTCGTAGATCTGATAGAGTACCTAGATCATACGAACGATATGTGGGACATATCGCTGAAGGTGATTCTAAGGTGGAATATAATGAGGATGATGATCCTAAAACCTACTAAGAGACTATAGAAGGCCCAGAAGGCGAAAAATGGCAAGAAGCTATGAACTCTGAAATCCAGTCCATGTACACCAACCAAGTTTGGAACTTGGAGGACTTGCCGGAGAGTATTGTACTCATTGGATGCAAATAGATCCTTAAGAGAAAGATTGATGCAGATGGACGGATCGACACTTATAAGGTAAGGTTGGTGGCAAAGGGATATCGTTAAAAGCAAGGAATTGACTATGACAAGACTTTCTCACCAGTTGCCATGATAAAGTCGATCAGAATTCTACTCATCATTGCTGCACACTTCGATTACAAGATCTTGCAGTTGGATGTGAAAACTGCCTTCCTCAACGGTAACCTTGAGGAAGATGTGTAAATGATACAACCAGAATGTTTCACATCCAAAAAGTTTTCAAATAAAGTGTGCAAGCTTCAGAGGTACATTTATGGATTGAAGCAGGCTTCCCAGAGATAG
This sequence comes from Zantedeschia hybrid cultivar, assembly GCA_030544215.1. NCBI lineage: Eukaryota > Viridiplantae > Streptophyta > Magnoliopsida > Alismatales > Araceae > Zantedeschia > Zantedeschia hybrid cultivar. The sequence goes on from JARZZO010000012.1 coordinate 25,742,315, forward strand.
AACATAAGATTTGACGAGGCTGTCAAGTCTTATGACTTCATGAAGAATGAAGATGAACGTTATGTGTACAAGAAGACCAGTAGGAGTGCAGTCACCTTCTTAGTTCTTTACGTAGATGATATACTACTCATTGGGAATGATGTAGCTATTGTAGACACCGATTTTGGACCGCCCTTTTTGTCATAAACCCCATCCATCATTAGCCCATCATCACCAAATCCCCCATCTTAGCCGTCTCAGCCCACTAATAATTAGGCCCATTAGCCAAATCCCGACTCTAGCCACCTTTTTCGTCGAAGGCCAGCCGGTCCGCCTTTCACCACCCTTCGAAGGCCACCCCTTGCCTTCCATCACCCTTCGAAGGCCAGCCGGTCTGCCTTCCACCACCCTTCGAAGGCCGGCCAGCCCGCCTTCCACCACCCTTCGAAGGCCAGCCGGTCCGCCTTCCACCACCCTTCGAAGGCCACCCCTTGCCTTCCACCACCCTTCGAAGGCCACCCCTTGCCTTCCACCCCCTTCGAAGGCCAATTGGGCCGCCTTCCACCTCTCCGTGGAAGGCCAGCTACCTGGCCTTCCACGGGATCGGAAGGCATGTTGGCTGGCCGTCCACTCCCCTAACTACCACCTTGACCTCGTCTTCCCCACGATCTCCTCTACTCGCCGCCCTCACCCCCACTACTCCGATCACGTCCCACTCCGGCGACTGCCGCGCGCACCACCTCCGATCCTTGACCACTTCCCATTGGCTCCAGGATGATTTACGGGGATTTAGACCCCTGTTTTCTCCTATTTTCCCTTCACCTATTTAAACCCCCCATACCCTCTCGAGCAAGGGGGTTAAGGAGTTGATTTTGGAGGGAAGGCTCGGAGGAGGAAGTCTTAGACGGGGTTGGCAAGTGAGTCTGTTTTGAAGAGTCGAGCAGATACAGAGTCAGAAAGCTTCAGGGGGAGCTTCAAGACGAATCCTCCGCACTCCAAAATGGGCTTGTCTTCTTAACCTCTTTGTTTTTTTTTCCTATTCACCTCATTGCACTCTCACTTTCCATATCTTCCGTAACATTTCTCTCTCTCACTCTTCTGTCCATTTTTAACACATCACCTTACTTTTCACACACCAAGAAAAGAAGTAGCCCGATTAGAACTGTGACATGTAGGATCCGTTCATGCAAACATGAAAATTAACTAAAATTAGAGGGAGACGCACTGGATGGGTGTTTGGGAGGGAAGGTGACCATATGTTATGGCCACCCACCTCCCGATTTTTGTTTGAAACCTCTAGGGGTAAATAAGGATTGCTAAGTCATCCTAAAATGCATGCATGCAGATAGGGTGCTCGTGTGTGAAAAGTGAAGTGATGTGTTGAAAGTGGAAAGAAGAGTGAGAGAGGAAAATGTTACGGACTAGATGGAGATTGGAAATGCATTGAAGTGAAAAAGGTGAAAAGTAAAGAGAAGGTTAGGAAGACAAGCCCATTTGGAGTGACATTCCTCGTGAAACAGCCCTCTGACTCTTTGCCCGCTCGACCCCTCAAAGCCGACCCGCTTCGAGAAAGAAATTCCTTCTTAATCCCCTTTCCAACCCTATTGCTCGAGGGAACCTGGGGGGTTTAAATAGATGAAAGAAAAAATAGGGGTCTAAATCCCCGTAAATCAACCTTCAGCCAATAGGAAGTGGTCAAGGGTCGGAGGTGGTGCGCGCGGCAGTCGCCGGAGTGGGGAGTGATCGGAGTAGTGGAGGCGAGGGTGGCGAGTTGAGGAGATCGTGGGGAAGACGAAGTCAAAGTGGTAGTTAGGGGAGTGGACGGCCAGCCAACATGCCTTCCAATCCCGTGGAAGGCCAGGTAGCTGGCCTTCCACGAAGTGGTGGAAGGTGACCCGGTTGGCCTTCGAAGGGGGTGGAAGGCAAGGGGTGGCCTTCAAAGGGTGGTGGAAGGCAAGGGGTGGCCTTTGAAGGGTGATGGAAGGCAAGGGGTGGCCTTCGAAGGGTGGTGGAAGGCAAGAGATGGCCTTCGAAGGGTGGTGGAAGGCGGACTGGCTAGCCTTCCACGAAAAGGTGGTAAAAAGTGAAAAAGGTGGCCAAAAGGTGGAAGGCAAGGGGTGGCCTTCGAAGGTGGTGGAAGGCAAGGGGGCTGGCCTTCGAAGGAGGTGGAAGGCAAGGATTGGCCTTCCACGAAAAGGTGGCTAGAGTCGGGGATTTGGTTAATGGGCTTAGTTGTTAGTGGGTTGAATTATGTGAGAAAATCTGATGGGCTAAATGAGATGGATAAAATGATGGGTTTGGTGATGATGGGCTAATGATGGATGGGGTTCATGACCAAAAGGGTGATCCAAAATCGGTGTCTACAAATGTCCCTCCGGGACACCTGTTTTGCAGTGGAGTGGAACAGAATGATAAATAGGTGTTCCGAAAATCGAAACTGATTTTGGACAACCCGAAAAAAGAATGAGCTATATCCAAGGATGATATGCGAATGTAGCAAATGCATGAAAGCTAGCCATTTGAGCTGCAAGAGTGGTTTAAGAAAAGGGACAAAGTTCAGTACTAGAGAATCACAGTCCGTGGGACCCTCGGGTGCTGGAACCGCGAGGCCTTGGCGCACCAGAATATAGCGATCTGGCCCAAGGGGATCTCGAGCATGAAAGGTGTAGGAGTGTGACTTGAAGAACTCTCGACACAACGAGCGCACGGTGGCCTAGCGCATCATGGGATCGCCAAGTGAGAGCATCTCAAGCACACGTATTGGAAAAAAGGATGAGGTCTTACAATTCAAAGAGTTAACAGACAAACAATTGTCAGGCTCATAGATCAACAATGGATTAAGCAGAGTGGTAAATTATGGTCATTGCCCCTAGGGCGGGAATGGTGGATGATGTTTATGCAAATGCATGCTGGTTTAAAATTAACAAACAAATTCCTAATGCAAACAAGAGGGATTTATTGGCCAATCAAATAACTTAGGGAATATAGACTCCTCATTGTTTTGTTTAAAGAGGAACTCAGAGTCTATACGCCCGAAATTATTAGCCTCCTGTGTCTTCAATCCTACTTGCTTCAGATTCCCTGCAGCTGCAAGAATGCACATCAGTAAATGTAAATAATCAATGATCCACAATATCTTAATGACAAGCTGCAAGGAAACGAGGGACAAAGGTCCCTGTCGAGTCGAAGCCAGCACGGAAGATATGGCCATTCTCAAAGTAGAATGCCAATTCGGCTGCTTTTGGGCTTCGACTCGACAGTAAAAGTGTCCATCTCTTGGACAGAATTCTTTTTCTGTATGCACAAAAATGAAGGGAAAACAGTTAGTAGTATCTGTTTTCGGCCCCTTACCCAAAATAGAGCAACTACCTTTTCCCTAGCCTTCGCATAGGGTCAAGGGGCCGTGTTCAGACAAAAGGAAGAGTATTGAAACTAATGCGACAAGTAAACATGCGAATGCTGGTGGATATTAACAAATGAGGTGTGTGATGAATGAAAACATGTTTTTGATTCCACCTACTTGGTGACTGCCCAAACTTAGCCTAGTCGAATGATGAAAGGGAAATGCACACTTAACTTCCCAGGTATCCTAAGCATACATCTAGATTGATTTGGGCCTCTAGACTCCTCAAACTAACCTTGACCGGTTAAGACTCATACTGATGACAATACCGTCATGCCATGCTTAGGCTCCCAACTGCTTCCGACCACCAAGTTTGCCCAAAAAGTTTTTGAGGTAAATGATTTGTCCGACCCGGGTCTCTTTCCTCACAATCTAGAAGGTATATGATGGAACACCTTGGAACCCTAACGATCAACCGCGCGACGCTGACTCGGAATCAGACGCCGTCGCACCAATTGGTGACGCGCATGCATTGACCTAAGCCCGAAGTCTTCGAGAGTACACATTGAGATTATGGTTAAGAAATTAGTTCACCAGAAACATCGACGTTACTCTTCACCCATTTTGGACTCCTGTGATCATGTGAGCATGTGACGATTTTTGAAAAATGAACCATTTTAAAATGATGTTCAGTCTTTAGATAGCTATCTCATGCTGAACCTTGAGGGAGAAAAAGTGAAGAAATTTTGGAGACAAACCTCACAGGAGGATCAACAAAACCGTTAAAAGGGCGAGCTGTGACAAAACGGACCCTTTTGACCTCCTAGATGCCCCTATTTTGACTTTTCAGGCCTTTGGTAGATTTCATGGTCAGGCACGGTCACGACCATGCTTTTTTGTATGATTGCTTGAACCCCTTTTCTTTTTTTGTATTTCTTTTTGATGCTTTTGACATTTTTTTCGGGGTTATTTGATATTCCGTCTGCGGGGACACTGCCCTCTTCACGTGCTCTGGTCCTTTACATTTCATTTTTGGGCCCTTTTTTGAGGGGTTACGTCTATCGGGTTGTTGAGGAACCGCAATTTGCTGAGCTCAACCGTTTAAGGGCGTCAACTATCCTGATCGGTCGAGAGACGAAGAGCAAATATTGCATTTTGACAGTGTACTAAAGACTTGGAACTCATTTTAAACAGGTTCTTTTGAAAAAACGTGTAAGTGTGTGCATCTCAGGATGAGCATAGGGATCCGTATGAAAGTAAAGTAGACACGTCCAAGGTTCGGGTGGACCAAGATCTTAGCCAAACCTTAATGTTATCCCAATCTATCATGCAACTAGACCTAGACAGGGTGTTACATGGGAGTCACCAGACAGTTGGATTTTGTGTCTTTTCTGATTTTTTGTCATTTTCATTGGAGTATGTACATATTTACAAATATTTTTGATGCTTTTTTGGATATTCGATTTTTTGGAGATTTTGAAATTTTTGATTTCTTTTTGCATTTAAAGAGTAGAATTTTTAGATAGACTCCTATCTAAAGAAAAACATTTTTCAAATATTTACACTTATTTGCTAACTCTTGAACTAGAAACAAAAGAACTTACTTACCTCTACAACTTGTAGATAAAGAGGAGGCTATCCAATCCCCAAGCGATTATGCACAAGACTCTGAGGGCGAGTTGCAAAGGTGGGTCCTTGAGACAGAGACCCAGTGATGACAGAATTGCCCCAAGAGTGAGCTACGACCGGTGATAAGAGCCTGAGAAGGGCAGGTGTGTGAAATAGCAAGGGAATGAGAGCGGTGGGTACCGGTTCATCCCTCACTAAGGAGGCTCCTTCTCGTTGAGTGGTTGATTCATAGAACAGTAGCTGTGTAGCGAAATTTTCTGCAGCTTCTCTTCGAATTTCATTGATTGTTTCTTTCAACTCATCCTCAAGATAGTGTATCTTGAGTACCTCTTGATTTTCCTTCACAAAGTGATCCAAGATACTCCATTTTCTTGATTCCTCAGTTGGTTTGATTGGTAGGTAACCCAATTTGAATCCCCCAATGGTCGGATTTTCAAATATAGGCTCTCAAGTTCCCTGCTCTTCTTTGCCTAACCCAGATCCTGAACTATACCCCATTTTGTCCATAAGCTGCCAACATGTGCTAGGCTGGGGCTTGGCCTGAGAGTCAACCAATGAAAGGATTGGCTCTTTCCCTTTTCCAGAAGTGATCATGGATGGAATTTGTTCAGTCGAGAGTGATTCCAAAGACTCAAGATAGGGGGTACCCTTCATTTTGACAATCTTCCCATTGTATGGGAATTTATAACACTGATGATTAGTGGAGGGCACTCCCAGGGTTTGGTCCATCCAAGGCCTTCCCAGAATGGCATTGTCTATGGGCTTGACATCAAGGATGTAGAATTCAAAGATCAAGGTCACTGGGCCAATTTCCAGTTTCCCATTAGCTGGTCTTTGAGAATCATCATAGGTTGAGACCATCATGAAAGTAGACTCAACCTTTTCTGGATCAATCCCTACTTTCTTGGGGGTCTTGAGTGGACAAACATTGATTGATGCCCCGGTATCCAACAGGATGGAGTTCAATGAGTGACCTTTGAGTGTTGTAGTTAAGTATGAGGGAAGGGATTGGCATTCAGGGGGAGCCAGATCCTTATTTGTGGGTGTCTGGGTGACTGAGAGAATGGCATTTGTGAGCCCCCTGATAGGAAGATCTTCATTGACTGAAATTCGCTGGAGGAATTTGAACAAGGTCTCCCTATGTGTAGGAGATCTCCTAATCAACCCTAGGACCGGAATCTTGGCGGGAGTTTTCTCTAGATGCTGTAGGATGTCATACTTGGATTGAATAATCCTTTTAGACATATTTGAATCCTCTTGAGAGTCCAAGGGTTGACTTGTTGGGGGAATGATGCGATTTCTCAGTGTAACACCAATCGGACTGGGGTCTACTGCTTGATCTGATTTTAGTGGTTGAACTGGTGGTGAATTCATTAGGCAGAATTGGGTTACTGGACCTGGCTTTGGTGTTGGACCCAAGATGGATAGAGGAGGTTCTCTGATTGAAATTGAGGGAACTTGGACCAGAGTGACTGGGTTGGTGACTGTTGGTTGTTCCCTAGGTCGTATCAAGACCAAAGGTTTGTCTTGGATAATAGTGGAGACTCTTTGCAACGGCTCTCTAGGTTTGGTCATCCTAGTGGGGCACTCACGCCATATCCCAACCTCTTCATACTCCCAGTACTGTCCTCTGCGATTGACATTTGGTTCCAAATTTTTGACAAGGGTGCTCACTCTTTCTAAAGAGCTAGATGGATCTTGAGCTACCTGATGAGAGGACAGAGGGCCCTTGACTTCCAAGGTTTCAGTAGCCTCTTTCATGTGCCCCCAATTGATTTTGGCGGAAGGGGGAACTGCTGAATATGGTTTCTGATTGGATTGGTTGTCTGATCTGGACAAAGGATTGGGTGACCTAAAGGGTTGCCCCAAGGCACTCACCTGTTCATTGATTGTCACTCCCTCTATGGGTTAAGTTTGTGTGGTCCTCTTATTTCTATTTTGATTTTCAAAGAAGGATTGCAAAGTGGAACTCCATATCTGAGATTGAACTACCCGAGCTCGATTATAAAGTTGTGCGAATGTGTGAAGTTCGCTCAGCATGAGAATAGACCGAAGCTGCGGGGTAGCGTTATTGACTAGCATGGTGATAGCTTGAGATTCGGGGATTGCCACTTCCGCCCTGGAGGCCATTGCCCTCCACCTGTTGGCAAAATACGTGAACTCCTCTTCAGGCTTCATCTTCTCCATCACAAGATCCAATAAGGTGGGAGGCATGGTCGCCATATGGCTAAACTGAGTGATGAATTTTTCAGAGACCATATCAAAATTGATTAGGTCTGTGGCGGGTAAGGAAGAAAACCATCTTAAGGCCTCACCTTCTATGGATTTCTGGAACAGATGGACAAGGAGGACTCTGTCGTAGAGCCATTGATGGGAATCCATGAGGAAACTTGACAGGTGATCATGAGGGTCAGAGGTGCCATCATATTTTCTGTACTTGGGGGCTTTGAATCCTGGTGGAAAGTAGGCCGGAGGGAGCTTACAATAGCTCGAGAGAGAGTGCGGTTGTTTCAGGGTAAGTTTCTCGGCCATGAGCTTACGCACATAGGTTTCAACCTCACTTTTGTAAAGGAATTCTTTCTGCTCGGGAGGAGGTGTAGTTGGAGAGACTGGAATCGGCATGACAAGTGGAGCAACTGGGGTAGGAGTTGGTTGGTTGATGCGGGTCTGAGCTCTGTTGGGAGATCCTTGGAAGTGAGTTCTCCGAGGAGTGGCATCTTGAGTTTTGCCACAAGAGGCCAACCGGATGAGTTGATCAGGGGTGTACCGTGATAACACGGCAATAAGTTCCGGGTCCTCACTCGGGTTTCGGAGGGTTATGTTGGACATTATAGGGTCACTTTCTGAAGAAGAAGATTCATCCAAGCACCTTCTCCTAAATTCCTCTCTAGGTGTTTGGAACATGCCCACAAATGTTTGTTGTGGATCCTCTTCAATCTCAAACAGAGGGTTGTGTGTGACATTGTTACCAAACTCATACATGTCATCATACACAGTGTTAACATACATTTGGTTCATTATGAAATACAAATCCTAAGAGATTTTATATTTCACTTGGAAGGTTAACTGTGTATTATGAGTGTTGGTTTCTAACAAATCAAGTTCAAACCCTTAACGACCCTGGAATTTTTCTTTCAAAACATGTTCCACCAAGGTTTAATTAGGTGTCTTTAAATTTTGAAATAATTCTCTCAGTGACACCTATAGGTGAGTGATTGTGAATGGAAAGGCTCAATTAATTCCTCACACAAACCCGGGGTTCCTATGAGGTGGTTTTAGGTACAACCTGCTCGGCGGCCAAGTGGGAATCCCTGGCTCGCAGAGACTGATGGAGGTTCCCAACAGAATAAGACTAGTCACACCCGAGTGGAAATCCTCAGGTGGAGAGTCAGATCCTGCGGGAGAGGTGACTAGAGATGTGATGCCGGCTCTTCCTTAAAACCCCCGCGGAGAATACTCTGAAATTAACCCACAGTCCAGCAGACATAAAAGAAAAGAAAAGACAAGAGAATAGTAAACAAAAAGCAAACTAGAATGCGCAACAATTTAATCAGAAATATAAAAAAAAGACACTAAAAAAATCAGGCAGCCAGAAAGGCCGGAGCCTGGACAGCAGGCTACTTGGCCGTCCTAGAGCCTGGACGGCTGGGCAGTCGGCCGTACAGCCTGGACGTCCAGGCGCTTGGCCGTCCTGGGATCTGGACGGCCAGGTACTTGGCCGTCCGGGTTGGGCTGGACGGCCAGGCACTTGGCCGTCCGGTCCACTGGACGGCCACGTACTTGGCCGTCTGGTTTGGGCGGCCAAGCGCTTGGCCGTTTAGGACTCTGGGCGGCCAAGTGCTTGGCCATCCACGGGAGGAGCTCTTATATTTTTAAGCTGTCTTACCTGCGCGGCGAGCAAGAGAGTGTCCCACCGTGATCGCCAGAGAGCCGTAGGTGCCCGGAACGTCCCCCGCCGCGGCTGTGGGCTTCGGGCGAGGGGTTTCTCCGTAAGTCTTAGCACAGTGGCGATTTAAAGGGGGTTAGAAATAAAGGATGTGATCGCCATGAGCATTACCTTACGGTCCCTGTGCTCCACAGGATGGTGAGGATGTGATCGCGTTCTGAGGGAGCGGGAGAGGGTGGTTTCCCCTTCTCTTCCTCCGGCCGGCCAGAGGAGGAGAGCTCGGTAGTCCGCACGCAGGATCTGGTAAGAGCCCCTGAAAAGAGAAGACAAACCAAGAAAAGAAGTAGCCCGATTAGAACTGTGACATGTAGGATCCGTTCATGCAAACATGAAAATTAACTAAAATTAGAAGGAGACGCACTGGATGGGTGTTTGGGAGGGAAGGTGACCATATGTTATGGCCACCCACCTCCCGATTTTTGTTTGAAACCTCTGGGGGTAAATAAGGATTGCTAAGTCATCCTAAAATGCATGCATGCAGATAGGGTGCTCGTGTGTGAAAAGTGAAGTGATGTGTTGAAAGTGGAAAGAAGAGTGAGAGAGGGAAATGTTACGGACTAGATAGAGATTGGAAATGCAATGAAGTGAAAAAGGTGAAAAGTAAAGAGAAGGTTAGGAAGACAAGCCCATTTGGAGTGACATTCCTCGTGAAACAGTCCTCTGACTCTTTGTCCGCTCGACTCCTCAAAGCCGACCCGCTCCGAGAAAGAAACTCCTTCTTAATCCCCTTTCCAACCCTCTTGCTCGAAGGAACCTGGGGGGTTTAAATAGATGAAAGAAAAAATAGGGGTCTAAATCCCCGTAAATCAACCTTCAGCCAATAGGAAGTGGTCAAGGGTCGGAGGTGGTGCGCGCGGCAGTCGCCGGAGTGGGGAGTGATCGGAGTAGTGGAGGTGAGGGTGGCGAGTGGAGGAGATCGTGGGGAAGACGAAGTCAAAGTGGTAGTTAGGGAAGTGGACGGCCAGCCAACATGCCTTCCAATCCCGTGGAAGGCCAGGTAGCTGGCCTTCCATGAAGTGGTGGAAGGCGGCCCAGTTGGCCTTCGAAGGGGGTGGAAGGCAAGGGGTGGCCTTCGAAGGGTGGTGGAAGGCAAGGGGTGGCCTTCGAAGGGTGATGGAAGGCGAGGGGTGGCCTTCGAAGGGTGGTGGAAGGCAAGAGATGGCCTTCGAAGGGTGGTGGAAGGCGGACTGGCTGGCCTTCCACGAAAAGTGGTAAAAAGTGAAAAAGGTGGCCAAAAGGTGGAAGGCAAGGGGTGGCCTTCGAAGGTGGTGGAAGGCAAGGGGACTGGCCTTCGAAGGAGGTGGAAGGCAAGGAGTGGCCTTCCACGAAAAGGTGGCTAGAGTCGGGGATTTGGTTAATGGGCTTAGTTGTTAGTGGGTTGAATTATGTGAGAAAATCTGATGGGCTAAATGAGATGGATAAAATGATGGGTTTGGTGATGATGGGCTAATGATGGATGGGGTTCATGACCAAAAGGGTGGTCCAAAATCGGTGTCTACACACTACTCATCCGGTGCGTCTCCCTCCGATTTTAACTAGTTTTTTGTACCTTCATGGATAGATTATGCATATTATAGTTCTAATCGGGTCGCTTTCTGTCTTGTCTTTTCTTTTAAGGGATCCTTACCACATTTTCGCGTGCAGACTGTCGGGCTCTCCTCCTCTGGCCGGCAGGAGGAAGAGAAGGAGAAACCAACATTTCCCGCTCCCTCCGAACGCGATCACCTCTTATACTCCTGTGGAGCACAGGGACCGAAAGGTAATGCTCCTGGCGATCACATCTTAATTTCTAACCCCCTTTAAATCGCCACAGTGCTGAGACGAACGGAGAAACCCTCGATCCGAAGCTCGCAGCAGCGGCGGGGGACGTTCCGAGCGCCTACAGCTATGATGTCAATGGTAAAGATCTGGCTGTCGAAAAACTTCTCCATGAAGGATTTTGGAGAAGCATCCTACATATTGGGAATACGGATCTATAGAGATAGATCAAAGAGGATGTTTGGAATGACCCAATCCTTGTACATAGATACCATTGTCAAAAGGTTTGACATAGAAAATTCCAAGAGAGGTCTCATACCGATGAGACATTGAATTTACCTCTCAAAAGAGTCGTCTCCTAAGACTCATAATGAGAGGACATTCATGGATAGAGTACTATATGCCTCTACCATAAGGTCTATCATGTATGCCATACTATGTATAAGGCCTGATGTGGCATATGCTCTAAGTGTTACGGGTAGATTTCAGGTTGATCTAGGCGAAGAGCACTGGAAGGCAGTGAAATGTATCCTCAAGTATTTGAGAAGAACTAAATATATGTTCCTTGTCGATAGAGGAGGTGACTTGAAACTGCGAGGCTTTACTAACTCGAGTTTCCAATCAAATCCAGCTGATAGCAAATCTATATCTTGATTTGTGTTTACTATGAACTGAGGCGCAGTGTGCTGGAAGAGTTCCAAGCAAGAAACCACTGTAGATTCGATGACGAAAGCTGAGTAAATCGCTGTGTTAGTTTAGGTGGCCTACAAGCCAATCTGACTATGTAAATCTCGTTCATTTTAATCGATATAATGGCATAATATTCATTATGTGTAAATCACATTAATTATCGTTTCATAATGAAGTCCGTGGATATGTGCTATAGTGATCAGATTATGATGAGATCATACTAATGAGACTGATCACTTAAACACACATATTCTTAATCGTTCATAGTCGGAGGATATCTGAGAAGGACATCGGATATCCAGTTAGACTAGTACAGATTACTCCTGCTCATATGATGAGGGTGACTGGTCTCATAAGTTACTTGTGTGGATACACTAAGGCGAATATGTAGGTGCTCATTGGAGAATGAGTTCACTGAACTGATCCGACTGAATCGCTGGATGGTATTGTACCTCACTGTCAACCAGCTTGATTCTATTGTCGCAGTTGCGTGGATGGTCCTCGGACCTGAGACACCAAGGACACCTTGGCGGTGGACTTCTGTGCTTTGACCTTGGTTTACGAATCTCTAGCCACGGGATTATAATACGCCAAGCATTGGATACAGCGGAATACCGTTGAAGGGAATTGTATGTCAATAAGGAATCATTCGCTCTCGGTACTTAGAGAGAGAATGCTCTAGGAAGGATGCGCGAAAGTCCCTGGCCAGGGTGGAGGATAATATCGGGAAAGGAGTTTTCCGATATTCATCAGCGGCATCCAATCCAAGTGAGTCGACCGGTTAGGGTTTGACAGCTCGCCATACCCTGAGTTGACTCGAGAGCATTGTACGAATGAAGGATTATATCCACGCGGTAACTGTCGGCGGAAAGGTTCCAAGAGTGGGTTACTTAACCCCAATACCTTCCGGGTTCACGCGGTGTTGCTTGGCATCCAACGTGATCGAAGGCCCAGTCGAATTCGATGTGCGACATCAATTCGATTGATTAATTAATTAATAAAGGGTTATTAATTGATTAATAAAGCCAGTGAGGAGTCACTGGGCTTGTTGGGCCATTAACTAGACTGGTACTTGGGCCTAGAGGGTCACACGCAAATGATTCTCAAGGCGATGGATAAATAAGTGGGTTTTATATAAACCGGGGGTTTTTATGAAAAACCGCGCGGTTAGTATAAAACATAGCGAACGGGCTGAGCAGGCCAAGCTGCTGCTAACCCTAGCCGCCCCTCCTCAGTTTCTCTCTCTCTCTGGCGTCCAAACAGATCCAGATCTGTTCCGCCGCTTCTCCGAATCCCGTTCGACGGGAAATCGTCCGCGCGCTGCGGGGATCGTTGCAGCGACCGACGGAGGTTTCGTGGGCTGCGAAGAATGAGGAACGCGAGGATATCCGTCGTGGGGAGGATCGCGTGGACTTCGCTAGAGGCCGGGCGCTTGCGCGGCTTGCGATGTCGCACCGACGGAACTGAACGGTTGCGGATTTGAATCCGCACACGGTGAGAATCGATTATTCGATAATCGTAGTTTTAGTTTTTTCGAAATGGGAACGGATCGCTGTTTATTATTTTATTTTCCGCTGCGTGAGCGATCCGGAGAAACCCGAGAAATCCCAACAGTGGTATCAGAGCCAGGTTCCACTGTTTCTCGTCCCGTTTCAATCTCTAAATTAATTTTTCCTTGAGTTATTCCATGCGTTTAATCCGATTAAAATGACGGAATCGTGTTCATAAGATGAACACAAATAATTAGATTATTTTTCTGTGATTTTTCGCATTCTATTTGGGGTGTTTCATGTTCTTCATGTGATGAAGAACAACGGGGTTTATACGGCTTTGTTCGGGTTTTTCCCATGTGATGGGAAGATAACTGGGGTCCTAATGTGATCGGGGACACCACCAGTCATCATAGAAACCTGTTGCCGGCGCCGGAGAAGGAATCTGGGCAATTGCTGGACGGCCATCTTCTTCCTCTTCAGTTTTATGAAAACGTGAAACCATAATTTTTATGTTAATGGGGTTCGGCCAGCTGGATCTTTGGGCCTCTCCAGCGGCGTTACCGGCGCCGGGGAACCCGTCGGCGCCGGGGGGCATCGCCGGCGGGGCCGGCGCCCACCGGGAGGGCCGGGGGGTTCGGCCGTCGGCGCCGCCGGGGGGGAGGAACCCTAGGGTTTCCTGCAACTCCATGGCTGTCGGGTTGGGGAAGAACCCGAGCGAACCGCCGGCCCCAGACCGGTTCGGTTGGACCGGGCCACCCCAGCTGGTCTGGGTGACTGAGCCAGGGCCGAGCCCTTGCTCGACACAGGGCCGAACCCTGGCTCCACTAGTAGGCTGAGCCAGTTTCTGTTTTTTCCTCCCCTTTAGCCCATTAAATCCCCAAATATACCTAATTAAACCCTATTGCCAATTCAATAGTTAAATTGAATTTTAATTTAAATGTTTCAAAATATTTTTAAATTTTAAATTATCATTCAATTTTAATGTTTTTTGGCATTAATGATTTAGATTCATTAATATTAACAAGGTGTTGTTAATAATTGAAATTAGTTATTAATTTAAATGTTAAATTAACAATTAATTTTAATTGTCTAACTTAAGTGTTAAGTTAGCATTTATTAGTTAACTAGAATTAATTATCAGTTTAAATGTTAAATTGATAATTAGTTTTAATTAACTAATATAAAGGTTTAATTAGGAGTTATTAGTTATTAGTTTAAGTATTAAACTAATAATTAATATTAATCTAATAATCTAAGAGTTAGATTACTGGTTAAATGAATAATTTGTGTTAATTACTAGTTTAAGAGTTAAATTAGTTATTAACATTAATTATTTGATTAGTCCAAGAGTTAGGTTAATAGTTAATGACTTATTAAAGTTGATTATTAATTTAAGTGTTAAATTAATGATTAATTTTAATCTACTGATCTAAGAGTTAGATTAGTATATAATATTAATAGTCTAATTGTTAGATTATTAATGTGGTTTGATCTAAGTGTTAGATTATTTAATTTTAGAAATGTTCTAATTTGCATGGAATAATCTGAAATTATTAATTCAGAGTGTGTACGCATGTGATGTGTGTTTATTGCTTTTAAATTTGATTTAATTGCATGTTAAGATTAATTAAAAGTGTTTTCGAAATTCAAATACCAATTTTGATTGGATCCGAGTTTTTTGAAAGCCAAAATTATTTATTTTGAAAACTCTTTTATTTTAGCCATGTGATGCGCTGAATCATGTGTGGGATGTTTAAAACACACCGTGGTTATGGATATGCACTTAATTTATTATTCATGTGATGAATGGATTGTGTGGATCGTGGATGTATGATTGTTTATTAATTATTAATAAATAGAGGTCTGCGCACCTCTCTCTCTCTTACTCCGATGTATTTTTACCTCCCTCTCTCTCTTGTACTCGCCATAAGGCCTTCTTCAATTTACTTGTAATTCTAGAATTATTGTAATATGATCGAGGCAACCGAGGAAGGAGCGAGGACGATCCACAGCTGTAACCAGGAAGGCGAAAAGATGAAAATCTCTTACCTATGTGTTTGCAGGTCATCTAATATAATTGTTGTGTTAGATTGTGTGTGTGTTTGACTGTTAGCTCCAGTCAAACCCACTGTGCTATCCATTACCATACTAATTACATGTATGAGATGCATTGTTTTCTTTTTTATTATGAATCAAAGCAGGTTATAGTATTTAGTAAATATATACGATATATTTATACTATCACCTAGGAGAGACCAAGATAAAAGTTATCTAAATACCCTCAGATAAACTCTAAGCCGTAACGCGAGTAGTTGAGAACTTACCGCGTGGTCCACTATCGTTATAGTCATAGGATTCGAATCACTTTAGGCAGGTTTGTTGTGCTATCCACAAGGCCTGCTTAATTGGGAGGAGAAACTGTGGCTATGTCATTAGATGCCTATATGATCGAGGTAGAGGAACCATGTAGCTTTGTTGTGCTATCCACAAGGGCTGCATGCAAATCTATGCTTGTCGTGTAACGATGGTTAGCTTAGACCATAATTAATGGTTTGTTGTGCTATCCACAAGGCCATTAAATCTCTGGGGATCGAAGCCATGATCAGATATTGCAAGAAGTTGTAAGTCCCATGAGTTGGGTGCTCTCTGATTGTATTACAGTTTGTTGTGCTATCCACATGGCTGTAGTGCAAGTCATTGAGATTCTGATCCCCACTAGGAGATTGTCGGCGTCTCCCATTATGTATAACTGAGGGTTATACAGTCCGTCGAAAATTAGTGGGAATTAAACTTAAACAAAAGACCATGTCTTGTTTTAAATTTTAATAATTGAACATCTGCTAAATAGATTTTACTTATCTCGTGTAGGGAATTATGTCGTCGAATAACCCACTCCGTAGCATACTTGATGCCCTTTTGACTTACCTGATATACTCGGATTGGTTCAGATACCTGAAGAATGTCTTCAGATCTGAGCACATTGACTTTGTCCCTGGAGCTGATCCTCCTGCTGAATCGGCATTTGATGCCCCTGAAGCAGAGATGACAGCTAACGGTAAAAGATCGAAGGACAAAGGCAAAGGAGTAGTGAACGGTGACTGCTTCTACTATAAGCAGTATGATCACTGGAAAAGGAATTGCAAGGAGTTCCTTCATGATAAAGCTCATGAAAAGATGAAGCTATATGAAGCTTCAGATATCAATATGATAGATATCAACTTGTCAGTTAGAGATTCCACATCTTGGGTATTGGATACCAGATGTGCTTCTCATATCTACCATGATGTGCAGATGCTGACAAGTAAGCGCAAGCTGAGACAAGGTGAGGTGGAATTGAGGCTAGGAAACGGCGCAAAAGTTGCGGCGATTGCTGTTGGGATAGCAAACCTCAGGCTTCCATCGGGAGATGCCTTTTTATTAGAAGATTGTTATTATGTTCCTAGCATAATAAAGAACATCATATCAATATCTTGTTTGGAGAAGATAGGATATAGGTTGACTATTGAGAATAGAAGTTGTTCGATTTATTGTGGTAATAAATCAAAAGCTTCAGCATCTTTAGTCAACGGTCTATATCTCTTAGATGTTTCTTATTACAATCTTCAAATTGATAATGCTCTTAAGAAGAGCAAGAATTGTGTGAACCAGGCCTACATATGGCATTGTAGACTTGGGCACATTGGCGAAAGCAGGTTGCAAAAGTTGCACAAGCATGGTTACTTAACAGCATTCGATTATGAATCGTTTGCAACATGTGAATCCTGCCTTATGGGAAAGATGGCAAAATCTCCATTTACTGGACATGGAGAACGTGCCAAGGATATTTTGGAACTAATACATTCGGATGTATGCGGTCCCATGTCCACCCAAGCCAAAGGTGGTTTTTCGTACTTCATCACGTTCACCGATGACTTCTCAAGATTCGGCTTTGTGTACTTAATGAAGTACAAGTCGGAAGCGTTTGAGAAGTTCAAGGAGTTCAAGAATGAAGTAGAGAAGCAGTTAGGAAAGAGTATTAAAGCTCTTCAATCAGATCAAGGAGGAGAATACTTGAGTACTAACTTCACACAATTCTTAAAGGATAATGGTATCCTTTCTCAGCTGACCCCTCCATATACACCACAGATGAATGGTGTATCAGAAAGGAGGAATCGCACCTTGTTGGACATGGTGCGATCCATGATGAGCTTTCCGGGATTACCAATGTCCCTTTGAGGGTATGCTCTAGAGTCAGCAGCATACTTACTGAACAGAGTACCCAGCAAGTCTGTGGCCTCTACTCCATATGAGATATGGAAAGGCAGGAAACTAGAATTTAAACATGTTAAAGTCTGGAGTTGTCCTGCTCATGTAAAGAGGCATGATCCAGACAAGCTGGAATCACGAACTAATAAATGCGGGTTTGTGGGATATCCAAACGAAACCTTTGGATACTATTTTTTCCATCCTGGTGAACACAAGGTGTTTGTTGCCAGGAAAGCTGTCTTCCTGGAAAAGGAATACCTTCTCCAGGAAGACAGTGGGAGTAAAATAGTACTGGAAGAGGTTCCAGATCTCCAAACAACTACATTATCATCAGATGAAATATCAGTTCCTGAATCTGTTCAGGTACACACAGATGAGCCTCGTAGATCTGGTAGAGTACCTAGACAACCCGAACGATATGTGGGACATATCGCTGAAGGTGAGTCTAAGGTACAATATAATGAGGATGATGATCCTAAAACCTACCAGGAGGCCATAGAAGGCCCAGAATCCGGGAAATTGGGAGAAGCTATGAACTCAGAAATCCAGTCCATGTACACTAACCAAGTTTGGAACTTGGAGGACTTGCCCGAGGGTATTGTACCCATCGGTTGCAAGTGGATCTTTAAAAGAAAGATCAGTGCTGATGGACGGATCGACACTTATAAGGCAAGGTTGGTGGTAAAGGGATATCGTCAAAGGCAAGGAATTGACTATGACGAGACTTTCTCACCAGTTGCCATGATAAAGTCGATCATAGTTCTACTCGCCATTGCTGTACATTTTGATTATGAAATCTGGCAGATGGATGTGAAGACTGCCTTCCTCAATGGTAACCTTGAGGAGGAGGTATATATGATACAACCAGAAGGTTTCACATCCAAAGAATCTCCAGATAAAGTGTGCAAGCTTCAGAGGTCTATTTATGGACTGAAGCAGGCTTCCCGGAGTTGGAACATAAGATTTGACGAGGCTATCAAGTCTTATGACTTCATTAAGAATGAAGATGAGCCTTGTGTGTACAAGAAGACTAGTGGGAGTGCAGTCACTTTTCTAGTTCTTTACGTAGATGACATACTACTCATTGGGAATGATGTAGCTATGATGTCATCAGTAAAGATCTGGCTGTCGATAAACTTCTCCATGAAGGATTTGGGAGAAGCATCCTACGTATTAGGAATACGGATCTATAGAGATAGATCAAAGAGGATGCTTGGAATGACCCAATCCTTGTACATAGACAACATAGTCAAAAGGTTCGGCATGGAAAATTCTAAGAGAGGTCTCATACCGATGAGACATGGAATTAGTCTCTCAAAGGAGCAATCTCCTAAGACTCCTGATGAGAGGGCATTCATGGATAGAATACCCTATGCCTCTGCCATAAGATCTGTCATGTATGCCATGCTATGTACACGGCCTGATGTTGCATTTGCTCTAAGTGTTACAAGCAGATTTCAGGCTGATCCAGGTGAAGAGCACTGGAAGGCAATGAAATGTATCCTTAAGTACTTTAGAAGAACTAAGGATATGTTTCTTGTCTATGGAGGAGGTGACTTGAAACTGCGAGACTTTACAGACTCGAGTTTCCAGTCGGATCAAGATGATAGCAAGCCTACATCTGGATTTGTGTTTACTTTGAACGGAGGTGCAGTGTGCTGGAAGAGTTCCAAGCAAGTAACCACTGCAGATTTGATGACTGAAGCTGAGTACATCGCTGCAGCTGAAGCCGCCAAGGAAGCAGTGTGGTTGAAGAAATTCATCACCGACCTCGGCGTAGTTCCCAGCATCTCTAAGCCTATTCTACTGTTGTGCGACAACAATGGAGCAATTGCGCAAGCGAAAGAGCCGCGGTCTCATCAGAAATCGAAGCATATTCTGAGGCGCTTTCACCTTATCAGAGAGATCATATCCAGAGGAGATGTAGTAGCGGAAAGAGTTCCATCCGTCGACAATATAGCAGATCCACTGACAAAGCCGTTCGCTCAAATTGTGTTTGAGCGTCACCTAGAGTCTATGGGCTTATTGTATAAAGGTGATTGGCTTTAGTCCAAGTGGGAGATTGTTAGTTTAGGTGGCCTACAAGCCAATCTGACTATGTAAATCTCATTCGTTTATTAATATAATGGCATAATATTCATTATGTGTAAATCGCATTAATTCTCGTTTCATAATGAAGTCCGTGAATATTTGCTATGGTGATTAGATTATGATGAGATCATACTAATGAGACTGATCACTTAAACACACATATTCTTAATCGTTCCTAGTCGGAGGATATCCGAGAAGGACATCGGATATCCGGTTAGACTAGTACAGATTACTCATGCTCATATAATGAGGGTGACTGATCTCATAAGTCACTTGTGTGGAGACACTAAGGCGAATCTGTAGGTGCTCATTGGAGAATGAGTTCACTGAACTGATCCGACTGAATCGCTGGATGGTATTGTACCTCACTGTCAACCAGCTTGATTCTATTGTCGCAGTTGCGTGGATGGTCCTCGGACCTGAGACACCAAGGACACCTTGGCGGTGGACTTCTGTGCTTTGACCTTAGTTTACGAATCTCTAGCCACGGGATTCTAATACGCCAAGGATTGGGTACAGCGGAATACCGTCGAAGGGAATTGTGTGTCAATAAGGAATCATTCGCTCTTGGTACTTAGAGAGAGAATGCTCTAGGAAGGATGTGCGAAAGTCCCTGGCCAGGGCGGACGATAATATCGGGAAAGGAGTTTTCTGATATTCATCAGCGGCATCCAATCCAAGTGTGTCGACCGGTTAGGGTTTGACAGCTTGCCATACCCTGAGTTGACTCGAGAGCATTGTATGAATGAAGGATTATATCCACGCGGTAACTATCGGCGGAAAGGTTCTAAGAGTGGGTTACTTAACCCCAAATACCTTCCGGGTTCACGTGGTGTTGCTTGGCACCCAACGTGATCGGAGGCCCGGTCAAATTCGATGTGCGACATCAATTCGATTGATTAATTGATTAATAAATGGTTATTAACTAATTAATAAAGCCAGTGAGGAGTCACTGGGCTTGTTGGGCCTTAACTGGACTGGTACTTGGGCCTAAAGACACGCAAATGATTCTCAAGGCGATGGATAAATAAGTAGGTTTTATACAAATCGGGAGTTTTTATGAAAAATCGCGCAGTTAGTATAAAACATAGCGAACGGGCTGAGCAGGCCAAGCTGCTGCTAACCCTAGCCGCCCCTCCTTAGTTTCTGTCTTTCTCTGGCATCCAGGCAGATCCAGATCTGCTCCGCCGCTTCTCCGAATCCCGCTCGATGGGAAATCGTCCGCACGTTGCGGCGATCATTGCGGCGACCAGCAGAGGCTTCGTGGGCTGCGAAGAACAAGGAACGTAAGGATATCCATCGCGGGGAGGATCGCGTGGACTTCGCTAGAGGCCGGGCGCTTGCACGGCTTGCGATGTCACACCGACGGAACCGAACGGCTACGGATTCGAATCCGCATACGGTGAGAACTTCGATAATCCGATTATCGTACTTTACATCTTCGAAACAGAAATATGGATCGCTGTAAAATTTTATTTTCCGCTGCGTGAGCAATCAAGAGAAACCCGAGAAATCCCAACAGGTGGAATTGAGGCTAGGAAACGGCGCAAAAGTTACGGTGATTGCTGTTGGGACAGCAAACCTCAGGCTTCCATCAGGAGACGCCTTACTTTTAGAAGAATGTTATTATGTTCCTAGCATAATAAAGAACATCATATCAATATCTTGTTTGGAGAAGATAGGATATAGGTTGACTATTGAGAATAGAACTTGTTCGATTTATTATGGTAATAAATCAATAGCTTCAACATCTTTAGTCAATGGTCTATATCTATTAGATGTTTCTGATTATAATCTTCAAATTGATAATGCTCTTAAGAAGAGCAAGAATTGTGTTAACCAGGCCTACATGTGACATTGTAGACTTGGGCACATTGGCGAAAGCAGGTTGCAAAAGTTGCACAAGCATGGTTACTTAACTGCATTCGATTACGAATCGTTTACAACATGTGAATCCTGCCTTATGGGAAAGATGGCAAAATCTCTATTTACTGGATATGGAGAACGTGCCAAGGACATTCTGGAACTAATACATTCGGATGTATGTGGTCCCATGTCCACCCAAGACAAAGGTGGCTTTTCATACTCATCACGTTCACCGATGACTTCTCAAGATTCGGCTATGTGTACTTAATGAAGTACAAATCGGAAGCATTTGAGAAGTTCAAGGAGTTCAAGAATGAGATAGAGAAGCAGTTAGGAAAGAGTATTAAAGCTCTTCGATCAGATCGAGGAGGAGAATACTTGAGTACTAATTTCACACAAATCTTAAAGGATAATGGTATCCTTTCTCAGCTGACCCCTCCATATACACCACAGATGAATGGTGTATCAGAAAGGAGGAATCGCACCTTGTTGGACATGGTGCGATCCATAATGAGCTTTTCAGGATTACCAGTGTCCCTCTGGGGGTATGCTCTAGAGTCAGCAGCATACCTATTGAACAGAGTACCCAGCAAGTCTGTAGCCTCTACTCCATATGAGATATGGAAAGACTAGAAACCAGAATTTAAACATGTTAAAGTATGGGGTTGTCCTACTCATGTAAAGAGGTATGATCCAGACAAGCTGAAATCACGAATTGATAAATGCAGGTTTGTGAGATATCCAAAGGAAACCTTTGGATACTATTTTTTCCATCCTGGTGAACAAAAGGTGTTTGTCGCAAGGAAAGCTGTCTTCTTAGAAGAGGAATACCTTATCCAGGAGAACAGTGGGAGTAAAATAGTACTGGAAGAGGTTCCAGATCCCTAAACAGTTGCATTATCATCAGATGAGATATCAGTTCCTGAATCTGTTCAGGTACACACAGATGAGCCTCGTAGATCTTGTAGAGTACCTAGACTGCCAGAACGATATGTGGGACATATCGCTGAAGGTGAGTCTAAGGTAAAATATAATGAGGATGATGATCCGAAAACCTACCAGGAGGCCCTAGAAGGCCCAAAAGCCGGGAAATGGTGAGAAGCCATGAACTCAGAAATCCAGTCCATGTACACCAACCAAGTTTGGAACTTAGAGGACTTGCCCGAGGGTATTGTACCCATCGGTTGCAAGTGGATCTTTAAGAGAAAGATCGGTGCTGATGGACGGATCGACACTTATAAGGCAAGGTTGGTGGCAAAGGGATATCGTCATAGGCAAAGAATTGACTATGACGAGACTTTCTCACCAATTGCCATGATAAAGTCGATCAGAGTTCTACTCGCCATTGCTGCACATTTTGATTATGAAATCTGGCAGATGGATGTGAAGACTGCCTTCCTCAATGGTAACCTTGAGGAAGAGGTGTATATGATACAACCAGAAGGTTTCACATCCAAAGAATCTCCAGATAAAGTGTGCAAGCTTCAGAGGTCCATTTATGGACTGAAGCAGGCTTCCCGGAGTTGGAACATAAGATTTGACGAGGCTGTCAAGTCTTATGACTTCATTAAGAATGAAGATGAGCCTTGTGTGTACAAGAAGACTAGTGGGAGTGCAGTCACTTTTCTAGTTCTTTACGTAGATGACATACTACTCATTGGGAATGATGTAGCTATGATGTCATCAGTAAAGATCTGGCTGTCGATAAACTTCTCCATGAAGGATTTGGGAGAAGCATCCTACGTATTAGGAATACGGATCTATAGAGATAGATCAAAGAGGATGCTTGGAATGACCCAATCTTTGTACATAGACAACATAGTCAAAAGGTTCAGCATGGAAAATTCTAAGAGAGGTCTCATACCGATGAGACATGGAATTAGTCTCTCAAAGGAGCAATCTCCTAAGACTCTTGATGAGAGGGCATTCATGGATAGAATACCCTATGCCTCTGCCATAGGATCTATCATGTATGCCATGCTATGTACACGGCCTGATGTTGCATTTGCTCTAAGTGTTACGAACAGATTTCAGGCTGATCCAGGCGAAGAGCACTGGAAGGCAGTGAAATGTATCCTTAAGTACTTTAGAAGAACTAAGGATATGTTTCTTGTCTATGGAGGAGGTGACTTGAAACTGCGAGGCTATACTGACTCGAGTTTCCAGTCGGATCCAGATGATAACAAGTCTACATCTGGATTCGTGTTTACATTGAACGGAGGCGCAGTGTGCTGGAAGAGTTCCAAGAAAGTAACCACTGCAGATTCGATGACTGAAGCTGAGTACATCGCTGCAACTAAAGCCGCCAAAGAAGCAATGTGGTTGAAGAAATTCATCACCGACCTCGGCATCGTTCCCAGCATCTCTGAGCCTGTTCCACTGTTGTGCGACAACAATGGAGCAATTGCGCAAGCGAAAGAGCCACAGTCTCATCAGAAATCGAAGCATATTCTGAGACGCTTTCATCTTATCAGAGAGATCATATCCAGAGGAGATGTAGTAGTGGAAAGAGTTCCATCCGTCGACAATATAGCAGATCCATTGACAAAGCCGTTCGCTCAAATTGTGTTTGAGCGTCACCTAGAGTCTATGGGCTCATTGTATAAAGGTGATTGGCTTTAGTCCAAGTGGGAGATTGTTAGTTTAGGTGGCTTACAAGCCAATCTGACTATGTAAATCTCGTTCATTTTAATCGATATAATGGCATAATATTCATTATGTGTAAATCGCATTAATTATCGTTTCATAATGAAGTCCGTGGATATGTGCTATAGTGATCAAATTATGATGAGATCATACTAATGAGACTGATCACTTAAACACACATATTCTTAATCGTTCCTAGTCGGAGGATATCCGAGAAGGACATCGAATATCCGGTTAGACTAGTACAGATTACTCCTGCTCATATGATGAGGGTGACCGGTCTCATAAGTCACTTGTGTGGAGACACTAAGGCTAATCTTTAGGTGCTCATTAGAGAATGAGTTCACTGAACTGATCCGACTAAATCGCTGAATGGTATTGTACCTCACTGTCAACCAGCTTGATTCTATTGTCGCAGTTGCGTGGATGGTCCTCGGACCTGAGACACCAAGGACACCTTGGCGGTGGACTTCTGTGCTTTGACCTTGGTTTACGAATCTCTAGCAACGGGATTCTAATACGCCAAAGATTGGGTACAGGGGAATACCATCGAAGGGAATTGTGTGTCAATAAGGAATCATTCGCTCTCGGTACTTAGAGAGAGAATGCTCTAGGAAGGATGCGCGAAAGTCCCTGGCCAAGGCGGAGGATAATATCGGGAAATGAGTTTTTCGATATTCATCAGCGGCATCCAATCCAAATGAGTCGACCGGTTAGGGTTTGACAGCTCGCCATACCCTGAGTTGACTCGAGAGCATTGTACGAATGAAGGATTATATCCACGCGGTAACTGTCGCCGGAAAGGTTCCAAGAGTGGGTTACTTAACCCCAATACCTTCCGGGTTCACGCGGTGTTGCTTGGCACCCAACGTGATCGGAGGCCCGGTCGAATTCGATGTGCGACATCAATTCGATTGATTAATTAATTAATAAAGGGTTATTAATTGATTAATAAAGCCAGTGAGGAGTCACTAGGCTTGTTGGGCCATTAACTAGACTGGTACTTGGGCCTAGAGGGTTACACGCAAATGATTCTCAAGGTGATGGATAAATAAGTGGGTTTTATATAAACTGGGGGTTTTTATGAAAACTGCGCAGTTAGTATAAAACATAGCGAACGGGCTGAGTAGGCCAAACTGCTACTAACCCTAGCCGCCCCTCCTCAGTTTCTCTCTCTCTCTGGCGTCCAGACAGATCCAGATCTGTTCCGCCGCTTCTCCGAATCCCGTTCGACGGGAAATCGTCCGCGCGCTGCGGGGATCGTTGCGGCGACTGGCGGAGGTTTTGTGGGCTGCGAAGAATGAGGAACGCGAGGATATCCGTTGCGGGGAGGATCGCGTGGACTTCGCTAGAGGCCGGGCGCTTGCGCGGCTTGCGCTATCGCACCGACGGAACCGAACGGTTGCGGATTCGAATCCGCACACAGTGAGAATCGATTATCCGATAATCGTAGTCTTAGTTTTTTCGAAACAGGAACGGATCGCTGTTTATTATTTTATTTTCCGCTGTGTGAGCGATCCGGAGAAACCCGAGAAATCCCAACACGCTGTAGCTCCGCTAAGGAAGCAATGTGGTTGAAGAAATTTATCACCGACCCTGGCGTAGTTCCCAGCATCTCTAATCATGTTCTGCTGTTGTGCGACAACAATGGGACAATTGCACAAACGAAAGAGTCGCAGTCTCATCAGAAATCAAAACATATTCTAAGGCACTTTCATCTTATCAGAGAGATCATTTCCAGAGGAGGTGTAGTGGTGAAAAGAATTATATCTACTGATAATGTAACATATCCACTGACAAAGCCATTGGCTCAAATTGTGTTTGAGCGTCACCAAGAGGCTATAGGTATAGTGCATAAAGGTGATTGGCTTTAGTCCAAGTGGGAGATTGCTAGTCTTAGGTGGCCTACAAGCCAATCTGACTATGTAAATCTCGTTCATTTATTAATTAAATGGCATTATTTCATTATGTATAATTTGTTTTAATTATCGTCTCATAATGAAGTCCGTGAATATGTACGATAGTGATCAGATTATGATGAGATCACATTAATGAGACTGATCACTTAAACACACATATTCTTAATAGTTCCTAGTCGGAGGATATTCAAGAAGGACATCAGATATCGTTTAGACTAGTATAAATTACAAATACTCATATGATGAGGGTGATTGATCTCATAGTCACTTGTGTGGAGACACTAAGGCGAATCTGTAGGTGCTTATTAGAGAATGAGTTCACTGAACTGATCTGACTGAATCATTTGATGGTATTGTATCTGACTGTCAACCAGTTTGATTATATTGTTGCAATTGCGTGGATGGTCATCTGACCTAAGACACCAAGGACACCTTGTCGATGGACTTCTGTACTTTGACCTTGGTTTACGGATCTCTATTCATGCGATTCTAAATAGTTAATGATCGGGTACAACAGAATACCGTGGAAGGGAATTGAGTGTCAATAAAGAATCATTTGCTCTCGGTACTTAGAGAGAGAATGCTCTAGGAAGGATGCGCAGGAGTCCCTAGCAAGGGCAGATGATAATATCGGGAAAGAAGCTTCCCGATATTATACGGGAGCATCCGATCCAATTGAGTCGATCGGTTAGGATTTGACCATACACCATATCCTGAGTTGACTCGAGAGCATTGTACGAATGAAGGATTATATCCACGCGGTAACTGTCGGTGGTAAGGTTCCAAGAGTGGGTTGCTTAACCCCAATACTTTCAGGGTTCACGCGGTGTTACTTGGCACCCAACGTGATCGGAGGCCTGACCGAATTTAATGTGTGACATTAATTCGGTCAATTAATTAATTCATATGAGTTATTAATTGATTAATTAAGTCAGTGAAGAGTCACTGGGCTTATTAGGCCATTAATCGGACTGGTAATTAGGCCTAGAAGGTCATACGCAAAATATTCTCAAGGCGATGGATTAAAAGTAGGTTTTATATTATACCAGACGTTTTTATGACAAAATGTGCAGTTAATATAAAATATAGTGAACGGACTGAGTAGGCCAAACTGCTGCTCAAACCTAGCCTCCCCTCTTCTTTCCCTCTCTCTCTCTGGCGCACCAGCTCTCTCCCCTCACTGGAGACAACTCCGTCGTCTTCTCCGACTCTCGTTCGATGGGAAATCGACCGTGCATTGCGGCAATCGTTTCGGCGAACGGCAAACCGCTCGTGGGCTGCGTGGAACGAGGCATGTGAGGAAATCCACTGCGAGGAGGATCGCGTGGACTTTGCTAGAGGCTGGGCATTTGTGCGGCTGGTGGTGTCACACCAACGGAACCGTTCGGATGCGGATTCAAATCTGCACGCGGTAAAATTCGATTACCCGGTTAATCGATTTAGTTTTTCGAAATGAACAGATATCGCAACATTTAAATTATTTATTTCCGCTGCATTTGCAGTCCCTAGAAACCCGAGAACCTAACAGTTCTAAGGTAGAGTGATGCCTATGTTGAAATTTGAAGATTTCCTATGTTACATATTTGTTATAATAGTTTAGATGGAATTGCACATGGCTGAAATGATGTTCCATATATTATCCCTATGATCTCTATTCTACCATTTTGATGTAGTTTAAGTGATGATTTACATGGGATTCATACTTAACAAGTGTTCCGTCCAAACCTGAGATTTTGTCTAAGTTACTATGCTCATTATAGTTTCTATAGTAGATAGATTGCTATGTCTAGTCATCCCAGTTTAAATTTTGTGGCATTTGGCCTTGGTTTGAGTGAGAATCAATCGCATCTTCATAGGTATGTGGTTGTCCCTGGAAATAGGATAGTAATTTAGTATTTTAATTATCCTAAATTGTGTGGTACTCCAATTGGTGTGATTTTTAGATATGTTATAACCTATTAAGACAGCTTCATAACGAAAAAAAAGATCTTGATTTGGATGTATATTTTATGAGTTATGGCTCTCTGAAGTGGAGGTGCGTAGTGTAGTTTGCTGATTGTTTTTGCTAGTTTTTCTGCTGACATAAACGATCGACCGTTTTGACTAAAATGGTTGACCATTTTTGCCAGAAACTCTGTTTGGCCTTTGTTTTGGCCAAACGATTGATCGTTTATGCAGTCCCATCGATCGTTTGGACTCAGAATGATGAAAATGCCTATTTTGACCACTAGTAGATGTGTTTTGACTTGGGATTCATATATGATGTTTATTAATTGATCTAATTGGGACTATTTGAGCTATTTAACACTTATGAATCTATGCTTTTATATCATGCTTTGGTCTTGTGATTATTTTATATGATTGGCGCATGTTCTTGTGATTTGACTAGAATGACTACTCACTAATAGGTACCCTTTTGATTCTATCCCTTAGGGTCGTAGATAAAAATTTTAGCCTTTTGTTTAGGTCAGGACATGACCCGACTTAGCCTTTGGTTTGGGTCTAGATGTCTAGACCTGGCTTGTTGTCTAACCAAGGGTAGTAGGAGAGTCTACTTGTGTGTGCACCTCAACTGGGGATTGGACTACATGAGTATGAATCATGAACCTCAATTGGCATTATTTCCTTGCCACACCTTCAAGATTTCTGGAGATCCATGAAAGGTATAAAGCGGCATGGACTGGGTAGGAATCCTTCGAGATGTCCACACCCATATGTGAATATGAATATGAACATAAATAAGATCGATGCTAATGCAGTTCCCCATCATTTTAGAATTAATGTGATGTGATTCATGTAATTTGGCCATGGATGGAATTATGACTTGTGAATCAACCCTGGAATGGGTCAAATGTAAAATAAAATGTGATAATATGATATACTTGACATTGGCTACATGTGATGGAATCTCTTGTATGTGGACCATGTCAATAGATGATTCAATGAGATCTATAGATGGCTAGTTTGATAGACTTTGAATGGATGACATGAGATTCATGAACCATTGTAGACATTGGTATGAGTAGTAATCTGATTGGTGCCTCTTTCCTTGAGAAAACTTTCTTAGTGTGTTTCCTCAGTAGAGATTTCCATGGGCCTTTATAGGCGTGGGATCCCTACTGAGTTCTCTTCTAGAGACCCAGCCCCTTCCATGGGTGCAGATTATTCTAGACATCTGAGTGCACAACGGGTGTACTGTAGCCAGCTTGACATTAATTGGTATAATTTATATTTCGAATGTTGCATTTTGGACATATTAATTGTACATTTTAGAAATTGTGTATGAATGACTCAGTTGATTATTCATTTGTATATCTCTACTTGCAAATTTTCTTTTCTATGCACTAATTACTTCTAGACATTTATAACGATTTAGAAATTGAATCGATAGCGGTCCGAGTCAAGGGAGCCAACCCAGAGAAGTTCGGTCTCCTTTGGATCCGAGTGTTACACTCAATCCCTTGATTAAAGGATCTCCTTTCAAGTTTTAAGGGAGTTTGAAATTTGAAAATTTTGAAAATCAAAGGATAGTTTTCTATTTTTAAGCAAACCTTCTCTCTCTCATTTGAAAATTGAAACCAGTCCTAAATTTTCTTCTTTCTTTTTTCTCTCCTTAATTCTCTCTTTATTAGGTGCCAAGTGCGCCCCATTTTGAAACTGTTGTGTAAGGAGAATGGGGTGGGTGCTAGAGCCTGGGGGGGCATCATTTAGGGCATCACATGGGTGTTGCAAATGTCCTCAATGCCCTTCATATCCTCCTGCACACAAAGAGTGAAAATTTCACATTAAATCTATCACTGCCAAGACTTGAACCTAGGTCTCTCAATAAGAGTCAGGTGTCCTAGCCAACTAGACTACAAGCTCAATATGCACTAATTGTCAGAAGAAATCATTTTCTGTAGAAGTCTCAAATTGACCTATCAAAGAATATTAAGAGAATTTCTTACATAAAAAATGACTTTTATGCAATTAATTCTAATAGACTAATGAGAATAATGCCAATAAAATGTGAATTATCTAACTTACTCATTGTTAGTCCCTTAGCAATGTAAAATGAAGAAAAATTGGGACTAACAAGAGTTTTTGAATGTCATAGATCATTTCAAGGTTATCCTTTAACAAACATTAGTGGCCTGCTAGTTCAGCTAAAGTTCTCATTCCCGCTTCCCCCGACTACGCTTGGAGTTATGATGGCCGATCGTGCATAAAAAATGGCAAGCTCAAAGTTTATTTCCGCCATTTCTTATGCATCCTCGCCTTTGCTGACCTTTAGGGCAGAACTATCTAGGAGAGAAGGGAAGAAGAAAATAGGAAGTCTCTCGATTGGTAAGGATCATTTTTCAACTCTCGCTTCGAATCAACACTTTTCAGGACTTGGTCTTACCTTAATACTAAAGACTTTTGACTTTGCGCTGCTTTTTTATTTTGTTGCGTTTTCACCTTTGAGAGTGCGTATTTTTTGCCACCTCTTTTGTTTACTTAAGGGGGATACGTACTTTTTGCCACTCACCTTCCTTTGACTTTTTTAAAGTACATTTGTCATTTGTAGTTTAGTTTGCATGCTTAAATTTTTTTTCTTTGTTACCTCTTTTTAAGATGACCTCCTCCTTAGGGTGCTAAGCGGATTGGTACCCTTTTACGAATCTCAGCCTTCCTTTCATTCAATCGAAAAGAAAAAGAAAAGTTAGTCCTACCCTTTGGGCCAACTCCAACAATTCTATACTTTCAGGGTCTTCTACTCACCCCAAGTTGCCATGCCTGTATGTAAAAATCCTCCCCACCGTAGCTCTTTGCGAAGAGGGATACTCTGAACTTTTAAAGCCACTTAAAGTTGACCTAAGTCAACCAACTAACTAGCTCAAAGTTGTTCGAAACTTCCCTTTATGAAGCATGATCAATGAAAAACACAGTTAGAGGTGTGATGATGCAGAGTTTTGAGAAATTTTTGAACTAGGTTTGAAATTTTTGACTTAATTTTTGTAAAAGCTTATATTCATGTTGTTCCCTCCTCCCAACTTAAATGACATTATCCTCTATGGAATGAGCAATATAAAAAGAGAACAATGTAAACATAACATTATGGGAAGGAAAGTTACAACCTGATGTATAGGTGAGGGTCCCTCCAAGAGACTTGGCTTCTACTAGACACCTACAGGCATGTAAAAATAAAAAATCTACTTAAAAAACTCTAACTAAGATCATTGGTTTGCCTCCCAATAAGCGCTAAGTTCAACGTCTTCAGTCAGACACAATGTGCACACTATCCTATGTCTGTCGGCACAATTTTCAATGCATACATTTTAAAATTTGTTGGTTGGAGTGGGTCAAGCATTGCATGCACCCCATGAGCTGGGGAATCAACCTTGAGGCCCATAATAGAAGAGATTTCTAACATGGTTAAAGAAGGGTTAATTTTAATTAAAACATCGACCATGTCATCAATGTAACTTTCTTCTACATCTTGCATAGATTTATTGATATTAGAAGTGTAGATCTGAACTTTTTGATCCCCACGAGAAGTGTCTATGATACCAAATTTGTGTTTGATAGCATCATTGGCAATGATAATGAATGGATGGTCCAAAAGGATGGAACATTGATTCGAGGATGGGGATGGTTCTGAATCAAGGATAAGGTAGTCAATAAAGAAATGGCTCTTTTCCACCCTCATCAAGACATCTTCAATCATGCAACGTAGTTGCTTACCTGATCGATTGGTTAATTGTAAAGCAACCAACATAGGCTTTAATTGTCCTATTCTAAATTTCTTAAAGACATGAGTTGAGAGAATGTTCACACTTGCCCCAAGTTCCAATAAGACATGATGAGAAGTAATTTCCTTAATGTCACACGAAATGAGTGGGGTGCTTAGATTGCTCATTTTCACAAATGCTCGTGTGCAAAAATTTTCTAGGACCCTAGCATTAGCTAGGACATGCTGAATTGCATTAGGAAAAAGGATAACTAAAGTAGACGTTGAATAATTTTCTCTCTCCTCATCTTGGGCCAACTTCTTGTCGCTATTGGCCCTAGGTTTCAAGGCATTAGGGAAGGAAACCCTAGGTGGCACATGTTCAAGTCCTTATCAGGTTTCTCCTCCCCTTGGTCATCTCCCCCCAACTTATCCTTAATGGGCTCTTTCTCATTTTCTTCAATATCTTCTTGGGTCCGACTAGGAAAATTTTCATCTAATGCCTGGGTCTCATATGGCTTGTAGTTTTCAGGTGATTCATCTCCTTTTTCCTCCCTATTCAGCTTAAGTTCATCATCCATGCTAGCTTCTTGCTCAAAGTCTTCTTCAACATTGTCTTTGCTATTCACAGCCACCATTTTTTTATGAAATTTCTCATCTTTATCTTTCCATTTATCTTCTCTACTCTCTTCAAAAGTTCCTGGGATAAAAGTAGCTGGGTTATGAATTTCAATGGACTCCTCAACTTTCTCTTTCCCTTTTTTTTTCTTTACCCTCCTCATCAGTTGAATTGCACTTGGGCTCTTCTTAATGATTAGCCTCAGGATTTTCTAAATTCATGGACTGATTTGGGCTAGCGCTTCCTATTCCTCTTGGTATGACTCCTCAAGATCTCTACATTTTCTAAATTAGGCATAATATGGACATTTTCAAACAGAGAGATCTTGGGCTGAAATTGTGGGTCAAATTGTAGTCAAAACTAGGGGATAGAATTTTAGGGTTCTCAATAGGCTGGCTAGGCAATTGTTTTGGCTCCATCCTCAATGCAACTTCGGCTAACTGTGCTAAATAGGCCTAGAAATTATTGATGGATTGTTATTGGGCTAGGATCATTTGCTCAAGTTGCATGAATTTTTCTTCCTCATCTTGATTTGACTGAGGAGATAGATAAAGGGGCTGATAATCAAACTGTGGAGGGTGGTATTGTGAAGGGTAATAATTTGAGGGAGAGTGAGTGGACATTGAATTTGCAAATTGTCTTCTATCATAGGCCTGATCATGAAGGTTTGTTTGGAATTGGGTCCCATCTTTAAAGTTTTGGGTTGGAGGGCTTTGGGTCTAGGCCCGACCGTGAAAATTATTTTAGTATGGAGCCCACTTTTGAAAGTTTTGACTAGATGGACTTTGAGCTTGGGTCTGTGGGGATTCACAAGACATATCAATATGGGCTTTCCAACTTGAGTTGTAGAATTTTGGACATGAGTTGTAATTGTCCAATTTGGGCTTGCTCTTGTGTGGAAGGAGGTAATTGGGACGGAGTTGGGTAATCATTATCTTAATGGGCAGGGCTAGCCCATATATTCTCCTAATGGGTATGGGGTGGTGTGTAGGATGTGGAAGGTCCTGGGCTCAACTCAAGGCTAGAAATTGATCAATCTTGTGGGCCAGGAGGTCCACCTTGTTTAAGTTATAAGCAAGAGCCATAGGAGGTAGTGAAGGGAAAGATGGGAAGGTATTATGACATGTAGGGTTGGCAATGAGGTGAGCCTAGCCGAGCTTTAAGATGCTTGAGCTAGACTCGTTAAAAAAATTTCAAGCTCGAGCCAAGCTCAAGCTTTGATTAGAGCCCAAAGTGTGACTCGAGCTCGAGTTGAGCCCGAGCCTAGCTCGACCATTAGACCGAGTTAAATCAGTCCGGCTCAACCGTTTCTTTGAGTCAAACCAAACTAGCCAATATGAATGAGGAGGAGCAAAGGCAGTTATAAAGAGTTTCCTAGGTGCCAACTTTTTATGGCAGGCAATGTGGGACTAAACGTCCTAGGTATGCACATGCCTGTGACTTTGTAAGCTTGCTATAGCACCCATGGGACAATTTAGTCCTACATCGCTGGCAAGAAAAAGTTATATGCCTTCTTAAGCTTCCTATAATGAGAGACTAATGTACCTTGCTGACGAGGCTAGGTAGGTGGTTGTGGTTTATTTGTTAGTGGATATGATGAAACAATACATAATATTTCGAATCTCGAGCCGGCTCACGAGCTATTCGAGCCGAGTCCCACCAAGATCAAGCTCGGCTCATTTAATGGAATGAGCTTCATCTTACGGTCGAGCTCAACTCATTTTCTTGAATGAGTCAAGCCGAATCGAGCCATACTCGAGTTGAGCTTAAGCAGCTTGCGAGCAGCTCGGCTCATTGCCAGCCCTAATGACATGGGCCAAAGAATTGATCCATTTGGTCCATTCCATACTAGATTTTTTTTTGAAATATTTGATTTTTCTCTCTCTTTTCTTAATTACAAATAAATTCACAAGCAATTAATCCTAGGACTCCTATGGTTAAACTAACCTAAGTGATGCATTTCTCACAAATTGACCTAGGTCCAGCTTATGTCCATTATCCAATTTGTCAATTAGTTAGGTAAGAGGTGGGGTAGTGGGAGGTTTCCCTTGCTTTCGCAAGGACCTAATTTAATAAATACCGGCCCACTTAGGCATTTGCCATTTAACGTCTAGCCTTAGACACCAGCTTTCAAAAGTGATAGTGGGCCCAAGCTAGGCTCAAATCTCATTGTGGACCCTAAGTTAAATTTCTACTTAATTTTATTTAAGGTTTGGGTCAATGCAATTATGAAGGGGTTTGTGATTTGTGGGCCAAGGGAGGGTGATGGAATCCCCACCTTATCTTGTGATGGTGATGCCCTTAAAGTGTTTTAGGGTGAGATGTACAGCCACAAGTCGAACATGGAGTTTTAATGCATGAGTAAATGTAAAATGCATGAATCATGATTGTGGCAATGTTGGGAGTACTCACCTTGTCCCCCTCATTCTTCAACAACATAAAAGAAATAAAGGACTAAAAGTAAACTAGATGCAACCTACATGATGTACGACCTAAGCATGGATGGTTTCTACTCTTAGCATGTCATTTTTTTTTAAATTCATCAAGGTGGTTGCTTTTATTTTAATGTAAAAACTAAACTAGCTAAAGAGTTATACACAAGGTGAAAGTTTGGAGTGAACACACCTAGATTGAAGCCTTCCTTTTTCTTTTTTTTTAACCTTTTGGACAACAAGGGATGGAGATGAACAGCACCTTCTCCATTTTTATTCCCTACAAAACAAGCAAAAGACTATGTTAGTTTATATACATCAAGTCAAAGACATCAACACAAACACGCATGCCTACCTGGCAATGGCTCCAAAAGCTGATGGTACTAAGATCCACGTCATTAACACATGTACAACCAATCTTATTTTTACCGGACTCGCAACAAAACAAAGAGCATAATACAATGGTGAATCTGGGTTGAATCCATGGAGAGGCGATGGAGATCTAACTTGAGATCTTTGACCTTTTATTAAAAAGACTAGCAAATAGAAGAGAGGTTGAGGGATGAGTTGGACTAGTTTTAGAACTAAAAACTATGAACTAGCAATCTTAACTATTTACAGTACCAATTCGAAAACACTTAGCATAGATTAAACTAACACTATCTAAAGCATGAAGGGGGTAAACTTAAATCTAAACTAAAATATAAGGGACACTAACTAATTGCTAGATCTAATGAACCATGACAACCACCACCACATAGAAGGAAGAGAGAAAAATTTGAAAACAAAACGAATGAACATAAAATGACGGTGATATGAGAGCACAAAATGATAATTAAAAAGATCTAAACTAATACAAGCAATCACATGAAATGACAAACGTAAACCATGAAATGCAATGGCAACACTAATATTAAAATCTGAAAACAAAACCTAAAGACACAACTTAGAATAACTCGGAACATGATAGAAAGCACTGAAGGATTGGGTTTACAATCAACAAAGAAAGCACTAACACTAAAATCTGAACATGACAAAATTCACACTAGAATAAAAAATATCTAGTGGAACTTTTATTGATGCGAAATTTGTTACAGCTGAAGGATTGGGTTTACAATCAACAAAGAAAACTAAACAAGATGTCAGCATGCTTAAAGATGATGGACGTCTTCCTCCGTGGTGCAGCAGCAGATCTGGGTGTGTTTCTCCATGGTATATCAACAGCAGAGGGGGCCGTCCCCACCAAGTGGAGGAACTTCCAAGTGTATCAAACAACAGAGAGCAGTCGGTGGTGCAGTTGGAGCCTCCTTCCAGCCAGCTTCCAAGAGAATAGAGAGAGAAGGAGAAAAGAGGAAGGCGCACCAGAAAGAGGGAGAGAGAGCGAGAAGAGAGCTGGATATGATAGAGAGGAAGAAGGAGAAAAAAATAGAGATAAAGAGGGAGTGAGGTAGAGCTACATAGGAGAGAGAGAGAGGGATCATGAAAAGGAAAGAGAGAGGGATCATGAAAAAGAGAGAGATGAAGGGGGGCTGTTGTAGTAACCGTGTTACAGTAATAGAAAAGAGAAGGGGAGTTAGAGAGAGAAAGAGAGAAAGAGAGAGAGAGAGAGAGAGAGAGAGAGAGAGAGGGAGCCCCCTTTCTCCCAAATGGGTGAGGAATATTTATAGGCTCATAGGGAAATTTGAAATCCAAAATTTGGCTCTCACTTTAGAAATTCAAATTTAGATTTAGAAAAAAACTCAGCCCCTTGATTAAAGGATCTCCTTGCAAGAGTTAAGGGAGTTTGAAATTTGAAAAAAAAAAAGAAAACTAAAAGATAATTCCTATTTTTAAGCAATGCTTCTCTCTTTCGTTTGAAAATTGAAACCTCTCCTAAATTCTCTCCCTTCTTTTCTCTCTCTTTAATTCTCTATTATTAAGTGGTAAGTGGATCCCATTTTGAAACTTCTACGTAAGGAGAATGGGGTGGGCGGATGGAGCCTTGGGGGCATCATTTAGGGCATCACATGGGCGTTACAAACGTCCTCGATGCCCTTCATGTCCTCGTACACACAAAAAGTGAAAATTTCACATTAAATTATGTTCGTATTCTGTGCGGCCTATAAGCCAATTAGATACAATGTACAAACTTGTTCAGTTATTTATTATTTAATAACAATATATTTATTATGTGTAAATCACTTTTTTGACAACTGTTTCATAATGAAGTCTATGAATGTGTGTAATAGTTGTCAAATTATGATGAGATCATAATATTAATATTACTAACTTATAAACACACATTCTTAAGTGTTCCTAGTCGGAGGATATTTGAGAGGGACATCAAGTACCTGGTGAGACTAGTACGGATTACTCCTACTCATTTGATGAGGATAACTGGCCTTATAGTTACTCATGTGGAGACAATAAGGAGAACTTGTAGGTGCTCTTTAGTAAATGAGTTCACTGAGCTAATCTGACTTGAATCGCTGGATGGTAATTTACCTGACTGTTACCTAACTTGATTCAATGTCATAGTTGCGTGGTTGGTCCTTAGACTTGAGACACCAAAGGCATCTTGTCGGTGGACTTCTGATCTTTGACCTTGATTAATGGATCTCAACTATGGGGTCCTAATCATTCAAGTGACCAGGTCCAGTGGAATACCTACGAAAATGCTTGAGTGTTCAGTACAGGATCATTCGCTCTCAGTAGTTAGAGAGATAATGCTCTAGATAAGATGAGAGGGAGTCCTTGGCCAGGGCAGGCACTATATTGGAAAAGGAGTTTTATGATATCCTACGGCTGCATCTAATCCAAGTGAGTTGATCAGTTAAGGTTTGACAGTTGACCATGTCTTAGGTTGACTTGAGAGCATTGTACGAATGAAGCATTATAACCACGAGATAGTTGATGACAGAAAGGTTTCTTGAGCGGGTTGCTGAACCCTATTGTCTTTTAGGATCATGTAGTGTTGTTTAGCAACCAACTTGATTGGAAGTCCGGTTGATTATTATGAGACGATAAATCGATCAAATAATTATTTAATATGAGATATTAAATGAATTAATTTAAGTCAATAAGGGGTTACTGAAGTTATTGGACTAGCACCTAGGCCAAGAGGGTCACATGCACAAAGTTTTCGGTCGATAGATATTAAGTGGGAATTTATATTAACTCAGGGACTTTGTGAAAAATCTCCAAAGATTAATATAAATATACGTTAGAGGGGATCCCTGGGCCAAGCTCTGGGGTTTCCCCAGACCTGGCCGTCCCACTCCTCTCTCTCTCTCTCTTGGCCACCCCCTTTAGAGAAGGGTGCCCTTTCCTCTCTCTCTTCCGCCTCCACTCGTGTGGATAGAGGCACTCCTCACATGCTGTAGGCACCCATGATGAAATGAAGGGCAAGGGATCACGCGGATCCCTCTGGAGATGAAGTGAAGACAATCCCTCAATAGGATAACCGCAAGAATACCACTAGAGGCTAGGCACCTACGCGGCTAGCAGCATCGCTCAGGCGGAATCAGACTCTGATCGCATATTCGACTCCACAGAAGGTGAAGAATCGTTCTTTCGTTCTTCTAGTTTTCCAAAACGAATCGAAAAATCACGACAAAGTTTTTATTTTTACTGCATTATCGTTCTATAATATATGTTGATCGTTCTTCCCATGCGATCCTTACAATGGTATCATATCTAGGTTTCGCATTCATCCGTTTCTATTCTTATGAGATTGTTATGTTTAGTTTCTATGTATGTTCTAAAACGGGGTTCTAGATTCCTTGGATGGATGCCAGGGGGCGACAACAGCTTTAGTCGACAGCGGCGGCCCTCTTATGGCTGACCTCCATTGGCGCGGTGGTGTTCTATACGCGCCCTAGGGTTTCTCTTCTTGGATAGAAACGTGTCTAGTCAAGTGGATGCCTAATTAGTTAGATGTCTAGTCAACTAAACATTTTACCCCATTAATTAAAAAATTGAATTAATTTGATTAATTAGATAAACATTTGGTCGATTGGACGTCTAATGAGATAGGCCTCCATCCCCCTGGACGTCTTATCAATCCAACAGAAACTTCTCAGTTCCTTATTAGATAGGGAATACTGTTGGCCCGAGGGCGCACTGCCCCCCCTGTCACCCTCCCTGTAAGGGGTGGGTGCCACCCCCCGTGACCCCTCACCGCAACCTGACTGTGCAGGTCAATCTGCATTTTGTGGACGGCGGCTTCACCCCCTTTGATGTGGTCAAACTTTGAGTGAATGTATATGGAACGGTTCCATGGTGGTGGTTTGATGCATAGAAACTAATTCATAATAATTTTATATTGTTGTTTGCATATATTAATGTGTTATAGCTATTTAGGTGAGATCTTAAAAGCATGCTAATATGATTTTTTTAAAAATTCCAAACAAGTCCAATTTTGATTAGATCCCATTTTTCATGAAACCAAATTATTTATTCTCAAAAAATAAACCCTCATTGGATGTGTTATATCTTGTGTGAAGATTGATTAAAAGTTAATCATGTGGTCATAGACATGCACTGTAAAACATATCATGTGATGATCTAATTGTGGATGTGAATGTGGAAGTGTATGGAATGATTTGATGATAATTACGTGATAATTATTGTGGCCTACATGCCTCCCTCTCTCTCCACACTCCAATGTGATTCTACCTCCCTCTAGTTATGTACTCAGCCATAAGGGTTTCTCTCATACAAATATGTACTTGATAATTATATCAAATTGGTTATTTGTAATTGATCGTGATGGTCGAGGAGGAGCGACGATGATCCACAAGTGCAACCAGGAAGGTGTCCAGGAGATGCAATATCCGGCCTATGTGTTACATTTTTTGATTGATATAACTTTTCTATTAACTACGTGGTGGCAAATTGTATGGCTCCAATTTAGTCACCGTGTTGTCCATGACCACTCTAATGACATGTATGTTTGATGCATTTAGTTTTATTTGATTATGAATCAAATGCTATTATCTAGGTATAGTAAATACTCAAATATATCTGATATATTTATTTACTATCACCTAGGTTGAGATCAAGATAAAACTAATGAAATCCCTTGATTTTAAAATTTTAAGTTGCAGCACACTCGTTGAGAACGTATCTCGTGGCCCTCCATCATTATAGTTTTAGGATTGAAATCAGGTTTGTGAAGTTTTGTTGTGCTATCCACAAGACTTGTCAGATTCTAAGGACAAGACTAAGTTATGGCATGTCGATACCTCAAATGAGATAGAGGCATGGCCTTGTTATGCTATCCACAAGGACTACATCCTAATCTATGCCCGTTAAGTAATAATGGTAATATTTAAACTAGAAATTAATAGTTTATTGTGCCATCCATAAGGCCATTAATGTTCTAGGGGCCGAAGTCTGATTATATATTACAAGGAGTTGCAAGTCTAAGAGTTGGCTGCTCTCTAATCATAGTGTGATTTGTTTTACTATCCATAAGATCACATTATGAGTCAGTGAGATTTTGATCCCCACTAGGAGATTATTGGCGTCTCCCATTCTGTATATTTGAGAATTGTATAGTTCATCAAAATTAGTGGGAGTATAACTAGATAAAAGTTCATATCTTACTTTAACTTGAATAATTAAACATATGCTAATTTTGTTTATGTTTCTCCTATAGGCGAGAATGTCGTCAAACAATACACTTTGTGGCATACTGGATGCCAACATGTTAACAAGCCCTAACTACTTTGACTGGTTCAGGAACCTGAAGATTGTCCTCAGGTCTAAGTAGATCGCATATGTCCTGGAGGATGAGGTCCCGCCTGAACCGGCATTAGATGCCTGTGAAGGACAGATGATTGCATATGAGAAGTAGAAGGAGCATTCCACTATGGACTAATGCTATATGCTTGCCTCAATGAATAATAAGCTGTAGAGGCAGTATGAGAAGATGGATATTAGATCCATCTTATTCCATCTGAAGAAGCTCTTTGA
The DNA here is from genome assembly GCA_030544215.1 of Zantedeschia hybrid cultivar. Taxonomy (NCBI): domain Eukaryota; kingdom Viridiplantae; phylum Streptophyta; class Magnoliopsida; order Alismatales; family Araceae; genus Zantedeschia; species Zantedeschia hybrid cultivar. Next base: position 25,782,621 of record JARZZO010000012.1, read on the forward strand.
GGAGCAGAGTATGATCGAAAGATATGAGATATCCAAAAGCATGTTCAGAGCTCGTATAATAGAAGGATCTTTAGTGAAGACTAATGTACGAAGATGATTGAGTGGATCGAAAGGTTGGCTATGCTTGGGTTTCCGTTATCCAAAGAGATGTATACAAACTTTGTCCTCAGCTCACTTCTAGATTCATACTCCTAGTTCATTGTTAACTTTACCATGAACAAAATTTAGGCCACACTGGCAAAGCTACTTAATATATTGAAGATTGCTGAGGGTAACCTTCAGAAGGAAAAGCCTACTGTCCTAATAGTTGGTAGGACCAACAAGAAAAGGAGGGCAGTCTAAGCCTTTAAGAAAGGCAGGGGAGAGAAATAAAACAAGCAGAAGCCAGCTTCCAAGAAGGACAAACGCAAAGGAGTAGAGAGAGCTGAATACTTCCATTGCCACTAGAAGGGTCACTAGAAAAGGAATTGTAAGGAGTACCTCAAAGAAAAATCTCAGGAAAAAGCAAAGCTTGAAGAAGCTTCAGGTATCTATATAATAGATATCCACTTATCTCTTAAAGATTTCCTTGGGTATTAGATATTGGATGTGCTTCTCATATATATAATGATATACAGGTGTGAGTGCTTAAAATGTGTGTGATTATCATAAAAAATCTATGTTGTTTAGGTGCAAGATAATGCCTATTAAAGAGAAACGAAGTGAAGTGATCGCCAGAAACTTTTGACTTAAAAGTTCCAAAAGAAAGTTTTTGATCGCCTACCTGTTTAAACGTGGGAGATGTTGAGTCCTTGATTCCCCCTCTTCAGCCGGCTGAAGAAAGAGAGCCCTTCCTCTTCTTTTGTTCTTGCTGTTGAGTTTTAAAGTTGAGGATCGTCCAGAGTTCTTTGTGATTTGCTTGTTAATTTCCTCTCCTTTTTGACTCTTCTTTGCGGCTTGCAAGAAATAGAAAGAAGAATGGAGAAATGATGAGAATTTAGGCAAAAGTAGTATCCATTCTAAACAGAGTTTTAAACATGCAACTAATCATAGAACTCACTTGTTGGGATGGTCTTTGAAACCCCTTTAAATTGGTTTTGAAAATGATGCTAGTGTTGTGTGTGTTGCATGGAGTGATGATGAAGAATGCAAGATTGATGAAGATGTGAATATGAAAATGTGTAGAAATGAATTGAAAAACTTATGTCGAATGGATGAAGCCTTGAATTGGATGAAGAATGGACGCCAACTTCTAGAAACAGCAGCACTTCGGCGTTTGGACGTCGTTGCTTCGATCTTCAATCACTAACTCTGATTCTAGCTTTGATTCAACTTTTTTTTTTTTTCTAACTTTCAAGATGTAGGGTATTTATAGACTTCTTCTGCGTCCGCGGATTTACATGGAGAAATTTGAGATTTATCCACCTTAACCAACAGATAAATACAGATTAATTCATCTTTATCTGTAATTATCTAAAACGCGTCTACCATGGCTGACGCCTTTCAGATTCATTCAGATAAAGATAAACATCCGGGAAAAACTTATCTTTATCTGTATTAGCTAAAACACGTCTACATGTATAGACGTCTTTTACACTAATTAAGATAAGGATAAACATCCGGAAGAGAAGTATAAATAGCTTAGGCAACTTAAAACGCGTCGTTCCTTACAGACGCCTTTTAGCTAATTAATCAACTGATTAAAATTCAAATTTAAATGTCAAAATAGGAATAAACTGTAAATGGCGTCTATATGGGTAGACGTCTTTTAGACTTCTTTATATTTTAACTGAAATTTGAGTTAAAATCAATTTAATTGATTAACTTAAATATGTCTGTTTGACCCGACACTCAAAAAGATCAATAAAAATTAATCAATGATTAAATATCAGACCATTCTGAGGCATTATTATATGATATGGAATTTACTCGAAATGATGTCAAAATTAGCGTGTCTACAGCTGCCTCACCTTGGCATCGTCTTTGCAAGGGAGTGAAATGAAATGGGATGTACTGAAAAGGTGAAGCCAAGGTGTGATGAGACACGCTCTTAACATCACATGATTGGAATTTCTTCTCAAAATCATCAATGAAGATAGTTCAAGGAGATCAATGGAATCAATCCTGTCAGGATGAGGTAGACAAGGAAATAAAATAAAGTTGATCAACTTCCTCGGAGTGGGAAGTACCCCAGGTCGTAGACACTGTAGGTTTCATTATGGGGAGCGTTTGCCAGCCATTGTGGACGTGCTGCAGCCATGATGGATCTTAAAAGAAAACAAGAAATATTAGATAAAGAGTCTAAGAAAGGATAAAATTCCAATGATATCTTTAAGCGAGCCTCAAAGATAATTAAGATACTCAATTCAGAATAGAATATTTCATATCATGTTTGAGATTATTTGATTAATGGTCTAAAACTTAATCAATAATTAATCCTTATCACAATGATTTCAAAGTCCTACATGATGCATGCTGGGCTAAAAGAAAAATATAAGGTTAAATAAAAGATAAATTAATCAAGGATAATATTGTTAAATTGTCATTAATGAGTCAAGACACCAATCCTTGTAATCCAGTGCTAAGCCGAAGCTCGTTTATCCACGCACCGTTTCACAAAAGTGGAACCATCATCCTCACTAATTAACAATCCAACGGCCTATCCGTGCGATTAAGAATTCTCTGGAATTATCATTCTTTTTGTTGAAGGGGAACTCAAATTCCAGTTTCATCAAAACCACAAGGTCCTTGATATACTCTAATAAATACTTATCATATAGTAATGCAAATGATTGACATGAAATAATACAAGGGTAGAAATAACCGTCTTTTTAGCCACGGTCGGGACTTCTAAACTCCCACAGTGAGATCTTCTTGATATTTCCAGCTTTATTCGGGTTTTTTGAATTTCCTGCAATCAAAATCATTAATAATTCCAAACAAATATTCAATTTAAGCATCAAAAACCACAGAATTTCAGGTAAATCACAGAATTGCTAAAACGCGTCGTGTCGCGCAGACGCCATTCAACATTGAAATGCGGCGCTGTCCCTCGACGCCTTTTACTCACAGAAACAGGTTTCTGGTTGTTCTCTACTCGGATTCCAACTCTTCTAATGCACATCCCTTTTCCAATCCGGAAAAGTCTTTCTAGGATTGCAATTCCTTCTATATAAACACCATTAGGTTGTTCCCAAGCAATCCTACCATAATCCAAAGATCCTAGGTTGAATTTTCTTCCAAAGTTTCAAGGTTTCTTCAAAGTTTCCAAGGTTCCCAAGCTTCAAGAAGGAAGAACTCCGAAAAAAAGGATGGATTCTTCAAACAAGAGGATGAAGATGTCGCTGGAGAAGATCTCCGACGTGGAGAATCACCTCATTGGAAGGGATCCTAATCTTCAAGTAAGTTGAATCAACTTCCCTTCAATTCTTCTTCTTATTCTTCATGTTCTTCATGTTCTTGTTCTTCAATTGATCTTGTTCTTCAAACTCTTCAATCCTTCCTTTTGTTTTCAGAATTACCCCATGTTTCCTGGCCCGAGAAAATTCTCCTCTCTCTCTTGGATTCGTAAACTTGCAAAAAGTGTTAAGCTTTCCATGCAAGTTTTCATCTCCAAGTGGAATATTCAAGGTTTAGTGGTGCTTGCCAAACATTACAAGAGTGCGAATGTAGATTGGGCGGCTATGGGTGCCTTGATCGAGTGGTGGCATCCCCAAACTCATACGTTCTTCTTCCAAGACTTTGAGTGCACGATCCTTTTGGAAGAGGCGGAGCTTCTATTGGGTCTCCCAAAAACCAAAGATAAGATGGGTTTAATAAGAGAGAAAATCACCGGTCAACAATTGTTGACATCAATCATGAAGGATCCTTCAGAAGCTAAAGGATACCTTACCAAAAAGGGGATCAATCTTGCAAAGCTTGCTGAGTGGACTCTATACGAGATCGATGATCTAAGGGAGGACGAAGCGGAGGATGTGACGAAAGCTTTCGTCACATGTCTTGCCGGTGCTCTATTCTTCCCTGCACAGGACAACATCTTAGAAGATGATCAGGTCAGTGCTATCTGCGCGATCTTCGAAGGTAAATCCATTAGCACTGCACTCTTGGCATATCTTTACAGCGGGCTTTCTGTGGCATCTGTGGGTCGTCCCCCCTATGGGTGCATGTTACTCTTTACCATATGGGTTGAACTTCACTTCAAGTTTGAGTACTGCAAGAAGATGCCTCAAAGACCATCTCAAATTTACTTGAATAGTCCAATCAACTGCATTGCCAACATTGTAAAGTTCAACGAACACATGGTCAATAAAATCTCAAAGCTCAAGACTCGAGCCGATTGGAGAGAGTATCTGAAGCTCATGACATCCGACATATTTGACTCGTCTCCACTCGCTCTTGTTGGAAAGCCTGTTTGGGTGCGCCGTGCAGCAGGAGCGGATCTCAAGTTGATTGAAGCCACCGAGTTCGTGTTATACAATCCCCATCGGTGCCTTACTCAGCTTAGCTTGAGCCGTCGTGAATTCCCCGAATTCTCTTTCACATCCCCGATCAAGAAGCATGCCTTGGAATCCGACGAAGATTATGAAGCTATAGAAATCATCACTACTTTGTGGAACCTTGGCTTCAGTTATCGTGTAAAATCCTCTAAAGACAGAGATAGAGGATTGAAATTTCCATACCTCAAAGGTCTTCATGAAATTCTTCCTTAAATGTCCTCTTTCTCTTTTTCCTTTTTTATGATGTAATAAAAGATTTCATTGAATATATTTTTCTATGCCTTGAAACATTTCCTTAACTTCCTATGATGTATTCATGATTTTTCCTTTAACAAAACTGGATTTTTTCCTGAAAATATAACAGTTCGGGTTCTGTTAATGCAAAACGCGTCCACTTAGAAAGACGCCTTTCAATCATAATTCAATTTCCAGAAATACAATTTAATCCTCAAAAACCCTGATTTAGCCTTAAATCGCGTCTTTCAAGCCCGACGCCTTTCAATTCTCTCTCCTACTTTTTCCAGGATTCTGCCATTAATTCCATAATTAATCTCCTAAAACGTGTCTGGGAGGTAAGACGCCTTTCATCATCATGCTGCGTACGGCTCTGACCAGAATTGACGGTAATCTGAAACACGTCAACCTACGTGGACGCCTTTCACTCAATTTCAAACAGATGTCCTTGCCGCCTCAACTTATGCGCCCTAAAACGCGTCTATCTGAGTCGACGCCTTTTACCTTTCTGTTTACAGACCCGCGAAGGCCCCCTTTCTTCCTCACTTTTCTCAAAAACTCTCTCTCTCCTCACTCCTTCTCCGAGCTCCGGCGACCAGTGAACACTTTTCTCTCTTTCTCCAAAACTCCCTCCCTAAGCTCAATGGAAGGCGATGAAGGTTCCCGCAAGATCAAGGCTTTGGCTAAGAGACGGCGTAGGGCGGCTCGCGAGGAAGAAGCCCTCGAGGAGGTGCCGGCGGCGCTTGCCGAGGCGGCGGCCTTCTTGGAGGAAGAAATCCCTCCACCGGCACCCATAGCGATGGAAGAAGAAGAGGAGGGCGACCTCCACACGGTGAGTGTTCTATGGTTTGAATGGGATGAAGAAAATAGGGGAGAAAGGGGTTCTCCAAAGAACCCGAAATCGGGTCTTGAAAGGCGTCCAGACCAGGTGACGCCATTCAAAAGGCATCACACTGGGCTGACGTCTTTCAAGGTCAAATTCCGAATTTTAATTAGGCAGAAAATGGAAGTGAATTGCGTCAGTCCCTGTGGACGTGTTTCAAAAGACATCCATATGTGCTGACACCTTTCAAAACAGGACTGTTTTAATTTTGTTTTATTTATTACTGACCCCATTTCTTATGTTTTTATTTGCAGGGAGTGATGCGGTCCAGGATTTCATGGGACCTAGTGGTAGGAGCATACCGGGGACTCCCGGACTTCCAGAAGGCGCGCCTGCGCCGGATAGGGTTCGGGGAAGTCCTGGACATCGAGCCATTTTGGCTCGACCTTGTCCTCCTGCAGGCGCTGCGGGAGAGGTTGCATGCGGAAAGCCAGGCTTTCCTAATGTCGTGGGGACATATGGTCCCCACCCTAGAGGATGTGGCCAGGATTACTGGCCTCAGGGTAGAGGGCCGACCGGTCAGCGGGGTGACTTACCCCGATTACCGAGGATTGGCGAAGGCATTGCTAGGAATAGAGGTGGCCAGCCTAGGCAGAGAGTCTAGGATGGTCCCTAGGGTAGAGGTAGAGGCTGCCCTAGGACTGGATGAGCCCCGGCGTCGGTCTGATGAGACCCGGGAGGAATTCAGAGATAGATTAGCAGAGTCATCCTCCGCCGTATACTGTAGCGACCCTAGTCAGGGGGAGGAGGTAGATAGACAGTTGAGGGTCTTCCTAGTCTTCTTTTTTGGTCAGTTGCTCTTCGATACAAAGGGCGACCACATTCATTGTAGGTTCTTGTATCTGTTAGATGACTTAGATAGTTTAGGAGAGTATGCATAGGGTGCGGCCCTTCTGGCCCACCTGTTTGCCGATCTGTCTGCGGTCACGCCGGACCGTGAGACCACCGTCAGCGGCTTCTCGCCGTTCCTCCAGGTATTAAGTTGTTTATTATTTGTTTATGATATGCAATATGATATGATGCTTTACTAACTTATATGTTCATGAATGTAGGTTTGGAGCTATCACTACTTCCCGCTCGGCAGAGCGCGGATTGCACGACCTGGCGCTGTCCCATTGGCCTGCCGTTGGCAGCCAATTGTGGACACCGCCCCACAGCATCATTAGCTGACGGCCCTCCGCCGTCAGTTCCTCGACTACCCGGAGCTGCTGGTGAGTCTTTAACTTGTTCAATTTTATTCATTAAATGCAATCTTTTATTCATTAAATGTGTAACAACCTGCCATCCTATGACTGGAGACCCGATCACTAAATGGATGTCAGCCCATTAACTGCGGGTTCACACCCGGATCTCACATAACACATCTGGAGGAGTAAGCATTAAACAAGGCTAAATATAACAATCTCACGGACTACAAGGAGAGTACAAGTGCGCAGGAAAGAGATTAACAATGTCCGTATACAGTCCAACAATAATTACATAGTCCAACAAATTAAATAAGTACAGGCAGAAGCAAAGTACAACAACATCGGGGCATACCTCGGAACTGAGATAGCTGCTGGTCCGCACACCAAGGAGACACCACACGCCGCCACACGCCACGAGGTCCACACCTGAAACCGCAGGGAGTGAGCCACACCAGAAATGGGCTCAGTATGGATCATCCGATCCCCCGCCTCCCACTCACACACCCACAAGTACAATGATACAGATATATGGCAATTAAGTAAAGCAGTAAACATAGCTCCCAAACCTGATATGAAACGCATACTCAAGCAAAGTGACAGGAACAGTTCTAGGTAATCCGAAGAATCCAATACAAAGTCACGACTCACAACCAAGGTCCACGGAGCGACCAAACCACACTGTCAACTGCCGACAAACGTCGCCTCACAACACCACCAACACTCACGCCTGTCCGCCCCCACAGTGTTCCGGGGCACCGTAGGGTGAGGCAGTGAGTCAAACTAGGACTAACTGGGACCAGTGAACCACCACTGCCCAGCTACGTGTGCACACAAGCAGTCTAGACTACTGTCCTACCGACCGGACTTCCTCCACGCCAGGCCTCGGCGCTTCAGGAGGGCCCTGGGGACCGGCGAAACCCCCGTCAAGCCGAAGCTATAGGAACTACCCACAACCCTAACCTCCCGGGCTGCGTCAGGCCAAAGGGCGAAGGGTACCACTCGTAACCTTGATCACAGGTCACATCAGGCCCAGTGGCTAAGGGGTAAAACAACTCCATAGTACCACAACCAGCTCCACAACAAGAAACGCGCCGGAAGCTGTCACGACAAACAGGGAAACCCCGACCCGCTGAGACCAAACAGCAACCCCTCGGATAGCGCACTGGCTACTCCGGCCCGACAGGCTCAAGGTGGTTCTGCTTCCCTCAGCCATAGATGAAAACACAACATGTACCACTCCCCCACCGGTACAGCAACAATGCCCCACAGACACCAAGGCCCTGCCCCCCTCGGCACATGGTGACAACGAAAACCGCAGCTGTTCCAATTCCATATCCGCATAAACACACACACACACATGACATGATTCCATTCACACAGTAAACCTCCGCCTTTATGTACAATTAAAGTATGCATTTGAACCATTCAACCGTGAAACATGTGTTAATAACAAGAGTTAATACAATTCTGTCTTGAATCGCGTCGGCCGAGGCCGACGCCATTCAAGTCCCTCAAACTGGTTCATTCAAACCCAACCTCAGATTATGTCTTAAAACGCGTCGTCCTGGGAAGCCGCCTTTTAAAAGGCGTCAGCGTCCTCATACGCCATTCACACCAGATTCCAAGATTGCAGAGACCTCAGTCGAGGTGATTTCCTGCCTAAATGGCGTCATGCTGGCCCGTCGCCATTCTGAATGGCGTCGTCCAGGCATGACGTCGTTTAGCACCAGAACCCCAAACTCACGGAACCGCAAACAGGGAGGTTTCTACCTAAATGGCGTCGAGCTGGCCCGTCGTCATTCTAAATGGCGTCATCCAGGCTCGATGTCTTTTAGCACCAGAAACCTGGTTCCATCGTTCAACCCGAGGGTTTCCCCCTTCCAACCCAAACACCCCAAAACATCCAAAACAGAAGAGGAGGAAAGGGAAACCGAACTACCACGAGCATCCCACAAATCTACGTTCATAAACACGGCCATTCCCATACGAAAATCCTCTTAACATGCTCATTCTACCCAAAACACATCATGCCACGCCATGGAAATCACAAGCAAGATAATCACAGTCCATGCAAGGTTCGTCCCCTACAGATCTCTTGAACTCCTCCGGGCTCCGCGCCGCCAAACCGTCGCACCGCAGACCGCCGCCGGTACCCCGAGGACGTCGCCACTCCGCCGGAACGTCGGCCGCCATCCGGAGAATGGAACGCCGCGAAGGAAGTGGTGGTGGTAGAGGTGAGAGGTAGGGAGGTGTTGGAGTGGTGGAAGAGGAAGAAGAGGAAGGGAAAGGGGGAAGAGAGAGTCGGAGAGGGCGGAGAGGGCGAGGAGAGAGAGAGTGAAGGCGAGAATGAGGGAAAGAAGGGGAGGCTCGCGGGGTCAATCCGAAACTGGATAAAACGCGTCGGCCGAGACAGACGCCTATCAGATGATAGGACGGGCCGTACTGACAGCGCTCTGAAACGCGTCGACCACCCCGGACGCCATTTAGATGACAAGACCGGCACCGTACTCTGACATCTCAGGGTCGCAGTCTGAATGGCGTCGTCCATCGTAGACGCCGTTCAGACGACAAGACAGGGGCCGTACTCTCGCGGCCTGAAACCCGCCCACGTGGCGCCCACGTGGCACAACAGCAGCAGACTTAAATGGCGTCCACCCAGACAGACGCCGTTTGAAAGGCGTCGTGTAGTGCAGACGTCATTCAGAGAAAATTCTCAAGACCCCTCAGGGTCCAAACCAGGGGATCCTGCCCGAACCCGATCCGAATACTGAACCCGAAACCTCAGTCCTTACAAAATGCAAGTTATTTATATGAATGCATTTAACCTATATGCAGGTGATCTGGCGCCCGTACTTGGGCATAGGCGAGGAGGGTCAGCCGTGGGTGACGGCTGGCCGGAGGCGGTTCGGGAGGCAAATGTGGTGCATTGCCTCAACGAGATCGAGCCGCTCCGCCTCCGCCTTGTGATGAGGATGGGCCTCCACCAGGAGCGGATCGATGAGGAGGTCCCGGAGGGTGTCGGGAGGAGCATGAGGGGCAAGCAGGCCCTCACTGACTGGCGTGCCAAGTTCCCGGAGCAGTACGAGGACTGGCACCGCCGCGGCGTTCGGGTGGAGTCCCGTGCGGAGAGTAGCGAGGCCTACCTCCAGCAGTACCGGGCCCACTACGCCGATCAGCTTCGGCTCCTCCGACCACTTGATGTAAGTATGCTTTTATGCGTCTTTAATTTTATTATTATCTTGATTTATATTTGTGAATGAATGTATGTATGTGTGATATGCAGGATGCGCATGATGCGGTCATCATCGACCTCCGGGCCCGCCTACACGACGCGGAGGCCCAGCTAGAGCAGGTCCAGAAGGAGCTGTTCGATCTAGTATGTATGCATGTTTATGAATGGATGTTTTGATTAGTTAATTATTTTGGCGATTAACAACTGACGGTTGTCTTTTGGTGCAGCGAGCTGTCTATACCTAGGCGGCTCCCCCTGCCTATGGAGCTTCCTCATCTACTTCATCTGCCTATGATGCTGCCCTGGCTGACCTCCAAAGCCAGCTCACCTCCGCCATCCATCGAGCTTCTCTTGCGGAGGAAGACCGGGCTGCTCGAGTAAGTTCCATCCTTTGACTTTTTCGAATTTTGATTTTGATTACTTGATTGCCTTGGACTAACAATGACTTCCCTTCAGATTGCTGAGCTTCAGGAAGCCCTTCAGAGGGCAGAAGCGGAGCTGGAGCATTCTCGCGCAGCAGCTGCTCGTGCCGAAGCTGACGCTGTGCGGATCCGAGCTTTGGAGGAGCAGGTGGTTCGTCTCTCCACCGGAGATCTTGCACGTCTCCAGGTTCGCCTGGAGGTTCTGACTGAGGAGAGAGACCGCGACCGCCTTCGACTGGAGAGTCTTCAGGGTTGCTTGTCGGTACCTAAGCAGCACGAGCGCAAGATGGTGGAGGAGCGGTATCAGCGAGCCCGGCAGCGGGCCCAGGAGCGTGGTTTGACGAGTGCTTTCACTGCTAGTCTCGCCATGTCTTCCGGCCAGGCAGGGCCGAGTGCGATGGGACAACCTCCACCTCCCAGCCGAGGACCAGCACCGGATGCGCCCGACGAGGCCCAGAGTCAGCTTGATGAGGGTGGAGGGGAGAGCCAGCCTTGAGGGCTCATGTATTTTCTTTTCTTCTGTGTATCATGTATAAAAATCTTTTGATGATATACATGAAACTTTCGGCCTTCAATCTTGCATTCTTGTGTTTGCTTTGTGTCCTGCACATCATTTAACAAACAGGTTAAGTATCTATTTAGGCTTAGCCCCTTGCCTTGACCAAATAAATGGTCAATCAATCTTTTTCCTTAAATGAATGGTCAAGGGGCATAGCCTTTTTCAAAGGTAATAAGAATAAGCAAACTTAAGCAAAATGCAACATGCAAGCAGACAGATGCTCAATAAAAGGAATGAGACATACCAAATGCAATAAGCAAATGCTAATTGAAATATTTTTTGTTGTTTTGAAATATGTATTTTTTTGGGTTTTGAAATATATGCTTTTTTTTTTGGTTTTGGGATATATATTTTTTTTTTGGGATTTTGACATATGTATTTTTTTTTTACTTTTGACATATGTATTTTTTTTTATTTTTGACATATGTGTCTTTTTTGATTTTTGACATATGTATATGAACTAACAGACCAGCATGGTACTCAGATCGAAAGATCATATTCATTTATGAACTTAATTTCCAAATTTTTCTTCAATAACTTAACTTAAACCCATCGTGTTTGAACTTGTGTCTCCATTCGTGATCCCATTTGATGATTTGACCCTTAGTCAATCTAAGCCATTCCGTAAGTTTGGAGTACGCCTCTTTAGAAAGAAAGGAAGAATAAGTTTAGAAAGCCCATGAGAAGGTTCCGGAGGCCTAAAAAGATGTTCCTTTCCTACCCTAATATCCGTTGGGGTTCGGTCATTTTCTTTCCGGGGTATTTATCGATCTTGCGTCCTCTTTCATTTCATTTCATGGCCTTGATGTAACGTTTGTAGTGTAATGGCCTTTTGATTTGACATTTGGCTTTTGCCTTTTGTTTTTGCTTTTCTATTTTTTTTCGGGACGGATCTCCCCCATTTTTTTTATGACGGCCTCCTACTAAGATGGCGGGTATTCTTGGTAGTCTATTCTAAGCCTCGTTCCAGCATCATGGGCCGAGTGTAAAACAGAATTTTGCTTTAAAACGAATGATTTGTACTTTACACCTTTAGTCAAGCTTTCGGTATTCCTTAGGACTTGGCATCTCTTGTTACTCATGAATCAAACGTGTCAGTGTGTGCAGTGATATGTTTGAAGTTAAATTATCCAGACTGATAAGGAAATTTGAGTTTATGAATTTTCTGATTCCACTGGTCTTTGTACCATGCTGATCGACTCTTTAACCTAAGGGTAGTATTTCTTAAGATGTAAACTATTCCAGGGATGAGTTAGCTCTTCTCCTTCTGCATTGACAAGACGATAAGCATTACCAGGGAAAGCGTGCGATACAACATAAGGTCCTTCCCAGTTGGGTTGGAGCTTAGAACGCGGACCACCAGATTTTACAAAAATCCTTTTGACAACCATTTCACCGACCTTGAACTTACGTTCAATGACTTTCTTTTGATAAAAACGTGCTAGTCTATTTTGGTAAACTTTTGCATGATTAGCAGCTGACCATCTTTTCTCGTCTAAGAGTTCCAATTGAGCAAGGAGTGCTGAATGATGTTCATCAATGGAAAATTCATTGTTCAATTGTACTCTTAATGACGGTATAAGCATCTCGTATGGAACTACCGCCTCCATTCCAAATGTTAAGGAATAAGGAGTTTGCCCAGTGGGCGTGCGGATTGAAGTTCGATAGGCTCATAGAGCCTCAACCAATTTTTCTGGCCAGCCTGCGAATTTGTTAGATTTGCACGTCTTTTTGATGATTTTTATCAAAGTCTTATTAGTTGCCTCTGCTTGGCCATTGCCTTGCGGGTAATAAGGAGACGAATGATGCAATGCAATTCTATACCTGTTGCAGAGGTCCTTCAATTCTTGTGACACGAACTGCGGTCCGTTGTCGGTGACGATGGTGCTTGGAATTCCAAATCGGGTGATGATGTTCTTCATGATGAACTTGCAGACGGTTGATGCGTTGACTTCCACGTACGCTTCGACTTCTGCCCACTTGGTGAAGTATTCTGTTGCCGTGAGAATGAAAGATTTTTGCTTGATGCCGAAATCTGGGTTACCAAGGGGTCCAATGATGTCAAAAGCCCACATGGAGAAAGGCCATGGGGAAGAAACAGGATGGAGTGAAGATGCAGGATAATGAATTTTGTCGGCGTAAAGTTGGCACTTAGCACACCTACGGACATATCCTACACAGTCTTCTTCCATGGTTGGCCAATAAAATCTTTGTCTGAGGATCTTCTTTGCTAGCATCTGTCCATTGACATGGCCACTACAAACTCCACTATGAGCTCCTTCCATAACCTTCCAAAGCTCATCTTCATCTAGACATCTCAGAAGAACTCCATCAAAACCTCTCTTGTACAATGCTCCTCCAACTATGGTGTATCTTTGAGCAACTCTCCTGATAGCTCTCTTCTCCTCAGTTGTAGCTTCCTCAGGATACGATTGATCTTCACAATATTTAGCAATTTCATAATACCATGGCTTCTGTTCATCATCCATCTCTTCTAACAGCTCTATCAACATGATTTCTCTCTTTTCCACAATACTTTTATCTCTGACCTTTTTCAGCAACTTCTCCTCAGTTCTAAGAAATGAAGGGTCTTTCACGGCGGGTGAAAGACGCCTATGAACTATGATTGATTCGCATTGCTTGCTGATTGGAAAATCAAGAGAATATGCTAATGAAGCTAGAGCGTCAGCTAAGATGTTCTGATTCCTAGGGACATGGACAAAGATCAATTTCGTGAAAAGCTTTGAATAAGCAGAAGTAAGTTCTTGGTAAGGCTTGAGCTTGGGATCAAGAGTTCGATACTTGGTCAGCACTTGACGAAGAATCAGTTGGCTATCACCCATAATCCTGAGTTTGGTGGCACCATGGAAATGAGCAGCCTCGAGGCCAGCAAGGAGTGCCTCGTATTCAGCTATATTGTTGGTGACTGGAAAGTCGAGCTGAAAGGCTTGTGGAATGGTGACACTTCAGGTGATAACAGAACGATACTGATCCCCTTTCCATGAGAATTCAGAGCTCCGTCAAAATGCAGAGTCCACATATCATCTCTGATTTGATTTACAAACATCAATTCCTCATCTGGAAACTCTGATCGGACTGGATCAAAACGAGGAAGGGGATGATGAGCGGGATGTTCTGCTATGGCATAGCCCTTGATCGCTTTCTGCTGAATGTAAATGATATCGAATTGAGATAGAAAGCTTTGCCATCGCGCTAACCTATCAGTAAGAACAGATTTTTCCAGAAGGAATTTGATCGGATTCATTCTAGCGATGAGATGGACTTCATGGGCCAGAAAATAATGCTTCAATTTCTGAACAACCTAGACCAATGCTGCACATGTTTTCTCCATCGCTGTATATCTCTGTTCAGCGGGGTTGAGAAGTTTAGAGAGATAATAAGCTGTCCTCTCTTTTCCTTCTTCATCCTCTTGTGCTAGGACAGCCCCCACAGCATCATCCAGGACAGAAATATAAAGTATCAATGGTTTGCCTGGAGATGGTGGTCTCAAAACAGGAAGACTTGCTAAATAGTTCTTTAATCCATCGAATGCCTCCTGACACTTATCGTCCCAATCGAATTTGACTCCCGGCTTGGTAAGCTCGTAAAACAGCTTGCACCTTTGTGAGTGCTGGAAGACAAAACGGCGAATAAATTGTAACCTCCCGATTAATCCTCTCAACTCCTTCAAGTTTTTGGGAGGTGGCATTTCTCTGATAGCCTTCGTCTTGTTGGGATCGATCTCAATTCCCCGTTTGCTGACGATGAATCCAAGTAATTTTCCTGAAGACACCCCGAATACACATTTCTTGGGGTTCATCTTTAACTGATACTCTCTCGATCTCTCTAATACCCTTGCCAAAACCTTGACATGCTCAGCCTTTGTCTTAGATTTAACCAATAAATCATCAACATACACTTCCAGATCTATGTGCATCATGTCATAAAATATTGCCATCATAGCCCTCTGATAAGTGGCTCCAGCATTCTTCAATCCAAATGGCATGACGACATAACAGTATGTTCCCAAGGTGTAGTGAATGACGTCTTCTCTTGATCTTCTTCTGCCAGCCTGATCTGGTTGTATCCTGAAAATCCGTCCATAAATGATAAAGTTTCATAGCCAGCGGTGTTATCAATGAGTATATCAATATGAGGCAATGGAAAATCATCTTTAGGACACGCCCGGTTCAGATCGCGGAAGTCAATGCAAATTCTGACCTTCCCGTCATTCTTCATAACCAGGACTATGTTAGCCACCCATTGTGGATAAAGGACAACTCTAATAAATTTGGTTTTATGTAATTTGTCGACCTCTTCTTTCATCTTTAGAGCCATTTGTGGGTGGAATCGCCTTAATTTTTGCTTGACAGGGCTAGCTCCTTCCTTTAACATCAACCTGTGTTCAACTAAAGAAGAGTCTAACCCTGGCATATCTTCATAACTCCAGGCGAAAGTGTCCTTATAGTCCTTAAGTACTTGTACCATTGCCTTCTCATCCTCTGTAGAAAGATTTTTGCTGACGAGGACAACCTTAGGTTCGTCTTCAGTCCCTAAATTGATTTCTTTGGTGAGCTCTTCTACGGCAGCTGAGGGTTCATCGAATCTCTTTACTCCACTGGCATATGCCTCAGCCACGTCCTCGTCATCTTCCTCATCTTCAATAATGGGGTCATTTTCATGTACTAACTCATACACCCCATACCCATCATTGACTGACTCATCGTTCATACAGTCTTCTGGCATCTGAATTGGATTTTCTAAAAACTGAGAGATTAAAGAGCAAGAAGAGCATCTATCAACTAAGTCCTTGAGGTATCTATCTGGAATTTGCCTACCCTTAGACTTCCTAGACTTCCTAACCTGACTAATCTACCTAGAACTAGACTGTCTAACTTCACTAAACTCCCTATTATAACCTAATGAAGATGAAGCAGGATGGAAATCCTGGGATACAAGTGGAAATACAGGAGAATCCTCTCGAGGGGAGGGACAGAATAGATCTAGGAGAGAATCTTGGCCGAAAGACCCGCGCAATGGGGTGTGATCGGACAAGTAAGAGGTTTCCTCAATGAGGATCTGGGAAGAATTTGTTGCCAAATTGACGTTTTTTTTTTTACAATGGAGGAGTTAAGCATAAAACAGGAATGAATACAAATAGAAGGAGAATTAGATGGAGGAAGTGGTACCAAGGTTAGAGGGTTAGGGGGATCATATAGCAGTATGTCCCAGATCAAATCATACATCCTCTCTAGATCGAGAGGAGGTGGTGGAATGAGGTCCCGAGGGGACAGAGTAATCATAACGGGCGGAGCCCGTGGAATATCTTCAATAATGACCCGCGACCAAGTCGGGGTCAGGAGCAATGTACGAAACAAAGTATGGAGCATGAAAACACGAGAAGGATATGTCCCCCTCCAGAGCAGATCTGTGGTGTAGCCAGCTTCATAGGGGTCATCTAGCTCCCCTTCATCGGTCTCTTCCGACAGCAATATCCATTTGTCAAAGATAGCACCGGGACTTTCGATCAGTTCATCAATCTGCGGCGGCCACTTTAGTTCTGCAGGATCTAGAAACAGTCTGTTCAGTGCAATGTAGAGGTCTCTTAGATCGAACCACCTGTACCATTCACGTTCAGGGTCATGGAATTTTCTCCTCTTTATAGGCCGCAGAGCCTCCAAGGATTGGTACGTAAGTAGTTCCGAGCAATGCCTGGCCAAGTCTCTCCCATATATATCATGGAAGTCAAAACACGAAGTAATGACCATCGTGTTGTCATGGCTAACTATGGGCCCCTTTACAAAATGTGTATATAGGGTCCATGTTAGGGGATCCCGGCCTTCCTTGGGCGGTGTAGACATTGTCTCCCAAACTTTCTGACCTTCTTCATTCTCCGCTTGCTGAACAAGATTTTGTTTCAGTTTTCTTGGCCTATAGCCCAGGCCGCTTCCAGGTGCTCCTCGGTGATCCTTGACAGGAGTGGTCCTGCCTTGCAATTGTGTGCCCAGACCTCTCCCAGGCCGATAACCGTTCTTCATCATTATTCTCCATCATGGGGTACTCATGCACTTCCCCCTTTTTATGGCATTTAACAGATAAGGAGAAATAGTGGCGGCTTTTAGAAGATCAGCCACTGGATGGTAAACCTGTAATACCGACAGAAAAGGTTGTCAGCCAGGTAAAGAAGCAGGTTTGATATTCAAAGAATGAGCAGCAGCAAGGATCGGCATGCTCGTAACTTTAATGATTCGTCGTTTAAAGGGAAATTTGAGGCATTGATGATTCGTGGAGGGAATCGCCTCAAGAGTTTTTATGTAAGGACGACCCAAAATGGCATTCAAAGAAGGGTCGATTTCCAGAATGTGAAATTCGACCTCTGCATGACTTATAGGGCCTAGCTCTACTTTCAAATAAACCATTCCCAGAGGGGAACGAGTAGAATTGCCATATGCTGTCACAAAGATGGGGCTAGGCAGTTATTTTTCTTTGGGCACACCGTACAGTTCTAGGGTCTTTGGAGGTAAAACATTGATCGAAGCCCCTGTGTCAACCAGGCATGCATCCACGGCCTTCTTGCAGATGTTGACCGTGATGCTCAGAGCCATGCTTCTGGCTGCTGGCGGTGCTAGTTCCGATGTGTGAAATGTAATGGAGGGCTGATCCCCCTGAGGAACTAATAGTGCTGTAATCTTTTCCGCCGGCACGTCCTCGTTGACCATCACCTTCTGCAAATATTCCATCAAAGCTTCTTGGTGACTCTTCGATCTTTTGATTAGTTCAAGCACGGAGATTCGTGTCGGTGTTCGGTCCAGATGTTTCAACAAATCATACTGAGTGCCTGGTGCACTCTCTTCATTGTGTGTTTCCTCTGTCGGCTGTGATGGGCCGTCTCTAACTGTTGACTGAGGAAAGACTTTGTTGAAAATTCTTCCACTCCGGAGTGCATGTTCCTCGACCGTGGAAGATCCGGGTGACACTTTGAGTACCGCAGAGTTGGGTGGTGTAGATGATGCGGGGGACTGGTATGTAGGTGATGGCGGGGGGTTAGGTGGTGGTGGCGCGGTGCGGATTAAAGGCCTGGACGGTTGGATGGTGGATGGGTACATGATTGGTGTGGATGAAGTGGGAATGGTACGCGTAGTAGTGGTCTGGATGGTTGGATGGTGTCTGGGTAGGTGGTAGTGGTAGCAGGTGAAGTAGAAAATGGTACGCATAATAGCGGTCTGGATGGTAAGAGGGGCGCGTAGTTGGTTTGCGGGGGGTTATATGGTAGAGGCGTAGGAGTGTGAGGCGTAATGGGCTTGAGGAAAGCGGGTGGTGGTAGTGGGTTATTGGGTGCGGGTGAGTGATACGCAGGTGTTGGTAGAGGGGTGATGGTAATGGGCTGTGGTCTGGGTATGTGGATTGTGCGGCGTGGTGGTCGTTCTGCGGTACTCGGAACATGACCCGTCAAATAAATAGAGGAAGAGTCCTCTACTCTCCACTGTTGCCCACGGTCAGCCTCAGACTCGCTGTTTGTCAGAATAGGGGCAACTTGGTTTTGGTTTTGGTGCTCCGGGAGTGGGTTCTGCACTATGCCCATGTTTGGTGGTGGTGGTGCTTGTGCTGGTGGTCTTGCTTGCTGCTGCTGCTGTGGTCTTCTTGCCTTCAGGGCTGATATGTAATTTTTCATTTCTTCCCAATCTATGCCGCCCTTCTCGTTGAGATCATGAATATAATCTCTAAATTGGAAGCAGCTGTCAATAGTATGCCCAGGTTGCCTATGGAAATAGCAATACCTAGACGTGTCGGCATTCTGAGGCCAAACTGCCTTTTCTCTTGGCAAGACTAAGGCATTAGCTGCCATTAGGGTACTGAAAATGTCTGCCAAAGATTATGGGAGGACTGGGTATTCTGCCCTCTTAGGGCCTGGAGGTCTTCTCTGCTGATTGTAGTCAGCAGGAGGAGGAACATTATGGTATGCCGGCGGTGCGCGCGGCTGATACTGCTGTTGTTGCTGGTACTGCTGTTGTTGTGGCTGCTGGTATTGCATTTGCCGTTGTGGCGGCTGCTGTGGCTGTTGTTGTTGCTGTTGCTGGTTCGGCTGCTGGGGCTGCTGATACTGAGGGTTCGGCTGCTGCCTATACCCCTGCTGGTTCGGCTGCGATGGCCTCTGGTACTGCTGCTGACTCCTCACGAACTGGGGCGAATTGTTGTTCATGCTGCTGACTTGCTCATGAGAGAGCGTGCCATCAGTAATTGGACCTGTACTGGGAGAGTTTGGCACTATAGGCTTCCGAGGTGGAGGCCTACTAGGTCTGTGAGGATCAAAGACGCTAGAGAACGTAGCGTCCTTGAAGGCGTTCTGACAGTACCGTGCTCTTTCATAGAGCTCTGCCATGTTGGTCAGATTGTTCAGGGAGAGGACTAGTTTGAACTGGGGCGTGGCATTGGAAATCAGCATCTTCACTTGCTCTGACTCGGACAAGTGATCTTTCACTTTCTCGGCCAAGCCTCACCATCTGTCGGCAAAACCGACGAACTCTTCATCGGGTTTCATCTTTTCTGCTATTAGGTCAGTGATGGACAGGGAGGGGGCAACTTTGTCCTGATATCGTTGAATGAATTTTCGGGAAACGATACCATAGTCCTCTACTTCGGAGGGTTCCAAAGAAAAGAACCACTCAAGGGCTGGTCCCTCTAAAGATCTCCTGAACAAAAAGGTCAACGACCTCTTGTCGTTCTGCCAGAAGGATGATTCGTACATGAACTCCTTCAAGTGTGTGAAGGGGTTACCAGTACCGTTGTACTTCCGGTACACTAGCATCTCGGAGGGTGGTAGGTGGAACACTGGCAGGCTCGGTAAATTGATCTCCGGTGCAGCTTTGACCCCCATCATCTTCTGGAGGTTGTTGAATTGTTCATCCATGCGCTCCATCTTGGCCAGCAACGCTTGCGTTGTCAGATCTGCCTGGGGAGGAGGAGGAGGTGGTGGTACTTGATAGACCTGTTGCCTAGAGTACGTCGGACAAGGAGGACAGTAAAGAGGAGGTCCGGCAGAGCTTCCGCCATGCCCGAGGGTATTTTGATAAGCAGGCGTTAGTGGTCTAGCTGGTTGCCTAGAAGATGAAAGTTGCGGCCCAGCTGGCCGAGAAGTGATATGAAGGCCCTCCATGGCCTGATGAATGTAAGGACGATGAATAGGAGGTTGTTGAGGGATAACAGGGGGAGCCGCAGGATTCGGCTCGGCAGGCTGCATGGGTGCCTTCGCCTTCAGAATGGACTGGATCGCCTCGAACTGCTGGGGGTCCAGACGGGAAGCGAGAACTCCCAAAGCGTTGACAAGATCCGAAGGATCAGAGGACGAGAGATCATTTTAATTCATATCTCCCTCGAGAGTGGGATTGGGAATCGCATACTCATGCGGGGGAGGATCAGGATATTGCTCATGGGGATGAAAAAGAGGGGTCCGGACATTCCCATCATGTCGAAATGGAATGGGGACAGAATTACGGGAGGCATCAGCATCTCTCCCGCTCTCATAATTGTAATCAGAAACGCGAGGGCCATTAGCATCTCCCTAGTAGTTAATCATGGCGTCTGGAGCCACACTCAAGTCCCTGCCCGATCGGAGAAGCATGATGTTAGATTCTTTTTCAAGGATTGACAAACAAGTTGTACAGAGATTTAAACAAACAAGTGGATGTTTAGCGTGATTTTAAGATTCCTTGTTGAGTTATTTGGATTTAATTAAACCACAAATTCGCTCAAGGGATGAGATCCTAGTTTCAGTTCAATATCCACCGTTATGCTCTATGGCTTTCTCTCACAACGTTTATAGAATCTAGCCGGGACTTCAACTGGTACAACTGTAGACACGCTAATTTTGACATCATTTTGAGTAAATTTTATATCATATAATAATGCCTCAGAATGGTCTGATATTTAATCATTGATTAATTTTTATTGATCTTTTTGAGTGTCGGGTCGAACAGACATGTTTAAGTTAATCAATTAAATTGATTTTAGCTCAAATTTCAGTTAAAATATGAAGAATTCTAAAAGGCGTCGACCCATGTGGACGCGACTTAGACTTTATTCATGTTTTAACGTTTAAATTTGAATTTTAATCAGTTGATTAATTAGCTAAAAGACGTTTGTTAGTGCTGACGCGATTTAGGTTTCCTAGGCTATTTCTACTTCTCTTCCGGATGTTTATCCTTATCTTAATTAGTGTAAAAGACGTCTGCACATGTAGACGCGTTTTAGCTAATAAAGATAAAGATAAGTTTTCCCAGATATTTATCCTTATTTTAATTAATCTGAAAGGCGTCAGCAATGGTAGACGCATTTTAGATAATTACAGATAAAGATGAATTAATCAGTATTTATCTATTGGTTAAAATGGATAAATCCTAGATTTTTCTATGTTAATCCGCGAACGCAGAAAAGCCTATAAATACCTTACATCTTGAAGAGTTAAAAAAGTTGAGCGCCATTAAAGTTAAGCGTAATCTTGAGTTGATTGAGCAATAGCGAGTTGAACATCGAAACAACAACGTCGGAACGCCGAAGCGCTGCCATTTCCAGAAGTCGGCATCCTTTCAAGATTCTTCATCCATTCAAGAATTCAACAATTCGGCATAAGTTTTTCATTTCTGCATCTTCATTTTCATTTCATTAATCTCTTATTCTTCATCATTCACTCCATGCAACACACACCACATTCATTCTTTTCAAAACCTATTTGATTAAGGAGTTTCAAAAGCCATTAAACAAGTAAGTTTGCTGTTTAATTGCATGTTTAACATCATGATTAGAACAGATACTGTTTTTGCTTAAAGTTCTCATCATTGTTTTCTTTATCTCTTTTTCTTTCTATTTCTACTGCACTCAACAACGGGAGAATCAAAGGGGAAAACAAGCACAAAGCCAAAAAAATCTCTGGACGATCCTCAACCTCAACCTCAACTTCAAAATTCAACAGTAAGAACAAAGAACGAGAAGGGCTCTCTTTCTTCAGCCGGCTGAAGGAGGGGAATCAAGAGCTCAATATCTTCCGCGTTTAAACAGGTAGGCGATCATACTTCTTTTGGAACTTTTAAGTCAAAAGTTTCTGGCGATCACTACACTTAGTTGCTGTTTTTAATAGGATTATTTTGCACTAAACAACATAGGATTTTTCATGTTAATCACACTGTCATTCTAAGCACCTACAGCTTTTTTGGCGATCATGGTGGGACTTGGTCTCGCCATCTTTTAGTTTTTTTGTTCTTGCTACCATCAATTGGGCACCCACGGTGCACCATTTGTGTCTCTCGACACGTCCTCACCAATTGGTGAGTGTTTTAGTTTAGTTAATTTCCCTCGTGCACCACGTGCACACCCCAGTGGCAAGATCTTGCCCTCCCCTTGATTAGTTTAAAAAGCTGTTTTTGTGATGAAAATGATGTGTGATTGATTGATTTTCTAGTTGTTTAGTTAGTAAATCATCCTGTTAAAATCTGGAACTAAAAAAATTTGCATGAATTGATTCTTTACTGCTTTTACCCTGTTTGAGGAGGATTCAACCCAGAAAATCCTCCTGCAAAACTGTTTCTGCGAACTGAAAGGCGTCTAGGAGCACTGACGCGTTTCAAACCGCGTCAACACACCTAGACGCGTTTCATTCTTCATATTTTCTCTGCTGTCTGCATCTGTTTCTGCGAAAAAAATTAAGGTTATATTTTGAATAGCGTCGACTACAATCGACGCGATTCAGACAGTTTCTTGGTTATTTCTCAGTTTTCAAATTTCTGTGGCTTGAGTGCTAGCTACCCATTATTATTAAGCATTAGAGGCCATCCAGGCCGTAGGACATACGCATTGAGGCGAATACCCTCCTTTTCTTAGGAACACACTACTTGACGTCAGCAACTCTCTCTGATTGGGTTGGTCCCTTGATCAGACTAGAGAAGTTGACGTTAAGGTCTCCATAAGTCCCCAAAATCAAGGTATTCCTCCTTGATCATCAGGCTGGTTGTACCAATTGAAGTCCCGGCTATATTCCAAAAGCGTTGTGAGAGAAAGCCCTAGAGAATAACAGTGGAAATTGAACTGAAACTAGGATCCTTTCCCTGAGCGAATTTGTGGTTTAATCCAATTCAAATAACTCAACAAGGAACCTTAAAATCACGTTAAGCATCCACTTGATTGATTAATCTCTGTGCAACTTGTTTGTCAAATCTTTGAAAAAAGAATCTAACATCATGCTGCTGCAATCAGGCAGGGACTTGAGTGTGGCTCCTGACGCCATGGTCAATTACGAGGGAGATGCTAATGCCCCTCAGGATTCTGATTACAACTATGAGAACGGGAGAGATGCTGATGCCTCCCGTAATTCCGTCCCTGTTCCGTTTCGACATGATGGGAACGTCCGGACCCCTCTCTTTCATCCCCATGATCGATATCCTGATCTTCCCCCGCATGAATATGCGATTCCTAATCCCAATCTTGAGGGAGACATGAATCAGAATGATCCCTCACCCTCTGATCCTTCGGATCTCGTCAACGCTTTGGGAGTTCTTGCCTCCCGACTGGACCCTCAGCAGTTTGAGGCGATCCAGTCTATTCTGAAGGGGAAGGCACTCGTGCAGCCTGCTGAGCCGAACCCTGTGGCTCCCCCTGTTGTTACTCAACAACCTCCTCTTCCTCCTCCTTACATCCATCAGGCCATGGAGGGCCTTCATGTCACTTCTCGGCCAGCCGGGCCGCAGCTTTCATCCTCTAGGCAACCGGCTAGACCGCAAACGCCTGTTTATCAAAATGCCCTCGGGCATGGCGGAAGCTCTGCCGGACCTCCCCTTTATTGTCCCCCCTGTCCAACGTACTCTACGCAGCAGGCCTATCAAGTACCTCCACCTCCTCCTCCTCCCCAGGCAGATCTGACCACGCAAGCGTTGCTGGCCAAGATGGAGCGCATGGATGAGCAATTCAACAACCTCCAGAAGATGATGGGGGTTAAAGCTGCGCCAGAGATCAATTTGCTGAGCCTACCGGTATTCCACCTACCACCCTCGGAGATGCCAGTGTACCGGAAGTACAACGGTACTGGTAACCCCTTCACACATCTGAAGGAGTTTATGTACGAATCATCTTTCTGGCAGAACGACAAGAGGTCGTTGGCCTTTCTGTTCAGGAGATCTCTAGAGGGACCAACCCTCGAGTGGTTCTTTTCTCTGGAACCCTCCGAAGTAGAGGATTACGGTATCGTTTCACGCAAATTTATTCAACGATACCAGGACAGAGTTGCACCCTCCTTGTCCATCACTGACCTCATTGCAGAAAAGATGAAACCTGATGAAGAGTTTGTCAGTTTTGCAGACAGGTGGCGGGGCCTGGCTGAAAAGGTGAAAGATCACTTGTCCGAATCCGAACAAGTGAAGATGTTAATTTCCAAAGCCACGCCCCAGTTCAAGCTAGTCCTCTCCTTGAACAATATGACCAACATGGCAGAGCTCTATGAAAGAGCACGGTACTGCCAAAATGCCTTCAAGGACGCTACGTTCTCTAGCGTCTTTGATCCTCACAGACCTAGCAGGCCTCCACCTCGGAAGCCTGCAGTGCGAAACTCTCCCAGCACAGGTCCGATTACTGAGGGCACGCTCTCTCACAAGCAAGTTAGTAGCATGAATAATAACTCGCCCCAATTCGTGAGGAACCAGCAGCAGTACCAGAGGCCACCGCAGCCGAACCAGCAGGGGTACAGGCAGCAGCAGAACCCCCATTATCAGCAACAGTATCAACGGCCCCAGCAGCCGAATCAGAACCAGCTACAGCAACAGCTACAACAGCCGCCGCAACGGCAACAGCAGTACCAACAGCCCCAACAGCAGCAATATCAGCAACAACAACAACTACATATCAGCCGCGTGCACCGCCGGCGTACCATAATGTCCCTCCTCCTGCTGACTATAATCAGCAGAGAAGACCTCCAGGCCCTAAAAGGGCAGAATACCCGGCCCTCCCAGAATCCTTGGCAGATATCTTCAGCGCTCTAATGGCAGCTAATGCCTTAGTTTTGCCAAGGGAAAAGGCCGTCTGGCCTCAAAATGCCGACACGTCCAGGTATTGCTACTTCCATAGGCAACCTGGGCATACCATCGACACCTGCTTCCAGTTCAGAGATTATATTCATGATCTCAATGAACAGGGCGGCATAGACTGGGAGGAGATGAATAAGTATATATCAGCCCTGAAGGCGAGAAGACCACAGCAGCAGCAGCAAGCAAGACCACCAGTACAAGCAGCACCACCACCCAATATGGGCATAGTGCAGAATCCGCTCCCGGATCACCAGAACCAAAACCAGGTTGCTCCCATTCTGACGAATAGCCAGTCTGAGGTTGGTCGTGGGCAACAGTGGAGAATAGAGGACTCTTCCTCTCTTTATTCAACGGGTCACTTTCAGAGTACCGTAGGACCACCACGCCACACCATCCACATACCTAGGCCACAACCCGTTACCATCACCCCTCTACCGACACCCGCATATCACTCGCCCGCACCCAATAACCCATTACCACTACCCGCCTTCCTCAAGCCCATTACGCCCCATACCACTACACCGCTACCATATAATCCCCCGCAAACCAATCACGCGCCCCTCTTACCATCCAGACCGCTATTACGCGTACCATTTCTTACTTCACCAGCTACCGCTACCACCTACCAGATACCCCCTTACCATCCAGACCGCTATTACGCGTGCCATTCCCCACTTCACCAACCACTTACCCATCCACCATCCAACCCTCTAGGCCTTTAATCTGCACCGCGCCATCACCACCTAGCCCTACGCCATCACCTACATACCAACCGTCTACATCATCCGCACCATCCAACCCTACGGTACTTAAGGTGTCACCCGGATCCTCTACGGTCGAGGAACATGCGCTCCGAAGCGGAAGAATTTTCAACAAGGTCTTTCCTCAGTCCACAGTCAGAGACGGCCCATCACAGCCGACTGAGGAAGCCCATAATGAAAAGAGTGCACCAGGCACTCAATATGACTTGTTGAAACATCTGGACAGGACACCGGCACGGATCACTGTACTTGAATTGATCAAAAGGTCCAAGATTCACCAAGAAGCCTTAATGGAATATCTACAGAAGGTGATGGTCAATGAGGACGTGCCGGTAGAAAAAATTGCAGCACTATTAGTTCCTCAGGGGGATCAGCCCTCCATCACATTTCACACATCGGAACTAGCACCGCCAGCAGCCAGAAGCATGGCTCTGAGCATCACGGTCAACATCTGTAAGAAGGCCGTGGATGCATGCCTAGTAGATACAGGGGCTTCGATCAATGTTTTACCTCCAAAGACCCTGGAACTGTGCGGTGTGCCCAAAGAAAAATGGCTGCCTAGCCCCATCTCTGTGACAGCATATGACAACTCTACTCGTTCCCCTCTGGGAATGGTCTATTTGAAGGTGGAGCTAGGCCCTGTGAGTCATGCAGAGGTCGAATTTCACATCCTAGAAATCGACCCTTCTATAAATGCCATTTTGGGTCGTCCTTATATTAAAACTCTTGAGGCGATTCCCTCTACGAATCACCAATGCCTCAAATTCCCTTTCAAAGGACGAATTATTAAAGTGGCGAGCATGCCAATCCTTGCTGCTGCTCATACCTTGAATATTAAATCTGCTGCTTTATCTGGCCGACAACCTTTTCTGTCGGTATTACAGGTCTACCATCCAATGGCTGATCCTTTGAAAGCCGCCACTATTTCTCTATACCCATTAGATGCCATTAAAAGGGGGAAGTGCATGAGTACCCCAGGATGGAGAATTATGATGAAGAACGGCTATAAGCCTGGGAGAGGTCTAGGCACGCAGTTGCAAGGCAGGACTACTCCTGTTAAAGATCATCGAGCAGCACTTGGAAGTGGTCTGGGCTACAGGCCAAGAAGACTGAAACAAGATCTGGCCCAGCAAGCAAAGATTGAAGAAGGTCGAAAAATCTGGGAGACAATGTCTACACCACCCAAAGAAGGCCGAGATCCCCTAACATGGACCCTGTATACACACTTTGTGAAGGGGCCCATACTTAGTCACGACAACACAGTGGTCATTACTTCGTGTTTTGACTTCCATGACATATATGGGAGAGACTTGGCCAGGTATTGCTCAGAACTACTTACGTACCAATCCTTGGAGGCTCTGCGGCCTATGAAAAGGAGAAAATTCCACGATCCTGAATGCGAATGGTACAGGTGGTTCGATTTGAGAGACCTTTACATTGCACTGAACAGATTATTCCTAGATCCTGCAGAACCTAAGTGGCCGCCACAGATTGACGAGCTGATTGAAAGCCCTGGTGCCATCTTTGATAAGCGCATATTGCTGTCTGAAGAGACCGACGAAGGAGAGCCAGATGACCCCTATGAAGCTGGTTGCACTACAGATCTGCTCTGGAGGGGGACATATCCTTCACATGTCTTCATGCTCCATACTCTATTTCGCACACTGCTCTTGACCCCGACTTGGTCGCGGGTCATTATTGAAGATATTCCACGGGCTCCGCCCATTATGATTGCTCTGTCCCCTCGGGACCTTATTCCACAACCTCCTCTCGATCTAGAGAGGATGTATGACTTGATCTGGGACATATTGCTATATGATCCCCCCAATCCTCTGGCCTTGGTGCCACTTCCTCCATCTGATTCTCCTTCTGTTTGTATTCATTCATGTTTCATGTTTAATTCCTCTGATATCTAAAAAAAAACGCCAATTTTACAACAAATTCCTCTCAGATCCTTATCAAGGAAACTTCTTACTTGTCCGATTGCACCCCGTCGCGCGGGTCCTTCGGTCAAGATTCTCTCTTAAATCTACTCTGCCCCTCCCCTCGGGAGGATTCTCTTGTATTTCCACTTGTATCTCAGGATTTTCATCCTGCTTCGTCTTCATTAGGTTATGATAGTGAGTTTAGTGAAGTTAGGCAGTCTAGTTTTAGGCAGGTTAGTCAGGTTAGGAAGTCTAGGAAGCCTAAGGGTAGGCAAATTCTAGATAGATACCTTCAGGACTTAGCTGATAAATGTCTTTCTTGCTCTTTGATCCCTCAGTTTTTAGAAAATCCAATTCAGATGCCAGAAGACTGTATGAATGATGAGTCAGTCAATGATGGGTATGGGGTATATGAGTTAGTGCATGAAAAGGACCCCATTGTTGAGAATGAGGAAGATGACGAGGACGCAGCTGAGGCATATACTAGTGGAGTGAAGAGATTCGATGAACCCTCAGCTGCCGTAGAAGAGCCCACCAAAGAAATTAATTTAGGGACTGAAGACGAACCTAAGGTTGTCCTCGTCAGCAAAAATCTTTCTACAGAGGATGAGAAGGCAATGGTACAAGTACTTAAAGACTATAAGGACACTTTCGTCTGGAGTTATGAAGATATGCCGGGGTTAGACTCATCTTTAGTTGAACACAGGTTGACGTTGAAGGAAGGGGCTAGCCCTGTCAAGCAGAAATTAAGGCGATTCCACCCACAAATGGCTCTAAAGATGAAGGAAGAGGTCGACAAATTACATAAAGCCAAATTTATTAGAGTTATCCTTTATCCACAATGGGTGGCCAACATAGTCCCGGTTATGAAGAAGGACGGGAAGGTCAGAATTTGCATTGACTTCCGCGATCTGAACCGGGCGTGTCCTAAAGATGATTTTCCATTGCCCCATATTGATGTACTCATTGATAATACCGCTGGCTATGAAACTTTATCATTTATGGACGGATTTTCAAGATACAATCAGATTAAGCTGGCAGAAGAGGATCAAGAGAAAACGTCATTCACTACACCTTGGGGAACATACTGTTATGTCGTCATGCCATTTGGATTAAAGAATGCTGGAGCCACTTATCAGAGGGCCATGATGGCAATATTTCATGACATGATGCACATAGATCTGGAAGTGTATGTGGATGATTTATTGGTTAAATCTAAGACAAAGGCTGAGCACGCCAAAGTTTTGGCAAGGGTATTAGAGAGATCGAGAGAATATCAGTTAAAGATGAACCCCAAGAAACGTGTATTCGGGGTATCTTCAGGAAAATTGCTTGGATTTATCGTCAGCAAACGGGGAATTGAGATCGATCCCAATAAGGCGAAGGCTATCAGAGAAATGCCACCTCCCAAAGACTTAAAAGAGTTGAGATGATTAATCAGGAGGTTACAATTTATTCGCCGTTTTGTCTCCCAACACTCACAAAGGTGTAAGCCGTTTTACGAGCTTACCAAGCCGGGAGTCAAATTTGATTGGGACGATAACTGTCAGGAGGCATTCGATGGATTAAAGAACTATTTAGCAAGTCCTCCTGTTTTGAGACCACCATCTCCAGGCAAACCGTTGGTACTTTACATTTCAGTCCTGGATGATGCAGTGGGGGCTGTCCTAGCACAAGAGGATGAAGAAGGAAAAGAGAGGGCAGCCTACTATCTCTCTAAACTTCTCAACCCCGCTGAACAGAGATACACAGCGATGGAGAAAACCTGTGCAGCATTAGTCTGGGTTGTGCAGAAATTAAAGCATTATTTTCTGGCCTATGAAGTCCATCTCATCGCTAGGATGAATCCGATCAAATTCCTTCTGGAGAAATCTGTTCTTACTGATAGGTTAGCATGATGGCAAAGCTTTCTATCTCAATTCTATATCATTTATATTCAGCAGAAAGCGATCAAGGGCTATGCCATAGCAGAACATCTCGCTCATCATCCCCTTCCTCGATTTGATCCAGTCCGATCAGAGTTTCCGGATGAGGAACTGATGTCCGTAAATCAAATCAGAGATGATATGTGGACTCTGCATTTTGACGGAGCTCTGAATTCTCATGGAAAAGGGATCGGTATCGTTTTGTTATCACCTGAAGGTATCACCATTCCACAAGCCTTTCAGCTTGATTTTCCAGTCACAAACAATATAGCTGAATACGAGGCACTTCTTACTGGCCTCGAGGCTGCTCATTTTCATGGTGCTACCAAACTCAGGATTGTGGGTGATAGCCAACTGATTCTTCACCAAGTGCTGACTAAGTATCGAACTCTTGATCCCAAGCTCAAACCTTATCAGGAACTTACTTCTGCTTACTCAAAGCTCTTCACGAAATTGATCTTTGTCCATGTCCCTAGGAATCAGAACATCTTAGCTGACGCTCTAGCTTCACTGGCATCTTCTCTTGATTTTCCAATCAGCAAACAATCCGAATCAATCATAGTTCATAGGCGTCTTTCACCCGCCGTGAAAGATCCTTCATTCCTTAGAATTAAGGAGAAGTTGCTGAAGAAAGTCAGAGACGGAGATATCATTGAAAAGAGGGAAATCATGTTAATGGAGCTGTTAGAAGAGATGAATGATGAACAGAAGCCATGGTATTACGAAATTGCCAAATATTGTGAAGATCAATCGTATCCTGAAGAGGCTACAACTGAGGAGAAGAGAGCTATCAGGAGAGTTGCTCAACGATATACCCTAGTTGGAGGAGCATTGTATAAGAGAGGTTTTGATGGAGTTCTTCTGAGATGTCTAGACGAAGATGAGCTTTGGAAGGTTATGGAAGGAGCTCATAGTGGAGTTTGTGGTGGCCATGTCAACGGACAGATGCTAGCAAAGAAGATCCTCAGACAAAGATTTTATTGGCCAACCATGGAAGAAGACTGTGTAAGATATGTCCGTAGGTGTGCTAAGTGCCAACTTCACGCCGACAAAATTCATTCTCCTGCATCTTCACTCCATCTTGTTTCTTCCCCATGGCCTTTCTCCATGTGGGCTTTTGACATCACTGGACCCCTTGGTAACCCAGATTCCGGCATCAAGCAAAAATCTTTCATTCTCACGGCAACGGAATACTTCACCAAGTCGGCAGAAGCTGAAGCATACGTGGAGATCAAAGCATCAACCGTCTGCAAATTCATCATGAAGAACATCGTCACCCGATTTGGAATTCCAAGCACCATCGTCACCGACAACGGACCGCAGTTCGTGTCACAGGAATTGAAGGACCTCTGCAACAGGTATAGAATTGCATTGCATCATTCGTCTCCTTATTATCCGCAAGGCAATGGCCAAGCAGAGGCAACAAATAAGACTTTGATAAAAATCATTAAGAAGACCTGCAAATCTAACAAGTTCGCAGATTGGCCAGAAAAATTGGTTGAGGCTCTATGGGCCTACCGAACTTCAATCCGCACGCCTACTGGGCAAACTCCTTATTCCTTAACATTTGGAATGGAGGCGGTAGTTCCATATGAGATCCTCATACCGTCATTAAGAGTACAATTGAATAAGGAATTTTCCATTGATGAACATCGTTCAGCACTCCTTGCTCAATTGGAACTTTTAGACGAGAAAAGATGGTCAGCTGCTAATCATGCAAAAGTTTATCAAAATAGACTAGCACGTTTTTATCAAAAGAAAGTCATTAAACGTAAGTTCAAAGTCGGTGAAATGGTCGTCAAAAGGATTTTTGTAAAACATGGTGGTCCGCGTTCTAAGCTCCAACCCAATTGGGAAGGACCTTATGTTGTATCGCACGCTTTTTCTGGTAATGCTTATCGTCTTGTTAATGCAGAAGGAGAAGAGCTAAATCATCCCTGGAATGGCTTACATCTTAAGAAATACTACCCTTAGGTTAAAGAGTTGATCAGTATGGTACAAAGACCAGTGGAATCAGAAAGTTTATAAACTCAAATTTCCTTGTTAGTCTGGATAACTTAACTTCAAATACATTACTACACACACTGACACGTTTGATTCGTGAGTAACAAGAGATGCTAAGTCCTAAAGAATATCAAAAGCTTGACCGTAAGGGTAAAGTACAAATCATTCCTTTTTAAAGCAAAATTCTGTTTTACACTCGGCCCATGATGTTGGAACGAGGCTTAGAATAGACTACCAAGAATACCCACCATCTTAGTAGGAGGCCGTCATAAAAAAAAAAGGGGGAGATCCGTCCCGAAGAAGAAAAAAAAATAGAAAGCAAAAGCAAAAGACAAAATCCAAATGTCAAATCAAAAGGCCATTATATTACAAACGTTACATCAAGGCCATGAAATGAAACAAAAGGGAACACAAGGTCGATAAATACCCCGGAATGAAATGACCGAACCCCAACGGATACTAGGGTAGGAAAGGAACATCTTTTTAGGTCTCCGGAACCTTCTCATGGGCTTTCTAAACTTATTCTTCTCTTCCTTCTAAAGAGATGTACTCTAAACTTAAGGAATGGCTTAGATTGACTAAGGGTCAAATCATCAAATGGGATCACGAATGGAAACACAAATTCAAACACGATGGGTTTTAAGTTAAGTTGTTAAAGAACAATTTGAGAATTAAGTTGATAAATGAATATGATCTTTTGATCTAAGTACCATGCTGATCTTTTAGTCAAAAATCCAAAAAAATACATATGTCAAAAATCCAAAAAAATACATATATCAAAAATCCAAAAAAATACATATGTCAAAAATCCAAAAAAAATACATATGTCAGAAATTCAAAAAAAATACATATGTCAAAATTCAAAAAAAAGGCATATATTTCAAAACCCAAACAAAAATGAATATTTCAAAACAACAAAAATATTTCAATTAGCATATGCTTGTTGCACTCAGTATGTTTCATTTCTTTTATTTTCAGTAAGCATCTGTCTGCTTGCATGTTGCATTTTGCTTAAGTTTGATTATTCTCATTACCTTTGTTAATAAAGGCGATGCCCCTTGACCATTTATTGAAGGAAAAGATTGATTGACCATTTATCTGGTCAGGCAAGGGGCTAAGCCTAAATAGATACTTAACCTGTTTGTTAAGTGATGTACAGAATACAAGACAAGCACAGGAACACAAGATTGGAGCTCAAAAACTTTCATGTATATCATCAGAAAGTGTTTTGTACATGATACATGAAGAAAAAAAAAAAAAAAAAAGACACATGAGCCCTCAAGGCTGGCTCTCCCCTCCGCCCTCGTCGAGCTGGCTCTGAGCCTCGTCAGGCGCATCCAGTGCTGACCCTCGACTAGGAGGTGGAGGCGGCCCCATCGCGCTCGGACCCGCCTGGCCAGAAGACATGGCGACACTGGCCGTGAAGGCACTGGTCAGACCACGCTCGTGGGCACGCTGCCGAGCTCGCTGATAGCGCTCCTCCACCATCTTGCGCTCATGCTCCGCAACTGACAGCCGACCCTGAAGACTCTCTAGTCGAAGGCGGTGGCGATCTCTCTCCTCAATCACAACCTCCAGACGAATCTGGAGGCGTGCAAGGTCTCCAGTGGAGAGACGCGCCACCTGCTCCTCCAGAGCCCGAATCCGCACAGCGTCAGCCTCGGCGCGAGCCGCTGCGGCACGGGCATGCTCCAGCTCCGCTTCAGCCCTCTGAAGGGCTTCCTGAAGCTCAGCAACCTAAATAAAAAGTCATTGTTAGTTCAAGGCAATCAAGTCGAATTCAGAAGTCAAAAGTTGAAGAACTTACCCGAGCAGCACGGTCCTCCTCCGCGAGAGAAGCCCGGTGGATGGCGGAGGCGAGCTGACTCTGGAGGTCAGCCAGAGCAGCGTTGTAGGCGGAGGAAGAGGATGATGACGCTCCGTGGGTAGGGGGAGCCGCCTGGGTGTAGACGGCTCGCTGCACCGGAAGACAACTGTCAGTAATTAATCGCCAAAACAATTAATTAATTAAAACATGCACTCGTATTCATGCATACATACCAGATCGAACAATTCCTTCTGGACTTGTTCTAACTGGGCCTCCGCATCATGTAGGCGGGCCCGGAGGTCGATGATGACCGCGTCACGTGCATCCTGCAAGTCACACATACATACATCATTCACTAAACATAAATCAAGATAATAATAAAATTAAAGACGCATGAATGCATGCTTACATCGAGTGGTCGGAGGAGCCGAAGTTGATCGGCGTAGTGGGCCCGGAACTGCTGGAGGTAGCCCTCGCTACTCTCCGCACGGGACTCCACCCGTACGCCTCGGCGGTGCCAATCCTTGTACTGCTCGGGGAATTTGGCACGCCAGTCGGTGAGGGCTTGCTTGCCCCTCATGCTCCTCCCCACGTCCTCCGGGACCTCCTCATCGATCCATTCCTGGTGGAGGCCCAGGGTCCTCATCACGAGCCGGAGGCGGAGGGGCTCGATCTCGTTGAGGCAATGCACCCACATTTGCCTCCCGAACCTCCTCCTGCCAGCCGTCACCCACGGCTGACCCTCCTCGTCCATGCCCAAGTACGGGCGCCAGATCACCTGCATACAGGTTAGATGCATTCATAAATAACTTACATTTAATAAATAAAAAAATTGCATTTTATAAAATTGAACAAGTTAAAAACTTACCAGTAGCTCGGGATAGTCCAAGAACTGACGGCGGAGGGCCGTCAACTGGTGGTGCTGTGGAGTTGTGTCCACAATCGGCTGCCAACGGCAGGCCAATGGGACGGCACTGGGCCTCGCGATCCGCGCTCTGCCGAGCGAGAAGTAATAGTAACTCCACACCTGCATTCATGAACATATAGGTTAGAAAAAGCATCATATCATATTGCATATCATGAATAAATAACAAAACAATTTAATACCTGAAGAAACGGCTAGAACCCGCTGACAGTGGTCTCACGGTCCGGCGTGACCGCGGACAGATCGGCAAAGAGGTGGGCCAGAAGGGCCGCACCCCAGGCATACTCTCCTAAGCTATCTAAGTCATCTAGTAAATAAAGAAACCTACAGTGAATGTGGTCGCCCTTCGTACCGAAGAGAAACCGACCAAAAAAGAAAACTAAGAAGACTCTAAGCTGCCTATCTACCTCCTCCCCCTGACTAGGGTCACTACAGTAGACGGAGGAAGATGACTCTGCTAGTCTATCCCTAAACTCCTCCTGGGTCTCGTCAGACTGACGCCGGGGCTCGTCAAGTCCTAAAGCTGCCTCTACTTCTACTCTAGGAACCATCCTAGACTCTCTGCCTAGGCTGGACACCTCTATCCCTAGAAGAGCCTCTGCTAATCCCTGATAGTTGGGGTAAGTCACCCCACTAACTGGTCGGCCCTCTATCCTGAGGCCAGTAATCTTGGCCACATCCTCTAGGGTGGGGACCATATGCCCCCACGGCATTAGGAAAGCACGGCTTTCCACATGCCACCTCTCCCGCAACGCCTGCAGGAGGACCAAATCGAGCCAAAATGGCTCGATATCTAGTACCTCGCCGAATCCCATCCGGCGCAGGCGCGCCTTCTGGAAATCCGGGAGACCCCTATAAGCCCCTACTACTAAATCCCATGAAATTCTGGCTCTCATCACTCCCTGCAAATAAAAAAAACATAAAAATAAGGGTCAGTAATGAATAAAAACAGGAAAATCACTTCTGTTTTGAAAGGCGTCAGCACATACAGACGTTTTTCAAAACACGTCCACATGACTTGATGCAATTCAAAATTATTTATTCCTAATTAAAAAATTCGAAATTTAGCTTGAAAGACGTCAGCCCGTGGTGACGCCTTTTGAATGGCGTCACCTGGTCTCGACGCCTTTCAAGCCCAGATTCCGGGTTCTTAAAGAACTCCGTTTTTCCCCCTCTTTTCTTCACCCATTCAAACTACAGGGAACTTACCGTGTGGAGGTCGCCCTCCTCTTCTTCTTCCACCACCATGGGTGCCGGTGGAGGGAGTTCCTCCTCCAAGAAGGCCGCTGCTTCGGCTAGCATCGCCGGGACCTCCTCGAGGGCTTCTTCTTCTTGCCTCCGCCGCCTCTTAGCTAAGGTTTTCATCTTCTTGGATCCTTCACCACGTTCCATAGCTCGAATAGAGGAAGTTTTGAGGGAGAGATCGCCGGAGCTCGGTCGCCGAAGAGAGGAGAAAGAGAGAAGATTTTTGTGAAAAGTGAGGAAGAAAGGGGGCCTTCGCGGGTCTGTTAACAAAAGGTTAAAAAGCGTCGACTCAGACAGACGCGTTTTAGGGCGCATAAGTTGAGGCGGCAAGGACAGCTGTTTGAAATTGATTGAAACACGTCTACACATGCTGACGCGTTTCAGATTACTGCCAGTTCTGGTCAGAGCCGTACAGAGGAAAATCATGAAAGGCGTCTTAGATAGTTGACACGTTTCATGGAATTAATCATGGAATTAATGGCATAATCCTGAAAAAAGTAGGAGAGAGAGTTGAAAGGCGTCAAACTGTGCAGACGCGATTTAAGGTTTAATCTGGTTTTTGAGGATTAAATTGAATTTATGGAAAATGAATTATTGTTGAAAGGCGTCTTTCTGATTGGACGCGTTTTACATTTTACAGAACCCGAACTGTTGAATTTTCAAGGAAAATCCAATTTTTACTAAAGGAAAAATCATGTGCACATCACAGGAAGTTAAGGAAAGGTTTCAAGGTATAAAAAAATCATTCTTTATTCAATAAAATTCTTTATTACAAAGAGAGAAAGATGACATTTAAGGAAGAATTTCATGAAGACCTTTAAGGTATGGAAATTTCAATCCTCTATCTCTATCTTTAGAGGATTTTACACGATAACTAAAGCCAAGGTTCCACAAAGTAGTGATGATTTGTATGGCTTCATAATCTTCATCGGATTCCAAGTCGCGCTTCTTGATTGGGAGTGTGCGAGAGAACTCAGGGAATTCACGACGGCCCAAGCTAAGTTGAGTAAGGCACCGATGTGGGTTGTATAACACGAACTCGGTGGCTCCAATCAATTTAAGATCTGCTCCTGCTGCACGGCGTACCCAAACAGGCTTTCCAACAAGTGCGAGTGGAGACGAGTCGAATATGTCGGATGTCATGAGCTTTAAATACTCTCTCCAATCGGCCCGGGTCTTGAGCTTTGGAACCTTGTTGACCATGTGCTCATTGAATTTTACAATATTAGCAATGCAATGAATTGGACTATTCAAGAAGATCTGACATGGATTTAAAGGCCTTTTCTTGCTGTGCTCAAACTTAAAGTGAAGTTCGACCCATAAGGCAAAGAGTAACATGCACCCATAAGGAGGACAGCCCACAGATGCCGCAGAAAGCCCGCTATAAAGATATGCCAAGAGTGTAGTGCTAATGGATTTACCTTCAAAGATTGCGCATATGGCACTAACTTGATCATCTTCTAAGATATTATCCTGCACAGGGAAGAACAAGGAACCGGCAAGGCATGTGACGAGAGCTTTTGTCACATCCTCCACTTCATCCTCCCTTAGATCATCAATTTCATACAAAGTCCACTCAGCTAGCTTTGCAAGATTGATTCCCTTTTTGGTAAGGCATCCTTTAGCTTCTGAAGGATCCTTCATGATCGATGTCAACAATTGTTGACCGGTGATTCTTTCTCTTGTCAAAGCTATCTTATCTTTGTTCTCTTTGGTCTTTGGGAGACCCAATAGAAGCTCCGCCTCCTCTAAAAGGATCATGCACTCGAAGTCTTGAAAGAAGAACGTATGAGTTTGGGGATGCCACCACTCGATCAAGGCGCCCATAGCCGCCCAATCTACGTTCGCGCTCTTGTAATTCTTGGCAAGTACCACAAGACCTTGAAGATTCCACTTGGATATGAACACTTGCATGGAAAGCTTAACACTTTTTGCAAGTTTACGAATCCAAGGGAGAGAGGTGAACTTCCTTGGGCCAGGAAACATAGGATAATTCTGAAAATAAAAAAAAAGGAAGAACATCATGGAGGACATGAAGAGCATGGAAAACATGAAGAACATGAACAAGGATTGAAAGGAAGTTGATTGAATTTACTTGAAGATTAGGATCTCTTCCATTAAGATGATTTTCCACATCGGAGAACTTCTCTAGAGACATCTTCATCTTCTTGTTGGAAGAATCCATCCCCTTTTTCGGAGTTCCTCCTTCTTGAAGCTTGGAAACCTTAGAAACTTTGGAAAACCTTGAAACTTTGGAAGAAAACTCAACTTAGGATCTTTGGATTATAGTAGGATTGCTTGAGAACGACCTAAGGGTGTTTATATAGAAGGAATTACGATCCTAGGAAGACTTTTCCGGATTGGAAAAGGGATGTGCATTGGTAGAGTTGGAATCCGAGTAGAGAACAGCTAGAAAGCTGTTTCTGTGAGTAAAAGGCGTCGAGGAGAACTGTCGCGTTTCAGGATTGAATGGCGTCTTCGCGACACGACGCGTTTCAGCCTTTATATGATTTACCTGAAATTCCATGTTTTGGATGTTTAAATTGAATATTTGTTTGGAATTACTAATGATTTTGATTGCAGAAGATCCCAATGTGGGAGTCAAGAAGTCCCAACCGTGACTAAAA
This sequence comes from Zantedeschia hybrid cultivar, assembly GCA_030544215.1. Taxonomy (NCBI): domain Eukaryota; kingdom Viridiplantae; phylum Streptophyta; class Magnoliopsida; order Alismatales; family Araceae; genus Zantedeschia; species Zantedeschia hybrid cultivar. The sequence continues at coordinate 25,820,895 of JARZZO010000012.1, forward strand.
AGACGGTTATTTCTACCCTTGTACTCCTTTCATGTAATTATTTTGCATTCGCATTACTATATGTTAAGTATTTATTAGAGTATATCAAGAACCTTGTGGTTTTGATGAAACTGGAATTTGAGTTCCCCTACAACAAAAACAGTGATAATTCCAGAGAATTCTTAATCGCACGGATAGGCCGTTGGATTGTTAATTAGTGAGGACGATGGTTCCACTTTTGTGAAACGGTGCGTGGATAAACGAGCTTCGGCTTAGCACTGAATTACAAGAATTGGTATCTTGATTCATTAATAATAATTTAACAATATTATCCTTGATTAATTTATATTTTATTTGACTTTGTATTTTTCTTTTAGCCCAACATGCATCATGTAGGACTTTGAAATCATTGTGATAAGGATTAATTATTGATTAAGTTTCAGACTATTAAATCGACCAATCTCAACAAGATATGAAATATTCCATTCTAAATTGAGTATCTTGATTATCTTTGAGGTTCGCTTGAAGATATCCTTGGAATTCTATCCTTTCTTGGATTCTTTATCCAATATTTCTTGTTTTCTTTTAAGATCCATCATGGCTGCAGCACGTCCACATTGGCTGGCAAACGCTCCCCATGATGAAACCTACAATGTCTATGACCTGGGGTACTTCCCACTCCGAGGAGGTTGATCAACCTTATTTTATTTCCTTGTCTACCTCATCCAAACAGGATTGATTCCATTGATTTCCTTGAGCTATCTTCATTCATGATTTTGAGAAAAATTTCAATCATGTGATGTTAAGAGCGTGTCTCATCACACCTTGGCATCACCTTTTCAGTACATTCCATTCCATTTCACTCCCTTGCAAAGACGATGCCAAGGTGAGGCAGCTGTAGACACGCTAATTTTGACATCATTTTGAGTATATTTTATATCATATAATAATGCCTCAGAATAGTCTGATATTTAATCATTGATTAATTTTTATTGATCTTTTTGAGTGTCGGGTCGAACAGACATGTTTAAGTTAATCAATTAAATTGATTTTAGCTCAAATTTCAGTTAAAATATGAAGAAGTCTAAAAGGCGTCGACCCATGTGGACGCGATTTAGACTTTATTCCTGTTTTAACGTTTAAATTTGAATTTTAATCAGTTGATTAATTAGCTAAAAGACGTCTATTAGTGCTGACACGATTTAGGTTTCCTAGGCTATTTCTACTTCTCTTCCGGATGTTTATCCTTATCTTAATTAGTGTAAAAGACGTCTGCACATGTAGACGCGTTTTAGCTAATAAAGATAAAGATAAGTTTTTCCGGATATTTATCCTTATTTTAATTAATCTGAAAGGCGTCAGCAATGGTGGACGCATTTTAGATAATTACAGATAAAGATGAATTAATCAGTATTTATCTATTGGTTAAGATGGATAAATCCTAGATTTTTCTATGTTAATCCGCGAACGCAGAAAAGCCTATAAATACCTTACATCTTGAAGAGTTAAAAAAGTTGAGCGCCATTAAAGTTAAGCGTAATCTTGAGTTGATTGAGCAATAGCAAGTTGAACATCGAAGCAACAACGTCGGAACGCCGAAGCGCTGCCATTTCCAGAAGTCGGCATCCTTTCAAGATTCTTCATCCATTCAAGAATTCAACAATTCGGCATAAGTTTTTCATTTCTGCATCTTTATTTTCATTTCATTAATCTCTTATTCTTCATCATTCACTCCATGCAACACACACCACATTCATTCTTTTCAAAACCTATTTGATTAAGGGGTTTCAAAAGCCATTAAACAAGTAAGTTTGCTATTTAATTGCATGTTTAACATCATGATTAGAACAGATACTGCTTTTGCTTAAAGTTCTCATCATTGTTTTCTTTATCTCTTTTTCTTTCTATTTCTGCTGTACTCAATAACGGGAGAATCAAAGGGGAAAACAAGCACAAAGCCAAAAAAATCTCTGGACGATCCTCAACCTCAACCTCAACTTCAAAATTCAACAGCAAGAACAAAGAACGAGAAGGGCTCTCTTTCTTCAGCCGGCTGAAGGAGGGGAATCAAGAGCTCAATATCTTCCGCGTTTAAACAGGTAGCCGATCATATTTATTTTGGAACTTTTAAGTCAAAAGTTTCTGGCGATCACTGCACTTAGTTGTTGTTTTTAATAGGATTATTTTGCACTAAACAACATAGGATTTTTCATGTTAATCACACTGTCATTCTAAGCACCTACAACAACCAGCCCGATGATCAAGGACTTCAACGCCAACTTCTCTAGTCTGATCAAGGGACCGACCCAATCAGAGAGAGTTGATGACGTCAAGTAGGATGTTCCTAAGAAAAGGAGGGTATTAGCCTCAATGAGTATGACCTGTAGCCTGGATGGCCTCTAATGCTTAATACATAATGGGTAATTAGCACACAGGTCACAAAAATCTGAGAACTGAAGAAGAAGTAAGAAACTGCCTGAATCGCGTCGATGGTAGTCGACGCCTTTCAAACAGAGCCTTAATTTTTCGCAGAAGCTCAGATTGCAGACAGCAGAGAAATGAGACTGAAAGGCGTCTGGGTTGGGCGACGCAGTTTGAAATGCGTCGCTGTTCCTGGACGCTTTTCAAGTCGCAGAAGCAGTTTTCCAGGAGGAATTTCTGGGTTGATTCCTCCTTAAACAGGATAAAAACGGTAAATAATCAGTTCATACAAGATTTTTTTTGTTTCATATTTTAACAGGATGATTTTAGCAACTAAACAACTAAGATATCAATCAATCACTCAGCATTTCATTACAAAAAGCAGCTTTTCAACTAATCAACGGGGAGGGCAAGATCTTGCCACTGGGGTGTGCACGTGGTGCACGTAGGAAATTAACTAAACTAAAAACACTCACCAATTGGTGAGGACGTGTCGAGAGATACAAGTGGTGCACCGTGGGTGCCCGATTGATAACAGCAAGAACAAAAGAATTGAAAGATGGCGAGACCAAGTCCCACCGTGATCGCCAAAAAAGCTGTGAGTGCTTAAAATGAGTGTGTGATTATCATGAAAAATCTATGTTGTTTAGGTGCAAGATAATGCCTATTAAAGAGAAACGAAGTGAAGTGATCGCCATAAACTTTTGACTTAAAAGTTCCAAAAGAAAGTTTTTGATCGCCTACCTGTTTAAACGTGGGAGATGTTGAGTCCTTGATTCTCCCTCTTCAGCCGGCTGAAGAAAGAGAGCCCTTCCTCTTCTTTTGTTCTTGCTGTTGAGTTTTGAAGTTGAGGATCGTCCAGAGTTCTTTGTGATTTGCTTGTTGATTTCCTCCCCTTTTTGACTCTTCTTTGCAGCTTGCAAGAAATAGAAAGAAGAATGGAGAAATGATGAGAATTTAGGCAAAAGTAGTATCTATTCTAAACAGAGTTTTAAACATGCAACTAATCATAGAACTCACTTGTTGGGATGGTCTTTGAAACCCCTTTAAATTGGTTTTGAAAATGATGCTAGTGTTGTGTGTGTTGCATGGAGTGATGATGAAGAATGCAAGATTGATGAAGATGTAAATATGAAAATGTGTAGAAATGAATTAAAAAACTTATGCCGAATGGATGAAGCCTTGAATTGGATGAAGAATGGACGCCAACTTCTGGAAACAGCAACACTTCGGCGTTTGGACGTCGTTGCTTCGATCTTCAATCACTAACTTTGATTCAACTTTTTTTTTTTTCTAACTTTCAAGATGTAGGGTATTTATAGACTTCTTCTGCGTCCACGGATTTACAGAGAGAAATTTGGGATTTATCCACCTTAACTAACAGATAAATACATATTAATTCATTTTTATCTGTAATTATCTAAAACGCGTCTACCATGGCTGACGCCTTTCAGATTCATTCAGATAAAGATAAACATCCGGAAAAACTTATCTTTATCTGTATTAGCTAAAACGCGTCCACATGTATAGACGTCTTTTACACTAATTAAGATAAGGATAAACATCCGGAAGAGAAGTAGAAATAGCTTAGGCAACCTAAACTGCGTCGTTCCTTACAGACGCCTTTTAGCTAATTAATCAACTGATTAAAATTCAAATTTAAACGTCAAAATAGGAATAAACTCTAAATGGCGTCCATACGGGTAGACGTCTTTTAGACTTCTTCATATTTTAACTGAAATTTGAGTTAAAATCAATTTAATTGATTAACTTAAATATGTCTGTTTGACCCGACACTCAAAAAGATCAATAAAAATTAATCAATGATTAAATATCAGATCATTCTGAGGCATTATTATATGATATGGAATTTACTCGAAATGATGTCAAAATTAGCGTGTCTACAACAGGTGCTGACAAGTAAGAGGAAGCTGAGCAAGGGTGAGGTCGACTTGAGGCTTGGAAATGGCACAAAGGTTGTGGCGCTCGCTATAGGGACAGTGGACCTCAAGCTTCTATTTGAACAAAGAATCATATTATCTTATTGTTATTATGTTTCTAGCATGATAAAGAACATTATTTATATTTCTTGTAATATGATACAAATTAACCTTAGAGAACAATAGATGTTCAGTTTACTATAATAATAAACTTATTGCTTTAGTAAATTTGGTTAATGGATTGTATTTATTGGATGTTTGTTATGATTCTCTTCACCTTGACAGACTCCTAAAAGGAGCAAGAATGGTGTGAACCAAGTCTATCTGTGGCATTGTAAGCTTGGGCACACTGGCAAGAATAGACTCCAAAAATTGCATAAAGATGGATACATGGATCCATTTGATTATGAATCATTTGCAACATGTAGTCTTGTTTGATGGGTAAGTTGGCTAAGTCTCTATTTATAGGACATGGAGAAAGGGCCAAAGACTTATTGAAACTAATACATTATGATATGTGTGGTCTAATGTCTACCCAAGCAAAAGATGGCTTCTCATACTTCATCACACTCATAGATGACTTCTCTAGATCCGGCTATGTATACTTAATGAAGTATAAATCAGAAGTTTTTGAGAAGTTTAAAAAATTTAAGAATAAAGTAGAGAAGCAAATATGAAAGAGTATTAAAACTCTTCGATTGGATCGAGGAAGAGAATACTTGAATATAGAGTTCACATGATTCTTGAAGGATAATGATATCATTTCTTAATAGACTCCTCTCTATACACCTCAGATGAATGGTATATCAGAAAGGAGAAATTACACTTTGTTGGATATGATGCGATTCATGATGAGCTTTTCATAGTTACCAGTGTCTCTTAAGTGATATGTGCTAGAGTTAGCTGCATATCTATTGAACAAGAATCTTAGTAAGTCTGTTACTTCTACTCCATATCTGAAATGGAAGGGTAGGAAGCTTGACTTTAAGCATGTTAAAGTCTACGGTTGTTCTACCCATGTGAAGAGACATGATCTGGATAAACTAGAATCACGAACTAAAAGGTGCAGATTTGTGGGATAACTAAAAAAGACTTTTTGGTACTATTTTTATCACCTTGGTGAATGAAAGGTGTTTGTCATTAAGAGAGATGTATTCCTTGAAGAAGAATACCTTCTTCAAGAAGACAGTAGGAGTAAAGTAACTCTACAAGAGGATCTAGATCCACATACTGTACCGGACTCATTAGATGAGCCACGAGTTTCTGAACCTGTTTAAGAGTACACATAAGAACCACGAAAGCCATCTAGGATATCAAGACAACCCAAAAGATATGTTGGACATATCAAGAGGGAGGCTCAAGTATGCCCTATAACGAGGATGATGATCCAAAGACCTACTAACAGGCTATTGAGAACTCCGAGGCTAGAAAATAACGAGAAGCCATAAACTATGAGATACAGTCCGTATACACCAACCAAGTTTGAAGCTTGGAGGATCTGCCTGAGGATATTGTACCCATTGGTTGCAAGTGAATCTTTAAAATAAAGATCGCTGCAGATAGACGAATTGACACTTATAAAATAAAGTTGGTGGCAAAAGAATATCGTCAAAGGCAAGGCATATACTATGACGAGACCTTCTCACCAGTTGCTATGATAAAGTTAATCGGGGTTCTTCTTATCATCGTTGCACACTGTGATTATGAGATCTGATAGATAGATCTGAAGACTACCTTCCTCAATGGAAATGTTGTGGAGGTGTATATGATACAACCTGAGGGTTACACATCCAATGAGTTTCCAGATAAAGTGTACAAGCTTCAGAGATCCATCTACGGACTAAAGTAGGCATCTTGGAGCTGGAATACACAATTTGATGAGGCTATCAAGTCTTATGACTTTATTAAGAATAAAGATGAGCCTTGTGTATATAATAAGACTAGTGGGAACACTATCACTATTCAGATACTTTACGTTGATGACATCCTACTCATTGGGAATGATGTAGTGATATTATCAACTGTAAAGATATGACTGTCAAAGAACTTCTCCATAAAAGATTTAGGATAAGCATTCTACGTATTTGGAATATATATCTATAGAGATATATCAAAGAAGATGCTTGGCTTGACTCAATATATGTACATAGACACAATTGTCAAAACGTTTGACGTGAAAAATTCTAAGAGAGGTCTTATACCGATGAGACATGAAATTTATCTCTTTAAGGAGCAGTCACCTAGGACTCCTGAAGAGAGGGCATTGATGGACATAGTATCTTATACCTCTACCATAAGATATATCATGTATGCGGTGCTATGTACAAGGCCTGATGTAGCATATGCTCTAAGTGTTACGAGTAGATATCAGGCAGATCCAAGTGATACATATTGAAAGACTGCTGTAAAATGTATCCTTAAGTACTTGAAAATGACTAAGGATATATTTCTGGTCTATGGATGAGGTGACCTGAATCTACAAAGGTATACTGACTCGAGCTTCCAATCAGATCCAGATGATAGTAAGTCTACCTTTAGATTCATGTTCACCTTGAATGGTGGGGCAGTAAGCTGGAAGAATTCCAAGCAGAAACCACTGCATATTTGATGGTAGAAGCTAAGTACATTGCTGCAGCTGAAGCTCCTAAGGAAGCAGTCTGGATGAAGAAGTTCATCACCGACCTTGGCGTAGTTCTATGCATCTCTGATCCTATCTATGTTGTGTGACAACAATAGGGCAATTGCTCAAGTGAAAGAGTCGCGGTTTAATTAAAAGTCGAAGCATATTCTGAGGCGCTTTCACCTTATCAGAGAGATTATTGTCAGAGGAGATGTCATAGTAGAAAGGATTCCCTCAGTCGACAACATAGCAGATCCATTGACGAAGCTTTTGTCTCAGGTTGTGTTTGAGCGTCACTTGGACTGTATGGGAATACAATAAAAGGGTGATTGGCTTTAGTCCAACTAAGAGATTGTTAGTATTTTGAGTGGCCTATAAGCCAGTCAGATACAATATACAAACTTGTTCAGTTATTTATTATTTAATGGTAATATATTTATTACATGTAAATCACTTTTTTGACAACCGTTTCATAATAAAGTCTATGAATGTGTGCAATAGTTGTCAAATTATGATGAGATCATAATAATGAGATTGACAAATTATAAATACATATTCTTAAGTATTCCTAGTCGAAGGATATTTGAAAATGACATCAAGTACTCGGAGAGACTAGTACAGGTTACTCCTGCTCATTCGATGATAGTGACTGCTCTCATAGTCACTCGTGTGGAGACATTAAGAAGAAGTTGTAGGTGCTCATTAGTGAATGAGTTTACTGAGCTGAATCGCTAGATAGTAATTTACATGATTGTCAGCCAACTTGATTCACTGTCACAGTTGAGTGGTTGGTCCTTGGATTTGAGACACCAAACACCTTGTCAGTAGACTTCTAGGTTTTGACCTTGAATAATGGGTTTCTAACCAAAGGGTCCTAATCAGTCAAGTAATCGGGTCTAGCAGAATACCTACAAAGGTGATTGAGTGTTCAATACGGGATCATTTGCTCTCGGTAATTAGAGAGAGAATGCTCTTGGTAAGATGTAAGATAGTCCCTGGCTAGGGTGGACACTATATCGGAAAATGAGTTTTTTGATATCGTACGGCTGCATCTAATTCAAGTGAGTTGACCAGTTAGGGTTTGACAGTTAACCATGCCCAAGGTTTACTTGAAACTATTGTACGAATGAAGGATTATAACCACATGATAACTGATGACGGAAAGGTCCCCTGAGCGAGTTGCTGAACCCCAATGTTTTCCAGGACAGTGTAGTGTTGCTTGGCACCCAACTTGATCGGATGTCCGATCGACCATCATGAGATGATAAATCGATCAAGTAATTATTTAATATAAGATATTAAATAAATTACTTTAAGTCAGTAAGGAATTACTGGGCTTATTGGGTTGAAAACTGGACTAGCATTTGTGCCTAGAGGGTCACACACACAAGTGGGAATTTATATTAACTCAGGGAATTTTGTGAAAAGTTCCCAGATATTAATATAAATATACGTCATAGGGGAACCTTGGGCCAAGCTCCAGGGTTCCCTAAACTTGGTCATCCCCCTCCTCTCTCTCTCTTGGTTGGCACCCTGGGAGAAGGGCGCCCCCTTCCTCTCTCTTTTGCCTTTACTCTCACATGGATCGAGGTACCACTTGTATGTCGTAGCCACCCGTGACAAGAAGAATGGCAACAGATTAGGCGAATCCCTCTGGAGACAAAGTGAGGACAATCTCTCAACAGGAGAACCGTGTGGATACTATTAGAGGCCGAGCACCTGTGCGGCTAGTAACATCGCTCAGACAGAATCAAGCTTCAATCGCGGGTTCAACTCTATGCAAGGTGAAGAATCGTTCTTCTCGCCTTCTAGTTCTCATAAACGGATTAGGATATCACGACAGAGTTTTTATTTCTGTTGCATTATCATTCTATAATATATATTGTTCATTCTCCCTATGCAATCCTTACAAATCCGTCACTGCCAAGACTTGAACCCAGGGCTCTCAGTAAGAGCCAAGTGTCCTAACCAACTAGGTTACAGGCTCAATATGCACTAATTCTCAGAAGAAATCATTTTGTATGAAAGTCTCAAATTGACCTATCAAAGAATATTATACTTACATAAAGTAGTGACTATTATGCAATTAATTCTACTAGACTAATGAGAATAATGCCAATAAATTGTGAATTATCACCCAACAGCGACAACCATAGTAGCCCTGAGGAGATACGCCATGTAGCTCAAGGCCCCGACTTGCAATTATTAATTGACCTTATCTATCGGTTAGAGGCCAAAGTCAATCGCCTCGAGGGAGAAGCCCAATGCCGAAGGCATGGGAGAATGGGGAGCCCTCTAGAGAGCCATCGGAATGAAGAAAACCTAGTACCCCCTCCACCACTACCTCTACAAGGCAGCCCTTTAATCCCTGTTAGAGGACAACCCTCTCGCTGCGATCCCAAGCTAGATTAAAGATGTGGCCGGTCCCACGAGTGGTCGGCAAGGGAGAGGCCTTCCGTCTGGAGTTCGCTTTGTCAGGACGGAGTCTTCGCCCTCCTCGAACTAAAGCCTCACACGACCATGACGGAACAACGTCTTTGCTAGAATAGCTCATCTTCTCGATCATCCCCTAGCAATTCAATAAGTACTTCTCATGCTTCCTCCTCCTCAAGATCGACAACCTCGCCCCGACATAGACGAAGCGGCTCTAGTCGGCAGTGCCAACACCTGTCCCTTGGGGAGAAGAGGATGTGAAAGTTGGAAGAGCGGGTGAAGAAGCTACTCCAGCATGATAAAAAATCTATCATGGGTGATCTCTGGGGCTGAGGTTCTTGCTTTACTAGAGTGTGGAAGGAACCCCTCCCCCTGCCCTTCCGATTGTCAACTCTGAAGACATACGACGGCACAAAGGGCCCAGACGACCACTTGCAAATGTCGAAAGCACGTTCTCGCTCCTTAATGTGCCAGATGAAATTAAGTTCTGGGTCTTTCCAATGACACTGGAGGTGAACGCTCGACAATGGTTTAGATGGCTCAAGGCAAACTCCAACTATAGGAGCTACAACGTTCTTTTTAGAATAATTTCATTGCTAGCAGGCATATGTCGATGACCACAACATCATTGGCGTCCTTGCGCCGGAAGAAGGATGAATTTCTTCATAGATACTGGGCTCGCTTCCACGAGGCAGCCTTAAAAATCCATAATGTGGGTGTGCTCAATGCTGCACAATACTTCATAGCGGGTACTACCAGTCAATAGGCTTAATTCGAGCTCAGTAAGGAGCTCTCAGTTGACCTTCCTAACTTCGTTAAGAAAGTCAATCTATGTATCAACAGTGAAGAGCTGCTCTGCACATGTAAGACCCTGGACCAGCAGACAACTTCGAAAACAAAAATGAGGAGCAACTAGTGACCAGAAGAAACAAGAGGCATCTCGACCATGATCGCAATGGCCGACCATCTAAGGATCGACGATAATAATCGATGGACGGATGATATGACCGGTATCTCGGTCAGTAGGAGGAAAATTACACCTTGTTGAATATGCCGACCGAACATATCTTATAGGAAATTAAAAATGAAAATTATGTTCACTAGCCAAAAAAGATGAAATCGGTCCTCGAGGCCGAGAAAACTAGGAAGTTCTTTAATCGATATAACGTTTTAAGTTTCATTTCAATTAGTATTCTGAGATCTTTCAATTATTGATACATCACTAATCGAAGCTACGCTTTCGGACTTTACTTTGAGTATCACTGTAAGTTTTGTTTCGATTAACGTTTCTACCGTTACTTCGATTAACGATGTATTTTATTCTATCTGAACTTAAGCATCATTTCAATTACTGATCATAAGTCTCGCTGCGAATACTAAACAAATTGAGACTTCGATTAGTGAGAGACTTCACTCAAGTTTTACCTTGTATCTCATATCGATTAAGTCTTTGTTTAATTCTTTAGACATCTCTTCGATTAACTGATTCTTGTGCTTTTAAATTAAGTCATTCTTCTAATATGAGTGAGAGCCGTCTATATATCAATTAACGGTCTATTTGTGAGTTAGATTAACACTTACTTACTGACTTTGATTAGTAGCCAGAGTCTCACTCCGATTAGTGATTGTTTGTGACTTAAACTCTTGGCTTATATTAAAGGATTGCCCAATTAAACCTATTATTTTGGCGAGCTATTACCTTACTGTATTTGACTCCTCTTAGGCTTGCCGCATCCCACATCATACTCACCCACAGAGAATAGGACTTTGAAACCAAAAATGATGTGAGATGAGCAAGAAGATGGCAGTGCAAACCAAAGGATGGCCAGTGGTAGCGAAACAATATAGCGGTGATGGTGACACTCGAGTGTCTCACTTGACCCCGTCTTATGGCTTACCTAACCTCGTCTTAGGGTCTTCTTCTTCGTCAGAGAGGAACTCAGGAAAATATTCAAAATTTGAAACAAATATTCATTAGAAAAAGTAAACTGTCTTATAGGACTATCTAAAGAGTAAATAAACCCTAACAACTCACTAAACTTGACTTTGGACCAAAATACCTCTAACTTGAAAAAATAGTGTGAAAATTACATAGAAAAATTCTGAAAATTAGTAGTGACTAGGTGGGCCCCAAACAGGCCGAGTAATGACTAAATGGACTCATCGTTCGATACCCTATGACCTAGACATCATGGAAACTATTTTCCAGCCAAACAAAACATTGTGTAATCTTCTGACGATGGTAAACGTGCTCCATCATATGTAACACATCGATTAATGTGCCAATCCTTGATCTCCATCATATAGCTTCCATGGAGTTATCATTTGGCAAGACTCAACTTGGCCTTTGCCTATCTATCCCAACAAGAATGTCGATTGGCTTGTAAGGAAAAAGAGAAGGAAGCCTAGATAGGACATATGGTTCGCAAAGCTATGGCACCTTGGATCTAACCGCATGTGGATGCAAGTAAAGACTCTTAATCACTGTGATAGTAAAGACTCGAAAACATATTCTAGCTCCATGATCATAGAGGGCAGTCTTGCATCCTAAGTTGACCCATACAGTTATATTGATTAAGTGTCTTCAATTCCTTGAATCTAGGTTTAAGGCAGCATTCCATCTAAAAGATGTCAAAATCATCACCAACTTGAGAAGTACCATGGAGGTCGAATCAAACTTTTATCAATATGAATACTTAATCACACTCTCACTCTATGCCCCTCTGTTTGGCTTAACTAGCGTTTAGTTATCTCACATTTATAGACATTATTCACTTAACCCTTTATTACATTTTAATATCATCTCCTTATGTCAAAACAATCTGCTAGATTTTTCTTGACTTAATCATAGTGACCAACTACAAAGTGACCACTAAGGCCTTAACCAAGAGTTTACTGTTTATTTGTTTTCTAATAATAATTAAAAATGTTTGTTCTCATCAAAACAGGTCTTAGAGTCCCTAAAAGAATGTAAGGTTTTAAAGAATTGAACTTCTATGGCCCTTCTCTTTTCCAAGATACCCAACAACAACCTCAAACATGTAAAACATTCTCAGCTAGCTAAAACCTTTCATCACTTACGATAATACAAACAAAGAGGTTATGGCTCAATGGTATGGTATTAAACCTCCTTTACATAAGAGAGGTCATGAGTTAAAATCTCGCATTGTAATTGGTGTCAAATCAGATCATCGAATGAAGAAATGAATATAATTGTACACCGATGAGTAATAAAGATAATTGCAGACTGCTGTAGTGTGTGTCAAATCAAATTATTAAATGAAGAAATGAATATAACTGTACTAAAAATTAATAGAAAATGATAAACCTAAACTCACACTTTCTAACTTGTTTAGAAACCTTGCCTTAGCAAAGTTAAAAAAAAAAAACTCTAGCGCTCAAATAAAAACCCAAAATTGAAGACAATAGAGGAGAGGATGCAAAGAAACAACCCACAATCAATCCTACACATGCATCCCCCTAGCTCAATAGCACCCCAAACAGCACCTTAAGACTTTTGAATCAGTGACGTTAAGGATGCACCTCCTCCATGTCAATTCTCTAGGTCCACTCCCTTGATAACCAGCTTACTGCCTGGGTGATGACGAGGCGACTCCCAAATAACCCTAATCCTCTCTCTCTCTCTCTCTCTCACTCACTCACACACATACATACATACATACATACTGATATACTTTCTTCTCTCCTCTATAGTTCTTTCCTTCTCTATTTCTCCCTGCCACCTCTCCTTTCCCCTCGCTCCAATGAGAAGAGGACTAACCCATCCCTTTCCGAGGGTAGGGCAGTATGCCAACTAAGGGCTAGGCCTAGTGTGTCCAACCACGGCCCATCAGTGACCCAGCAATATGGTCTGTTAAGGGCCCAACGGCATGGCCTAATAACTTGGGCCGCTGCATTAGTTTCTGCCTACTATATATACTCTAGTGTCCAAGTTGTGCTCACGGGAACAATAGTCTCTCGGAACTTAGACCATCCACACGTTGGATTGTTTGTTTTAAGCACAAACAGACTATGTAAACTAAGATTAGGAATGGCCACTTATATTTTCGTGCAAATATTCGAATATTAACACATAAAACGTATTATTGACATGGCTCGGATACATGAGGATACTAACTCAACTGCAAGGAAAACCTTTACTTGAAAAGAATGTATCATACAAAATTATTCATCGGAACTACACAGTTGATTATTCCTTGGAATTACAATATGTAAAACCAATGTACACTTCAACATGAAAAGATAAGATTACAGTGCAAAAAGAAATTGTGGGTGGAGTTACATAATTTTACAAAAAACTGATCTGCAAACTTTCGTCCGCTTCCTCTCTCAACTTCATGGTCTAATGACTTTAATGAAGCCCTTATTACCATGTATTGTTGAAACCGCCCAATATGATATGATGAACTTCCAAGGGTCAGAAGGCATCATTGAGGATGTAATTGCTATTCCACTGCCAACCATCGGCAACCGCTTTCTGACTTCAAATTTTCAAAGAACTATACCTATAGTCAAGAAAGTCTATAATCTGCCTAATTTCTTAGCCGACTCCCGCCATGGCCCCTAGAGGCTGGAGTCCCATAATGACATTATGACAGCGTTCACAGAGAGTAGGGTGCTCAATCAATGAACCAACTTTGAGTGAATAATTCCAGCATCTCTCACATTTCATCCCATCAGCGCGAGACATACCTATCCATATTCGGCCTGTACCTTCCTCAGTAAACTCACCCACATATGGAACATCTGCAATTCTTTCTTCCTCCAAAGATGATAGAATCTCAACCTGTGACAGCAGTATCAAAAAGCCATTAGCAACTTACATTTGTTATAAAGATAACAATGTTTAGTTGAGAGGTACGAGTTATGAAGACCTGAGAAGTGATAAAAATGTGATGTAATGCAACTGCATCATTTCTGGCTTCACAAAGTTCCTGTAATCTGGATGCTGTGGCAGCATCAGCAGTGTGGAGATAGACTTTCGCTTCTAAGCTCGAGCCTATCAACTTTCCAATACGAGCATTCTCCAGAACTTTATTTACCTCTGCTCTCAACTGGTAAAGGAATGCTATTTATCAAATACCACAAAGCATGCAACAAGAAATACTTTCAAATAGGATAATGAATGACTATATATATTGTCTCGTCAAGTTTTTTTCAAGAATAATATGGATTGTACTACCAATTTTATTGAAACTAAATAGAGGAAGTACAATCAGCAGGAAAGGAGAGATTCCTACCCAAGATAAGAAAAGAAAATGGGCTTAAACTTTGTCTCATCCAGTTATATATAGTCTGACATCATTAGCTCACACATCTGTTAGTTTGCTGATTTTCATTGCAATTAGAGGAACTATGACTATCATCTTAAATTCATTAATCACTTAAGCAAGCTGTGCAGGGACTTTTGAACCATATCATGCTGCGATCAACAGTCACCAAAATGCATCAAGCATATTGTGAATGTTGAAAGAGACATTATGTAAACTTAAAAATTTGCAAACTAGAAACATGACTTTTTCTTCTGTAATAATAAAGCCATGGACAGGTTCACCACCGATACTCCAGTGAGGATAAAAATTATCAGCATCTGTTGCCCCTTTTTGACTATCTAAAAACTGTAAGAAGGCTTGACATTTTTCTGATTTCCTAAAGATCGCATTAATTAATTACATTAGTTCATCTACCAAAGGTTCTAAATGGAAAGGTTTTCACCAATTAGACTAATGGCATGCAAAGAAACCAAATAAGAATAACCGATTGGCCTTTTTTTCTTTTTAAGTGGATGGTACCACTGGTTTGTATTAAATAAAAAACTGATTTACAAGTAAGAAAAACAAAAAGAACTCTCAAGGTGCTCTCTTAAAAACTCCAAAAAGTAGAGCAAAAAAGGATCCTCCAAAAGCACATAGAGGGAGAAAGTATCCAAAAAAATCTTTACACCAAGCTCTCATCCATTCCCTCACTCTAGAAGAAACAAAAGACACTATTCTTCCCGTGAAGGCTGCCTCCTTCTGAAAGTTCTCTTGTTTCTCTCTTGACCATATTGACCAAAGTGTGGCATGGAAAATCAATCACCACAAGAAACAGTCCCCCTTAAGAGGAAAGGGGCGATACCAACAGCAGACCAACTCCCCCACAGTATTTCCAATATCCTTCCGCAAGTGGAGCCTTGCAAACAAATCATTGCATACTTCCCTCGAGAAACTGCATCCCACAAAGAGATGATGGATGTCTTCATCAGCCTCCACACAAAGACAACAAGTGGGAGAGACCTCACAGACAAAATTAATCAACCTGTCTGTAGTGGGTACCCTCCAATTGACAATCCTCCAGATCAAGATCTTGACCTTCAAAGGGGACTTAGGAGCCCAAATGTGGTAAAAAAAGGGGGAATGAGCACCTCCATCTGCAATAAGGCTATAGGCTGATTTAACTAAGAAACTCCCTCTAGCATCCCATCCCCACTTCAGAGTATTGGGGTGAGAAACGTCCAGCATGAGGCCCTGCACAGTCTGCATCAAGGATACCAGATCACCAATTTCCTCTTCCTGGAGATTTCTTCTGAATAACGGGGTCCACACCCCACCAACCTCAGAACTGTCCACCACCTGTTCCACCAATGCCTCCAGCTGAGCAGAAATAGCATACAACCTGGGAAATATGAAAGTGAGGGGTGTAGCTGTACACCACTTATCAGACCAAAATGGGCACGACCTGCCATCTCCTACAGTAATATGTGTGCCAGCAAGAATAACATCTGTAGCCTCCAAAACTCCTTTCCAAACTTGAGAGGTCTTATACTCTACCTGTAGGAAGAAGTCCCACACTCTCCCCGAAGAATAGTATTTCTCCCTAATGACTTCACTCCAGAACTTAGAATGGTTAGTACCAAGCTTCCATAACCATTTGGTCAAGAGAGCCAAATTAAAGTCTCGAATGTTTTTAGTGCCAAGGCCCCCATTGTGCTTACTCTTACATACTCAACCCCAGCATATATCATGTCCTCTTCTAGCTGCATCGTTACAACCTGCCCAAAAACATCTGCTACGAATGCCTTCTAGCTGAGAAGCCACAGACTTTGGAATTCTGAATATGGATAGAAAGTATATTGCCAGACTATCAATCACGGACTTGCATAGTGTCAATCGTCCCCTATAAGAAAGCAAGCGTCCTTTCTACCCTGCCAAATGAGAGTGAAATTTGTCGAACAATCGGCTGCCAATCATTGATCTAATGGAGGTAGTGGAAAGAGGAAGGCCCAAGTAGGTAACAGGAAAACAACCAACCTGACAACCAAAAATAGTGGCTGCTCTTATCACTGCCAAATCAGACGTATTGATACCAAAGACAACACTTTTACGGAACTTTACCCTCAACCCAATAACTTCATCCAACAACTCAAGAATCAAGCAAGTGATGTAGACTTGGTCTTCACCTCCAGCTATGAAAATGATGGTATCATCAGCATACTGCAAATGAGTGACCAGTCTACTAAGGGATCCAACTTGGAAACCAGAGATGAACCCTGCATCCCATGCTCGATCCCACATACAACTGAGGGCTTGAGCAACAAGGACAAAAGGAGAGGGGATAGTGGGTCTCCCTGTCTGAGACATCTCCCACCAAGGAAATAAGGAGGAGGCACCCCATTGACTAATGCTGCAAAGGAAGCCGAGGATACACACACTCTGATCCAAAAAACCCATTTATTACCAAAACCCATGTTTCAAACCCAAGAAACCATTTGCATCTGCATCTAGGGACCCAGTGGACAACAATATGTATGTTTGGGGGCCAATGTTGTGCTGAAATCAGGCTGGGGTTGAAATGGCGAGAGATGGGCTGTCGGTACCCTGACCTCCCCAGCACCTGCCAAGGAGCTCCTCGTGATTCACATAGTGAATAATAATATGTAATAAATAATAACTGTGCACTTAACCTCTCTAGTTTTATTCCTCAGAGATCATTAACCAAAACTGAGGGCTTCTAGTGGGTGAAGATGTACAAAAGAGGACGACCATTCTTGAATACGAGCCTGGCCTTAGCTAAGTTATTTAATACACAAAAGCAACAAAAATAAACTGAACAACATAATTGATTCTAAAGAAATCATAAGCACCTTGTTATGAGTTTACCAATAGCTCTGAAAATGAAGAGTATGTGCACCATCACACTCAAAGAAGCAAGGAGGTTTCTACCCTGCAGGTGAATTCTGCATAGTACGAGCGGAATTCATGCACCAACTGGTGCATTTCTAAGTAAATATTTTCTTCTTTATTTTTTAACAGTTAGATTAGAATCTAATGGTTTAGAAAAAACGTGTTAACAGAAACTTGTCTGTTGCAACATTTTAGGAATGTGAAAACACACACACACACACTCCCACCATTCTATTTTCATTATTATGTTCCTTAGAGTAGTAATCAATCTATCATATCCAAAGAAGGAAAGCAAACATATCACCATGTGCTCCTGTGGCATTTAGGACAATCAAAGTGGGAAAGAGTGAGTGACATTTATATTTCTGAAGCAAAAAGTAAATCATCGAAGAATTAAAAGGGTTCAAGATGAATACTACAAAAAAAAGAAACATGAGAAACTGCGAATTGAATTGACTGATGATAAAAAAATAGCAGTAGATACCTCAAGTATTTTCCTCCAGAAATCAATATCTTCAACTGCCATTCTAAGCCATTTTTCATTTGAGTCTGGCCACTTGGATTCAAAGACAAATTTGGCAACATACCCGTCCCCAGTAGAATGCCCAAATGGAAGATGCTGCCATGCATCCTCAGCCAAATGAGGCAAAATTGGAGCGATTATCCTAGTTATTGTTAAAAGATGTGCAGCAAGAACAGTTTGGCAACTCCTCCTGGTAAAACTTTCTGTGCCCCTGAGTTATTATCCATGTTAGTAATAGGAATAAAATGAAAAGCAGGTGGCATATACCATTTGAGGTTACTGATAAGACGTCAGAATAGGTCCACAAAAAGAACAATACTAGAAGAATCATTATTTTCCAACATTACTAATAGCATGCATTAACATTAAGACCGACATCCAATACTTCATATCAATATGTCAACACCAGGACCATAACCCACAGAAAGAACACCAATGAGCCTCAACAGGCCTGCTCTACCTCTGCAGGACAAGTAAAAAATCACAGGATGCATGGACATCTCTGACAATATGTTGTTTTTAAAAGAAAAGCCTGCAAATGAAAAAACTATCACAATACTAAAATGTTAATTTTCTTTTAAAGGAAACAGAGCAAAACTCCCCTCTTCCCTGGCCAGGGGAGGTTACTCCTTCCGTTATGCCAGCAACTTCTTTCGTTAAAGAACTTAGTTCTTTTGATATTTTTGTTGAATTCAGGACTAATTGCTTTGCTTACAAGTAATATCTTAAGCAAATGACATCCCCACCACCATCATCATAGCAGCTTACCCATTATTTGGGGTCGGCTACATGAATCCTATCCTGCAATTTACATATATCCAATGCCATACTTGTAGTTAAACCTAGGAAGGGCAACTCCTTTCTTAGTAAGTCTGACCCATGGTTTGCGGGCTCAGTATGACTGGGTATGACTAGTATCGGTTTTTAAGGTTTACAAGTTCAAGTCGGACTTGAATTGACCCAACTCGTACGAGTTGGACTGAGTCATACTGAGTCTGATCGATACAACTCAATTTTTGGAGAAACTTAGCCATTATCAATCCAATGTTATGACCAATATTGGTCTGACCATCTCATTTAGGTCTTCCTCGAGTTCTCTTACCCTCCACCAATCAGATTTAATCATACTTTCTAATTGGCACCAAGCTTATCGGTTAGTGCACACGACACATGACCAAACTCATAAGCTTAGTGTCAATAGGAGTTATGCCTAGGTCTCCACATATATGTTCACTAACAAAATTCACCCCATTAAGCGGAATAATTCAAACTCTCCCTTCCTCCCTCCACCTCCCATTCCCCCACTCCATATAACTACCCACTCCGCATAACCACCTTTTATAATGTCTTCTTCTCTTGTACATGTGCACTTCTTCCTCTTTTTTAGTCACTGATGTGACATCTTCACATGAGAAGCCTGTTCCCTTGTACAATAGTAATAGATAACAAATCTTATCCTTTCTAGTCTTTCTGCACATCTGTCTCAACATCCTCGTCCCTACACAAAATTTTGTACATGTTTTCTTCCTCCTAGCCCAACACTCACTCCTATATAACAGACCAGGTCTCACAACAGTTTTATAGAACTTTCCTTTGAGCTTCACAAGGACATTTCAATCACGTAGGACTCTTAAATGCACTTCCCACTTCAACCAACCTGCTTTAAGCCTATGTGCAATATTCTCTTTTCCTTTTTTTTTTTGAAAAGTGACAACAGTCGCAATTTCATTGATAAAAACAGGAAGAACAAAGATAGGGAGTAGAAACACCCATAAAGGTAAGAAGAAGAAACACACAAAGGCCCAAAAAACCTCACAGACCCTTTATATCATAGGGTGATGGAGGCTCACAGTAAGTTTTATCAAGAGGATAAAACAGGAAGGAAAAGAGAAGGCCTAGCAGGCCATAGTCTTCCATAGCACGCCTTAATCCAGAAATCCTGATTGTTGTCTTGGACCAAGTTTGCTGCCCTTTCCCCAATCACAGACCAGCTGGAAAGTCTTCCCCATCGAATTACTGACACTAGCAAACTCCTCTCTAAACTTTCTCCTGTACCTCTCAATCCACACAGTCCATAACATAGCAGGGCAAAGTAGAGACCACATCTCCTTTTGTGCTGGACAGAGGCACATTTGTTCCCAGTTCCATTACTGAGTGTTGATCCGTCCATCTAATATCAAATATTCTACACAAAATATTCCATTGAAAATTAGCAATACTGCATCCAATGAAAAGGTGGTCCTGATCTTCCTCAAAAGAAGAACAGAACATGCATCTAGACTGTTGAATGTGGAGTATCTTGCTGATCCTCCGAGCAGGTGGCAGTCTATTCCAAGCAATCCTCCAAAGGAACAGTCTAATTTAGTTTGGTAAAATTTTGGCCCAAACAAAATCCTTCCACCAAACTCTACAACCTCCATCATTAAGAACTTTCACCAAAGAGTTCACCGAAAATTCCCCATTATTATTCCATCTCCATGTTCATTTATCTTGTTGTTCAGATGAAATCTGAATCTGATCAACAATGTTGAGCAAGGAAATCAGCTTCTCAAACTCAATGTCCGTGGGGTTCCTTCTAAGCACTGTGTTCAATTCTCCCCTGTTGACATTAGGCAAGACATTTGATATTAATTCTTCGGTATTTCTGGCAATAGAAATCAGATTACTGAATAGACTAGCCAAAGTTGCTTCAGATCACCATTTATCCTTCCAGAAAAAAAAACTGTTCACTATTCCCCACATGTAATTTGAAGGAAATAGGCAAAATATCTGCAGTCTTGACAATGTGCTTCCAGATTGGTGATAAGTTACTAGTATTCGATGGGTAAAGGCACCATCTACTGCTACTGGGGATATGTCTCTCTTTAACAATCAAAGCCCACAAAGCTTCATGGTCATCTCCCAGCCTCCATAACCATTTCGCAAGCACGGCCTTATTAAAAATGGCAATTTTAATAAGACCAACCCCCCCTTGATCCTTGCTTTTACATACATTCCTCCATTTGATGAGATGAAGAGCTTTCTTTTCCTTGTTCCATCCTGACCAGAAGAAATGACTTCTTGTAGCTTGAATGATTCTTTCCACCTTCGTTGGCATTTTGAAGATAGAGACAAAATATATTGGCATTGAATAAAGCATCGTTTGGAGAGAATCCATCTCCCAGCAGCTGAAAGAAGTTGCCCTTTCCATCCTTCCAATCTATTCTCAAATTTCTTGATTAGAGGGGTCCCAATCCCTTGCTTTAATTGCCACATCAGTCAGCGGCAGCCTAGATACTTGATTGGAAATTGAGACCCTTTACATTCCATGGTTCTGGCAATCCCCATCAATCTGTCTTGAATCATATTGATTCCTACAACCTCAGACTTCTCATAGTTGATTTTGAGCCCGGTGATTAGTTCTACTAGTGCCAACAATTCCTCGATGTTCTGAACATTCTCATCCTTTCATGAAGTGAATAACAAAGTGTCATCCGCAAATTGTAAGTGTGTGAGCTGCACTCCGTTTCTGCCAATATAAAACCCATCAACTAGATCCAATTTGGGTGCTTTCTCCCACATAGAACTTGAAACCTGGCCAGTGAGTAAGAAAATGAGAGGAGAGATTGGATCACCTTGTCTAATGCCTCTTGAAGCATTAAAATACCCGCATGGCTCTCCATTAACAAGGATAGAAAATCTTATGAATGAAATGCAACACATCAGCCATTCAATCCATTTTTTATTAAATCCCATCAATTCTAAGGTTCTTTTAACACATCTCCAGCTAACTCTCTCATAAGCATTTTCAAAGTCAAGCTTCAAAAGCACCCCTTGTCTATTCCTGCTCTTTTGGAAGTGAATAGCCTCATAAGCTGTCATATAGTTGTCCAGAATAAATCTCCCTTTCTGAAATGCTGATTGGTTCTTGTCAACAAGTTGCACAAGAACCTTTTCGAACTTTGAAGCTAGAACCTTAGTAATAATTTTGTAACAACCATCAATAAGCTAATTGGTCGAAAATCAGACATTCTTTCAGCTCCCTCAGTTTTCGGAATTAACACAATGTGTGTAGAGTTAAGGCACTTGATACTATAGGATCTATCCTGCAATTCCTTCACAACATTCAGCAAATCTTCCTTGATCATTTCCCAAGAAAACTGATAGAAACCCGAAGAAAATCCATCGGGACCAGGTGCTTTATTGGGATTCATGCTAAAAACTGCTTTCTTGATTTCATCCTCTGAAATAGTTGAGCATAAAGAATCGGCATCAGCAGCTTCTAGCTTCGGCAGCAACCCATCTATCAAATGTGGTCTCTGTGTTGCATCCTCCTCAAACAAATCTTCATAGAATTTAACGAACCTTCCTTTGATCTCATTTGGGTTATCAATCAGCTCATCCCCCTCTTTTATAAATTCAATTCTCAAGGAACTCTTCCTGGCACTAGCCACAGCATGGAGGAAGGCAGTATTTTATCTCCTCCAGCCAGCCAATGCTCCCTGGCTCATTGTTTCCATTTAATCTCTTCTTGAAGCAACAATTCATTATAAAGATACTTGTGCCTTTTTAATTTCTGATCTTCTTCCACTGATAGCAGCCCCTGCTCACTTTGAGCTTCAAGATGTTCAATTATCTGCAGCAACTCTTGTCTTCTCTCAGCAACTTTCCCAAAGGTCTGAATAACCCATTTTTTCAAGCATTTCCTCAGTCATTTAAGTTTCAAAAGGAAAGAAAATGCAGCATACTCAGCTGATGGAGCCTCCCTCTACCACTTACCAACTCTTTAAACCCTTGATGTCTATGCCAAGCCAATTTGTATTTGAACAATGTCAATTTCTTACCTTCTTCTCCTGTTGTGAGTTGCAAAGGAATATGATCAGACGCTAACCTGTTCAACCCCTTCATATAAGAGCATGGAAACATGTTAAACCATACTGTGAAAATTAAGATTCTGTCAATTCTTGACTGCTTGCTGGAATATTGAAGATTCGACCATGTATATTTCCTACTTGGAAGTTCCAAATCTATCAACTGACTTTCCCTTATCCACTGGTTAAATTCTTCCATCTCTGTAGTCCATGTCTGTCTTCCAGACCATTCCCAAGGATACCTCACACAGTTGAAAACACCCCCCCCCCCCACCCACACGATACACCAGGCTAATCCCCTCCCCCCACACCCACATGATACACCAGGCTGCCCCCTGAAACAAACTTTGCAGTCTAATTAGCTCTTGGAAAAATAGTTTTCTTTTTTGTTCTATATGAGGCCTATACACAGAAGTGATAACCCACATAGATGAAGAAGAGTTACTGGAAAAACTAACAGATGCTAAATTCTCCAGTATCAGCAATAAAACCATTAAACTTGCTGCCATTTCATCGAATAAGTTGCTCTCTTTTCAACCCAGCTTCAGGGAAAACAGAACAACTCTTCAATGTAGACCCTCCCAATTTTTTAAACACTTGATCATCTACCGAAGCCGTCTTAGTTTCGTGTATATAAAATAGTCCAGGTGAAGAGAACTAACCTTGTCCTCAACAACTAACATCTTGAGAGCACTATTTAAGTCCCCTAATATTCCAAGACACAAGCTTCATGATGAGAACAGATTATTCTCCACCCCTTTTCCCTTCTTTTCTTTTAAGCTGTCCAACACTTCATTGTTCTTAACAAAATTGATTTGTCTCTTCCCAATCTTAGTACCACCACCCTGTCCTTTCTTCTTGGAAGAATTTTGTAAAGCATCATTTCTTCTTAACTTCTTCAGGAAGCTTAATACCACCCCTTCCTGACCTTGAAAACAAACTCCAAAACTGAATAATTTCATCTTCCCAATGCTCTTCTGACACTGGAACGATCATTGCAACTCGATCAGGTATCGGCAGAAAAGGAACAAACTGATTAACTGATCTCATAGCCGTAGATAGCTCTGTATTTGTCTCTCCCTCATCCTGTTTCTGAATAATATCATCTGTACTCAAGTGCAAATTCCACTCTTGCACATCAGATCGAACACTATTCTTTGACCCTTCCTTGAATATCACTATCTGATTGTTCTGCATAATATCACCTTCCAGAAACCTTGTCCCAGAAGGCCACAAGGGAGAATCCAACAGGGGACCCTGCATCTCAGACACTCCTCTTCTGGAACCATTCCCATCAAAAGAGGACAGATGGGGATCAATGCTAGAGATTGAACCATCAGGAACCATAGTAGTGTGAGTAGAGAGAGCAGGAAGGATACCAAGATGGGCTGGATCAGAAGACTGTTTCTGAGTGGAAGCACGGTTCTGCCAGTCAGTACCGATACTGTTCTTGAATCGCAAGAACAGTAACAATGTCCCGAGGAAGAAGATACCGGTTCGCCCATCGGTTTGCAGCTTCAAGTGAACCGGCTTTAACCTCAGCCACAGGAATACTCCAGTTCATGAGTAAGACAGGATCCGGATTAACAAACAAATCTGAAACCTGTACCGGAATACCCGTGCCCAAGACTGCTCGTCTCCCCTACCCGGTGTAGCATCTACATGATCAAGGGAAATCTTCACGCCACTATTTCAGCCTCGGGAACACCTGACCCCATCTCAGCAACCCTTGCTTCAAGCAGTGCAATGTCCACAAATGGAAGATCCGCTCCAGACCTGGAAAAAGCTTCTCTTGGGACAGGTCCCAAGATACCCATATTGCAGACATGCCTCAGAACAACAACAGCATGACAGAGCTAAGTTCCTCTTCCTTGATGATTGCACTTCCTCTGAGTCACCATCGCCAAGTCACTATGACTCGGAAGATCTTCCACTGCAGCCACCACCATCGAAACCTTGTTTAAGGGAGAAGAAGACGCTCCGGAGCCTCTGTTTTCTGTTTGTAGCCCAATCATGCCGATACTTCTTGTATGCTGACACAACCTCCGCCCATGTCCATTGATCACTCTGACTAGAAGAAGTAGAACGACCGTCGTCTTCTACATCAATAAGGACCAGAATGCTGTGCCCCCCACCAGGATCTTGATCTTATTTCGAATATCCTCCAAGTGTTCAACATCAACCAAGACATGGGCAAAGGACAACTCTTCACTCCTCAGAGTCTTCGCGTCAACTCTTTTGAGAATTCCAAATGTGGAAGTGATGGCCTGGAATGTAGCCACATTCCACAGGTGGAAAGGAACCCCTCGCAACGAACACCAAGCAGAGGCTCCAACTTGTACAGGAAAGGTCCCCCAACATCTGCCTTCCAATGGGAGAAAGACAGAGTTGGACTCTCCATGTTCAGGGTCCCAGGGAGCAAA
Source organism: Zantedeschia hybrid cultivar (assembly GCA_030544215.1). Taxonomy (NCBI): domain Eukaryota; kingdom Viridiplantae; phylum Streptophyta; class Magnoliopsida; order Alismatales; family Araceae; genus Zantedeschia; species Zantedeschia hybrid cultivar. Next base: position 25,846,267 of record JARZZO010000012.1, read on the forward strand.
CTTGCTTACTCCACTCGAGAGAATCAGATTTCACCAAGAACCCCTTATCACTAAACTGATGAATCCACCAAGACTTCACTTCCGGCCGGTGGCTCTGCAGACTGGAACGCAGAGCATCCTTGCAAGTCTTCTCCAAAAAGCCTTTCCTAGTGTACCTGATAACCTTAATTATGACACTCTGTTCCAGCTTCCCTTTAGCCTCTCCTATCTCCAGAGCCCAAGGAACATCAACAGTTGTAGATAACACCCTATCACCATGACCCCGACCTTCCCCTTCTTCCTGCCTGACTCTCCGGCTATCTACTATATGTTCTTCCTTCCTTGTGGCCAAAGAAGCAGAATCAGCCCACCGTCTATGACCTACTCCTGAACAGAGAAGGCAGCGAACTGGCTCCCTACAAAACTTTGCATGGTGGCCTCTCGCCAAGCAGTGGGTGCAAGTATCCTTCTCCACGGGGATCCTGCACTGTGCTGGTGCCATGGAGAAAGAAGACTTGCAAACTCTCCTTCCCCGAGCAACTACCCACCCATCAGTCTCCTCAGCAGCCACCCTACCAGCACAATCCTTCCTCGCACCACCTTCCTCCATTAGATGAGCCCCTGTGAACATCTTTCTATTAGAAGATATTTATTGGTTGGTACACTGGCTAGAGAGCTATGAATACATTATTCTCTTCCTTCTCTCCATTCTCTTGAATAATAAAACACAAATATCAGAAATTACTATCTATGAGAATAACTTGACCATCGATCACTACCACTATCAAATCATCTTGGTTTACCTGTATATTTGCTGAAATTATATTTCATATATATGAGTTAGATTATATATTTTATTTAATTCATAAAGACATATTTTCCCTTTTATTACGTGTAATATCTCAAGTAAATGGAATGAAATTAAGTAAAAACTAAATGATATTAAGTTGATCTTAGAGGAGTCCTCTATTTTCAGAAAGGTCAGTTGGAGGAGTTTCAGTGTTTAAAGTGTTGCCGTCTTTAGATTGGTTCTACTTCTACGTTCTCAGTAGACCAATCTTCACTGTTGTGGTTTTTTTTTCTTTTACCTGTCTGCACTCTTCTTTCGTTGGTGTTCGGATGAGCTGCTTGATTTTGGTATTTGAGGGGTATACCAAAGTGTCCTTGTATGGGGTTACCCAGGAGTATCTTCACTTGTACATTTCTTTATCAATGAATTGTGGCTTTATGTCACCTTTAAAAAAAAAGTAACAGAAAACAGAGTAGCCTATAAGGTTGTGGAACTCTAGTTGTAAAACCAGTGAGTATTGAAAATAATATCTCCATGGACTAAACTGTAACTATTTTAAGTATGGGTATTTGTGCAAAAGTTTCAACCTACCTAGGTCAGTTTTGCTTTCATTATTTCCCACCTCTACTCTTGACAATAGCCTTCTTATTTCTTAATTTTATTAGATACTGGTATACTACGTGTATATTTTAGTCTTTCTTATGCTTTGGACATACACATCATTTATTTATTATAGGTTGATGTTGGGTTTAGGGTCATATCATTTAAAACAGTACAGTGAGGTGTGAAAACACCAATGTGACACTTTTTTAGGCTGGACCCTACAAAACTATGGATTAAGTATACCTTGTAGTGTGGTTAGACATGAGAAATATGGATTTAAAGTTATTATCTATGCAGATAGTTTAGAGAATAACTCTAGTTGCTAGATGACACCGTTCACAGTGGTCTCCCTTGCACAAATATTTTGACAGCATCTTCCCTACACGGGAGTCAAAATCTCACGTGAAGGTGGTTGGAACATGGAAAAAGACAAGACAGCAGAGGGACACATGGAGAGTAAATGGGATAGGTCTCCTACCTCCAAATGGAGGGCCCCATCCTCCCCGAGCTCGCCCTGACGACCCCACATATAGCCCTTGCTTCCAGCTTGATCCTCGCATGAAATAGGGTGAAGAAGAGCCACTTGCACAATTCTGGAAATTTCTTCCAGAATTTTAGAAATTCCCCAAGCTCCCTCTCTTTTCTAGGTCATTGGAGAAACCCTCCCCAGCTTCTCTCTCACCTCCTATGTCTTTCTTCTGCCTTCTCCTCTTTTCTTTCTCCTCCTATCTCACTCTCTGTCTCTCTTCCCACTGGGAACGCACAGCCCATAATGGGCTGTGCCCTGGCCACCCACCTCCTGTTATATATAAGGAGGTGGGAGGTAATGGCTCAGCTAGGAGGCTGAACCGCCTCTCACTAATTTAAGTGAGTCCACTAAGGGTGCAAATGTCCATGGACAATGGCCTATTAAGAGATCTACTAAGGCCCATTAAGGTTTTTGTAAAATTTAGCATAAAATGTTATAGTTGTCATAGTTTTTATTTTCAACCCCAAATAAATAATTTATGCATATACTATAACAGTGTCACAGCAGTGGCTCATCTTGACAGGTTTACAGGTTCTCTTTATTTCCATGAACATCATTTTAAGTAAATGATCATTTAATTATGATATTACATATAAGCAAAGGAAGTACCCCTCATTTGATTCCATTAAAAATATTAGAAAAATCATATCTCCAATATATAAAAAGTCAACTCTACAAGAAGAAAAAACATGTTTCTGACGACATCATTAAGACACCTCCATAAAACGTCCTTCTCTAATTAATATACAAATCCCATAAATCATGTTGACCATCCTCTGTTAAAAACATAAAGTCTGGCAGAATAAGTCAAGGCTATATGGTACTTTTCCAAGGAACCCGAGTGTCCTACTAACAGGACAACCACGTCAAGGGGTATGTCTGGACTGGGCAAACCTTGCAACCAACATGTAAAGTGTCTAACAATAACTTACCACAAGAGTCATTAATGTTAATCTATTAGATTAGGGCTCTCTAAATAATTTTCAAATAAACACTCAAGTTTGAATATGTGTATATATTTTTAAAGGTTTGATATACCTTTGTAGACAAATTAGGGATTTAAATAAGTTTCTTTAAGGAGTTTTAAAGTCACTTTTTAAAGGATTTTAGGTTAGCTTCTCAGAGGCTTTAGGGCTCTGTAAGCCTGGGTCTTAAATATCAAGAACCATTATCCGTAGCCTTCCTTCTCATACATATAGAGAGAGAAAGAGAGAGAGAGAGTCTTGATCTCTGCAATATCTCCGGAACTTTCTCTTCGAACATTATGAGATGGCACTAGGATAAAAAAAAGCACTACTTTTGAACTGAAAGTGGGCTGCACCACCAAGGTAGCACAATCAACAGGTAGAGGGACTCCTCGACCAAAAGAAAGAAAAATTAACCATACCAGGTTGTGCCTAGCATGAATCACTTCTCCCCACTCTTTAACAGAAACTCTCAGAGAAAACTTACTCCAATAATAAACCAAAGGCACAGCTGAAAAAGAAATATTTTCAACATACACTTTACCACCCGGAAGATACAATTGTCGCATTCCCCCCAGTTCCAAATACTCCAGCAAATTGACATTTGGGATGAGGAGAATCTGGCTTTTACTGCTTTTCCCGAACTGTTGTCCACAAAGTTTTAAAATGCCTAGGCGGACTGCCTAGTCGGCGAGGCGGGCGCCTCATCAATGAGGCGGTTGTTTTGTTACGTTTTTACATTTTACATAATATTTATGCACCATTTGGCCTGGACATAGTTTCATTTCTAATAACATTTGGAAATTTTTACCATATGATAATAAAAAAGAAGGAATAGTTATAACCTACTTTCACTTTTCTTTTTTTTCTTTTTGGAACTGTCTTACTTTTACTTTTCAAACAAAGTATGAGAGATGTAGATAATACATAACTAAAGATGAAGATCAAGAGTCACATTTGTTGAGGTATGAGGCTATTAGCAAATATTGTTGCATTTCAATAATTTATGTGTGCAATGTTTTCTAAGAAATCCTATAACTACATACCAAGATTGAGAATTAAAATGCAACAATGCATACAAGGGAAAATTAGTAAGGAGTCCAACCAATGCATACAAAGCGAGAAAAGGGATGAAGATGCCATTCCCTATTTATTGATGTAGGATTAATGTAGCCTCTTATTCTAATCATAAATCTAACCATGAACAAACATACAACCAATGAAGCAAGTTTGATACCTATACAAAGAACTTATAGTTGTTACTATAAGTTTTCTAGTCGTACTAACATCTAGAGATAGAACACATGCTATGTAATGTATTATCAAGGACATTTAAGTAATTGCATATTTACATGAGGGGAAAATCGATCAGACAAAACTGTCAAGAAAAATCCGAGGCGGAAACCTCCGAGGCGGCCAGCCCATCCGCGACACCTAGGTGGACTGCCTAATCGTCTAGGCGGCCGCTTCTTAAAACAGTGAAAGATTACAAAATGACTCCCGCATGTCGTGGATATAATTGAAGGAAAAGTGCACTTGATCAAGCTAAGCAAAAATCTTCAGACCTCCCAAGTGATAGAGCAGCTGATGAACAAATGCTCTACATCTTCACGTTCATTCCCACAGAAAAAACAAATAGTATTGCTGTCCTCCTGTACAGCTTGGTAACCAACCTCCGTGGAAACAATAACCGCATAAAGACCCATATTTTTAGGGACTTAACCTTCCAAATTTCTAAATTTTCGGTAAGTAGGAAGATTTCCTTCAATGGATTGGAAAAGGAATTTTACTGAGAATCTCCCACTCTCTACGACAAGCAATCTTCTACTTTATAATCCTTGAGCCCCCTTCTGTAATATTCCAAAAAAGCAATCCTTGCATATGTATAATGCACTTTTGCATTGTTCTCATTATTATTGTCTTAATTTAGTCACACTGAACGGTAAGTGTATAAGATTTAAAATTTTCTTTAAGATATATTAGTTTATCATAATCTGGCTTGCAATTCCTGATCCGTTAGAGATATCTTCTCTTTGGCTTTTCGAGAAGATGTTGAGATCTATGTGGCATTCCTTGCACCGAGTGCAAATACACCATATATTTATATCAACCTCTCTAAGATGTTGCACATTTTCCTGCTGTTTCCACCTAATCTCCACCCTAAAAAGCCATTCACTACATAATTGTTTTGGCTACTTTCACATCCTTTTCTGACAACTCATCTTCCTTCTCTTTTGCATCAAGTTTGTATAAAGTAACACACCTAATGATTGCTGCTGCCCCCAAAACTTCCCTACTTCATCTCTCCATGGCCTGTCCAACCCTCTTAAGTTTTCCCCTTTTTTCTTAGATCCTAAGCATGCAATTCTTTTATTTAGATCATCCCTCCACTGGGCTACCAACTTTCTAAACTCTTCATGTCATATTCGAACCACCTCATATCTGAATATCCTTGTCGTCTTAGACCTATACCCAACATAATGGTAAATAATCTAAGACTGATCGCGGTAAATGTTCGCTTTAGTTCTTGGAGATTTCCATTCAACAAATATTAAGAATGCTGCATCTGATTGTTCCGCTCTTTGAAGTTGGACAATGAAAACAGTCTATTTTGGACACCTCTTTTGACCACACTGCATATCTTGATCCATTGTAATAATTCTTCCAATCTGACTGGCGCGTCTTTGTTATGTACCCTCACTGTTTTCTAACGTTTTGAAGTGTTTACTTTGGTGGGGGAATCTTGGCAGAGGAGACAGGGACATATCAAATTTGGCTTTATTCCCATCACATAATCATGAACTTTAGGAGCTTGGCACTTGCACATGTGTATTGCTACTGTCTTGGAGCTTTTGTGCCTAAAGGTACACAGGTTTTGTACTCGGATTCCTGTAGTAATGAGCTGAGGTTTGATGGTCACCCATGGGCGCAGTTCCAAGGAAGGTAATGAAGTGCACAGACTGAAGGAACAAATATTAAGAGCCTTCAGTGTATCATTTTTGGAACAATAAAGAAAATGAATATTCTCAAAGTCATGAGACATGCATAATAAGGTTAAGATCAACAAACAATGTTAAGGTGCTCAGAAATGACTTAATTAACTGAAAAGACCGGTACATGAAACAAAGAATGCATACCCAACATAAAGCCGGTCTTTGGCAACATCAAAATAGAAATTTGACAGGTCAACAATAGCAAAGCGCTGCATGATCTGAAACACAAGAAAAACTATGTAAGAACAAAAACAGCTGTAAGCAGTAAAAAAGCAGTATCAAACCTTGGAAAAAGGAGTGTAGCAAGTCAAAAAACATTGAGCCATTAATTGTCAGGAAGAAAATATTTTTTTTCTTGGGCAGTGGCACAAGGCACAATTCATAAGTAAATAAAAATGCACGAAAGTACATATGCAAGGAGCAACAAAAACACTCTGCATACACAAGAATAATTGTTGGAAAAAGATTGGACAGAGTGCATTCAATTATCATTCTTTGAGGTTTTAAAATCAAGAAAGGCAGAATGATGGAGATTTTCTCTCGAATAAGCACCATTACTTGTGTTAAATGTAGGTTGCTTTTTTGTATTCAATTTCTTAGAAATAAGTCCCTTTAAGCTTTGTGGAAATGTGGTCTCCCATCCGATCAGTGATATACCTGTCGCATATGACTAGAGACAACCAGAAAGTTTCCAGTTACCATGGCTTGTTGAATCAGCTGGTTTGTCCTGGAATCAGCACCCCGAATTCAGTTGGGTGGAAGGTCAACTGATTCCCCTAGAAACTGCTATAAGAAAAATGGCCGACATTGTTAGGACCAAAAAAAAAACAAGAAAATTAATCTGACATCAGCTAAATCTGCTGATCTCATTGTGTATTGGGTGGGTCCTCAACCCTATTTTCTGTCACATTCAGGTTCCTGAGATTGAATAGTGAGGAAAGTGAGACATACCCATCCCCTCACTGCCACAACCTGTTGGTGATGGCCAGCAGATACCTGGTACTGAAGAAGGGGAAAAAAAGATGAAAATAAAAACAAGTGAGAAAGGCAAAAAAAAGTAGGGAAAAGTTAGGAGAGAAATGAAAGTGGGAATTTACAATGACTCAGTCACAAGCCGAGTAGTAGGAAAGGGCTATCCACAAAGTAAGTCGGGGTGGAGCTGCCACGCTGTGGATCCACCATTATGTCTGGAGGCTGGGGCAAGGTTGAATCGGATCAGTCCCATATTGGAAAATGGGATAAAGTTACTGAGATATATGAAAGATCTGGATCCATAACTTGCGAGGCACCTTTTAGAGAAGATTGTGCACGTTAGGTCAAAGTAGATAATATCTCGTAAGGATTAGATTGGATCATTATAGAACGATATCAGAAAAAGAACATGCAGTATGATAAAGACTAGTTTGGAAATGAATCACGTAGAAGTTGGGGGGCATGTGGTGACCTAGTTACGAGACAAATAGGAAGAAACAAGTGCAAAGTAAGTCGGAGTGAAGCTGCCATCCTTCCATGGTATGGAGGTACCATTGTGTCTGGGAGCTGGGGCGAGGGTGAATCAAATTAGTTCCATATTGAAAATTGGGAAAAAGTTATTGGGCCATTTATGGACTTAATCCCTAACTTGTGACATGTGAGGCACCTTTTGTGGACAAAACTATACAGGCTGGGCCCAAAATGGACAATACCTTACAAGGGATATATTGGATCCTATGTAGTTAGAGGCATGAGAGGCGACCGAGGGGTCGCCTCACCTTAAACGCCTAGGCGATGGCCTAGGTTTGAGGTAACATTTTATTAAAAATTTAAAGGAAATCAGATATTTAAATATACTATTAACTATATCAAAAGCACATATAAAACTCATACAAAATGACTTATTCTTCCGCTCAAATATAACCAAGAAAGTTTAAAATCTACAAAATTGAAACCAAATTTAATCAAATCAAGATGTAATCAACTCACTCATAAAAAAAATTTATGCTAAATAAACACTCCATAAATGAAAATTTATCAAATAAGTGCTAAATTAACACACCATAAACACACAAATTCATATTAAATAAGCCTATTACAAGATCCAAATGTTTCTAAAGAAACCAACATATCCAAATAAGTCTATTAATACATCCCGATAATAAAGTTTCCTCTCTTAAGCCTCACGCATTTCTCACTCTTAGAATCATCACCTTCCTTAGTTGGAAGTTCTCCCTTCAATGCCTTCATTATATCATCAAAGCCAATATCAACTTCATCAATAGATTCCAACGAGGAACTTATTGCAGTCACTTTTCCTTTCCCTAAAAAATACTTTTTTTGATATCGACCTCATATTAGGACCATTTTCTTCACTAATCCATGCAACAATTTCAACTTCTGGCTATGTAAGGTCTTCATCTTCATGCGCAAAGTCTTCGTCATCATGAGGATGAGCCATCCACTTATTACAATCATTAGTATCATCCAAACATATAGGATCAAACTCAATTTACTAGAAACGTAGAAAGCAATCTCAAGGTCGTTGATTGTATTGCACAAAGATGAGATCATTGAGCTTCCACTCCAACCTATTCATTTTCTTAGTGAGCACCTAACAAAATAATATTCTTATATGATAAAAAATAAAAAATAAACATAACTATGTTATTCATAGAAATTAATAAATATCTAACCTACTCAAATTTACTCCAGTTGCATTCACAATTGGATGTGCTACATGTTAGGCTTAAGATGCAAATAGTCATCTTTTGCAAGTTAGGGCTCTTACTCCCAAAATCAACCTACCAATTAAACACATTACACATCCAAAATAAAAATTAATGTTCATCTTAATAAGAAATTAATGAATAAAAATCAAAGTTCATAAGGACTTTTTTTAATATGGATGGTACCATTCGTATTATAAAAGAGAAAAAATAGATATGTACAAAGTATAAAGGGTAAACAACAAAAGTCCCTCACATACAAATACACCAAGAAGGTGCGGCTCATGAAGCGTTCTCCTCCAATAGACAAAACAAGGAGGAGTTACAACAATCCACTTTACAACAAATTCTAGCCACTCTTTAGCTTTACGACTAACAAAAGAAAAAGCCATATCATTGCAGTCAGTTTCCCTCCTGAAAATCATGCTATTCCTTTCTATTCATAAGGAAATATACTAGGATTAGATATAGAGTATAGTCCATTGCCTTATGGCCATTTCCTTCCCAAAAAAGTCCATGGCATTCCTATAACATGCCGGCTCCTTGGTAATCTCATCTTGTATTTAAGGATTAGGAACTAGCTTCTCAATACAATCATAAAGTCCTAGCTTCACTTCGCGATCAGAATCAATTTATGGATTAGAATAATAAAACTAAGGTTGATGTAGTAACCAGCCGCATGTAAAGGGTGATGAAGCTGAAAATCCCACCTCCTATGAATGATCTCTCAAGGTGGACCATACTTGTCCACCTTTCTACCCAGAACCTTCTTGATGCTTTCCTTGGCACGCTCCATGCCTTCATAACTCACCTGGCTTTTCTCTATTAACCTACCTTAAAACCATGACAAGATACTTAAATATTTTTTATCCATAGACAACTGCATTCTAAAATTGAATCTTCAAAATTGTGTCTTGTGCCTTCTTTCCTTCACCACTGCTTGCCCATCAGTTGTTAAAAGTCCATTCAGTAGACATAAATGTTCTCCTCAAGCCATCTTTACAAGCCATCAATTTTGCAGATTAAGGTAGTTGATAGCAAAGCAGGTCAAAGCTACATATACAAGATTTTTTTGATTTGTATGCTTTATTGTCATAGCAAGCACCATCGTATGTGCATAGATAAATGTGGTAATCATCTTTACCTTGTAAAATATCCTCCAATATTAAGTCTATGTAATGGGTAATATACGGTGCCTAAAACAAATGTGGGTAAACTACCGTGCACATTCTCTCTGTAATTACATAACTTGCTTCATTGTCCGTAATGACCTGTATCACATTGTCCGCACTAACTTTTATGACTATCTTGTTTAACAAGTCCGCCGACGACTTTACACCTTTAACAAGTTGTGATGTATCAATGGATCTCAAGAATATAGTTTTAGAAGATGAATTGACCAAAACGTTGACTAAAGTATGCGCTTTCTCAACTATCCATGCATCAGACATAATGGTACAACCATACTTCACCCAACTAACCTTTGTATGTCCACCAATTCTCGAATCTTTTATATTTTGGTTTGGAGAAGGGTCTCACAAATTTGATGGTAGCTCACTATTGCCAAGTGACCAAGGCAATAGCCTACCGCCTTACTACTTAGGTGACAAGGCAACCGCCTAGGCGAAGCCTAATTTAAATTACCTAGTACATTTCAAGAGGACTGCTACCTACATTTTCCATCATATTAAATTCTATTTTTATCAATATATAAGGGTAGCAAACTAGCAATGGCATTTATAACATTCAACATTTACCTATAATGTAGAAGGAAAAATATAATAAATGACAAAATTAAGAAACATTAGCAAATTATTAAGGAAAAAACTAATGAGAATTTGGGAGTACCTATCAATCAAGATGAAAGATATGATATTTACTAGTTAAATGATCAGGATGTGTAAAGAAAACATAAGATATATTTAAGATTCCATTATTTCCAATGACTGAGAGAGAGAGAGAGAGAGAGAGAGGAAACATGTTATGTTCTAGCAAAAGAATCCCATCGAAAATGGGAACCGAGTGAGAAGTTTGATCGCCATTTCCTTATTCTGACATAAAGAATGGGAGTTTTACAGAAATACCCATCAACCTTTTTATAATAACTAAAGCGAACCTAAAAAGAAGGCGAATTGTTTCCAAAATAAAGCAGGTTGGGCAGGCTTAGACGGCCTAGTCAAGTGCCTTAATGGGCTGCTCACCTAGGCGCCAGGTTGCCTTGGGCAAACATGAAATGTCTTGTCACCTAGCCGTCACCCCTAAGTGACGCCTTGAAAACAATATGGTAGCTAGGGCCTTTTAATCGCGGACTAAATTGTCATATACCTTCCAACATTGTTCGAAACTATTCAAACACATGGTGTTAAATGGGATTCTAACTTGATACACCCACCTAGCTATACATTGGATGACCCTTTCTTATGCCTTCTTTTTGTGTTTCTTGTCCTTGATAGACTTGCCCTTTGAATCTTCAGGATTTGGAGTGCAGAATCTATTCAGTGGTCATTTCATCTGTAAAGGCCTTGCTAGCATGTCATCAAGTTGATTCACCTCTAGGGATGAATCTTTAGAAGTTGAATCCCTAAAAGGATCATCTTGACTTTCTGCTTCTCTAACCATACATTTCTTCTTAATTCTTGCTTGCTTTGATTATTCCATGTGTTGTTAGATTCTTCTTTTGCCTTCGGCGTGGCCTTCAAACAAGTTGTCACATTTGTAGATGTCCCTACTTTATGTTGCTTCAAATGGTGAATCCCTCCTTTACAATCCTTCTTAGTTCTGACAAAAATTACACCTTATCCAATCCATGTTATTTGGATTCACAGGGTTCCAAAGCAAACAATGGATGGTCCAGATGAAGCACTCGAATAGGAAACATGTAGTCAAGTGTTCAAGAAGGCATGCGATTGATAACGTATGCGGCAGTCAGGACAACATCTGCCTAAAATTTCTTAGGCAACTGATGTTATAAGAGAAGAGTTAGAGAGGTCTCAAGAATATGTCTATTTTTTCTTTCTACCATCCCATTCTATTGGGGGGAATAAGCACACAAGGATTCATGAACGATTCCCTCATTTTCCATAAAGATATTAAAGATCTACCCAAAGTATTCTCTTGCATTGTCAGATTTTAAATTGATTTTCAACCATTTTGCAAAACACTTGAATGATGCGAGGTACTTCTTCTCGGGATTTCCTAAGGTAGATCCAACAACAATGGGAGAAGTCGTCAATAAAACTAATGAAACAACGATGACCATCCATAGAAGGAACAAGAAATGGGCTTCAAACATTAGAATGAACAAGTTGAAAAGAAAAAGTGATTTTATTCATAGAATCTGAAAATTGGTTCTACAATACTTAGCTAATTGACACACTTGATACTGAAGAGTGTCAACTTTTATTGACCTGAACAAAGAAGGAAACAGGACTTGTAATGACTTAAAAGGACAAATGCCCTGAACGACAGTGCCACAAATGGATCGCTGCAAGTTTCTTATTCATGTCATCATCAACACTCGACTGAAACGTAGCTCTACTACCAGGCTCCAAATGATATAGGCCTCCCACTTTACGACCAATCTCAATCGTCCGCTCATGTTTCAAGTCCTGAAAAATACAATATGTAGGAAGAATGTCACTGAGCAGTCATGAGATTTAGTCAGGCTGCTAACAGATAAAAGATTAATAAGTAAGATAGGAACATGAAGTACATAAGACAGAAGCAGGTCATCATTAAGGTTTATGGAATCTTTGTCCGCCATTATAGCGCGGGTACCATCTGCACTGGTGACCTTCTCTTGTCTAGAACTCAAGGAATAATAAGTAAAGAGAGAAGAGATACCAGTCATATGATCTGTAGCTCTGGAGTCAATCACTTAAGAGCTACGAGGGGAAGTAGAGTGAGTGACACTCAAAGCCGCCCCTGTAATACTTGAGGTGGAAGGTGTGGCGACAGTTAAGGATGTCCCAAGCTAAGAAAGGATCCGCTAAAGATGGAGAATGTCACTAGAGGAGAGCACAGATGCCTAAGAAAGCAGTGAATCCACCATTTAAAGAGGAATTAGAAGGATCACTCTGGCCTTAATTGATGGCAACATTACTCTTTGTTTGTTGTCCACTCTTTGCATTCCTGAATTTCAACGGCTTCATATCAGGATAGAGGTCTCAACACTTATCCACATTGTGGTTCTCTTTCCCACAGTATGGACAATGTCTTTCAAGCTTCCCTTAGCCATTGTCACCCTTTCCAAGCTTGGAAAAAGTGTTGGCCAGCGCAGAGGATTCCACCAATACTTGCCCACCAGCTACTACAGTACCTCCAGCCATAGCCTTCTTTCGTCCTTCTTCCCTCAGTACCTTGTGATACACTTGTTCAAAGGACGGAAGAGGGTCAAGGCTTAGTACATAAGCCCTTAAATTCTCATCCTCAGAGGTGAGACTAGCAAGAAATTTGAATATGCAATTTCTCTCTACATGCTGCAGATAAGTCTTTTGATCCTCTGTACAGATCCAGTTGTAGGCTAAGTAATAGTCCAACTCCTCCCACTTACTTTTCAACAGCCCAAAGTAGTAACACCACCACTACCCTGTTTCAAGTCCTTTATATTAGTAGTCAACTGATATATGCGAGATACATCATCCTTTGTCCATACATGAGATTCAAAATATCCCACATCTCCTTCGCTGTCCACTTCATCATAATGAGTTGTTGAATCTCAGAACTCACAGAGTTAAGAATCCATCCCATAACAAGATTATTCTCCAATTCCCACTTGGCATAGGTGGGTCTATTATATGCTGGTTCTTCGACCCTCCCATCAATGTAGCCGATCTTTCCTCGTCCTCCAAGGAAAATACAAGCAGAGACTAAACATAAAGGATAATTGGTCTATGTTACCTTTATCATACTCATCTATAAGGCGAGGAGATGATGCTCCACAGATGGAAGGCCAACAGGACACATTATGGAGGAATTAACCTCCTGAGAATTAGCACCACTAGTCGTTGATGAATCCATGATAAATCCACGCGACTACCACAACAGTGAAGAAGACTCCCTTCACCAATGAGGGCTGCCCAAGCAAGCCTTAATAGAGCATGGACAGCAAACACCAAGGGCCTGGTCTGCGTCCACCACCAAAGAAGGGATGGGTCTATCCTTCTACACTTGAGAAGGACACCGATGACCAGAAAGAGTGGGTGCCATGGATGGAAGCACCGGTACCGGTGCCGGCCGGTATCGGCTGTACCGGCCGATAAGGGTATAAAAGGGCCTAAAAAAGTCAGAAAAAAAAGAAAAAATAAAAAAAATAAAAAAAGAATCAGAAAAAAACAGAAAAAATATAAACAATTAATTAAATATGTGTTGAGTGTAACAAAGGTGGGTTAAGATAAAGAAGTACACGTAACACATACTAAATGACTATTTTCATACAGATTAAACATGAAAAACATTATGCTAAATTGCTAATGTACTAAACATTTACAAATAATAAATGTTAATGAAATCAAACGATCCTTACCTATAAAAAACATAAGTGAGTATACTAATATGGATAATAACCCGTAGATCCTTCTTATTCATCCTTTGGTTGTTGTTGCTGGTATCCATAATAAGATTGCATATGTTCTCTATATTCACCATAACTAAACAATGATGCAGCCAAGTCGTGCATCCCTCTTTCAAAGTATACGCTTGTTGACTTGATGAAATTCCAGAATCAGGATGTAGAGAAACAGCTTGAGGATAAGAAGAAGACCCTAACCCATAACTGCTATTGGGTGGATGGAAATGAAAGCCTTCATACTCTACTCGATCTCCCCAGCTATACATGCCTACTTCTTGTTGGCTACCTCCATAACTTGACTGTTGTCCATACTAACCTTGTGAATCATAATCTCCTTGACTTTCATATTATCCTCTTCAGTGTCAATATGCAAGGAGAAAAAAGGTACATACACTCCGCCCCCGGTAGTAGCACTTGCAGCTGCACCAGGATCATCACTAGGAGACTATGTCCCATCATCATCATCATCATCTTGATCATAATCAACAATTAACTTCCTCTTGACATTACTTGATTTTTTCTTTTGTGATGTATGTTTTTGTTGGCTTTCTTTTCTTTCTAGATCCTTTTGCAAGTTCAACCGATTCAATAATCATTTTCCTCGTGGTGTATGTCTCAGATAAATTTGATTCATCTCATCAATCGCAAGGTCGTGTCTGGCAACCATATTAGCCCTCTCAAGTATAGATGTACTCCTTCTCAAAAATGATGGTGGTCCAACCATTCTAGGAGTAACTGGCTTGCTATCTGATTCTGAGTGTCTAGCAGGCTCAAGCTCAGTATCAGGTGTAAATAAAGGCACATGCTCAGTCTGACTCCGATGGTCATGTGAAGGAGGAGGTGAATTTTCTTTTTGCCTTTTTGATGTTCTTAATTCTGGATCTCTAGCAACAACTCTATCTAGTATGCCCTCTCCCCATTCTGTATCATCAGGATCAAAAACTGACTCATCAACAGTTGCTCGTATCTCAACCCAAGTCCGCAAGGGATTATCTTTTATTGTCCTCGACAAGCATGCGATCACATTCAGTGTGCCTTGGATCACCTCTCCATCAATGTGCACTTGACGACTGTACATTACTCGAGGATTTAAAAAATAACCTGCATTTAGGTTGATAATTAATAAATAACAATTTAATAAATAATCTCCTATATAACAATAAAAGACTTCACTTACCAACTGCATGCAAGTCGTAGTGTAATGTGCTTTCCCAACTGAGATCAATAAGGTCTCACCACTTCATATAAGTGTTGGGAAATGCGTTCTTGATGTGCACCTTAGCAATGTCAATTGCCTTGTACAAATATCCCATGTAATTCTTATCATCCCCATCCACCAATTTTAAAACCTATATGAGCGGTTCCACCAACTTCATATAAGTCTGCACATGGCTCCAAAAATTTTTGTTTTCTATGATTTTTCCCACTTCCAAATGTTCACATTTAGATTCATTGGAGGTAGTCTGCATATACTCCAAGAACTCCTTATTACACATAAACCCCTTGATCTCATTTTTGAATTTGTGCAAAGATTCTAAAGAAATAAAATTAGATGCAAATCTTATAGGCCCCGCACAGATAAGATCTTGGGCCCCAGATGCTTGTTCTCTGAACATGTTCAAGATCCTAAGATGACCATAAATAAATTGGGTAATTAATTCTTTGTGCTCTTTTCACTGTCTTGCTGACAGTTGGGTCATTACCAATGTCTTCAAGTATCAAGTCCAGACTATACACTGCACATGGGATCCAATAAAGGTGTTTGTGCTTGTCTATTAACTTCTTCCATGCAGCCTTATAACTTGGTTCATTATCACTGACCACCTGGACAACATTTTCCTCTCTAATTTTCTGCACCATCTGATCCATCAAACCAAATAAATATTTGGCGTTCTTTGAATAGTTTGATGCATCAACAGATTTCATAAAAATTGTTCCTTCAGTGCAATAAATAAGAAAATTAATCATGGACTTCTTCGTGGTACCAGTCCAGCCATCGCACATAATTGTCATCCTCTCTCCTTCCATACAGCTTTAAAACTTTCAACCCACTGTTGAAGTTCCTTATATTCTCCATCAAACCTACGTCCATATATGTCTCGCCGTGTGGGGGCTTTGAACCCACGACATGACTTGTTATTGCGTCAATCATAGGCTGAAAATAAGGAGACTGAGCAGCATGTGAGCGAACACCTGCATGCAAAAACTATTTGCAAATGCTTTTAAAAGCATGTCCTGCCACTTCAGCTGACTTTTTTACTCCTCTCATTGCTTGCTTGATTTTTGGCTGACTAGAAATCTGTCTTCTAAAAAGATAATTGTCCATAGGACCCACTTGGCCTCTAACTTGAGTTGTGCCACTTGTTGATGGTCTATCACTCTCATTCGGACTTCGTCTTCTTCTTGATGCCACAAACTCTCTCTTCTAACTGCAGCCATCTCAGGATCTTCATCATCATCATCATCATCACAAGAGTCTACAATTTGTTCAGTCCTTTGCTTCTCACGTATAGAAATGTCACTGGCCCCAATATACATCCCTTTGCCTTTTCTATTATGTCTACCTGAAATCTTGTCTTGGAGTTCAACCTCCTCTTCATTCTTTTGCTCCTTTTGTGCTTTCCGGCCACGCAACAATTCACGCATCTCGTTAGTGACTTGTTGAGTACAGACAGTACACCTTGTCACATGTCCTGTCTTCCTTACTAAATATTCTTTTCCTCGAGTGATTCCACCGCCCATCTTTTTGCCACAATATTTGCATTTCATTCTCCTCTTTGCAGTATTAACTAAGGCGATATGGACCCACCCTGGGTCCTGCTCTTGCTGTTCAGCTATGATCCTACAACAAGAAAGAAAAAAAGAGAAACAAATATAAGAATATTTGACATTATTAAGGTCTAAACTTGGGGGTTGTCTATTTTACTAAGAAAATGAACGTAAACAATCTAATAATTAATTAACAACTAAAAAATAATCACTATATTTAAAATATATATCATACCTTTTTTTTTCTTCCACCTAAAACGGTCAAAACGTGTCCGGCAACGGGTGGTGGCGACTCCTCCTCCTTCCCCTCCTTCCCTTCCCCTCCAAAAACGATCCTCCCCTCTTACAGATCTATTTCTGTACCGGCCCGATACTGCCATCCATGGTGGACGTCGGCCTCTCCTTCTGCAGTAGAGAGATGCCGGACACAACAAGAATAGGGCCCGGCCTGCTCAGAAAAAGAAAGAAGCCCTAGAATAGGGCACGGCCTATGTGGAAGGACAAGCAACCTTAGAACAGGGCACAGCCAGTCCAAGAATACCTCCAAAAAGCCTCATGAGCAGGGCATGGCCTGTCAAGAATCCAACCTAGGGCACCAGACAAGGAGAGAAGCAGGTCGGTATGTCTAGAAACCCAAACTAAGGCACTAGACAGAGCAAGAGAGAGGGTCGGCCTCTTCCCAATGCAGATAGGAGGTGATTGGTCCTCCGTCTACTTCCTCTAGAGCCTCCCCTGCTCTATACGATGTTAAAAATAGAGAAGATGGGTGGAGGAAGAGAAGGGAAGGATCGGACAACACACAGACGACTACGGCAACAACAAGGAATCGGACAACAACACAAACCAGCCATCTCACACACTTCTTATATATAGGAGTTCACATGAGTTACAAATAATGGGCAAGGACAAAACTACCCCTTGCTCTAATAAAGACAAATAAAACCCAATAAAACTCATATAACTCACACAAAACATGAGCAAATATCAAAGACAAGACTACCCCTGACTACAATAACATTGAATTAAAAACCCTAACTTACAAGCCACATTAACCTAGATCGGCTGATACAGGTCATATTGGCCTAGATCGACTTGGATTGGCTCATATCAACCAGATAGGTGGATATGACCAACTTTACTATTTTAACGCAATTTAGGTCGATTCAATCTTTTTTTATTTTTTATTTTCTACACTTTTCATGGGGGATCGGTTTTCCCCCTTGAGATTGGATCATTGGGTGCTGATTCCCATTCGAATCAACGAATCTAGATCAGAAATAGCCGATTCTACATGCCATGCTTTGCCTCACCTCCTCGCCTAGAAGACCACCTCGGTAGCCTTTAATAACGTAGATTGAATCGTTACAACAACAAACAAGCTTAAAAAGATACAACAAACAAGCTAATCTACACTCGGTATTGAAGACATTTTAATGCCTCACTATGGCACAACGCCATGACAATGATCGTATCTGACGGGCTCTTGTGCCATAGTGAAGATGTTAGAATGTCTTCTTTGGAACCGATCCAATCACCATAGAAAGCCATTCCCTAAAGTCGAGCTTAATAGCAAATAAGAAAAAAGAAAAGTGAAAAAGAGAGTTAAAGAGAGAAAGAGAATGGTTAAAGAGAGCGGAGTGAGATGGGGGGTGCGAATGGGCAATTTATAGGCACCAAGCCATATCCCCAACCCCGAGTAGCTGTTGGAGGCCCTCTAGCACATGCTAGAGTTGGTCTCCATTAGCTAGTTTGACTAGTCATTGGAACCCTAATGGCTAGTTGGGATCAATTGGATCAGCTGATCCAGAGGCCGATCTGGGAGATGAAGCAGCCAATCTGGCTGATCCCCTCCAAAGCCTAATCAATCTGGTTTGGGATATGCAGGGGCTAGACTAAGATTCGACCAGTTCGGCCAAAAACCAATCAGATCTGGTTTATTCAGCACACCATGCTTAAGACTACATACAGAAGAGAAGAGCTTCATAGAAGGTGATCCAAGTTGGTGAGCACGTGAGTTACATCGAGCACTTGCAATTCAAACTCCAACTGAAGAGAAGATATAAGAGAGAGAGAGAGAGAGAGAGAGAAGAAAAGAGGTGTGATTGTATAAACATTTGCAAAACTCCAGCATGAACTACATTGACCACATGCAATTAACTCCAACTGAAAGAAGATGAGAAAGAGAAAGAACTTAAAAAAACAAAGAAAAGAGGTTCCATTGCCCAAACATTTTGCAAAACTCCATGAGCTGATCTTCTTTTTCATGAGCAGTTCTTCTTCCTCCTCTTCACTGCTCTTCCTGCACTTACTATCATGAAGATAATTTCTACTTGTCTAGGCTTTCATGTGTACGAACACATGCTCACACGTATTAGAGATTTTTGTGCTATTACTTTATCTTTTCATGGGTGAGTTGAACATTGTACCAATAAATGGGTGGTAAGTAAGCTGAGCACCATATCAATCAGTGCTTTGGTAAGCTGAACACTATCAGTCAACAACTTGGTGAGCAGACTACATCCTAATCAGTGGTTCGTTCTAACCACCATGGTTTGCCATCTCTTGTGATATCTCCAAGATATCCAATCTCTGCCTCTCCAAGGTCCCAACACAATTTCTACCGAGATCCAGAACAAGAGGGAGACAATGGAGTGGAGGGAGAAGAAGAATAGAAAGAGGAGCTGAGCATTCTGTTAGAGGAGGGGATGAGATTATAACATACTAAGGTGGAATTGACATCGTATAAAGCAATCCTTATATACAGTAAACATGTTTTTGCATTGTCTTTATTTCTATCGTGTTAATTTAATCATATTGAATGGCTAACTGCATAAAATTTAATGTTTTCTCTAAGAAGTAGAAGATCATCATGATCTCTGGACATTGTTCCTAATCTCTCTAAGGTCTCTTCTCTTCAGCCTTCTGAGATGGCAATGAGATCTGACATAGCACTTCTTGCAAGAAAATAATATCGTGCTTATGTTCCAATTTCTGCTTTGGACAAATATTAGGGTGGGCAGTCTGAGCCACTCCGTTCATCTTTTTACTATTGCTGTGTTGTTTCTTCTTGGTAGTAAGTTTTATTTTATAGCAGGTGTGTGTGTACTCTGCGTTTAAGAATGTAGTCAACTATCTATTTTCTTGGAATAAATCATCACATTCTTATCACTGTATATACATAAATGCACTATGACCGCCATTCCCGATCTCCCAAGATTTTTTTAAGATCTCTTATCTCCAATCCCACCCCACCAACCCCCGAGACAAAGCCAAGAACCAATGTAGCATTCCTTGCTGACCACTGAATCAATCAGTGACAGTTGAACTGAGCACCATATCAACAAGCAGCTGTATTAAAAGAGCTAGGCTTTGTGAACAACCACCGGTTTCATGAGTTGAGCATGACCACCATATCAATCAGCAGTTTGGTGAACTAGACATCGTACCAAGCAGCGACTGTATTGGAAAGCAAGGCTCTGTAAGCACCCAACAGTTTGGTGAGCTTAACACTGTAACAATCAGTGAAATGCATTGATGAGTTGGCACTGGATCAAGCAGATGTAACTTGATTCAGTTCAAGTTAGGAGAATTCCTACTTCAGAGTAGCAAGTGGAGTGGGTCTGGGATTGGCCAAACCATAATAAAATTTATGTGCGCATTGAACTTGTGTGATTGCCCCATATATAATGTCCTCCTTCCCCAAATCACTGCACCCACAGTTTTAAACTCCCTGTCTTGAATTTTAAAATTAATTTAAACACCCTATTTGACCTGTCTAGGATGTGCCACAGCCGGCAACATGGTACTGCTGCCAGACCCTCAGATAGTGTGGGTGTATGGTAGTGAGAAAACCTCAGACAGTGTGGATCATGGTGTGACAGATCGGTACGGATCGGATTTGGGCCGGTCGGATCTGACCCCATGCCCTGCTCTGCCTATCTTTGACAGGGATCGGCCGGATCTAGGTAGGATCGCACGGATCAGCCGATTTGGGCCAGAATTGGGCTGATCCGTTGTCTAATTGCCAATGGTAATTTCGTTGGCTAGCTGTTGGGAACATTCCCAATGGCTAGTTTGGACCTTAGGGGGTCTATATAACCACCCCCCCCCAAGGCCACTCTCCACCCCATCCAAGTACCTTCCTCTCTCTCTCTCTCTAAGTCTCTTCCCTCTCTCTCTAAGTTCTTTTAATCTAATTAATATTTCTCTATAAAAGTTTTCTCTCCCTCTCTCTAAGCTTTCTCTCTCTAAAGTCTAAACTCTCTTCTCTCTCTAAGCTCTCTTCTAGTATTTATCTTTAGTTTCTACAAAGCTCTCATTCGTTCAGGACTTCGAGTTAGCTTTGGGAAGCATGGAATGCAGAATCGGCCGATCCCGATCCGGATCGGCCGATTCGGATCGGGATTGGCAGGTCCCGATTCGGTCGATTCCAGCCGATCCAAGCCGATTCCGGCCGATCCGATCCCGATTCGGATCGGGATCGGCGGGTCCCGATTCAGGGACCCGATCCAATCCAGAATTCCTTGTTGGGAAGTGGCACTCTTTAATGATCAGATGGACTCTTCAAGGCACTTTCTTTAGTAAGTTGTCTTTCTATAACACACTCTCTCTAACATCCTTATCTCTCTAAATTTTACTCTCTCTTGCTCTTTTTTTTAGATAAATTAATATTAACAATTCTCAATAGTAAATAAAATTAATAAGTTTACCATGTTGTGCTTTGAAAAGAAATTAAGAAATATGCATCATTCTATTTTTTTTGCTGAAAATTATCCAGTTCTGGATACAAGCGACAATAAGCATACTTCAATCGTATATATTTACTGAATTTTTTTATCAATGACTGAAAACCCATATCCCTATTGGTAGTTTGGTACCAGTGTCACATTCTTAATCTACAATCTTGTACAATGAGAATACAGTACTGGCAACAAAGAGAGTATGTATTCTAGTCATTGATACAAAATTTCAGTAAATGTATATGATTGAAGAACTTTTATGCTGGTTGTATCCAGAATTAAATAATTCTCAACAAAAAAAAGTGCATATTTCTTAATTTTCTTCAAAAGCACAATATGATGAACTTATTGATTTTATTTATTGTTGAGAATCGTTAATACTAATGTATATGAGAGAAGGAAAAAAATAAGAGATAAAATTTTAGAGATGAAAGATAAATAGAGAATGTATGTTATAGAGAGACCACTTACTATATTAACTGAATTTTTTTATCAATGACTGAAAACCCATATCCCTATTGGTAGTTTGGTACCAATGCCACATTCTTAATCTACAATCTTGTACTATGAGAATACAGTACTGGCAACAAAGAGAGTATGTATTCTAGTCATTGATACAAAATTTCAGTAAATGTATATGATTGAAGAACTTTTATTGCCGGTTGTATCCAGAATTAAATAATTCTCAACAAAAAAAAGGTGCATATTTCTTAATTTTCTTCGAAAGCACAATATGATGAACTTATTGATTTTATTTACTGTTGAGAATCGTTAATACTAATGTATATAAGAGAAGAAAAAAAATAAGAGAGAAAATTTTAGAGATGAAAGATAAAGAGAGAATGTATGTTATAGAGAGACCACTTACTAAAGAAACAAGATAAAGTTGACTTTGGTAGCAAGGAAAAGTGAAGAAATCAAGGTACATTGTTTATATATTTTTTATATTTTTCTGCACACTTAAAAATTAAATAAGGGAGAAGGGGGCATATCGATCCGAGATCAGATCGAATCAGTCGATCCAATTGGTCTGGATCGGGCCGATCCGTGCCTGATCCCTGATCCCTGATCCCTGATCCTTCCTTCCTTGGTGTGGATAGAACTTCTTGATGTCCAATTGGACCTATGGAGAATGTCCACTATTACCCACTTGGCAGAGAAGATAGAGGTAGAGGAGAATTCCCTTTAGCACACGAGCTCCAAGCATTGGCACTAGTCACAGTGCATGGAGTTTCTTCCTTTCGTAAACTATTATTCTCAACTCATCCTGGGGATTTGTCTACAAAGTTCATATGATCAAAGTCAAGAGATCACGTGGCAATGACTGCCACTGATGGATGTCCTTTGTATGCCAAAGTGGTGACCGGTGTTGTTGGTGACACCCTCAGTTTGCAGAAGTTTTCCCACAGGAATGGGGAAGAAGAAAGGGGCAGCCTAGTTCGATTGAACTAGGACATGACAGCTTCCCATTCTGAACTAGAAGGTGTGGGATTAGCTCTCCTAGATCCATTAGTGTTAAATTCTATTCCTAAAGGGATAAGACCCTAATTTGACAGGGGCTTTGTTGGCCTGCCTGGAGGAGTTGCTTCCCTCACCCCAAGAGTTTGCTCAAAAACGGGAGCCAATAGGTCAGACACCAGGAGAGGTAGCAGCGCTAGCAACATTAGCCTCAAATCAACAAAGGTGGCTTCTTTAAGTGTACAGACACCGGGGATGATGGTGCCAAGATCAGTGGGCAGCAAAGACAATGGGGCTACCTCTGTTCAAGTAATCTTTGTCAGCTTGAGCATAGGAACTTCCAACAGGTCAGACATTCATGCTACTCCCCCCATCTAGTCCACTACCATGGTACCACCACATGGGGACTCTTGAAACTTGAAAGTAGAGAATGTCTGCATGTGGTGGGCTTCACTCCTGCAACAGAATCACTTCGGAGACTATTTGAAGAGGATTCCACTGGAGATGTCTCTGACAAGTGCAGAGATTTGTGCTTCAGTGATAGTAACAATGCCAGCACCAACATCAGAGCCAGCAATGGCATCATCACAGAGCTGGGAGGGCTCACAGCTCTGAGCACGGATCCTATTATAAGTGCAGGGTGGAGGTCTCTCTCAATGGGGATTCGAGATGGGGGTTTCCATTGGGGTTGGAGGCAGTAGCAGAGGTAGCAGTAGCACTAGGTTTGGAGGCTATATGGCAGGCTCATCTGAACCGGTGCTTACAGCAATCATTGTTGTGGGTTTCTACAGCGATGGCTACCACAAGCATGATGACGGTGAGGAGGACAACATGGCACCGGAGAAGGAGCCATCTATGGAGGTAGTGCCATGTTATTTTGCATCCAATATGCTCTTCTTCAGCCTATAGTCAATGATCTACCAACAACATCAAATGCTCAACAACCATGCCTCTCGCCGGTGTGTGTGTTTGAGGTCAGCTACTACAAGGGTGGTGTTGCAGGTTCATCAGTAGCCATAAAACAAATGTTGGACGCCACTGAGGTGGGGTCCTAGGATTAAACTAACAATGTTAGAGCCCTTGGGCTATGTTTGCCGATATGTTATGAAGGATGAGGAATCAATGGATGGCTTCATGAAGTGGCTTTTGAAAGGAATCAAAAGGACAACAATTAAGCCTTCATGGATCCTGCAATGCCTCCTCTAACTAACTGGGCATCTTGTATAAAGGACATGGATTTCTGAAGGTACATTTGAAAGTAGAAACAATTGCTTGGCAGAGAGTGATGTTGGCATCACTTGTGAAGAAAACGGGGGCTTCTCATCTGAAGGATAGGACTAATAAGAGAGAACTTTCACATGTAAAAGGGAACCCGCCATTTGTGAGGGGTCCACAGGAAGCCTACAGGCTACAACGTGGGGCTAGGGCATGATCCATTGACAAGATGTAATTTATTTGGGGTGGGTCATAAGTTGTGAAGTTCTTGTGGGTATCCATGGATTGATGTGTTGATAGGCAAGTGGTAAAATGGGCTGAAGGGACATGGAGGTGTTTTATCTATACACATGGGATCTCATACACTTTATATTTCCTTTTTTATTTTATATATATGTGGTACTATCCCCCCCACCAAAAAAAAAAAAAAAAAATCATGAAAACTTTGGTAGTTATCACTGCACTATCAAGGATATAACCAATAAATGAGAAAAAGGAAATGGAAGCAAAGTAAATGACCTGACAGTAATAGTACAGTGTTCCATTGTTTATAGAAATATCAATACATAATACAAACCTGGGTTTTGAAATCAAGCTACGGCTTTGTGTATATTCTCTCAAAGGACCACCTCTTAGATAATATCTTTTTCCAGCATGGTTAGTAACATAAATTTAAAACATACATACCTGAAATATCTTGTAGAACTGATAACTTTCATAACTCTCCTTGATGGCATTCATGACATTTTCCAGTTGAAACAGTGCATACTTGTCAATCTTGGGAAGATCATCATATGAGACAGTGTATTCTGGCTACAAAGCACCAAAATGCAATAATAAGAATCTGATAACCAAACGTAGAAGAAACCTTATAAAGTGCATCAGAATTTAACAGGAAGAAGCGTGGAGAAACAATAGTGCAAACAGATAACAAACATCAAATTCTAAACCCAATTTCTTTAACAAAACACCACCAATAAAAGTTGTATGCCAAATAATGCAGTGGAGTGAATGATGTAAACTATAGAACTGCAGAAAGAATGTTCACCAACCCTATGTAATGAACAAGAACACATGTTCGTCAATCAATCAAACTTTTATTGTCATGCCACCTAAGAAGGAGAATGTAGTGGAGCTGAGGGACTTCAGGCCAATAAGTTTATTAAATGGAGCTTATAAGATATGCACCAAGGTAATGCCTACTCGAATGGGACAGGTGATTTGGAAGCTGATTGATGATCATCAGCATGCTTTGTGCCATGAAGGAAGATTTTTTATGCATTTCGGATTGCACATGAAGTTCTGTTCTCAATGAAGC
Source organism: Zantedeschia hybrid cultivar (assembly GCA_030544215.1). Lineage (NCBI taxonomy): Eukaryota > Viridiplantae > Streptophyta > Magnoliopsida > Alismatales > Araceae > Zantedeschia > Zantedeschia hybrid cultivar. The sequence goes on from JARZZO010000012.1 coordinate 25,871,896, forward strand.
AAGGGAAGAAACAAGGGTTGATATTAAAATAGATTTTCACAAAGCATGTGACAGAGTTTCGTGCCAGTGTTTATGGAATGTTTTGCCCCTCCATGAGTTTCCAGATCAATGGATCGAATTATTGAAGGATTGTCTTACAACAGCCAATTTTTCTATGTTATTAATGGGAATGTTGCTTGATATTTCAAAAGTTCCAGAGGGATCAGGCAGGGGGATCCCCTATCTCCTTATTTGTTCATCCTGTTGGCCAATGTTCTCAGCAGGCTATGTCAGAAAGCAGAATAGGCAGGCGGGATTAAAGGAGTAACAGTTCTCAGAACACCTTTATCTGTTTCCCATATGCCATATGCAGATGACGCTTTCATTTTCTTGGAAGGTGGTTTTGAGCAAGCCAAGAATCTCTTGTTTGTTCTAAAACATTTTGAATATACATCAGGGATGAAAATTAACTTTGACAAGTGCTCTCTTGTGGGAATCAACATGGAGGAGTCTGTTATCAATGCTTGTGCTCGGATGTTGTGTTATAAGGTGGAGAAACTCCCAATGGCTTATTTGGGGTTACCTCTTCATTTCAAAGCTACTACAAAAGGGGAGTGGGAGCCACTGATTTTAAGAATGCAGGAAAAATTGACTTCATGGAAGGCACGGAGTATGAGCATTGGAGGCGGCTTTACTCTCTTGAACTCAGTCTTATCGTCTATTCCGATTTACTACATGTCAGTTTTTGTGATGCCAAAGGCCATGGTTAGAAGAATGGATAGAATTCAAAGGAATTTTCTATGGAGAGACAAGAATGAAGGTTCTTGGTCAGTTGGAGCAAGGTTTGTAAACCAACTAGGAAGGGAGGTTTGGGAGTCAAGAACTTAATTTCAATGAATCTTGCCTTATTGGGGAAGTGGCTATGGGGAATCCTGACTCAAGATGTGCAGATGTGGAAGGTTGTAAAAGCAAGATACTATGATCTGTTCGGGAAATTCTATTTATATAATAGGAATCAATCATCCATATCTCCTGTTTGGAAAGGAATTTTACAATCTTAATCATGGGTGCTCAAATATGTAAAGATCCACTTAGGTGATGATCAAGATACTTTTGGCATGACAGGTGGTTGGGAGACTCTGTTCTCAAGGATAGACTTCATTCTATATTCCTTTTAGCCACGCACAAATCGGCTACTGTGAGAGAGTTGTATTTTTTTGAGGGGGAGGCTATACAATGGAACATCATTCTAAGGAGGAATCTAAAAGATAAGGAAATTGGGGACTTTATTGCACTGTTCAAGCTGCTGTCAGAGGTTAAAATTGTTCAATATCGGAGGGATGAGGTGGTATGGCAAAACAACAATGGTTTTTTCCGTGAATCTCTCTACACTTTGATAGAAGGGTACTTACCTTCTTATCCATGTTTCAATGAGGTGCGGAAAGTCAAGTTACCATTGAAAGATAGAGCGTTCATGTGGCTTCTCTTCCAGAAGAGGCTGATCACGAAGGTCTATAGAAGGAAATGGGCACCAGATTCACAGCCATTATGTTCTTTTTGTGGCATTTATGATGAGGATATAGATCATCTATTCATTCAACGTGATATAGACAGGAGGTTTGGAGAATTGTTGCTGCTCTAACAGGTATACAAGTTAACTTCCAGGCAGTGGCAGAGCCAGCGATTTAAGGAGGGGGAGATGGGGGGCAAAGAACTGAAGAAGTATCTATTTAGAGTACTACGTGCAGCACTGTATGCAGTGCAGCGTCGGAGCATACAAATGTGTGATCTCTTTTTTTTTTTTCAAAATTATTTTAACCATCTGATTAAAGATTGGATGGTACTGATATTGACCTGGGGTAAACCCCAACTCAGCAAATTTTAAAAAAAAAATTACATTGCCCCGTCACCTGATATAAAGATCGGACGGTAGCACCGATGCAGTGCAGCAAGTATTACTCATCTATTTATTATCTTTAGCAAAATAAAAGTCATTGATTAATAATGAGTTGTGCTCAATCCTTTATGTTTTATAAAAATATAAAATTATAAATATAATATAAATGAAATGGTGAGAATTACTTAACATTTGAAAAAAAAGTATTATAGATACTCAATAGTGTTCAGACAAAGTGTATAGCTGCATTGTCATTTTATTATCATTTTGATGAGTGCCCAAGTTAGTACCATTGCGCCAAGAATGTTATCCTAAGGAGGCGATGTCACCATGACAGACTTTAAGGCTCTGTTTGGTTATGATTTTGGGACAAAATTTTGGAGGAATTCAGATTTTGAAAAGAGCTATGTCATCATCTCTTGAATTCAAGTTTTAGGAAAAATTGTTTACTTTTTAGAGTCTCATTTGGAAAGACCATGAGACTCAAATTTGAAGACACATCAAAAGACACATCATTACTCCCTTTTAGGAATTTTAGGAGGACAAAAAGGGAAAGAAAGAGGGTATTACTTTTTAGAAATCTTAGATTCCCCTCCTATTCCCTTTTCAAACGATTCGCCAGGAATCGAAAAGAGGCTCTTTTTCAACATGAAACAAAATCTAAATTGTTAGAGAATCCATCTACCTTTTTCTCGTTTGAAATTTTTTTTTTGCAGTTTTCAGATTTCCACCGAATCTGTGGTAGAATTGTTAATAAACCGAGAAGAAGAGAATGCTCGGATGAGTGAACTTAGAGAGATTGGAAAAAAGAAAGAAGATAAGAGATATAGTACCAGCTCTTTCATCTTCATAGTCTCACAAGTCATCAGAGCCTGAAGATTGCAAGAGGCCATTGTTTGCTAACGGACAGTTCGTTCCCTAGATCTTTCTCCTCTTCATTTGAATGAGTAGATAAATATAGGTAAGTACCTTTTGTGGACTATGAGGACTTAGGATAAGCCCTCAAGCAATCCAAGACTTCAGATCAGATGAGGATTCGAGAACCTGACCTCTTCCCTATTGACCTCGATCAGTGTTAATTACGCCGACCAACTGATCGGCAACCTTGATTAATCGTCCAATGATGCCCCTAAAGAGAACTCAACCACAAAGTATGTAGTTCAAGTATTGAAAGCACTAGTTGAATTAAGCCCCAAGCTTTACCCTGGCTTAGGATAGGTTCCAGATGATTCAAAAGGCTTTTAAGTGGATTTAGGTTGATTTCGGATGTTTTAAACCCAAAAGGGTATTTTGGTAATTGTGCAGAGGTGAAGGCTATGGAGGCAATGGGGTCATTTTAGTACTTGTGATGATTTTTAAGGGATTCGGAAGGTTTTAGAACCCTAGGATGTCTTCCTGGGCTGTTTTGAGTATTTTTGGACTGCAGGGGTAATTTGATAATTTTTAAGGTTTTGAGGGTATTTAGCATATTTTAGGTGATTTAGCATTTTTTAACTTTTTGTGGTTTTTAATGATTTTTAGTGCATTAGGGGCATTTTGGTAAATTTTCTCATTTTTTAGGGTTTTGAGAGTATTCAGGGTATGTCGGGTGATTTTTACATTTTTTAGGATTTTTTGTGATTTTTACAGATTTTTGTAGAGGGGTATTTTTGGTCATTTTTAGTTGATTCCATGAATAAGTGGTTTATTAAAGGTTGTGATGGTAATGTCTTTTTAGACATTAAATATGTGTTATTTTAAGTTACAACTTAATGGGAATGTACCTCATTATTTTATGAGCTGGTTGTTTGTTCAAGGTTGGGGGTATTTTAGGACTTAGGTTCATTTAAATAGGGAAGCTAAGGGCATTTGGATCATTTGGACAGCGCCACAAAAGCAAGGGACAGCTTGTTGGGCTTTATCAAATTGCATCCACACATACCGGTCATGATGAATTTATTTCAAATGAAGCCCACTAAAGGATAGTCTTCATGGACACGGGAGGAGGGTACAAAATGTCATAAACTCCTCATAGATCCATCAAGTATCATTTAGGACAGATTTATTAAATGACCTCTAGGTAACGAGGAGCATGGCTATAGCCCATTAAGCAAATTCCACAAATAAGCCATGGCTCATGAATATGATAAGAGTCTGATTAATGAAGCATGACGGTCATATGATCCAAGCTACATGCGCATTAATAGAGCATGAGGGTCATATGATCCAAGTGACATGCACATTAATACTTTAGGGTGGTCAAACGTTGTCGGCTCGCAGGATTGGAGAAGACTCAAACAACAAAGGGGCCTCCCACAAGCTTCGTCCTGGCGCCGCGTGTGGCGAGTGGCATGGTGATAGGATCAAGCGGGGATCGATCAACGATGTGGGGAAGGGAACGAACGCGGCGAGGAGGCCACGTAGCGGTGGCTGGGGCACAGACTCCATGTAAGGGCTCGACCGACAAGGCATGGCGAAGTTGGCACGTTCTACGAGCACGGTCAACGATGTTGTTGACGACGAGTTTGGCCCGTGACGAAGGCGACAAGAGAAAAGATGGGGGGGAGAGAGAGAGAGAGAGAGGAAGTAGGATATTTTGATGGGGAGAGGAAGGGATAAACGGAAAGGGGAAATTGGTTCGAATGGCTCGGAGGCCAAGGGAGGAAGAAGAAGACAGGGGAAGATGACCAGACGAATAGGGAAGAAGACTAGATGAATAGGGAAGAAGAAAGGAGGAAGAAGAAATCAAGTACAAACCAAGGGCTTCCAACCCCTTTCTCATACAAGCCCTTCACGGACTCCACACAAGCACACAATACAGGCGGTCAAAGCACCTTTTCCATTTCTAATCATTAGGTTGCCTTTTTGGGCATAGATAGGTATATATAGGGTCCCAAAAAGGAAGCCCTAGGATCACCAAAGACCAAAGTACCCCTAAAAGCAGAAAAATACAGAAAGAAAATACAAAAAAATAGAAAAACCACATGGGCCACAAATGGGCCAATCACAAACCTAAAAACTCCAAAATATAAAAGCAAATACATCAATCTCAAGTTTGAAGTCTCAAAATAAAATAGCAAATATATCAATGAGAATCTCCTAGTCACAATCCTGCACGCTCTGTTGCGGATGTCCTGCGATGACGGTAAAAAATGGTACGGATTGAAGTGAACTCGCACGTTGGTGTCCTTACCACTTCTTATACTTCATCGGGGTTGAAGTTGACTTTAGCAGCTTGTAGTCTTATCATTGCTGGCATGGAGACCACCCTTGGGGGAGGTGCATTCACTGGGGGGCTTGGGCAACCCTCTGCTATTCCTCTATTCTCTACATAAGGCCGAAGAGCAGGGCCTTGAGCTGCTGATTTTCCTGCCTCATTTCTTCCATCGTTTGAGGTTGGACTTGATTTTGAGGTTGCTTAGGATCAGGCCTGGTGTTTTGGGCATTTCTCCTATCTTCACCAATCCCTTCGGCAGCATTGTCATTGCCAATCTGGGGTTGCTCTGCTCCTAGGTTTCTCTTATTCAATAGGCACATGGCCTGCTCCATTTGGTGGGTTACGGGCCCCTCCCATTGTGCCAGGCTGGCGATTCATTTGGGTCTTCGGGTAGGGAAGCTTGCCGATTGGTGGTACTGGAAGTGTAGCATGTGTAAACCCGAATGGCATCCTCCGACAATCTAGTAGTCCTTTTGAGTTGATTGGATAAGGGTGCACAATCGCTAAAAGACAAACATCCTTTACTGGACTTGCTTCTTCACCTTATTAGCGCCTTTCCTCTTATGGCCTTGTGGGGAACGAGGGTAAATAACTGGATTGATTATTTACCTCTCAGGATCGGCGAGCTGTTGGGGCTATTGTTTTGCTAGGGCAGCCCTAGCTTGACAAATTCTGTGGGCCTCTTCCTTAGTCACTCACATTTTCTTCAGGTGGAGGTTCCTATCCTCTACTGGATTGCCCCCATTATGAGGCACATTTGGCTTGGATCTGCATCTTTGCTCCTGCTGAATGGGAGTTTTTGGAGTCCTTTTCTTTTTCTGAAAGCTACCATATCCTGGCAGAACTTCGACAGAATCCCGAACCGATCTTGGACAGGAATGGTCGAGACAAGGTAGATATTTGGGACGATGGGTTCCCCACCATCTAAGCGGATGCGGAGATCTCCTACTAAGATTGTTTTTCTTGTCTTAGACAGGCTCGCGGCCGGAGCCTTCTTCTTTTGTCTCTTGTCGGATGAGGAGGAGGGTGTGATGTTAGTGGTGTTAACAATGATGGCCTACGCGAGCCCTCTACCAGAAGTGCTCTTTTTGGTGCCGGATGCGCGTCGCTTCTTCTTCACTTCTAGAGCGGGCTCCGATGCTAGTAGGACCCCCCAAGAAATATGGAGATCCGACAACTGTAGAGAAGTCGCCGAAGTATGCGGTGTAGTCAAGTACCCATATTGGGTATAAGCAGTGACTGCTAGTGGACCATAGGTCACTTAAGCAACCATTGGTGTCTTTTCGAAAGTGTACGTGCATGCACAAAATAAGGCAAAGTCAGTAGTGCTATAGTGAGGGCATCATTAGACAGAGAACTAAATGGAAGGAGAATCCCTACCGGGCGTGCCATCTGTTTATTCCTTATATCTTTCTCCTCTTCATTTGAATGAGCAGATAAATATAGGTAAGTACCTTTGGGTGGAATATAAGGACTTAGGATGAGTTCTCGGGGAGTCCAAGAGTTTGGATCAGGTAAGGATTCGAGAACTTCACCTCTTCCCCACTGACCTCGATCAGTGTTAATTACGCCAATCAATCGATCATCAATCCTTGATTAACCGTCCAATAATGCTCTTAAAGAGAACTCAACCACAAAGTATGCAGTTCAAGTATTGAAAGCACTAGTTGAATTAAACCCCAAGCTTTACCCTAGCTTAGGATAGGTTCCAGATGATTCAAAAGGGTTTTAAGCGGGTTTAGGTTGATTTCGTGTGTTTTAAACTCAAAAAGGTATTTTGGTAATTATACAAAGATGAGGATATAGAGCCATTAGGGTCATTTTAGTGATTGTAATGAGTTTTAAGGGATTGGGAAGGTTTTAGAACACTAAGATGTGTATTTAGGCTGTTTTTAGTGTTTTTGGGCTGCAGGGCTATTTTGGTAATTCTTAAAAGTTTCAGATTTTGAGGGTATTTAGCATGCTTTAGTGATTTAGCATTTTTTATACTTTTTTGTGATTTTTAATGATTTTTAGTGTATTAGGAGTATTTTGGTAATTTTTCTCATTTCTTAGGATTTTGAGGTATTGAGGGTACGTCACATGATTTTTACATTTTTCAGGATTTTCTATCATTTTTACAGATTTTTGTCATTAGAGGAGTATTTTGGTCACATGATTAAGTGGGCTATTAAATGCTATGATGGTATTTATGTCTTTTTGAGACATTAAAGATGTGTTATTTTAAGTTACACTTAATGGGAATGTACCTCATTATTTTATTAGTTGGTTGTTTGTTTAAGGTTGGAGGTATTTTAGGACTTAGGTTCATTTAAATAGGGATGCTAAGGGCATTTGGGTCATTTGGATAGCACCCCAAAAGCAAGGGACAGCTTGTTGGGCTTTAACAAATTGCATCCACACATACCGGACATGATGAATTATTTCAAATGAAGCCCACTAAAGGATAGTCTTCCTGGACATGGGAGAAGGGTACAAAATGTCATAAACTCCTCATGAATACATTGAGTATCCTTTAGGGCAGACTTATTAAATGACCTCTAGGTAAAGAGGAGCATGGCTATAGCCCATTAAGCAAATTCCATGAATAAAGCTCATGAACATGATAAGAGTCTTTGATTAATAGAAATGAGGGTCATATGACCCAAGCTACATGCAGATTAATAGAGCATGAGGGTCATACGATCCAAGTTACATGCACATTAATACTTGATCATCCAAGCAATATAGATGTACCAAAAATTAAACAACTTTGGTCACTCAAGCAGTATAAGTGCACCACACAAAACCTGCCCAAAAAAACCACGAAGGTCTTGAACTCTTGAGTAGAATGCAGCAGTGGTTTCCCTTGGCCTTTTTATGAACTCTTCGTATTCCGCTCTCTGTATGTATTTCTTCAGCAGTGGCCCTTAAGGGCTATTTATAGGGTGTAGGGACCCTTCACCGATGGGAGACTAAGAGCCTCGTTGGCACCCCCCCCCCCCAACAGTGGACTTCCACCAATGAGAGAGGGGGAGGTGAGAGAGAGAATGAGAGAGGATGGGAGAGGAAGAGGGGACCAGTGGGTACCCCCACTGGTTGTAGTAACCAGTGGGTACCCCCCACCGGTACCCTCTCTCTCTCTTCTCTTTTCCTCCTCCTTTCTTTCTTCTTTTCTTCTCTTTTTTTTATCTTTTTTTTTTATTATCCAAGACACCCCCCCACTGTTGGACATTTAATGGAACCGGTGGGGGGTATAGACCAGTGGAGACCCCCACTGGTCCCTTCTCTCTCCCTCTCCTCTTTCTTCTTCTTTAGTTTCTTCATTTAATGGGGAGAACCTTCCCCCCCCCCCCCCAACCAATGGAAGCCCCAATGGGAACCGGTGGGGGGTCTTTTGACCCTTCTTCTTTCTTGATTAATGGGAAGACCTCCAATATAGAAGCCATCAATGGAGGGGCATTAAATCTCCTTTTTCTCATTAATGAGCTCTCTAAACAAGGTCATTAGTGGGGAGAATTAACTCTCCTCTCCCCCACTAATGACTTTTAATAAGGCCATTAATGGCCATCAACTTTTCCCCTCTCTTCTCTTTTTTCTTTTTTTCCTTCTCTCCCCCTTCTTCTTTTTTTTTTCCCTCTTCCCTTCTTTCCTTCATTTAATGGGGAGACCCCCACCGGTGGAGGCTTAGGCTGTAACGGTGGGGGCTCTTGGCCTCTCCTCCCACTTTTTTAATTAAATATAAAGACCCCCCACCAGTTGGGAGGGGGGTGCTTTAATGGCACAGGTGGGGTTCCAAACCCCTTTAAAAACTGTCCAACAAGGCCTTAGGACGATCAAAGCATAAATGAGAACTCCGTATACTCTCACCTCACATGTGGATCCTTGTCTTCAAAATAGGAAGGAAATTGGAAAGTTGGGGGCCTGCAGGCTGTGAGCTGGTAGGAAAAAACGACATTGGTCTTTTGCAAATTGCATGAGGGTTGAAATTTTCAGTGTGAATATATACATTTGAAACACTGAAGACGGGATTTTTGGAAGGAGCATCTAAAGAAGGCTTAGTCATGTGTTTCTTTTATTTGGAATCATTGGACTTTGGAAATTGGTAATAAGAATATACAAATTTCAATCAAAACTCAGCATGTTCCATTGAATTTTTGCTTTGATTTTGGACATTCTATTTGTGACCAGACATCCATAAATTTCTTAAAGGCATCTCGTAATTACAGAAGACAAATTCGGGGATTGAAAATTTGTAAATGTTCTACTAGAAAGGAAACCGGAAGATTTAAAGACACTGGGAGATGGAGTCTTGCCGGAAGACAAGGGGGTAAAATGAAAATTGAAATTTTAGGGGTTGCAATTGCCCGCCCACCCCTGACACTGCTTCTAGGACATCGAGGGAATGTGGGATTCTATTAGACTTTGCAGGCTCACATCTGGCAATAGCACTCAGAGGTAACTTCTCCTTATACTTCCTCATGCAGTCTGTTGGAGTATATGGAGGCAGAGAAACGATTGTTTGTTTAGAGGGTGGAAGATCTATATAGAGAATATTTGTATACAAGCAGTTTCCTTTATCATTGGAGAAGATTTATCTTGGGTTTGTCAGCAGTCATGGGCTAAGCTCATAAACATCTTGTAATCTATTGTGAGCTTTGTTTCTTTTTTTATTTTTGTTGGTAAAGGAATCTCTCCTCTACTGTATCGGATTCGGATGTATCACCTCTGTTTATCTTAATAAAATTGGTGGTACATACCACATTTTTCCTCAAAAAATGGCAACACATGAAAGTAAAAGGTGCCAGTAGTTGAGAACTTAAACATACTTTCCAGTCATGAAGATTTGACAACAGGTACCGCAGTGTTCCTCGCAGCTTTCTGTAAATATCAGACATCTGCCGGAGTACTTGAGGCCCAATCATGACATCACCAGTATAATCTACACTAGAAACCCATAGGCGAAGGACATCAGCTCCATAACCTGGCCCATCCTGTTAAAGAAGAAATAAGATCATCACCTAAGGTTAGAGCAGAAAAGAAATCAATCCCACAAAGAGTTTCATCAATACCATACCTTCTGACTTTTTCCTCCCGTGATAACAACTTCTGGATCCACAACATTACCAAGAGATTTGCTCATTTTCATACCCTTCTCATCTAGTACAAATCCATGTGTGATAACACATGCATAAGGTGCTTTTCCTGGAAGAGAATTGATCGATTAAGATGTTATTCCACCATTTATGGAACATTCCAGTCCCTTAGCAAAGACTCATGAATATTTTATTGTTTGTCTTAAAATGCAAAAATGCTAACTAAACTGTCTATCTGTTAATAGGCTCAGACAAGCATGTTCTTTTTCCTTTGATTTGGGGGAAGGTGTTGGTGGTTTCGATTTATTTTTTTCTTTGTTTTTTTTCCTTTTTTTTGTTGGGGGTGGGGGTGGCGGTAGTCAACTTGAAACAGGATTGCCAAGCATGGAGACCTGCATGGCCACGAGTGGAATCAGTTATAGTGGTGCTTCATGGATCTCACATAAAATACATTCAAGAAAAGAGGAGGTTTATTATAATATTACATGTTTTAGACACCCTCCTTTTCATCCTAGCCCAATTTTTGTGATCTTGATGATCATGCTGAGAGTAGTGACAAACCTTTGTTAAATGCAATGCAAAAGTTTAGACAATGTTGCATCATGTGGACATGATAAGTAAAACGTGTTCCTAGTGTAGGATGGACATGCATTATTAAACTATCAAAAATTAGATAGAGATTTGGAGCACTTGAAACCAAAAGAAATTACATTATTCTCAAGTCTACAGAGAGGAATATGTACTCCCACTATCTTTGATTTAGACGTAAGAATTATTCCAACATAGGCAAAACCCTCTTAACATTGTTCACTTCTACTTCTTTCCCCGCTGAAAATAATAGTGTCATCAGCAAATTATAGATGGGTAACTAGAATAGTATTCCTTCCTATCAATATCCCCTCAGTAAGCCAAGTCCTGCCTATATTAGTATTTAGTGCTACATTACACATATTTTAAGTACTATTCTAAATTCCTCAAAATTTGAAACGATCTTGCAGATGTTTTGCATGTTTTTTTTTTTGGGAAGGTGGCATGAAGTCACATTTCATTGAAGATAAGCAAAATACAGAATACAAAATGACCAATGGCCAAGGCCAATACCCAACATCAAGGCAAAAGCCAGCCAGAAAAAAAACCTATGACTTCTATTTTAATAAGGAGATAAAATAGAAGTAACATGAGTGTCTCAAGAGGATCAAAATAAAAAGTCTTGATACTTAGAAGCCCTAGAAATGAGATCTCCATCTGAAGCTATCCAGATTTCAGCAGATCTTCCCCAATCAATCACCCAATTGAGCGCTCTTCGGAGGATAGTGGAAGGTGGAGAGAATTCCTGGTTGAACTTCCTATTGTTTCTGCCTAACCAGATAGACCACAACTTGCTGGAAGAAACAGAGACCAAATCATATTGTCAGTCTGGTTGGGGCAGAAAAGGGGCCACATTTGCATGAGATGAAGGCAATATGTCGGTTCCATCCACTGAATCTTCAAGGCCTTAAATAGGATTCTCCACTGGAAATTGATGATCCCGCAATGACAAAAGAGATGATTCTGATCTTCTTCAAATGATCCACAGAAAACACATGAGGTGTTTATGAGGTTGAAGATTTTCTTCAGTCTATGGGAGGTGGGAAGTCTGTTCAAGGCCACCTTCCAAAGGAAGATCCTGATTTTAATTGGAATAAGATTGGACCACACCAAGGATTTCCACCACACTCTGATGCCACCGTCTTGAATAATATGAGTTAGAATCCTAGAAGAGAAGGTTCCTTTTCTCGTCCATATCCATACTCTTTTGTCTGCCTGGTCCGTATTAATTTGGGTATCTGAAAATAGATTAAGAATTCTGAGAAGCTCCCCTATTTCAGTTTCTGTAAGATTTCTTCTGAAGTTGAGGTTCCAATGAGAGCAATTTCATCTGGAGAGAGCTTGTGCCACTGTTGCATCCTTGGAAGCTGAAATCTGATAGAGATTAGGAGCAACATCCATGAGGGGAATACTAAAACTCCATAGTCATATAATTCCCCCTGTTTTTTAATTAGGAGCTTGTGCCACTGTTTTGCATGTTTAGTTACTGCCTCATTCTAAAACTCCATAGTCATATAATTCCCCCTTCTCCTTGATTAAAAAATTTCACTGCATTCAATTAACTCTGAGATACTAACTTTGACACTTCTATTTCTTCTAATGTATGTTATGGTACACGGTCTTAATAATTCGCTGGGTCCAATCAGGATCAGCTGATTCAGATTCAATTTTGAGCAAGGAACCCAAACACAACCAATTCCTTGAATAAACCCTGACCTGGGGTGTTGTGTGCATGGGTTCATTACTGGACCCACACCCACTAGACTGGATCCTTTTTACTTAACGCTTTTTTTGTCATTTCTGAAATACCCCTGATCAGTGAGAGTTGTAACAGGGGCATTTCAGTCATCTTGTCACTAGGTTATTTAATAAAATGTTCTAGGGATCTGAGTGGGTGGGACAGCAACCGCCATCCCTTTCTTGCACCATCTCCTCTCCCTCTCCTCTCTTCCTCTCCTTTCTCTCACAGCACCATGTAACAAGATTTGCCGTATCGTACCGGATCGGCCTGACTCGTACGAGTCGACTCGGATCTGGGCTGACACGATCCGCTAGCACGGTCGGATTGGGCGACCCGGTTTGGACATTCTCCTTATCGCAGCGAGTCGGCACGTATCAGCCCGGATCGCAGCAGCTCGCCGCGGTTCGAGCTCGAGCCGCCTCAATCCGGCGCTATCCGGCCGAATACGTGCCGAGTCGTTGTGATCTAGCCCGATACGGACAAATCTGATACGAGCTGGCCCTAAAACCCCCTTTCACTATCTGCTGCGTTTCTGTTCGAACAGAAATGCAGCAGACAAAGGACCCGCAGCCTTCCAAGCCCTTCCCCCTCTTTTTGCTTTCATTTCTTTTGGCGATTTTGGGAGATCCAAGAGGTTTTCAAGGTTTGAGGTGATTATTTTGGGAAGAAAAGGGGTTTTGAAGCTCTTTTTGAACGTTTTTATCCGGTTTGAACAAGGCAAGCATCCAAACCCTAAGAAATTTCTATTTTCATCCTATTTTCATATTGTTTAATGTTGTTTAGGGTATTAAAACATGAAGAATAAGTATATCTATTGTCTCCTTATAATTTTGAGATGAAAAAATTAAGATCTGTACAAATTTGAGTTTGATTTATAGATTTTGATTAAATACCAAAAAAATACAAAATAAATCAAAATAAAAAATAAATAATCTATTTATGTGATGATGGGCATAGATCTATGAGTTTCACATCTTTGCTGGAAATTTCATTCAAAATCCTAAGGTATGAAGAATAATTTATTAATATCATTATTAGAATAATAAATAAATTTTAAAATATAAAACAATTTATAAATTGTCTACTCTTGAAGTAAAATATGATTAGATTTAGATTTATGTTTTAACTTTGAAGTTTTGAATATAAATTTTAAATATTAAATCTTATTTTTAAATAATTAAATTAATTAACGGTATAATATATTATTACTTAATAATCTTTAAATGTGATACTTATATACAAATTTTGGACATGCCTCAACTTATATTTATGTTCTTCATACACATTAAATTTAAACCCGCTTCAATTAATTTATATAAATTTTTAAGTTCAATTTAATAATTTATTTTTAAAAAAAAATTAACAAAGAAATAGTAAAAATTCTTTTCATCTAAGGAAAATTTTAATAGCACTTCAAGTCATGCTTTTATAAATATATTCAATTAATATTTGTAATTTATTTAATTTGTTAAGTATATTTTAATACTTTATTTATTTTTTATAAATTAAAAAAAAGTAAAAATTCTTTTAATGTAAGGATAATTTTAACAGCATTTCAAGTCATACTATTCTTACTTGTTGTTTAATCTATTTTTTTGTTCTTATTTTTCTTTTATTTGTTGTCATTAGATGGCCACCCCACCCTCTCGTCGAGTGTCCGGACACATCCGATGGCAGTATGGGACCATAGTTGAGTTCAAGTGCAACTACTGTCAGTTTATAGGATAGGGCGGTGGTGTTTCTCGATTGAAGAAGCACCTTGTAGGAGGAAAAATTGTTGGATATAATGAAGTCGTTGGGTGTAAAATATTCCCGTAGAGGTCAGGACCCAGATGGTCCAACACTAGAAAAGTTTGAAGGAAATGCGCTTAAAGAAGGCTGCAGACAAAGAGAGGGAAGAACGCATGATCTACGGAGTTGCCGGTGGGGGGAATAATGATGGAGGAGGCTGGACTGAGTCTGATGGTGATGATGATGTTCAGGAGGTACATGGACGTGAGCCTCTTTCTCTACGTACTCGACAAGTGCTGGAGCTCCGTAGGTATGAGTATCAGGACACATAATTTATGAGAGCTCAGGGGATTCATTTTGAAGGGGCTGAGCAGGGTGTTGGTGGGTCATCAAGTGCTAGTGGGAGCTCCTCTACAGGGCAGGATCAAAAGCAGTCTGATTAATTTTCTTATGTATTGCGACAGACAAGTGTTCTATCATAAGTCTGTGAATGCATCAAATCAGATACACAATCATGAATATATTATGCAATTGATGGACAGTGTTGTGGAGGAAATTGGCAAGAAGTACATTGTTTAAGTAGTGACAGATAATGGCTCCGCGTATAAGGTAGGAGAGGAGCTAATGTTGCGCAAAACTCATTTGTTCTGGACTCCATGTGCAGCCCATTATGTAGATTTGATGCTGAAAGAAATTGGACTGCTGGATGCTATCAAGAAAAATGTTGTTAAAGCACAGAAGATTACACGATACATCTACAACCATTATTGTGTATTGAGATTGATGAGAGATCATATACATGGTGAGTTGTTAATACCTGCCATCACAAGATTTGCCACCAACTTTATTGCCTTACAGAGTATGTTAAAACATGAAGTAAGCTTGAAGCAAATGTTCAGAAGTAACAAATGGCTGCACTCTACGTTTGTTGGGACAGATGAGGGAAAGAAGATTGAAAGTTTGGTGAATAATAATGATTTTTGGGTTAAGATAAAGCTGATTGTACAGCTTATTGAGCCATTATATGAAGTCTTGCTGCGTGGATGGAGATCAAACAACAACCTTAAGGTTAGTGTATGCTAAATTGGAGGCTACAAAGAGGAAGACACCTACAATCTCAAGAAAGTATGCAGAGGAATTTTCGAAGATTATAGAAAGGAGGTGGGACTTCCAGATGGGCATAGTTGCATATGGCAGGTGAAAAATTTATATTTCATGACCTTTGATGATAATTTTTATTTTTTTAATGATGCTTGATGGGTGACATACTTTTATTATAACGTATTATCTCCATCCGGCATTTCAATACGCCTATGCGTTGGCGTATAATGATGACTTGATTGCAGCCGTGATAATGGGGGTCAACCGACTTGTGGATGATCCGAATGCAGCAGTAGAGGCAATTAATGAAGTAGGGTGGTCAATCTATTTTTCTATCATTTCTTTGCGTCTGTTATGCAAAGGTCCTAACAATATTGTTCATTATGCAAATGAAAATTTTTCAGAAGGCAATAGGGACTATTGCTGAGCTATCAGCTATAACTGGCCATAAGAGATCTAATGCAGATATAAAAAAAAAATGTTTACAAAAGAGTTCCACATACTGGTCTTTCTATTTTTCATATCTTAATAGAGACTTCTATTATTTGTTTTGTAGCTGATTGGCAGTTGAATTATAGAAAGTCTGCATCAAGGTTGAGAGAGATAGCCATCAAAGTCTTGTCGCAAACTTCTTCCTCCAGCGGAATAGGATTTTTGAAGCTTTTAGGACAAACTTTTACCTAGCTACTTGCCACTTTGCTTGCGCGGCGTTTTTGGTGAATCAGAAGGAATTACTTCTTTCCCCTTTCCTGCATCTGGAACTATATTAAGAGTGTTGACCTCCTAGGCTTGTTGGCTTCCATTACCACCCTTCTTTTCAGAGAATTTAGATTTGGTTAGTAAACTCAGATTTTCTGTGAAGAACATTTCTACTTCCGCAACCGCATTATTGAGGTGTTCAAAAGTTTTAACATTCGAACCTACTAATTTTTCGCTAATTTCGGTCCGAATGTTCCTTTTGGCAGATTTTCGCATCTCATTCTAATCTTTTTATGAATTCCAAGGCAGGTTCGCGGCGTTCGCCTCGATTTTATCATGTGGAGAAGAGTCTATCAATGGAACCTTTCTTTCCACAACTTGAAATCTTTCCACAATTTTTTCTTGTAGATCCCGCCAGCTTGCAATAGAGCCGGGCTTGAGGCGAGAATACCATTCAAAAGCCACATCTGTAAGGGATGTGGCGAAATATCGAAGCATATAAGATTCAACTACAGCCAATTCTCCCATAATTGTATAATAGTATGCCAAATGTTGGCGAGGCGAGTCTTTCCCATCATATTTCTAGAATTTGGGAATCATAGCATCTAGGGGAAGCCACTTAGACAGGTGATGAATTGGATATGGTACTTGATACTGGCTGAAGATCGTCGGCGTCTTGCCTCCAAGCTAGGCGAGTTTAGCCTCCACGACTTGTTCAATCACGTTCTTTTGTGGTGCAGTAGTGCCTTCTGCCGAGGATAATGCCGGTGGATTTGGCTGGATCTAGCTTGATGTTGGCACAGTAGGTGCGTGTGCTAGTTGCGCTGATAGAGGATTGACCATGTGTGTTGCCTCTTATTGTTGTAGCTGCGGAGTTGGAATAGCAGGCATGGATGGGGCGACTGGGGGAGCTGACACTGCCCCCGGCCAATTTTGCATCATAGCTTGGATCATTAAGCGAAGATAGGTGACCTCGTCCTCAAAAGCTTGTCTGGATGTATGTGGATCATCTTGATAGGTGCTGTCTCTGACTCCCCTGATGATACTAATTTCTTCTTCTGTTCCTTGCAAAGGCTCTACAAGTTGTGTAGCTTACATTGGTTGATGTGGCTGCATCTGGACCGATTCTAGTGGTGGAGGAATCTATGCTCTATTGTCCAAGGTTCTTTGTATGAGCCGAGTGACGGGGCCAGTCCATCCCAGGATGGTTGTAGCTTCTTTTGGATTCCCTGGTACACTTGGTGTGTTTGCTCCAGTGGAAATGCAAGTGAAAATCTTAAGCACATTTCCCATCACTCGAAAAATCCTCCTCTTGAGGGTGGACGAGTCGGAGGGGTAAGACGCTCCCAGACACTAGAGGACGAATGTTGTGAGCTTGATAGAGTCTTAAAAGACTCTTTATAGGAAGAGTGATGAGTGTTGCACCTTGCTTCTTTGTAAGAACCTTTTCTTTTTAAATCCTTTGATGGCGCTGCCACTTGAACAGGGGTTGTTGGTTAGGAAGGACCTACTTTGTTCTGTTTTAGATGGTGGGCTTCTTTTGTTACCCATAGTTGCTTTACTTGTTTCGCATGTGAGGTGGCCTCTGATGTCGGCCGGACTGTTTTAGACTTTCATTGTCTTGATTCTTCTTCCTCCTCCATGTAAAATGGGATTTTCTGTGAGAATTATGATGTTGGACCTTTAGCTCTTCTGAGGTAATTTTGCTAACACATTGAACATGTTGCAAATAGGGACATTGAATATAACAGGTTCCCTGGGAACAATAGTGCGGCTTCCATCGAGGTGGACTCGCAGGTCGCCGACTACCACAGTGCGGCGTGATGTCAGATGACATCGTGGTCCCATAGGGGATGACTCTTGAGTTTCTTTACTGATCATGTTGTCGGCCAAGTACTGAATGAGAACATCCTTCCTTTTTTGTAGAAATGACTGTTTGGAAGAGCCTAGCTGTTTATGTGACACAAACACTTTTGTCGGACGACCATGAGTATTTATATGTGCATTGGCTTTAGTCAAGTGAACAATAGCCTGAGATTTGATTGCGGATGAACTTTCAGGATAGTTGGCACCAGCTGTTGCATAAATGCTGGAGATTACCATAGCCGGCAGGGGGGCTAGTATAACACCCAAAAAGAAAAGACAGCCGACCACGGGTGGAACGTCACCAAAGCTGATTGGCGTACTGAGGTAGCCGAACTTTAGATGATTTTCGACCACCAGTGGTCCGAAGGTTACCCGAGCTTAGTTGATTGTCATTAAGTGAGCGAGCAGAAAGCGAGACAAGGACACACTGCAAGTACAATAATTCAATGTAAGCTATCAAGAATGACATACAGTGGAAAAAAAAGGAAGATGAAAGGGGAAAAGGTCTCCAACAGAGTCGCCATATATTGACAGTCATTTTTTATCCGACCGATTTGTTTTGGATTTTTATTTTTTGTTTTAATTGGTTGATTAGTTTGGTAGACGGGGTTTATGATCGTATGATGTTGACTCGCCCATGGAAAAAGATTCATGCGGATTCGGATGAACCTTTCCTGTCAGTCAATAGGCTGACAGTGATTACATCCTGCTACGATAGGAAAACCCTTTTATTTTCTCCAAAAGCTGGCTTCTAGATGGCTCCTCGCAGTGTAAAAGTCTCGCTTGCTTTGTTTTATTCGCTCACATATTATTCAAGGGAGGGTCAACTTTCTTTCCCTCTCCTCTTTTTACCAAGGTTCTCCTTTTTCCTTCTATAGTATCTATAGCATTATTGGTGGGCACTATTCACACGCACTATTTACAAACATTGTTCATGGGTACTACTCACGGTACTGTTCATACTACTATTCATGGTGTTGTTTATGGGTACTATTCACGGACATTGTTCATGGTATTGTTCATGAGTACTATTCATGATATTGTTCATGGTATTGTTCATTTGTGGGCCCTACTAAGTGTCGGGTTGGTACTTATAGTAGAACAATTTGCATCGATGACTCAAATTGTGTCGAGGCAGCTATGAGCCAACGGGATATTATTTCGTCCTATCACCCGCCATTGTGCATCGGTATAGTAACGGGCCGACAAGGCTCTGATTATCACTCGACAACTCGTCATTATGCATGGAGGTAGCGACGGGCTGACGAGCCTTCATCATTACTTGACGACACACCACTATGCACAGAAGTGGCAGCAGGGCAACGAGATTTCAACATTACTCGTTGACACATCGTTGCACATTGAAATGAAAGCGGGGGGCGAGGCTTTGACGTCACTCGTCGACACACCATTGCGCACTGAAGTGGCAACGGGGCGGTGGGGCTTCGACATCACTCGTCGACACGTCGCTTGTGCACCGAAGTGGCACTGGGGCGGCGAGGCTTCGACATCGCTCGTCGGCACGTCGCTTGCGCACCAAAGTGGCAACGGGGTGGCGAGGCTTCGATGATTATAACTTGATCAAATGATTCGCTGGCATTGGACAACATGGTTCCGGGTTACGCTGCCATGACTTGGCAGCGTGGCTGATGATCATTGCCACGCCGCCAAGACATGGCGGCGTGGTTAAGAATCATAGCCACGCCACCAAGGCATGCCGGCATGGTTAAGAATCATGCCGCCCAGACCTGGCGGCATGGTTTTTTACCTTGAGAATGAGAGACGGGGCCTTTCTCTTATTCTTCACAAACTTACAACTTCACTAACTCCAACCACTTATCCAACGCAAGGGGGTAGGGTCTATTTATAGAAATTTTGACCAATAAGGGGCCACGAAGTGGCGGCTTACAATTGGTCCTTGGAGGCGGGCCATGCCCAATTGGCGAAGCTCCATTGGTCCACATCCTCAGCCATGTGATTGGTCCATTTGGCGATGATGTGGTGGCGATGATGAGGCGGTGACGATCTACGGGGCATTACTCTATTGGACCATGTAGACATGTGCGGGTATGGATTGCGGAATCGGCCGATTCCGATTCGAATCAGAATTAGCGGGTCCCGATCCGATTTGGGGGGGAATTTATTGTTCCCCCCACCGATTTTTTTTAAAAAAAATAGACTAAATCGGCCCGAATCGGACCAAATCAGGTCCGAACCGGCCAATCTGGCCGGTCCAATCCGGTTTGGCCCGATTCAGGCGCTCCCAAATCCCCCCTTAAGGGAGGATCGGGAGCCAGGCGCCAGCAGCGTTTCTGCTGCTGGCTTCCCCCCTTCCCCCAGCCCCTCCCCCGGGCACCGCTGCCACTCGTTGGCCATCTTCTTCTCTCTTCTCTCTCCTCTCTCTCTCTCTCTCTCTCTCTCTCTCTCTCTCTCTCTCTCTCTCTTTCTCTCTCTTTTTCTTTGAGATCTCGACCAAACAGAGGGGGTTTTCACCCCGTCATCGTCAGCCGGCCGGCCGGGAGCCGCCGCTATTGTCGACGTCGGATTTTGTTTTCGCATCATGATCCGAGTTTAGGTATATTTCAATCTTTTTTAAAAAAAATTCTCAAAAAATTAGAAATGATGTATGATTGTGTATATTGTGTAGATCTATTAATATTTAGGTTAAAAAAAACATTAACATGTAGATCTATTAATATTTTGTGTTTTTATGTTATGCAAGAATATGACAGAGCAAGGACATCATGAACAGGATGTGGAGCAGTAGGGTGCTGATCTTGGTTGGCAGCATTGCACACTAGTGGACAGTGTTAAGAGGAGGGTTAAATGTAACTAGTGTAGAAAGGAGATGGGTGGTGGCGTCTATCACCTAAAAAATCATCTTGCTGGCATATCAGGAGACGTCAGTAAATGTGAGTCAGTCCCACTGGACTTGAAGAAGGAAATGCAGACTTATATGATGGGTAAAAAGGCACACAAAGATTTATCATCTCAACAACACATAGATTTGCAAGATGAGATATCATGGCGCCAGAGAAGTCTACCTATTCAGCGCTCGATCAATTTAAATGATGATGATGAGGAGAAGGAGGATGAGGAGGAGGATCCATATGACCCTGATGCAAGGTACACCAGAGCTGTTCGTGCCAGTTTGAGGACAAATAGAGAAGATGAGGACCGGCGAAGAGGCATAGGATCATCAGGTGGATCAGTGCCTACTGCTTCTCAGCATAGGAGATTCGTTCCTAGGGGGTCTTCTGGTCGCAAGACTGCTAGTTCTGTGTTGGGTTGTGGACATACATCAGATGTGGCACGCAGTCCTATAGACCAATTTTTGTACAGATCAAGGTCTACCAGACAACCTGGAATCAAGCAAGCGTTAAAAGGAGTTAAGGCATCAGTAAAAAATGCCTTGAAAGAAATTGTGAAATGGTTTTTACATGTAGGTATGCTAACACATACAACATCTAATCCATATTTTCAGGCGATGGTGGATGCAATTGCAGATGCTAGGCCTGGTGTAAAGGCCCCTCACACCTCGCTACATTTATGATGTTGGGTTAAAAGAAGAGTATAATGACTTGAAGGTATGGGTCGACAACTTCAAAAATGTGTGGAAAGAGCGTGGTTGTACCATCATGTGTGATGGTTGGACAGGGACCACAAGGAGATCCATAATTAATTTCCTTATGTATTGCAGCGAGGACACTGTTTTTTTGAAGTCTGTGGATGCCTCAAACAGAATAAAGAATGCTGATTATTTGTACAGGCTAATAGATGACGTGGTAGAGGAAATTAGTGAAGAAAATGTTGTGCAGATAGTCACTGACAACGAAACAAGTTACAAAGCAGCCGGTAAATTATTGATGCAGAAGATGCACCATTTGTACTGGGTGCCTTGTGCAGCACATTCTATTAACTTGATAATGGAGGACATAGGTAAAGATCTTTTTGTTGCTGAGGTGGTACAACATGCTCAGATGATTACGGGATTTATTTATAGTCACAACAGGATCTTACATATAATGAGAGAACATACAGGTGGACAAAATCTTCTTCGTGCTAGCCTTACCAGATTTGCATCCAACTTCATCTCTTTAGAGAACCTGAGTAAATATAAGCATCAGTTGGCTCAGTTAGTCCACTCTAACGAGTTTCTGGTACATATAGGGACACTGAGGGCCGATGCTAGAGAAGTTGCGTTGGCAGTGCAATCGCTAGTTGGGGAGAGAAGTTTTTGGGATAAAGTTTCTCGCTATTTGAAATTGGTTGAGCCTCTGGTACGTGTTCTGAGGTTATTTGATGGAGATGACAAACATGACATGGTATATTTGTATGAGGCCATGGATAGAGCAAAGGAGCAATTGAGCAAAAGCCTTCCTACTTCTCATGACAAATGGTGGAGGATCATCGATGATAGATGAGAGTCGACTCTTCATCATGATCTCCATGTTACTAGTTAATTCTTCATCTTTTCAAGTTGATTTTATGTTATTAATTTTAATCACATTTATTTTTATAACTAATAAACCATAATTTATGTGCAGGATATTTTTTCAACCCAATGTATCGGTATAGTCAGAGCGTGCATAATGATGGAGAGGTGCTTCGAGGCACAACTAACGTAATTACTAGAATATCAAAGAATACGAATGAAAGGATAGATGCCTTAGCAGAGGTAACATACAAAATAAGAGTTTATGAAAATATAGTCTTCTATCATTAACTTATGTCATTTATATTTATTTTGTAGATGGAGAAATTTAAATTGAAGATTGGTATTTGTGGAGATGATGACGTCACAGCTGCAGTAACGAGGAATTACATAATAAATAGTTAAATACTCAATTTAATGAATTATTAATATCGTCGTCTTCTTTTTTTTTTCAACAGCTAAATGGTGGATTCATATTA
This sequence comes from Zantedeschia hybrid cultivar, assembly GCA_030544215.1. Taxonomy (NCBI): domain Eukaryota; kingdom Viridiplantae; phylum Streptophyta; class Magnoliopsida; order Alismatales; family Araceae; genus Zantedeschia; species Zantedeschia hybrid cultivar. Next base: position 25,894,683 of record JARZZO010000012.1, read on the forward strand.
ATTACAGACAAGTTGCCACAAAACCTTTCGCGTATGTTACAGTGAGAGTACTCAGTCAAACAACTTCTTCCAGTCAATATGAAAGAAACTGAAGTACATTTGGCCTCATTCACACGAAGGTTCGTAACATATTGGGTGTTTCTAGACTGGAAAAGTTGGTGTACTGTCACTACAACATGCGCCTAAAAATCAGACAGATTCAGGAATGACAGAGGCTTGAAAGACAGATATTTATGGAGTTTGCTGGAAGACCAGTTGATGAGCCGGTACATCAGATTAATATTGATGAACTGTTAGATGAAGAAGACCCACTGCATTCTTGGGTGGAGAGCAGAGCAGCCAGAGATGCACAGCCTGAGTTTGATCCTCAGGATTGGAGTTGGGCAGGAGGTGAATTAGATGCAGTAATTGTTCGAAATCCTGAATTTCATACAACACAAGAAGGAGGTGCACTTGTTCTTCAGAGGCGTCGAAAGTCAGCCACACTAGCAGACACTGCTAGAACTTCTGCCTCTCAGCCAGCACTCAAGAGATCAGCTACTTAGGTGGATCCACAAAGAAGAAAGGAGAAAGAGCCAACGAGACCTTCACTGCAATCATCTAACAGCAAAAAGAAAAAACAATCAAAAAGAAAGTCTAAAGAACGAGTGGACCCATCGGAAGAAGAAGAAGAAGAGAGAGTTCAGCAAACTGGAAAGACACTTGAGGACACCCCAGGTTTACCACCTCACTTGGCCAACATGTACAAGGCAGAAAGACAAAACTACAGACGTAGAAGAAGGCGGTTGAGGAAAACAAGCCAAATGGGGAGTGATGACTCCACTGAGGATGATAATGATGATGATGGAGATGGTGATGGTAATGGCGCTACTGTTGCTGGACTATCAGGAGATTCTGCACTTGGAAGCAGTTACACTGGATACGAAGATTACTCCGCACCTCCGAGTCATTCTGAAGGAACTCAAGGACAAAGACAAGGACAACAAAGGGGATTTGAAGGCCAACAGAGACAGGCAGAATGTGATTGGCCACCATAGGAAGATGCACCTTCTTATCCGCCTATTTTTCATCCCCCTACACTGCCATATTCAGATATCAGCAGCACTACTGAGGGGTACTCTGGACCTCCACCTATATAGTATGGCATTTTTGTCCCTCCAACACAATCATGAGAAAGTTCAAGCCAACAAACTTACACACCTAGAGGTATTCAAAGAAGATTCGAAGACCTCGCTAGTTCCTTATTTGGCTATGGATATCCAATATACATGTCGGCAGATTATGACCCGCCAGCTCAAACTTATGAGCCAGATGATGAAAGATCACAAATGTGATCTTTCTAAGGTATTTTTCAACAATAATGTCTTTTAATTAGTGCACAACAAAAATTATTAGTGAGTTAGTTGTCTTTAATGTTTATTTTTTATGGATGTACATGAATTACATTCATTCTTATTGTACATCCATTGAATAATATGTATGTAATTTTTTCTGATTTTTTCTGATTTTTTTTTCTTTCCGACCGAGTCGGACCGGCCGGACTTCGTCTGGATCGACCGAATCGGCCGATCCAGATCGGATCGGGTCGAGATCGCCGGGTCCCGATTCCGGGACCCGACCGGACCCGGAATTCCTTGTGTGCGGGACCCATATAGGTTTCAAAAAATATTTTTCTACGTTTGTCACAGCCTGGGGGCATGCCGCCATGAGTGGGCGGCGGAGCGAGGGGCAGCAGCCCCTTTACTGGGCTCTGCCGCCCACAAGGGGCAACAGACTTTTGGGTTCTGCTGCCCCTTGTGGGCGGCAGACCCAGGAAGTCTGGGTCTGGTCTGCCGCCCACAAGGGGCGGCAGGCTCCTTTGGGCTTACCCCGGGGCAGCATATTTTATTATTTTTTGGACCCTTAAATTTCTTATTTTGTCTTTGGGTCCTTTTTACTTCACTTTTTGGAGGGATTTTTGATGGGATGCCCTCTATTCTTTGGATTTTGAGAATTGTCCTCCCTTTGAGAAAATTTAATGTCCACAGTGGTGCAAGGATTTGAATAGAGGTTGGCCGGATGGAAGGGGAGCTTGTTGTCCTATAGAGGTTGATCGACTCTATGCAAATCGGTGTTGGATAGTCTGCCCACTTATTACCTTTCTATCTTCAAGATCCGAGATTAGTGGTGAAGAGAGTTGATTCCATCTGGGCTAGATTCTTATGGCATGGATTGGAGGATCCTACGAAAGGTGGTTTTGCAGTCAGCTGGAGCAATATATGTAGACCCAAGGATAATGGAGGCCTTGGACTCAAAAACATTAGTCTCTTCAATCTGACATTATTATCCAAGTGGCTTTGGAAGCTTGTGAAGTAGGATCATGTGCTATGGTCAGATGTGATTTCTCATAAATATTGTTCCAACTCTAGGGTATGGGATCTTCTCCTATCATCTACATACAATGTCTCCTCGGTTTGGAAGGGTATTCTATCCAGCTCAGATATGTTCGTTGCAGGGTCACAGATAGTCTAAGGGAATGGCAGGAGTGCCCTCTTTTGGAAGGATAAATGGTGTGCCTCAAAACCCCTTAATCAGATCTTCTCGAGGTCATTTGCCTTAGCAGGCCAGGAGACTTCCTGAGTTTTTCAGGTGGCTGTAAGGAAATGGTAGGCACATTTGCTGGTGCCCTCTGTTCAGAAGAGATTTGAGAGATGATGAGATGAGAGATCTCCTGCAGATGCTTGATTGCAGACTTTCCAGGTGGACCCAACCACTCAGGAGTCAGGATCAATGGACATGGTGGAGGAACAAGGAAGGGAGACACTCAGCTAGGTCAGCCTATATGATGATGGCTCATGGGGGAGCTAGATATACATTTTACTCGTCACTGTGGAAGGTCAAAAGCCCACCATAGGTACAATTTTTGATGTGGAGAGCCTCGCTCAACAGGCTGCCTACGTGATAGGCTAGCCCGTTTTTTGCAGGATATGCCTACGGGATGCTCTCTCTGTGGGAACGCTGATGAGTCCATGGATCACTTGTTCACCAAGTGTTCCTTTGCAGTAGAGGCTTGGCAGCTGGTGTGTTCTTTATTCAGAGTGAACTACAGGCAGTTTGATTCAGTGAAGGAGCTTCTTCTTAGGTAGGGAAGATCGTGGCCTCTTAAGCAAGATCGTTGTCTTTGGTGGCTGATACTTCATGCTACTCTCTGGGCCCTGTGGACTAAACACAACAATAGAATCTTTAGGAGGGAGGCAACTAGCTCTCACAAGACTTTCATTTTTGTTTGTGAGCATGTCAAGCACTGGGCTAGGGTCATTTGTAATTTGGAAGTTGGTAACTCCTCCTTATTTTGTTTGTTGGAGGAGAGGTACTGTTGGGGGGGTTGCCACAGCACCTTGGTGTTCTGTAGATGGGGCTTTTGTTGCTTGCCCCTTTTTACTTGTACATGTTTCTCTTTTGACTTTTATAATACAAGTGGTACCATCCACATTCAAAAAAAAAAAATGACAATTTCAGACTAAATTGCTGACCTTAAAATAAGAATATGTAACATGAATTAACACACAAAAGCATAATGCTTTATGGTGGTAATGATTGAAAGAGATGCAACAATGACATCACCAAGCATATCCATATAAGAGATTCTACACACACAATGAAATTTAGTTGTAGCAGTGTCTCAAGAAAAATTACCTTTAGTAGCAACACTAGTTAGTAAGGAACTCTGGAACCATCCACGATGTTGATCTGTACCTTCAAGATATAAATCTGCAGGGAAATGGAGGCCATCCCTTTTCTCCAAAACAGCAGCCCAAGAGGAACCTATCAACAAAATGACAGATTAAGATGGGCTAGTTTATCAGGGGATAACATCAGCTGTAATTGAAGTACATTACAATCGACAGACCCTAAATAATGATGCCCTTAGTACTTCATTTAGCAAAAAATGCATATGACGTCAGCCTTTCTTTTATTGGATCTTCCAGCACATTATACAACGGACATGTTGATGCTAGGTTGATTTGGGCCACAATATTGGAACCTCTGTTTATATGGGGCCACAATATAATGTCTGACTAGGTTGCAGCTTAAAGCAATCTAACAAGGTCCAAGAAGTGCACAAGACAACTATCTATTAATTAGAATGAAGATTCCTCATGTATAGATGAAAAATCCTCCACTAGAAATCTGTTCAAAGATAACAAAGAGAAAACACATGATATGATAAGCTGAACCAAAGGATTCTTTGTTCTAGACTGATTATCGCCAGATATGAAAAAAAATTGTAGACCCGTTTACACAGACTGTGCTCAGAAATCCAGCCCATTGATATATCGCAAGTGCTTTCCAGTATTTAACTAGATCTGGCAGTAAGACTGTTTGTGGTATCCAAATAGATGTTTTTGCATATTATAGGCCTACTGCCAGACCGGTCACTCAACTTATAAATAATGTTATAGTTCTATTTCCATATATCAATGATGACCATTTGCTTTCATTCTATGCCAATGATTATAGAGTTCCTTCACTCATTCCTTTGATGTAATGATTATTTGAGCTGATTTCATTATTTTACGCAGAGTGATGATACCCCTTTCTGAGCTATAGTGCATATACAATATTTAAGATATATTAAAGAGTGAAGTATAAAGCAATGGACAAGGTTCAAGATTCGAGATCCTCTTTGTTCTCTATTCAGGTTGACGTAACATTATCCTGATTCTTGACATGTATGTAGTGCATTTTGGGATAGAATATCATATGTGCTTGTCTTATGGACTGATTTCCAGTATACAACTTTTTGTAAAGGAGCTTTGTCACAAATATATTGTTATATAGACACATGAATCATCAGAAGCCTTGATCTCCATTAGGTCATATGCCAATACATAGACAAGTAATAAGGGCATTCCCCCGATATATATATATATATATATATATATAGAGAGAGAGAGAGAGAGACACACACACACACACACAGACGCACACACGCACGCACACACACAGACGCACACACACACACACACACACACACACACATATATATATATATGTATATATAGGCCGGCTATAATGAGCCCTAGGCATCTTACTTAAATGTGTCCCCTCCAAAACTCCCTCTTCTCTATGTTAAATAAATAACATCAAAAAATTTAAACTATTCAAGTACCCTCCCTTACGCTCCCCCCCTCTAGGATTTAATTTTCACTATTCGATGGAAAAACACAACCATAGCCATCCAATCAAGTGCGTCCTTATTTGGAGATCAAAACTAAAACCCCAAGGGATGGGATCAACTCTAATGGTTAATCTGAACCTAAATAATTTCCTACGTTTTTACTATTTCTTCAACATTTTTAACAATGTTTTTTTATGCGCACTCGATTGGACGGCTACAATTGACTTTCACGATCAGAAAGTGAAGATTAAAGTCCTAGGGATGGGAACAACCCTAAGGGGTTAATTTAATATTTAAAATTTTTGACAATTTTTATTATTTTTAAACATGGGGAGAAAAGGATTTCAAGGGGGCGCATCCAAGTTAGATGTACCCCGGGGCTCATTTGATCCTTTATAGAGACAGAGGACTGAAAAGGACCCCAAGGACATATGTACAATCCTAAGGAGTATAAATACGTTGCCCTAACGCATCCCAAATTCATGGAGAATCAGGGACTGTCTCTGAAGCATTCTCTTGTAAGTGTGGACTCAATCTAAATGTGCTTTCTCTGTTCATGAGAGACTGGTTTCCTGCCAATCAAAGCACTTACTGTGTATGTTTAGCATCCACTTTTTCATATACTTTTGTAACACTTCCATATTTATCTTTAGTCAGGCCATCCAAAAGTTTGGATGGTGGAAATTTTGTATTATTGTTTGAAATGTAATTCTGTAAGTGTCAATATCCATCTACACTTACTGTTTGAATTTTTTTTCATGGGCCACAAAAACAAAAAGTAGGGAATCGGACCAGATCGGGTGGAATACGATAGGCTGATCTGATTGGCCCAAGCTGGACCTATAGGAGGCAGATCACCGATCCTTCCTTCCATGGAAGGGACCCAAACTCAGGGTAGACATATGGAAAAGAGAAACAATCATTAATGGTTTACACCATAGATGCACTGTTCATGCTGGTCATCTGCATGCATAGCATCAACTTCAACCTAGCATAGATGAAGATACATATAAAACTCCTACACAAAGTTCTCTAGATGAAAATAAGTATAAAACTCCCGCACAGAGCTCTCCTGATGAAGAGTGTCTATCCCTGTCCCCTGATATAGATGATACTCACAGGTTCCACTAGTCTGAATGAATAAGCATGAGTGGTATATTCAGAATGCATAAGAAATGAGAAGCAGCTGCAAGTAATAGCACATAGAAGGTTCCACAAACTGGATGATATAAGTTAGGACTACACCAGCAGTGATGTTCCATGGCTCAAAAGAAGATGTCTTGCTAGACACTACAGGAGGAGCTGCTAAAGACAATGCATGCTAGAAGTCAAGATAGTCTTGGATGTCTACATGGACGCTACAGGAAAACCTGCTGAAGTAAAATAGGCTCTCAAGGGGGAGTGGTGTTACCTACATGCCTCCCAGGTCTAACACCCATAAGGTTCATTCGCATGGCAGCCACCCACTTAATATAATTAGTAGCACTGAAAAGCTGAATATCCATTTCCGAAAGGACCCTGAATACAATTTGGAAGAAGACCCAAGCAGACAAAAGGGCATGAAATAGCAAAAGGGAGACCAACCAACAAATGAAATGGGCCTTGGAAATGCCCAAAAGAAGCTCTGGGCAAGAAATGGACTATAGAGATCTGATCTATGCTTTTTGTGGGCTCCAGTTACTTCCTCCTGATTTCATACTCCTGCTTCAGATTTGGATGCCTCCTCCTCCCATTCTAGTTGCCAATGCCATTGCCTCCTCTGACTCAGGGTTGGCCTTTGTCTGGGTGTTGAGAAGATCAGAACTAAAACCTCCAAGAATGTTGTGCTAATCAACAAGACCGACTGCTGAGTTTGAAGCTGCTGCCTTACCTGATAGCAGAAATTACATCATGTCCTGATGGAATAGATCAGTAACAGTGGCCTGGAGTCAGTCATCGCTGCTGCCCAATCAAATTTAATTGTCTACTGTAAAATAACTTCTAATATAATGTTCATTGTCCACTCAACAAATTATTTTAAAGGATAGAAACAGCACTTAACAAAGTCAACAGAAGACTGGTTCAGGAGACGGAAGGGACTGGTGTCTCAGAGGGGTATATTTAGGAATTTTTTTAGACGGGACAGCACCTGCTGGAAACCCTGGCAGGGGCTAGGGGAAGCTCCAGCTCCCGGGCCAGACACCCAAGTATACCAGGTAAACCACCAAACATGCTAGGTAAACTACTCCAGGCCGATGGAGGGACTCGAACCCGCAACCTGTGGGAATTTAACACGCTGAAGGCCAGGGCCTATCCACTACACCATTCGCCCACCCCCAAGGATATATTCATGAAAGAAATGCAGCATTTCACACTTACGGATATCCCACAAATAATCAGGCCAAGGTCATTTCTTATAAGTAGATTAGACTTTTAATGAGGATCAGAAAGTAACAAAAAGATTGTCTTTTCTTCATGTAAAATCAAACAAAATTCATTTGTAACTAGAGATGAATCCCCTCCACACCAGAATTCCAGTCCTTCCAAATAACATTGATCTCCTTATCACATGCAAACACATCCAGTAACTTTCATAGGAAAAAATGCATAACAAAGACATGTTCTTGATAAGATTATTCATTGCAATAAAGCTCAGAAACATTTATACCATACTTAATGAAACCAGCTGCCATCATAAAAGCTGGACAGATCCATGAAACATTCCTTCAGTTATCATACACTGACAAAGAAATAAAAATCTAATTGCAAATTCACTGATCACCCTAGGCAAAACCAATTTCCATTACCGGCATATTCCTTTAAGAAAGTGAATCAGAAATGAATTAAAAATGACACAAGAGCTGACTGATGCAATAGCATCTATTGAAATCTTTGGCATGTCTGGCAAAGCCAGACACAATCAAACCAGACAACCACAGCCAATGAAACATACATCCATGGTCTTCAAAATTTCAGACACTATCTACATTTTTCTTCAAAATTCATTAGTAGTTTACAAAGGCTATGTAGAGTCATAGACTACATGCACATACCAGAGTCAAACCAGACATCCATTGTGTCAGTTCCTTTCTCATATTCTGAAGCTTGGTGCTGATACTGATCTGGAAGAAGTTCCTTTGTTGTCATGTACCACCATGCATCACTACCCTTTTCAGATATTATAGCTGCAAAAGGGGCAATATGGCCACATAAATGATTCCATGAAGGAAATAGAAATCAGAGACAAAGCAAGAATACAAAATTGACAATCAGATGTGAAAAGATATCACAATTTGTTTTTGAAAAGGACCAAAAGGTCACAATTTAAAGAGAAGTACAAAAGACATGAAAACAAAGACTGCCTAGCCAATACAACACCCTCGAAACATAGGAGGGCAAAGAAGAAAGAAACCGAAAACCGAAAGCCTTATTTTATCCAGAATATAAGATAAGAAAACAAAGTAACCCATATCACAGAGTCAGGCTAGTCCAATGAAGAAGCTTGGAAATGGTATAGAAGCTCTGCACACATGGACAAGATCCCCACAGCCCTTCCCCAGGCTATCACCCAATTCAGAGTTCTAAGAATACCATAGACATCATTAAAAATCTGAGACATCCTTTGGAGTTTCTTTCAGTCCACACACCCCACAGCAAAGCAGGTAAAACCAATGACCACAATGTTTTTCAGACTTAGTGGAACTTATAGTACCCCACCACTGCACCAAGTCTAACACATGTAGAGGTTCCTTCCATGGGATGTGGAAAATCTTGCAAACAGACCTCCATAAGACATTGATAATCCCACGGTCGCAGAACAAATGATCAGAAATCTCATCAAGCAAGATGCAGAAAATACATGAAGACTTGAATTTGCAGTATAGAAGAAAGTCTGTCCATTGTCGGGAGCCTGCCCAAGGCAAATTTTATAAGAAAATTCCAATCTTGTTAGGAAGAAGCTTAGACGATACTAAATGATCCCATGCAACTCTAGTTCCACCATCAATTAGCACTTTTGTCGGAGCATTAACTGAGAAAACACCGTTAGCACTCCATATCCAGACCTTTCTATCCTCCCTGCCAGATATAAGATGAATTTCATTTATACTACCCAGAAGTGATAACAGTTGGTCCAATTCCAAAGCAGTTGGATTTCTTCTTAATCTAATATTCCAAGAGTTCCCTTCCTCAGAGTAGAAATAGACAACTGGCTTCTCCTTATCGTCGGCAATTTGATAGAGTTGCCGAAGATTCAATGCAAAGGGTGCCCCAGAATACCATTTATCTTCCCAGAATCTAAACACGTGACCACTTCCAAGTTCATAACTGACTGCAGGACTAACAAAATCAGACAGTTGAAGAATATTTCTCCAAGTAGGAGGCATATTAGAAGTTGAAACAGGACGTAGACTGCATCTTGGGGACTGAATATAGTATTTCTCTATTTGAATGCAAAACCATTGATCACGTCGTTTATCAATGAAACTATAGGAGCACGCAGCTTGACGGCACAGCTCGGCAAGGTCACCCTGCAGTCCTAGAAAAAGCCAACAGTCATCCCCGTTAGGAGTACCTTCGTCTTGTTATGTTTCCCTTGTTTTCTTATTGTTTCCCTTTTTATTCTTATTGTCTGGTCGGCCTCCTCTATATAGAGGCATATGAATCCTTTTGTAAGGTGATAAGAAAATTGAGTAGAATACAGGGTTTCTGGTGCTGGCAGCTTTGTGTGTTGCCACAAGTCCCTTGTTTGTGCTCCACCAGCTCCTTTTAGACTTTCAGTCTCTTATCAGAGCATATCCTAGCGTAGTGATCGAGAGGAATCCATCCAGAAGAAGAAGAAGAGGGTTCGACGACACGGCTAGAGATTTGGGCCCCCTGTTGGGTCATTTGTCAAGGACTTGCAAGAGGGTTAAATCCTCCTATGTGGTGAGAAATTTTCCCTCACAAACTCACGTCTGGTTGGGCCCTGCTGATGTGATTTTTCAAGAACCCACAAAAGGGTTAAATCTCCTAGTGGAGCTCACACCCCACTTCCTCTCCCAAAACCACCTATTTATAGCTTATTGGACTAACCATCCTTTGCACCTCCTTACAACTTCCATACAAGGCGGTGAAGTGCTTTCTCTTTCCCATTCTAGCCAACCTTGGGTTAGACTAGGAGAGAGAGGAAGAGAGAGGGAGAGAGGGCGTGAAGGAGGGAGAGCAAGACACGAAAAGAGATAGAGATTGAGGAGAAAGAGGAAGGGAGAGAAGATAGAGAGGAAGAAGCCTATACCATCTCTTTTTTGAATGAGATAGAAAGGTAAAAATGGAGAGTGGGGAGAGTTAGGGTGCAGGTTTCCTTTTTGGCTGCTGGTCCTCCACCATCCCTTTTTTACTCTAAGGAGCTACAGAAGAGTCTTCCTTCGGGCCGTTGTGACCTGCAAAAGAAGTAGAAGCAGCAACAAGAGTTGATCTCTTAGAACCTAAAGCCTAATACCTGAAAACCCTGTTTGATGGATTTTATTATGTCTACATCATAGTTTATCAAAAGAGAATAAAATAATATACATAAATGAATGATCAAGACCCATACCTTGAGTGCGCCTTGCACAAAGGCCAAGAGAAACCCCACATGCTGGCTGGTGGACCACCAAGGCAGTAGTTAGCAGCAGAAGCAGTAACAAAGTCAAGCAGCAGGCGCACCAAGAGCAAGCAACAGCAGCACCAGAAAACAACAACAGCAATGCAACACCAGTACCAACAAGCAGCAGCAAGAGAAGTAGCAGCACTAGCAGCCAAAAGCCGCTACAAGAGGGACTGACGGTTCCCTGTTCCATGCACACAGAACAGGGGGACCATAGGGATAGAGAGACAGCCGAGAGCATAGAATTCCGGCTTGGGTCAGGGGTCCAGATCGGACCCCAACAAATCCGGATCCGGGATCGGACAAAATCGGCCAGAACCGGCCAAGAATCGGCCGATTTTGCAATCCCTGGGAGAGAGAGAGAGAGAGAGGAGAAGAAAAAGAAGGATCTAAAGGCCCCCTACCAGATGGACATTTACACAAAAAAGAAAGAAAGAAGGTGGGAAGAAATAATAAGAAGAGAGAGAGAAAGAGAGAAAGGCAGGAACCCCACCGGATCCTGCCTCCTCTTCCCACCATGAAGTATATTTGTCAAGGCGCTACTTAGGCGCCCACCTAAGCGGCACCTAGCCGCATGTGCATATTTACTACTGCTGGGCCACCTTTATCCCGCTCGAGTGCCTAGCAGGTGTCTGGGCACAGGACAGCCCTCTAACTAAAACCCTTTAATGCCCCAACCCCTCACTCTTTACTTTTTCCCACACAACACCCCCTACCACGACACTCCCTTCACCCCATTTGTTCGTTCTGTCCATGGCTATGGTTTCATTCGCCAGTTGCTGCCACTGTCGTCATCTTTGCCGGTTGCCACGGTCGCTATCTTTACCAATAGTTGTTGCCGTCACCATCCAATGAGGGCTTATTTTCTCTCGTCTTTCTTTTCCTCTCTGTCACAAATAGCCTGGCCAACACCCCCCCATCACGCTCTCTCTCTCTCTCTCTCCCTCTTACATACACATACTTGTAGGTGTGTTATGCCCCCATCTCTCTTTACCAATAGTTGTTGCCGTCACCATCCAGTGAGAGCATATTTTCTCTCTTTTCTACCTTGTTTTTCTTTTCCTCCCTCTCTCAAATAGTGGGGCCAACACCCCCCATTGGTCTCTCTCTCTCTCTCCCTTACATACACATGCTTGCAGGCGTGTTATGCCCCCATCTCTCTCTCTCTCTCTCTCTCTCTCTCTCTCTCAGACACACACACACACACAGAGAGACAGAGGGGATAGGGCTAAGGCCCTTTTTCACTCTCATGGTCCACTCTCACTGTCTCACTTACCATATTTCAGTCTATGTCTCACACTATTACTCTCTCTCTATGTCTCTCTCTCTCACACACATACAAAGGGCTGAAGCCTTCTTTCACTCTCAGAGTCCCACTCATAGTTTCACTCACCCTCTTTCAATCTCTATCTCACCCCTCCCACACGCACACTTTGTCACACAGGGCTTCAGTACTCTTTATCTACATTCTACAATTTTCCAGATATTTGACTATGATAATTGATTTGTTCTTATATGTTCAAAGTTAATTCATAAGATGGTAGATTGATTTCTTTCAATTTTATCATGATCAACTTGTTCTTATATATTCAAGTGAATTATTCCATGGTAGATAAATTTCTTTCAATTTTAATATTTATCATGATTGATTTGTTTCTACATGTTCAAGTTAATTATCTCATAGTAGATCACTTTATTTCCATTTAAATATTAAGCTTGATTTTGATGCCTTTTTTACTTATGTTGAAGAATCTATGATTAATATTAATATATTTAATATCTATTATAAGGAGGCACCTAAGTTGCTGCCTAAGTGCCTAGGCACCGATTAAGCGGCCGCCTTAACGCCTAACCACTCAGACTCCCCGAGAATGCGTTGGGTCATACTTAGCACCCTGACAACTATGTCAGAAAGAGGAGGATCCCCCTATGGGATGGTGGGAAGTATTTATGAAAACAAAAATAAGAAGAAAAAAGGAAAAAGGGAAGATAGAGAAGAAAGAAGAAAGGAAAGAGGAGAGAGGAGATCCAGTAGGGGATGCCACCGGACCAACCTAGCCTCTCCCCCTATCGGACAGCCATATGTGATTTTCTCTCCCTTCCACCTCTCTCTTCCGTCTATCTTGTCTCTCCCTTAAATTCAAGAAAAGAATTAAAAAAAGAGCAAAAAAAAAAACAGATTTCTTTTTGGAAGAACCCATCCAAAAGGGGGTGCCACCAGATGATTTGACCCCCCCCCCCCCACCAGATGGCTTCCTTCCCCTATAAATACCCCTCAAAGGGATTGCAGCAAGGGAGTTTTGGAGAAGGGTTTGTGCCACGCCTCTTAGAAGAATCATAAAGATTGAAGGTTCTCTAAAGAGGCAAGCTTGTGCATTCTTAAATTTTGCCATTAGTTTTGAGTTTTATATGAGCAAACTCATATATTCTTGAGTTTTGCTTTTAGTATCGTATGAACAAACTCATGTATTCTTGAATTTTACTCTCATATATAAGCAAATTCATGTATTCTTGTGCGGAAGTTCTAGGGCCCAATAGAGTGAGATGAGAGCCCGTTTGGAGAGTGCTTGTGAGGGTGAAAAGGGGACAGGGGAAGAAGAAGGATGGTTCGTGGTTCATCGACGACGGAAGAAGCTGGCGGGTGCCTCCTCGTCCTCAAGTGGAAAGAGGACCCTGTCCTCCTTACCAGTAGAGAGAGACACTTGCATACGATGCCTGAGCAACGGTCATTGGGCAAAGGATTGCAGGGAGAGGATCCGATGCATGATCTGTGGAAAGTTTGGTCATCGGAGATCCTCTTGTCTAGAAGCCAGGACCAAACCTTCAGTCGCTGTTCCTACACTAATGCCAAAACCCTCTGTTTTTTTTTCCAGTCTTCCCTCAGGGCAGAATTTGTGTGCCTTGATCGCCAATAGTAGTAAAGGCACGTGATTGGTTGGAAGACTGCTTAGTCTTCCATGTAAAGAGGTTGAAGCCTAATAGCGAGGGTCTTCTTGCTTCTTATCAAGCTCTTGTTGATCTTCTTCGCTGCCATTGGAGTGACATGCACAATTGGTGGATAAGGGACTTAGGCAATGAAACCTTCCTGGTCAAGAGTCTGGTCCCTGATTGGAAGCCTCTAGGTCTCAAGCTAGCCAACTCCAACAGGGAAACTGGATGTTTTCATGCAACCTATGGGATATTTCGTCGGCTACTTCTCCAGCTCCTGGAGGGATGAAGGTCTGGTTGTGGTTATTCGGGGTCCCTCTTCATATATGGAATGCTGAGAAATTCCAGGCTATATCAGAGAGGTTTGGTGTCTTGGGAGGAGTAGATACCAGATCGCTGGACAGGTCCTTCTTGAAGCATGCCCATGTTCAAGTCGAAGTTGCCTCATTAGAAGCAATCCAAGACAAGGTCGTTATTCATCTGGCTAGAAGGGACTTTTGGGTTAGAATTGTTAAGAAGGAACCATTGTCCTTGGGAGGATCAGTCTCACAAGAATGGACCTAGTCAGAGGTAGTCTTTGAGTATCGAAAATACAGAGATCGGAGACTATGTTCTGAGAATGCCCCCAGAAGGATGTTCTGAGTGGTTCCGCTGACTCTGCTGAGTTAGTGACCTGGCCAGCTTTGATGATCCAGTCGGGGATGGGTGGAGATCCCTTCAAGCAAGAAGTCGTGTATTCCCTCTCTGCCTCCTCGACAGGACCGTAATCCCCAGTTTTTTCCTTGAGCAGTGAAGCCGGCACACTCGCAAAGCTGTTGTGATGTCACTCTCTTCAAAGTGGAGGCGGCGGGGTGGATCTCGTTAAGTCCCAAGGTCTCTTCAGTGCCGTCCGTTCAGGTTTGTTCAAGTGGAGAAGACAAACAGTATTGGGTGAAGGTTTCAGGTCAGGAGTCTTCAGAGTCTTCTCAGGGTGCTATCACCTATCAAGCCGAAGAAGGTTTCGGATCCCAACTTAACTCTAAACCGGCCTGCTTTGATGCCCCGAGTGAACTGGGTATTTTCACATGCAAGCAGTTCGCTGAGCTCGATCCGCCTAGGCCTATCATTATTCATCTTCCTCATGTGGAACGCCTGGTTTTGCAGTAGCTTTTTTCTGAACAGTCTCAAGGTGGAGGCACCATCATCGGGAGATCTGGCATGGAGGTTCGCACATCCTCTGACAAAGGTTGCCCCATGGTAGCTTCTCAACCTGGTGAGATCTATCAGACGGTTTTGCCTTATGCTTCCCTAGTGAATGCTTTGTGCTCCGGGATTGACCAGTCTCCAAGAACTCATCACTCAAGGAACAATGTGGTAGAGGAGGGTGAGGGCTTTGTATCAACTGATCCTAGTTCTCAGGGATCCCAGGTGGTCTCCCCTCATCGAACAGGGGCAGTGCCACTTGAAGAGGTGTTGGTTTTTCACTCCAGAAGTGGTATGATTGAAGATAAGGAGGAGTTATCTACTGCTATAGTCCCATATGTTCCAAGAAATCAACCAATGGTAATGGATGAATCTGAAAAAGCCTAGACTGAGGAGATTCTTTTCTTTGGCAAGAAAATTGGGGAATCCTTTCAAGGGAAGGAAGACCAACTTACTAGCTTCATCAAAAGAATGAGAACTGAGGTCCTTCAAATTCCTTGAAGAATAAAGGCAATGGTGGAGTAAAGATTGGAAAGACGGAACTAAAATTGTTAACAAGAATGAGATTACGGATTCACTGAGATCCAAAAAGCAGGGGGGGTAGATCACAGCAGTTATGAATATATGTACGTGGAACATTAGAGGTCTTAATGGGGATCACAGCAGAGGGCAATTAGAGATCACATTAGAAGGTTTAAAATGGACTGCTTCTGTTTGCAAGAAACAAAGGTGGAGAATGTTGAGTATCAACTTACTAATGCTATTGGAGGTCCTATGTTGACTGAGTGGGCGTCTATTCCTGCGGTTGGGGCCAGCGGGGGTCAGATAATTATGTGGAACGGTAATAAAGTCAGAGGGAATGTTTGTGATGTGGGCCTATTTAGTATCTCTGTCAGTTTTTCTGCAATGGGAAAGCAGCTGATGACAATGAAAATAACTGGATTGTCTCCTCAATGTATAGTCCACACACTCGTCAAGAAAAGGAGATTTTTATCCAAGAATTAACAGACTTTCAGGTATGTTTAAGGGATGCTGGTGCATTGCTGGGGATTTTAATTGCATTAGATTTCCTTGGGAGAGATCTGGTCTGCAAAATGAGACCAAGGAAATGGAGGGTTTTGGGAAATGGATAGATGACAATGGGCTGAGGGAGATGAACATCCTAAATAGGAGGTATACTTGGTCACATATGCAGGAACTTCCTATTCAGTCTAGAATTGATAGAACTTTTGTCTCTACTAAATGGTTTGAGCTGTTCCCGTTGACCAGAATTAAAGGCCTCAATAGGACCGTCCCTGACCATATTCCCATCCTTCTAAATATCAAGGAAGAACAGAGGAAGCACAGATTATTTAGATACGATCTGGCCTGGCATACTCATGAAGATTTTAAAGGACTTGTTACTGATCTGTGGGAAGAAGTTTCGCCATCAAATCAGGCTGTGGTGACTTTCTCTAACAAACTGAAGATTGTAACAAAGGGGTATGAAGGAGTGGAGTTCCGAAACATTTGGGAAAGCTTCAGCTGTTAGGCAGTCTCTTCTACAGAAGGTGGATGAACTTGAACTTAAAGCTGATAAGGTGAATTGTCTGCTGATGAAAAACAGGAATTGTGTAATCTCAAGAAGGAATACAACGATTGGCTCCTTAGAGAAGAGATCAAATGGAGACAAAGATCTAAAGAGCTGTGGTTAAGAGAGGGAGACAACAACACTAAATTATTTCATGCTGTGGCTTGTGCAAATAAGAGAACTTTGAAGATTGAGCATGTTAAGGTGCACAGTCAGATCGTTGATAATGAGGAGCAAATCAAGAAAGTTTTTATCTCATCCTTCTAAGATCTCTTTACAGAAAATGAGTGGTCGAGACCTCACTTGGAGCATGATGTCCTTCCTAAAATTGAAACCAGACAGGCTGAAGCACTGTGTAGCCCTTTTCTGAGGAGGAAGTCAAAGAAGCAGTGTTTAGTATGGATGCCAACAAGTCTCCTGGGCCAGACGGGTTCTCCATGGGCTTCTACCATTTCTTCTAGGGCATTATTAAAGAGGACCTCATGAAAGTGATGGAAGAATTTCAAGACAGACCTCTTTCTGTTAAGGCTTTCAAGTCCACCTTTATTGTTCCAATTCCCAAAAGAAGGTGCAGAATTAGTCTCAGAGTACACGCCGATTAGTTTGTTGAATGGACGCTATAAAATTATTTCCAAATTCTTAGCCAACAGGTTGAGGAAGGTATTGACAAATGTAATCAGTAGTAACCAATCAGCTTTTCTGAAAGGAAGGTATATCTTGGATAATTTTCTTTCAGCCCATGAAGCAATTTATGCTCAGAAAAACAGCAGGAAAGAGGTGGTTGTTGTCAAACTGGATTTTGCCAGAGCCTATGATAGAGTGAGTTGGCAACGCATTTATAAAACACTTGGTGCTATGGGTTTCAAGGAAAAGTGGAATGGATTGATTATGAACTGCATGTCAACAACCAAGTTTACCATTTTGATGACTGGTGAGACATGTGGTTATTTTGGAAGCACGAGAGGATTAAGGCAAGGTGACCCTATTTCACCTCTCCTTTTCATCATGGTTGGACAGATTATGAGTACTCTACAGGAGAGAGCAGCATCCCAAGGGCTAGTGGATGGTTTTGTAGTGGGAAGAAGTGGTTTTCAAGTGTCCCATCTGCAGTTTGCAGATGGCACACTTCTCTTCGGGTGATGAGGATAAGCTTTGTAACATGATAAAGATGCTAACCTTAACAGAGGCCATAACTGGAATGTCTTAATTTTCTAAAGTCAGAAGTAACAGGGATCAATCTAACCCAAGATAAATTGATGAGCTGTGCTGAAAATTTTGGATGCAGAGTTTCGCACTTTCCAATTAAGTACTTGGGGTTGCCTTTATCTAATGTTCAAGTCAGAAGTAGAGACTGGGAGGTCCTGATTAGAAAGTTTGATCAAAGATTGGAAAGTTGGAAGGCAAGGTTTCTCTCAGGTGGAGGGAGATGGATACTCTCCAAAACAGTCATCTCCTCCTTGGCTTCATATCATCTCTCTATTCTCAGGATTCCCAGGAAGATTGAAAGGCTCATTGAACAGAAAAGAAGCTTCTTTTTTTGGGAAGGAGGGAAGAGAGAGGGAAGAGCTTTGCATTTAGTGGCCTGGGAGAAGGTGTGCAAAAGAAAAGACCAAGGTGGTGTAGGTCTTATCCAAGTTAGAATCTTCAATGAAGTCTGCAACCAGATTTATGGTGGGAAATGGTAATTGGGTCAGATTTTGGGAGGACAGATGGTGCTCAGAGATGTCTTTTGCACAGCAGTTCCAGGAACTATATCAAATTGCAGAGGATAAGGATAAACCAATTGCTAAATTTTACTCAGCAGAAAACTCTTCTTGGTGTATTGCCCTAAGAAGAAACCCGACTGATCTGGAAATGAACAACTGATGACAGTCTTGGGAAGTATCAGTGCTATTCAACTTAACCAAGAAAGAGAGGATAAAAGGGTTTGGGTTTGGAGTAGGAAGGGAGTGTTCTCTGTAAATGCCTATCAAAGATTTTTATTGATGGTGGAGTTAACAGTTAAGTGGGATCATTTAGTATGGTCCAAACTCTTGCCTACTAAGATCAGAATTTTCTCGTGGAAGCTGCTATTGGGAAGATTACCTACCATGGACAGACTCAACAGCATTTTCAAGACTCAGAAATCTTCCTGTATATTCTGTGGTTTGTTTGTGGAAACCTCCACTCACGTGTTCTGTCACTGTGGGATTATTATTGTTCTATGGATGTCCATCTGCAACATTTTTCATATTCCTTAGAAAGAACTCTGTAATGAGTTGGATGTGATGGAATGGTGGGAAGTTATCTGTCCTATGAACTTTGAGAAGCAATTGTGGTCTCTGTTACTACCAGCTATTCTATGGGGTGTGGATTGAGAGAAACTCTAGAAGATTTAATAAGGATCATAGGAGGATATTTGATATTATCAACAAATCTTTCAAGACAGTGATGGATTGGGGGAAAACAGTGGGGATCCTCTCCTATGGGCAAGGCTAACTTATTATCGCCAAGTCTCAAGAATGGAGCAACCTGATCACTTGATCTGCTTGTATAAGGGTCACCTTGTGTAATTGTTTTGTGTATCCTTATTTTATCTACTGGATAAAATAAGAAGAGGTGTTTGGGTTTTTTTTTGCCACTTGCCATTCTATCTTAGGCTTGTTCTTGGCCCTCTATACTGTTTTTTTGCTCCTTGTAATGCTGTATTTTTTTTCTTCCCTATTAATGAACCTCTTCAGGCCACTTTCTAAAAAAAATTCATGTATTCTTGAGTTTTTGCCTTTTGCCTTAATGATATGAACTATATGATTATGTGCCCTTTGTTTGCACTAATCATAATTTGTTCCTGGATCTTGTGTTTTAAAATTTGGACCTTAATAGATCCTAAATAAGTTTGCCAATACCCACTAACCTGTTGGATCTCAAATGGATCCTTGGTAGGTCATTGGCATGAGTCATCCAGATTCAAGTGATAATGGATTAAAGGATACTTATGGGACCTTGACATATCCAATATCTAATGAACAATCCTCTTAATAGATTACATGCAAATGTCTGTTCATGTTTTCAAATTGACACTTGTCTTGAGGAATCCAAGAGGAATTAACGAACCTTATAATGTATCCTCCATAAGATCTGACAAAAATTCAACATTTAATGTTGATCAAATGGTATCATTAATTTGTATCCTTTTAAGAGACTTAAAAGGACTCCAAATTTTATCATTATCGTTTAAGAGATGTAGAAGGATTCAATATTTAATGATGAACAAACTTCACCGTCAAAGTGTGTCTTTGTCATCGAAGTGCATCCTTTAAGGAATGTAAAAGGATATAGTATGTCATATTACAGATAATGGTCTGTCTTTACTGTAAAATTGTCCATTAGAACTTAAACTTTGCATGGATTATGATCTAATCAATGTAATTTCATCATGATTACATGTGCATTAGTGCATGGATTTATTTAAAGGACATCATCTACGGCACTTAATCAAGGGTCATCGATCATATGGTCGATGTAATTAAACACGGATTGCAAACTTATGGATACACATACTTGATCCAACATTTTAGATTCCTTGAGGATTCATCCTAAGTTCTCAAAATCTTATCTGAATCACCAAAATAAATCAAATAAAACAACAAAAAAAAATAAAAAAAACAGCGTGAGGGTTCGATCACCCTCACATCTCCCACAAAACCCTAGTGGGGGGATCTTAAAGTAGGGTATAAGTCAACCATTGCTGGTCATTAGCGTGTTTGAGTTTCCCTCATTTCTCCTATTTTCGGTTTTAAAGTGGGCCTGAAGATTGTGAAAACTCTAGCAGACAAGAGGAGATGCTGTCCACTTTTCTTTGGACTTGGAAGAACCCTATTCTCATGAATTAAATGTTGGAAATCCATAGAAGTGTAAGGATAGAGTTGGTGGTCTTCACCTGCTCTCTAGTCCTAATTTTACTATTGTCGTTTCACTTGTTTTGGAGTATGGTTTTTTATTGCTTTGTTGGTGATTCACAGTGGACATGTCTTCTTGAACTATGTTATTCTTAACAAGGTTTACCAACTCGGGGATCCGGATTGGATTGGGTTCTGCCAAACACGAGTCGGATGGGATCCGACTCGGTCCAACTCGCACGAGTCAAGCCAATGAGTTTGTTAAAAGTAATGAGTTTAAGTCATATGTTAGAGAAATGTACCCCACTAATTGATATAAAAAGTACAAATTTAATTATCAAAGGGTATGAGTAGGCACAACTAGGCCCGACTCGGTACGTATCAATGGATCGGACTAGCCCAGATACAAATCGACTCGTACGAGTAGGCACGATCTGGTACGATATGGCAAACCATGATTCTTAACGGGTTTATAACAGCAGCTGCCTGTTTAAGTGTTTTAGAAGGATCTATAGGTTTATGAGTTTTTGTGTTTAAGAAGGATCTATAGGTTTATGAGTTTTTGTGTTTAAGAAGGATCTATAGGTTTATGACAAAGTGTTGTACAGAATCATGTTTCCTTCAATGTTTATAGAAGCTTTTAGCAAGTACAACAAAATCATGTAATGGATAAGTTTCCTTGCTGATACTCTTTACACTCTAGTCTCCATTTCTTATTGTTTTATACTTGTTTCTAGTAGCTTCCAACTTATGTGACTATCGATAGTGATGTAGATGATCCCTGCATGAGTTTGGTGAACTCACCAACACCTTTTTTCTGCTGTTTTTGGTTTTATTGTGTTGAAGGTTCGTGGGATCCCGACTAGAGACAATTCAGTTGGAGGGAGGAGTGATTTACACCCCCCGAGTCCCAGACATTTGACAACCCAACTTCTAAGGAAATATTTCCGTTATTTTATTATGCAAATGCATGCATTTGGCTGTGTACTTCTCATTCAGATGAAGTTGTTCTTTCACTTACTGATACCTATACATTCCTGGTGTATGCTTCCTTGTCCATTTGTTTGTTCATGTTTCATGTATTTGGTTGTCTGCACCGAGAAATGATCAGATGCCCTTCTCCATTGGATTTGATAAAATGTCCTTATTACCATTTCCCTTGCACAGGCAAAAAGAATGGGATCTCCATGCGCACTGACATGGCCATCATGTGACTAATGATCCTTAATTGTCCATTAAATATCACCCTTCATACACACAGAAATATAGAATGAACAAGCTGTCCCTTACTGAAGTGAACTTCACTAAATGCAACGCAGTAATTAAATGGGAATCCTTTTCTAAATGGGAAAGTTTCCCTTACGAAAACTAGGAAATAAATATTAAAATGTTGAGGTTAAATTTGATTGTCAGACTTCAAGGGTTTAACTCTAAGTTTTCACCATTTTAATGGGATTAAATTGGTGTATTGGGCCAGTACTTGGACCGCAATATTGGGCCCTTAATGGACCAATTTCATGGTACTTTATTGGGGCCATGGTTTGCCTTATTGTACCGGATCATGCTGACTCGTACGAGTTGACTCATATCTAAGGGAGTTCGATCTGCTAGCACACATCGAGTTGGACCGGATCATGCCGACTCGTACATGCATAATGAAGCATTTTGGATTTAGTTTTTCTCATTCGATAAGTAAATTTACACTTTTATATCAATTAATAGGGTACATTTCTCTAAAATGTGGCTAAAACCATTGCTATTAACTATTGGCATCCTCGGCTTGACTCATGCGAGTCAGAACGGTATTGTGCCATATCTAACCCAGTATGGATCAGTGATACAGCAAACCTTGATTGAGGCTGCATACGGCAAACCTTGACTGGGACTGCCTCTAGCACCTCCTCTCTCCACTGCCTCCAAGGTAGGGCACCCTCCCCCTACTTCACAGAGTTCAAAGTTCAAACCCTTAACCTGGGGGGACAGGGAGAGAGAAGAAATGGGACTAGGAAGAGAGGGAAAGAAAGAGAAAAGGAGGAGGGAGAGGAGAGAAGAGAGGCAGAAAAACAGTGAGGAAAAGAAAAAGAGAACCGCATAGAGATGGGGAGTGAATAGAGTGAGAGAAGAGGTTAGGCTTTTAGCCCCCTTCAAGTTCTCTTCACCCAAGGGACAGCATGTGAGGAGCATAAGAAGAATAACAGGTCAAGTACTAGCTCCATCTTTATCTTCATCCTTTAAATAATGTAAATCTTCATCCTTTAAATAATGTATATCCTTACCCTTATCCTTATTATGTACTTGCATCATTATCCTTAAGAAATGGATACATAATGGAAGCATGGATGGTAGTACCGGTCGATACCGGTACGTACCGGCCGGTACCGGTACCCGATACATATAAAGGGTATCGGCCGATACCGGCCGATACTGGGCCGGTACCGGCCGGTACATACCGGTACCGGTACCCACCGATACGGGTACCGGTACCGGTACTGCCATGGAATTATGGAACTATTGGAAACGAATACACAGGCTAAACTATCACATAAGGTCAACGTGGCCACCACAAAAATGCAGCACTAGATGCCTGCCACCTAGACATCAACTTTAATGAGTCCAAGCTGATTGAACTCCACCCTCAGGAGGATTCATGCCTTTATATCTTTTGGCAAGTTCAAGTTTACCTAGAGATTAGCCACGGAATAAGTGATGACCTTCGATCAGTAGTTCTCATAAGGCATTTGTATTTGTATGGGAGATTGGAAGTCGGAATTGGAGGCCAATACTATGTGGATAGATATGGCCTCAAAGATTAGAGAAGTAGCTAGAAAAGTGCTCGAAGAGTCTAAAGGACATGGCTCACCTGCGAAGAAGAGGTGGTGATGGAATGAGGAGGTACAAAAGGCGGTGAAGAATAAAAGAGAATGGTATAAAAGATTGCCAAAATGTGATAATAATGAGACTTATGAACAATATAAGATAGCAAAAAAGGAAGCAAAAAAGACCGTTAGTCAGGCAAGAGCTCAGGTCTTTAAAAAGATGTATGAGATACTTGAAACTAAGGAAGGTGAAAAAGATATTTATAGACTGGCAAGGATGAGAGAGAAAAGATGTCAAGATCTTAATCAAGTTAGGTGCATCAAGGATAGTGAAAGAAAGGTTTTGGTGAAAGATGAGGACATCATAGAAAAGTAGAGAAGCTACTTTGATAATCTTTTTAATGATAATCATAGTGGAAACATAGTGGACATATAATGTACAACAGAGCGTAATGTGAACCATACTAGGAGGATTAGATTTTTCGGAAGTCAATGAAGCATTGAAGATGATGAAAGTAGGTAAATCTTATGGCCTGATGTAATTCCTATTGAAGTGTGAAAATGTTTAGAAAATCTAGGAGTGGAATGGTTAACCCGACTCTTTAACAATATCCTAGTCTCTAAGAAAATGCCAGATGAATGGAGGAAGAACACTCTTGTACCTATTTTTAAAAACAAATGAGACATCCAAAGCTACTCAAACTATAGAGGAATTAAACTCATGAGTCATACTATGAAGCTATGGGAGAGAGTTGTAGAACATTATTTACATTGTGACACAACTATCTCGGCCAACCAATTCGGCTTCATGCTGGGTCGATCAACCATGAAAGCTATCTTCCTCATTAAGAACTTTATGGAAAAATATAGAGATATGAAGAAAGATCTACATATGGTATTCATCGATTTAGAGAAGGCCTATGATAGAATTCCAAGAGATGTCTTGTGATAGACAAGAGGGTATCTACTAGGTATATACAAGTATTAAAAGATATGTATGAAGGAGCAACTACTAATATCCGCACGGTTCGAAGAGAAACAAGAGATTTTTCCTATTTCAGTTGAATATGCATCAAAGATCAGCAGTAAGCCCTTACCTTTTCACATTAGTTATGGATGATTTAACAAAAGATATACAAGAGGACATTCTATGGTGTCTGATGTTTACGGATGATAGTGTATTGATAGATGAGACATAAGAGAGAGTTAATAGAAAACTAGAGCTTTGGAGGAGCAACTTAGAGTCTAAGGGTTTTAGCTTAAGTAGAACTAAGACAGAATAAATGCATTGTAAGTTTAGTGAAGGTCGGATGGGCGAAAAGGAGGGAGTTAACTTGGATGGGATGGTAATATCCCAAAGCACTCATTTTAAATATCTTAGTTCGATCCTCCAAGAAGATGGAAGGTGCGAAGAGGATGTTCCATAGGATTAAAGCATGATAAATGAAGTGGAGACTTGCCACGGAAATCTTGTGTGTGACCACAAGATCCCAACGAAGCTGAAAGAAAAATTCTACCGTACGGCGATAAAACCTACAATGTTATATGGTAGCGAGTGTTGGACAATGAAGGGACAACATGTCTCCAAGATGAGTATTGCCGAGATGAGAATGCTAAGGTGAATGTGCAGACATACTAGGCTAGATAAAATTCATAATCAGTATATTAGAAAAAAGGCGGGAGTAATATCAATTAAGACAAATTGAGAGAAGGAAGATTGAAATAGTTTAGGCATGTTAGGCGTAGACCTAAAGAGGCTCCAATTAGAAAAGTGGAGCATATAGAGGAAGGGAAGAAAGGAAGGGGTAGACCTAGATTAACTTAGAAGAAAGTAGTACAACATGATTTGGAGGCTTTAAACCTTTCAGAGGAGGTAGCCCAAAATCGTTTAGAGTAGAGACAGAGAATCCATATAGCCTACCATAATTAATTTGGGACTAAGACTTGGTTAAGTTGAGTTGAGTTGAGAAATAATAATGCTCCTAAATATAAATAGACAGATAACTGGGTTACAAGCTGTGGAAAGAGTTCTTTTTCCTGAAAGAAAGCAGTGAACTGTACCATCAATTTTATTGCGAATAAAGAGAAACAGTAAAGCCAAGAGAAGAGGAGAGATTCAGGAACCTAACCCACCAAATTAAAACAGAAATTGCAAGCATGTGGCTTCCTTCCTCAAACTCTTATTGAAAATATTCACAAAAAATCTACTCCAATTAAAGAAGAAAAAAAGATAGAGCTTAAGGTAGGTATTATCAATGTAACATTTATTTCCCTAGAAATGACTTCATCTCTCTCCCTCATAGGCTCCACAGAAAAAAAAAAAAAAAAATTTGAGTGGATAGTACCGCATATATTATAAATGAAAAGGGCATGTACAAAAGAGGAGATAAGAACAAGATCTCCTATACAAAAGCACCAAAAAAGTGCAGCTCAACTCTCTCCCAAGCAACAAAAGAGGGAGGAGTTAGATGAATCCACTCTACAAAAAAACATGGCTCATAGGCTCCCGAGTTAGAATAAGAATCTGGCCGCTGAATCTTTTTCCTTCAGATATCCATAGCTTTTGAAAATCACCCCACACATTTGCACCATGATAAAACCAAAATTTACCTGAAGTCTTCCAAAGGTCCTCCACACAACACCACCATGCCGCTGGAGCAGTGAATGAAAATGTGATCAACAACTTCATCAGCAGCACTACAAAAGAACAAATAGTATCTGCATCTATATGCCATCTCATTCTGTAAACTTTGATAACCAGTCTTCTTTCAAACATCAGCCACATGATTGCCCTCACTTAAGGGGTGATTTGACCTTTCCAAACTTCTCCACACTTCTGGTAGGGTGGGAAGTTGCCATCTATATTGTCATAAAGAAACTTGACTGAGAACATTATTGCTGTTCCAAATCACTTGGTCTTTTATATCCAACATGATCTTGCATCATAAAGCATTCCGAGTAAAGCCATGTATTCCTCTTCATCCCATTCTTTGAGCCCTCTTATTAATACAATTCACCACTGAAGTATTGCTGTCATAATGGTGACATTCCTTTACAGCTTGACATTTATTTGAGGCAAGTTGAAAGTTGCAACAGAATTTATCCTGCAAATAAGAGTCACCTATCTACAAATCCCTCCAGAAATAGATATCCTTTCCACAGCCTATCCATGCTTTGATACCCTTCCCTACCTACCCTTCTGATTTCAAAATGCCCTTCCAAACAGAAGACATGAAGTTCTGAGTTTCAGTATGCCAGAGAAATCTGCTGGAAGAATTGTAATGTTTGGTCACAATAATCTCTATCCAAAGAGCATCCTTGGTTGTGATTAGCTCCCACAACCATTTTCCAACTAAAATGCTTCCAGCAACATACTGAAAGTTGTTCCCTTAACCCTATCCAAAATAAATGGATAAGAATGGTATCCTTATCCACTAATGCTCATCTGTATATATCCTATTAGCTATGGATAAGTATGGATATCTTGAGTTATATTTTTTATATTTGCATTCCTACATATGAGGCTCACCTCACTTGTTGCGTATGGAGAAGTTTTGAAAGCCAATTCTCCCTCATTTGCAGCAGCCACAAAGGATTAGATGAACACCCTATCAAGGTTTGTTAAGTTAGGGGGATACCATATGCTGCCTAGTCGTGTGCTGTGGTCCTTTGCATCTTTACTATCTCTCTTTGGTTTTTGGGTTTTTCCTTAGGGTTAGGGTTTGTGAACCATCCCACAATAAGAGGAGATCATGTCAATTTTTTTCTAGAAGAAAAGTTGCGGATTTTACTTCATGTTTAGGCTAAGATTAATCATAAGGAAATGAGTAAATCTACAAAGTTTATTTGATGTTTCACTTCCTATATGTTATATGCTTGATAGGATAAGGGGTGATGTTTCTTATGTCCTTGGGTGGACTAGAGCCAGTTAAGAATGGGTTAGCCTTTAATTATCATGTGGTTGTCTGAAAATCATAAAAAGTTTCAAATGTTCCCAGCTTGAGCTTCCCCCATGAGTGTGTTATTTCATATGTTTCATGGTTTGTTCTATTATCTTTGTCTTTTGGCAGGTCGCCCCAACCAAAAAAACATAGCACAAGTGACGGTCTCTGACTTGGCCAAACACTAGCATGGTAGATGGTAGAGACATGGTTCACCACATTCTTGTAAAGTCCTTTTTTATAAAAGTAAACAACAAGAAATAAAAACAAATGTTCACTTATGGAGTACATTGCTTTATCGTCCACCTTAAAAGGGAGTATACGTTGATTAATGTCCAAATATATATGTAGTCAATCTTTTCTTTCAAACAAATAAGGGCTTAGGACCCTTAAAAAAATGTATGAAAAATGTGCTTTCAAGTTTTCTATCCTAATCAAGAAAAATAATGGAAGAAAAATGGTTTTGTTGTAGTAAGCAAATTCATACATTTAACATGTCTAATTGTCTCTTCAGTTATAAGTGGTTCCTGTGACATGACATGATAGAAAACTGGAATAGGGACGCCCCATGTCCTTTGGCGAGAAATACACCAATCAGAACGGCTGGAAGTCATTGCAGTAATTCTGTTCTGTGCCTGCAACGGCAAACACATACAAACAACAAACTACACATGAATAATCGCAGATCAAGAATTGATTGGAAGAAATTTGACCAACTTTTGGCTTTTACACAAACAATAAAAGCAGTTTGAACAATCCTTTTAATCAAACCCCAAAAGTATCCTCTGTCAAGACACATATGACACTTCCATTTTAGTTAGAAACAGCATCAGTCAGTGGGCTTTTTACAGAAAGCCACAAGTGGGTGTGATCATCCCAGATACTTCTCCCATCCAACCTTAGGATGGTCATCTAGCATGAGAGAAGAGTCCTGACGACACAACTTCCAAAGAAAACTCAGAAAGTAAAAGATGTTTGGAAGTGATTTCAGTGGATCACCTATCAAACAATCGGCATTCTTATTGCCAATTTGCCTCCGAACCTCAAGGTCTGGGGAATGGCGAAGTTACACAAAGCTCTAAGGTTTATCGAATGCACAAACAACAAGAATAAAATTGATTTGGTTCAATGCAATATGATCAATTGGTACCATATGGAAAGTATTTGTCTCAAAGCTATCAAATGCAATAAGTTGCCCTTCATCCTTCATATTGTAGCTTGTTTTCTTTGTAGCGTTTTCTATTCATTTTTGGAAGGATAAGTGGTGTTCTGATATGTCTCTGGCTTTGCAATTCCGGAACTTGCTTCAGATTGTGATCGATACTGAAGCTTCTGTGGCGCATGTTCTGTCAACTATAAGAAGTGGTGACTGGAATTTTATGCTGAGAAGGGACCCCACAGATGTGAAATTTGAGGAACTGACTAATTTACTAAGTATCATCAATCAGCTGCAGTTATGTAATGTACAACAAGACATAAGAATTTTGAGATCGAACACGAATCGTAATTCTCAGTTAATTCTCTTGTGAAGCTTCTAGATGGTGGAAGGTGTAGAGTCTGGTGGAAAGATTTTGCTTGGTCCAAACTTCTTCCAAATAAAATTAAGCTGTTTTTTTGTGGAAATTTGCTTGGAACAGACTACCAACCAGTCAGAGGATCAAAAAAAAAATTCAGCATTCAAGACTAGATGTATTTTTTTCTCTGCATGAGGAAGATCAAGATCATCTTTTCTGTGCTTGCAGTATTATTTTTGGAAGGTGGCAAAGCTACAATTATATTAAATAGATAAAGTAACAAAGGTACAAAGGAGATGGTTACAAAGTTAAGTAACCAAAGTGAAAACAACAAAGACCCAAAAGACTCAGAAAGCTCAAACAGAAAGCCCATTACAAAGTAAGCTTATTCCAAAATGAGAAAGAGGAAATAATAGAGGACTCCGAACTCATAGGCTGGTGAAAGCCTATTCCCCAGTTGTGGATCAGCCTGATGGAGTGTTGGATGATGAGAAAAGGAGCGGAGAATTCGTTATTGAAGCATCTTGAATTTCTTTCCTTCCAAACAGCCGCAAAAAATGCCCCAAGCAGCGTACTCCATATAATCTTGAGTTATCAGGAAGTAGATCTGACTAATTGAAGAGTAGAGAGGATACTGATGAGGAATGAATCCAGATCAGACCAAGGCATCTGAATAAGGATGACCAAACGACAGAAATAATGCCATATTCTAGGAAAAGATGATCCACAGTTTCAGGAAATAGCCCACAGAAGGGGCAGGTATCCTTGGAAGTGATATTTAGTCTTTTGAGTCATTATAGCAATGGGAGTCTGTTCTGAATTAATTTCCACACGAAGATTTGGACTTTGGATGGCCATTCTCTCTTCCAAACAAAGCTTGCCCAAGGCACATAGCAGCCTCCATAATTGAGAATTATAGTAACAGATTTGACTGTATACTTCCCATTGGATTCCCATCTCCATGTTCTTTTATCAGGTTCAGCAGGAGAGATTTGTAAGGAATGAAGCAGTGACCTAACTTCCAGGAATTCATGAAATTCTGCATCATTAAAATTCCTTCTGAAATGAAGCAGTGCCTGCAGTATTATTAATGTGCAGTGGAATATTATTCTCTGCATATTGGTGGGTATCAGGTGGATTGAACATTCTTTGGTTTTAGAGATGATCAGATGAATGATCAGATGGTGGAATGGGGTGTGTCCTTATCCTGCTCAGAAGGAAATTGACCATTGGTCTGTCCTGCTACGCTATGGGCAGTGTAGTATGAAGGAAACAAAAGGAAATTTAGAGATGATTTTAGCAGCGCCTTTGATATTTTGAAAAGAGCAGTCAAGTGGGTTGATTATTGGGGCAGCCAGTGGGTCATTTTCAAGACAACAGTCCTGAATTGTTGACACAAGCGCGACCCTAGAAGACCATGTTATCTTGATTTTTCTTGTTGTCTTCTGTTTTATTATCTTGATAAAGCAGGAATTCTTTCACTCTCTTCTGTTTCGATTGTATTCCTAGAGGTTTCAATCTTTTTTGTGCCATTGTTGGGGTTTTTTCGGGCACTTGTTCTTGCCCTGTGGATGGATTCTCTGTTATTTCTTCTGTCTTCTATACTGCTACTATTTCGATGAATCGTGGCATGTTGTCGCTTTCAAAAAAAAAACCTCTCCTCTCCAATTTGGTTGTACTACCTCTATTTATTATCTGAAACAAAATTGGTGGTCACAATCACTATCCTGTCTGAAAAATACTGAATTGCATGAACATCACTGAAAAAAAAACTGTGTTCATTATAAAGGAGCAAGAGGAGACACTTCTTGAGGAATATTAGATCATTTTGTGTGTTGCCTATGCCTTTTGAGATGTCCCAATGTATGTATGTATGTATGTATGTGTGTAATCTATCCAATGCTCCATTTGTACTTAAACTTAGGAAGTAAGTTCTCTTATCCTTGTCCACCCGGATTTAGTTACTTCTTTTAACTAATGTTAAGTTCTGTTATCCACGTCCACCTGGACGTAGTTACTTCTTTTAACCAATGCTGAACTTGGCCACCAATGCACATGACCGAATCATTTGAACCTAGTTTCCCTAAGCTTAATGTTAATAAGAGCTACACAGCTTAAATCTACATCTCTACATATGTGCTGGTTCCAAATCTTATCCTTTTTAATCTTTCCACACATCCATGCCAACATCCTCATCTCTATTGTACACAGTTTTTGTACATATTCTTTCCTCACAGTGTGACATTCCGTTCCGTACAAAATAGCAGCCTCACATCAATTCTATAGAACTTTCACTTCAGCTTCATGGGGCCCTTTCAGTCAAAAAGGACTCTAGACACATTATCCCACTTCAACCAACCTACCTTAACCCTAAGTGTGACATCCTCTTTAATTTCTCCATTCTTGTGAACAATGGAACCAAGAAGCCAGTCTTTGCTATCATAGTCAAAACATTTTCATGGACTGACATTGTCCAGATATCTTTTTCATACATTTGGAGCCATACAATGTCATTAACACCATTAACGAGAATGCCAGATAATTACTATAACATTCATGGACATCATCTGACATGAATAGATCATAGATGTATTAGTCAATCTTTAATTATAGTAACCTAGTCACGAGCTGGATAGGAGGAAAGGGCTACCTCTAGAAAAGGGCTATCCGCAAAGTAAGTTGCAGTTGAACCGTCACAGTGTGGAGCCACCACTATATTTGACGGCTGGGATGGGAATGAACCGAATTAAGTCCCATATCAAAAAAAAAAATACTTTACTGGGCCATATATGTTGGATTTGCATCTATAACCTATGAGGCATCTTTTGGGGACAAAACTATGCAGACTTGGCTCAAAGTAGACAATATCTCACAAGCGTTCGATCAAGTTGTTGGTTAGAATGGTATCAAATCGGGACCCATGCAGTATAATATAGGCTGGTTTAGGGATGAGCCACCTGGAAGCCGGCGGGCCTGTAATGCCTAGGCACGAGCCAGGTAGGAGGAAATGGCTAACTATAGGAAAAGACTATCCGTAGAATAAGTCTAGTGAAGACACCATAGCCTACTTTCATTTCGACCCGGAGCACACCTATTGCCATCAGAGGACTGCAGCGGTGTCCCTGTGGATCGGAGACACACCAAAGCATGGCTGATGCATAGTTTAATAGACGACAAGTTCGTAATATTTTATTTGGCCCATCTAGAGCCCATTTAGTTGATTTTCTATTTTTTTAGGATTTTAGGTGTGAATTTTCGTAATATTCATCTAGTTAGGGGTATTTTACTCTAACTTTTGGTTAGAGCTAGTTAGAGTCGAAATACTCCCTCTTCATATGTAATACCTTTTTAATTATTGATGATTATTTGCACAAATTTTGGCCACTTTTTCGTGGTTCTCCTTTGAGACAAAAATGGAGACCCCATGAAAGGAAGGGTAGGACGCCCTTGCCTTCGGTGCGATGCCGGAGCTCGGAGGCCCGCCGCTGCTGCATAAGCTACTTCCTCCATCCTCTTCCATCCTTTCTCTCTCCACAACCCTCCCAAGCCTACGGCTATTGTTCACGAGTACTATTCCGTGAACAATGCCGCAACCCCCCTAACTACTCTCTCTCTCTCTCTCTCTCTCTCTCTCTCTCGTTATTCCCTGTTCATGAAATAGGGTGGGGAGTTTCCCTAACCCGTGCTTGGTCATGCGCCCCGTGACCCGCACGCGTGTGACCATGGTTCACCAACGCAGACCATCGCCGTGTGCAAGCCTAGTTTCTCCAAGCACCCGTCGCGCCCTTCCACAAGCCCTCTGCCCTACACTAGCTAGAGTTTGGTCCGAACTAGGTGCCAGACACCAGCAAGTCTAACCCGCACTAGGCCAACCTGGCCCGTGCCCCACCAGGGCCCCACCTCGAAGCACCCAACCATCCCGTGTGCTTCTGCCCAGCCTGTTGTGCTCCACATGCACTACACCAGGTGGTGCAATAGCAAGTGGCGGTGCACCGCCCTCATACTGAGCACCTCCACACTCCAATTCGCACATTGATCGCGTTGTCGACTCCATCATCACAACAAGCTCGACATCGTCTAGTGCCCCGTCAGCCAGTAATGCCTCATTTTGTGTGCCACCCCTGCATGCATCCCGAGGACATCTATGCACATTCATCGAGGCTTGCACCAGCTGCCTCCATTTACGTGCCTACTTTTGAGAGCACTCATCTTCGTGGCATGCTTCTTGAAGCGACATCTACGCTCTGTGTACATGGTTTGTGGGCCTGTCAGCTGCTCTGTGTCTTATTTTATTTATTTGTTGCCTATTATCTCCCTGCGAGGAGTGGGATCTTGTTAGTTGTACTTTCAACGAGCACCGGGTGTTCTTCTCCCACGCACCAAGGTGGAGGTACGTGCTTTTCTGTTCCGCCACAACTTGCTTTCCTAGTATTTACTTTTCATCTACAACTAACTTGTGATGTAGGACATCTAGCCTATGATTCATACTCACTACTAGCTTGAGAGTGCATTACACCGATCCTAAAAGTTCCGATAGGACTTTGGAGTGGACTTAATATCCTAGACTTGCGATAGTTCCTCAACTACCAAACAATCTCATGTTTCCTCATCGCAAGAAGGATGATTTTCGAGCTAGCTTCTGTTATTTGGCATGTTAGCCTACTTTGCTTAGTGAGCTTAGGATTGCATCGTTTATTTCTTTGTTGTTTATTTGTTGATCTCATATCCGGTAGTTAGTCCATCAGTTCCGTTAGATGTCCCGCATCAAGGTTTGAGTGGAGCTGGCATAGTGTGGAGAACATATTTTTTGGAATTGAGTCTTGCATATGTTGTTGGCTCCAAATGACATGACAAAACTTGGTGAAATGAGAGTTTCGGTGCTTACTCCTGGACAAGACTTTGAAGTGAGGGGTAAACCTTTGAGTAGAATTTTCTCATTGTCATGAAAATGCGAGTGCTGAAGCTAGAATCCTAGGATTATCAATGTAATGATCTAATCTAACCCTTGTGAGGCAGTATCTGCTTTGGGCCAAGTCCGCACAGTTTTGTCCCTAAAAGGCACCTAACAACTTATAAATGCAAATCCTACATATATGGCCCAACAACTTTTTCTGTTTTCCGATGTGGGATTAATCCGGGTTTTTCCTACCCTAGCCCCCAGACATAGTGGTGTTGCCAGCATTGCATCCATCCTTATACTAGTGGTTGCAAGAACCATAGTAATGTCAACATGAATGGCAGGACTATGTAGCCTATCTTGTTTTGCCCTCCGTCCAACCTTTAGCAAGAATGTAGAGAGATGTAACTTCCAAAGAAAACATAAGCACATAAAGCCTAGAAAACTAAAATAAGCATTCTATCAAAGATACTGCAATAATAATAAAAAAAAAAAAGATACAAAAAAAACTAACAGAAAAACAACATAAGCAGAACTAACAGAGAAAACATAAGCACATAACGCATAGCAAATTAAAAATGAGGTTCCCACAAAAAGATAATGTTAGAAATGCAGCGAGAAGGAAAGAAAATAAAAATAACTAATTCAGCATAGATGGCTACAAGTGTCGAACAAGGAAAATAATAAAGGCTGTATTCTTCCTGAAGCATCGTATTATATTAAAAATTAGAAAACTTGCAGCACAGACTTTGAGAGAACAAGACCAAAATGAGGAGACAAGTTACCTGTTGAGGAATCCATGCAACCTCACCGATTGCATCCATAGCAAGCTGACGGAATCCTTCCACAGAAGCAAACCATTGTTCAGTGGCTCTGAAAACTGTTGGCTTCTTAGTTCTCCAATCATATGGATATTTATGTTCTGTAAGAGATGTATTGGACAAATTCAAATCCAAAACCGGCACCAAAGGTATATAGGCAGTGGAAAATAGGAAAGTGGTTGTTAGTTTTTTTAGCAGTGCTGACTTACTGTATGGTTCCTCAACAAGAAGGGACAACTGTTCATCCAAAAATCTCACAACAGAAGCATTGCCATCCCCAAGGACATCTAAGCCACTGAAAAGCCCAGCTTCCTCAGTGAACTTCCCAAGTTCATCGACAGGAGAAAGTATAGGCAATCCATACTTCAGCCCTGTGATATAATCCTCTTGACCATGACCAGGGGCAGTATGAACAAGTCCAGTGCCAGATTCAGTAGTGATATAGTCTCCTCCAATGACAACAGGACATTCCCGTTTGTCCACTGGATGAACATACCTGTATATGCATAGGAACTAGAAGTAAGTGTACATTCTCTTCAATTATAAATTGTAAGTGCACATTCATTTCCTTGAATTATAGCTACTAAAGAAATATGTCATAATTGCACACCATCAGAAATCACATGCATGGGTAATGAGGTGGTATAATCACATCAGGATCGCATGTCTTCCAATGAGTGATTACAAAAATATGAAGACTAAAAGCCAATAATTTAAGAGGTCACCAGGAACTTGATAACTTGTGTGTAAATTGTGATCTACATTTTCTGCCACAGATCCTATAAAATGCGGCCTGTGCATGGTTAGGTTTGTTCTCAAAACAAAACAAGCCACTCAAAAGGAAAGGAAGCAGAGCAGGCCGAAGCGAACTGAAAGATTTTGGTCCACTTCGATCTGGTTCAGTTTACAATGCACTTCATACTTTTATTTGTTTTTGTGTGGACATTATTAAAAAACAATTAAAAATTTATAATGGTACACATTCACTTAAAAATCAGGATAATACAAGTATATGCAATATACTAAGTTTACTGGTTTGTTTGCTTTCAAAGTTCCTCGAAACTAAACTAAACTAATTTCTTCAAACCAAACCAACCAGAAGAATCTGGTTTGGTTCAGTTTGAACCTAACGATTCCATTAAAATAGATATTCATGAGATGACATTACAGACAACATGCCAAGAAAACAACTAAGAAAAGTTACATATTTTCATGTTGCAAAATCTAACCTGCAATTTTCTAGAGCTGATCCTAGAAAAGTTTTCTTGACTGCTAGCTTCACTCCCCACTTTGATTCAAGTGTGGGCACAAGCTCTGATGCAACAACCAGAAAAGGCTTGCCAGTACCATTTTTCAAAACATTGCCCACCTGCGGCCTGCCTTCATTTGATGTGGGCAACTCCTTTGGAACTGACTGTACTTCAACCACTGCATATGTGAGTTCAGCATTCACAGCAACAGCTGAGGAAAGAGATAAACAAGTGAGAGGAATTTCACAGCACAGGATCATTATCATGCTTAACTTGAAAGATAAAAGGTAAATAATGCTTGACAACAGTTTATGAAAAAAGAATCTTCTTTCCTTCTTTCAAATGATATATCCAGAAGTCATCAATCTTTTGTCCTTGCTCCACAACCTGCCCAATACCAACATGCAGTATCTAGCCTATGAAGTAACAGAAAGGGGTTGCGATGGGTGGGGAGGGTGGAGGAAGCAGGAGATCTTTTTGACATAATAGGGCTGTAAGCATATAAACTGGGGTGTGTTGAGTATTGGGGTGTGTTCAGTTCTCATTTTTGGTAAATCATGAGTTCCCATTGTTTATTTGACTTCTCATGCTGCCATTTCCTGAAATAACCAAATACCAAGGTTGCAAAAAAAAAAACAGGAAAATCACCAAATGCTTACCAAGATATTAAGCAGTCCTTCAGCAGCACATTCATTACAAAAATGAAAAAGAACCAAGCTTCAGTAAAATGATTCAGCAGGCCCTCAAAAGATAGTTGTTCTAACTTCTAAGTTGCACCCATTGTATTCATAATTTTTAATGTCTATAAAATCAGAGCTAAGCCTTAAGACCAAGGTGTCCTTCCAATAGGTTTGCACTAGTGACTACCAAGACACCATAAAACCAGAACCATATAATCTTCAGTTAAAAAAAAAATACCCTATGTAGCCCACGCACACATGAGCTATAACAAATTCTTAATGATCTTTTTACTTTTTCCGAAAGAAAGTGGACTGTAATTCCATGGTTTGCTGAATCAATGCAACTCAGTACGACTCATACAAGTCGTACAAAGTTGGACTGATACGACTCGGTTTTTTGAGAAACTAAGTCGTACAGATCCAACGATACACCAAGCAATGGACTTTACCACCAATTTTGTTTAAATAAATAAGTAGATACAATTGGATGGAAGAGGAGACATTACTCTACCACGAGGCTACAATAACTACAAAATTCAGAGTGACAGATACAATAGAGTGAAAACAAAGTATAAGAAAGTTAACTCCACAGTTTAGACCTAATGTTCAACTACAACACCAAATCCCATGCATCATACAAAATCTTCTACTCACATGCCATCAACTTTGAACTACGGATGAGGTTGAGGAAGGCATGTGTCATAGTCTTCTACATTACTCAACCACCTCTCGTACTTTTTCTCCACCACACAAGCATCCTAAACTGCTTCTGCTACTGACTTGGCCCTTGAGGGTGTAATTCAGATTCTAATTGGATCCCTCAGTCTCAAATTAAACTTCTTAATCCTCTTCTTTTCATTTTCCACTATATATGGTGCAAATCAGCCCAACTGTGTGAATTTCTGCTCATACTCTTGAACTAAAATGCTTCCTTGAACCAAATTCATGAATTCTTGCTATTTCCTCTACTGGATATGAAATGGAAAATACTGCTGATTGAAAGCTTCAACAAAACTACTCCAAGTTATCATGTGTGGTGCCATGCCCTTGAATGTAATTCTCTTAGCGGCTTGTCACCATATGTTTGCAAGCATAAACATTGCAAACTGGACTTTCTCAGAATTTGGGCAATCCAAGACTATACATATCTTATCTAATTCCTCCAACCAAAACTCAGCTTCCTTTGGACCCCCATGGCCTTTGAAGGCTGGTGGATTTAGCTTCAGAAACGTAGGTTGCCTCACATGTTTCTCTTCTTCCTCTACCAGCCCTTTGTGATGATAAGCTCATTTAAACTGAACATCTACCTCCGGTTCCTCCACTCCTATAGGCTAGGCCCTTGCCCCTCTTTGAGCTTCTTGTGGCCTTAGCTCTTTTTACATTTCCTCGGCTTCTTCTACTATTGATCTGTGCCTTCTATCTTCACCGATAGGCTCAGTCTCGAATCGAAAATCACTCTGAGAGCCACTCCTTTTCATCATACTACTACTCTACATCCTACAGAGGGAATAACAGAATCAGATGCATGACTAACTCCAGAATTAAGGATATGTACATATGTACCATACTGAGATCATAATTCTAGTGGGTTTCTCATCCCCCTACCAAACCTTGCTCACTACCTACGGTTATAATGGTTTGGGGATATGTATAAGTTAGAAGAGTGAGACAAACCACAAATTAAGATAACAAGAAGCATGCATGCAAGTTACAAAAGAAACTCTGAACTCTCACTCCACCATAGTTGAGACAGATACATATAAGAAGAACTATAAAAGTAAACTGAGATGTCTGCCTACACTTTGCACAAGCCAACTTCTCCAAGGAGCTCTAACTGTCACTTTCCGACTAGCTCCTCGTGACTCTGCCACCCACAAGAAACAAAACAAAACTAAGAAAGAGTGGCAATGCACATCAACTAATATAGCATCCTCCCTAACTCCTGCCAATCTCCATGAAATTAAGTAAGAAATTCTATTCTAGTGCATGAATTAAAGTAATGCACAAAAAAGTAAGCTATTGTAAACTAGGTTGCCCAGAGGTGATCTTCCCATCACTTATTTAGGACTTCATCTCTCCCCTATGTCTCTCCTTTGTAGGGATTGGGAGAAAGTGGTTCTCAAGTTTGAGAAGAGACTGGCTGGTTGGAAAGGAAAATTGTTATCTTATGGGGTAGGTTGACTCTTTGCAGATCCGTTCTTGACAGTATATCCATCTACTTCTTATCTATCTTTGGAATTCCCTCCTCTATGACGAAGAGATTGGCGACCACCCAAGCCAGATTTTTTTGGCATGGATCAGGAGAACCCAAGAGAAGTGGCTATGCAATCAATTAGAGGAGAGTGTGTAGAGCTAAGGAGAATGGTGGCTTAGCATTGAAGAGCATTCCCCTTTTTAGCATTGCACTTCATACCAAATGGCTACGGAAGCTCGTGTTCTCTGATTCTGGCCTTTGGTGGGAGATCATTTCTCAAAAATATTATTCTAACTCCAAGCTTTGAATATCGTCCTTCCGACTACATACAATGTATCTCCCGTATGGAAGGATATTTTAGCTTGTTATGATGTTTTAATCGCTGCCTCTCATATTCTGGCAGGGGATGATACCGTCACATTATTTTGGTTGGATGCATGGTGTTCCCCTCATCCTCTTTGTTGGCTTTTTCTCAGGCTTTTTGATGTTGCTTCCAATCCTACTGTGACAGACTCTTCTCTCTTTGATGTTGACTTGCCACAAGCATGCTGGAGTCCTACCATCAGGTGCAGTTTGAGGGATGAGGAAGTCGATGATTTAATGCAGCTGCTCCAATTGTTACAGCAACACCAATTAAGGCCTGTGTCTAGGGATGCATGGGTTTGGAGGTGCGCTTGTAACGGACGATTCACAGTTAAATCGGCTTATTCCACTATTGCAGATGAGGGGACTAGATATCCATTTTTTTTATGCTGTTTAGAAGGTTAAAAGTCCTCTCAAGGTGCAGCTTCTTCTCTAGAGGGCCTCTCTTTATAGACTTTCAACCTGTGACAGGATCGGTCAATTCATCCTTTATCTGAATACTAGTTGTTGCTTGTGTGCAGGGGAGGAGGCAAGTGTGGATCATCTATTCAAAGCTTACTCCTTTTCCCGGGAGGACTGGCATTTGCTTTTTGACCACCTTCACGTTACTCTTCCTAACTGGGATTAAGTGGAGCAGATACTTTTGTCGTAGGGAAGGAATTGGCCGAGGAAAGAAGACCGCTCGCTATGGTGCCTGATCATGCATGCCACTGTTTGGGCCATTTGAACGGAGCGGAATAGGCGAATCCTTAAGAGGAGGGAAGCCTATTCCACATACAGGGTTTTCTCTTTTGTATGCATTAAGGTTTCAGAATGGACACGGCTTATTTGTAAGCTGGATGAACGTAATTCTTCCCTATTGTCTTTGATTGGGGAGGGGGGTGGATTAGATTATGTTTGGGTGATTTTGGTATAGAGGGGCTCTTATTGCTGCCCTCCTTTTTTCTTGTATATATTTTTCTTTATTTTATAATATACGTGGTGCCATCCACATTCAAAAAGAAGTAAGCAATTGTAAATTGAACAGTGTGTCGAATAGAAGTAAACCATGAGACACACATAAAACACCACTATACCTAAACTAGATACTTACTACTTATTAATAAATATATCCAAGATTTCTAAAAGACTTAACTCCTCCTTTTAATATACATCAAATAAAAAGGTAAAGGATTAGCTAGGTCAAGTCGTCATACAATCATATTCTGATGATTACAACTAATCCAGAAGTGACAGGGTTGCCAACATACTAGTTGTGGACATCTCACCTTGGTGGAGTAAAACTCAACTAGGCACTTGCCTATCAAACCTAACGGATATCGACATCACAATAAGGCAAGTCAATATGACCAGTCGACTCTGACAACCTGCAAAATTGTAAGGTCCAGAATGCCGAGACGCTACTCACTATCCTAAGTCAAGAATGCCGAGATTGGACTCGCATCTCCCAGTCTTAAAAGCTGCTCATGGGCTTGACATCCATCCATGATCATAACTGGGCTATGGTCCCCAACCCCCACCCTACATAGGTCATGATCTTAAAAAGGGAAAAGAGAACTAGTGTAAGGGCATCACTCCACCTTAAAGTAAACAAAGGCGTGAAATTATATGGTCATGAAACTGTACGACTAGCATGGTTTTTGTACGGTAATTATACGGCCATTCACAATCTTCCACAGTATAGTCATTTTACAGTCTTTCACAGTCATAAAACAGTAGTCATTCATAGTCATCTCCCTTCCATAGAACATATGTAATATTATATATATATATATGAAGGTGATACTATGTGTTCCCCTATTTAGGTCCGTTAGGAACGGATACTATTTTTCATGAGATTTGCAGCGTCTTCGGCGCCTAAAATTCAAGGGAAGGTATTGCATGGCGGAAGAAAAAAAAGAGTAATATAAGGAAAATAAAAAAATACACCGTCTGACCATAGGATTGCATAGCACTGGAGTGCGGGGAAGCCTGCATGCCTGCCCGCGCGGGGCATGTTGGTCCTCCCACACACGTGCACAAAATGCGGTACTTCCAATGTTTTACAGAAAGTTCCTTTTTATTTTTCTTTTTTTTAATGTGGCTGTTGGATCAAGATCCAGCAACCCTAAATACAATCCGCTACCCGCAGACAGCAACTTGGCAGCGGAGTGCGCACACACACACACACACACGTATATATATATATGAGTGCTACTGTGTGGCTGTGTGGTCCATTGCACGGGGTTTATACCCCTTAATGGGTGTTTAAATTTAAAACCCCAATGGATGGGAACAACCCTAAGGGTAATTGGTGTAATTTTTAATTTTATCTTATTTTAAAAAAAAATTACACTATCATATCATGGAAATCAAGCGTAGCACCCAATTGGACAGCTATAGTTGATTTTCATGATCGGATGATGAAAATTAAGTCCCAAGGGATGAAAACAACCCTAGGGAGTCATTGAATATTTAAAATTTAATGATGATTTTTCATTTTTTTAAGGCACGTGCGGTCCGCAGTGGATTGCATATAACAATTATATATATAGATATATATATATATATATATGGGAATGGATCAAAAGAGCCCCGGGGCTCATCTAACCTAGATGGCCCCCCACAAAATCCTATTCCCCCATGTTTAAAATAATAATAAAATGCATCAATAATTTTTAAATATTCAAATAAACCTATTAGGGTTGTTCCCAATCCTGAGGCTTTAATTTTCACCGTCCAATCTTGAAAATCAATCAAAGCCGTCTAATCGGTACATATCAAAAAACAATGTCTAAAAATGTTAAAAAAATAGTAAATAAATAAAAAATTCATCAGATTAACTGTTAGGGTTGATCCCAGTCCTTGGTGTTTAGTTTGATTCCCAACAAAGGATGCACATGATTAGATGGCTACGGTTGGGTTTTTAAATCCGATGGTGAAATTTAAATCCCAGGGATGAAAACCAACCTAGAGGGAGTATTTGAATATTTTAAAAATTTTGATAATTTTTATTTATTTTTTAAGATGAAAAAGAGAGTTTCGAGGGGGTTCATCTAAGTCAGGTGCACTTCGGGGCGCGTTATAGCCGACTACACACCATACACATGTATATATATATGTATATGTATGTATGTATATATACAAATATATATATATATATATATATATATATATACATATATATACGTATATATATATGTATAAATATATATATATATGTATACATATATATATATACATACACACATACATCTATATATATACATATACATACATACATGCATATATATGTATATATATACATATATATAATATGTATAAAGATATATATATATATATATATATATATATATATATATATATATATATATATATGTATATGCATATAGAAGATTGTTATAGTCTGCTGCCGGCGCCCTATACGCTGGCAGTAGACTATAATGCTAGGCTGGGTGCGCGCCTGGTACATGACCTTTCTTTTCAAATTTTGCCATTC
Organism: Zantedeschia hybrid cultivar; assembly: GCA_030544215.1. Classification (NCBI taxonomy): domain Eukaryota; kingdom Viridiplantae; phylum Streptophyta; class Magnoliopsida; order Alismatales; family Araceae; genus Zantedeschia; species Zantedeschia hybrid cultivar. The sequence continues at coordinate 25,936,961 of JARZZO010000012.1, forward strand.
GATCAATAATCAGATGACCTAGAAAAATTCAAAAGAAAAAGTAGGCTTAGCCCCTAGGGTTTTATTATTTCATCTCTTTATTTTTTAATTTTTTTTCATTCTATCATTAAAAAAACCGATGGTACGTATGGGTAGACCCCATTGGGGGCTATCTCTACCCAAAATATTTTTTTCAAAATAATATTTGGGAAAAAAAATGAAACATTTTTCTCTTTTCAAAGAATGCTTGTTACAGTGCGCTTTTGCCAATGCACGCGTGCGTAGCAGTGCACTGTAATAGGTCCCTATATAGATATAACATATATATATATATATATGCACGTGTATATATACATATATATGGTTGGCTTTCTCTTATAGGTCTATTTTCTCCATGTATGTATATATATATACAAACATATATACATACATATGTGCATATGTATATATATATATATATTCCCGATCTCACAAAAAAATAAAAATTATCAAAAAATTTAAAATATTCAAATACCTCTATCTAGGTTGTTCCCCATCCTTTTAAATTTAATTTTCACCGTTGGATCGAAAAACTTAACTGTAGTTATCTAATCAAATGCATCATTGTTTGGAGATTAAAACTAAAACCCCCAGGGAATGGCATTAACCCTTAACGCTAATTTGATGAATTTCCTATTTTTGACTATTTTTCTAAGATTTTTATATGTTGATTTTTAATACATGCCTTAGCAGAGGGCTCCGGTTGATCGTCAAGATCGGACGGTGAAAGTTAAGGCCCCGGGGATGGGATCAACCCTATGATTTGAATATTTAAAAATTTATGAAGACTTTTATTTTTGTTACATGGGGAGGGTGGGTTTTTGGATGGGCGTGCATTTAACTTAGATGCGCCCTAGGGCGTGTATGTGTGTGTGTGTATATATATATATATATAGTGCTATGGTGCGAATCCGCCCCTCCATGCGCACAGACTGTACACACAATTTTGCCTATTTTCCCATCTTGAAAAAAAAATACGAATCATCATAAATTTCTAAATATTCAACTCTCCCTCCACAATAAATTTCATCCATTTTAGGTAAAGTTTCACTGTTGGATCATGTCCAAATTAATTGTAGTCGTCCAATCTTGTGCGACTAGGTTGGTGATGAATACTAAAATCCTAGGGGATGGGAACAACCTTAAGGGTAATCTGACCAATTTTCTATTTTTTGACTATTTTTACATGATTTTTAGAAATCAGGATTTGCATGTGCCCAGTGGACGGCTAAGATCGAGCTTCAAGATCAAACCATGATTAGACGGTGAAAATAAGGCCCCAGAGGATGGAAACAACCCCCTTAATTGAATATTTAAAATTTTATGATGAATTTTATTTTATTTTATAATATGGGGGAGGCAGTCAAAATAGTGCGTGCGATCTGATCGCACGTACTGTAGCGGTTCGCATTCTAGCATTTCTCTCTCTCTCTCTCTCTCTCTCTCTCTCTCTCTCTCTATATATATATATATATATATATATATATTATATATATATATATAGCAGATATAACGCACCCCGTGGTGCATCTAACTTAAATGCGCCCCACCCCAAAATCATCCATCCTAATTACAAAAAAAATAATACAAGTCCCAAAAAACTGATAAAAACCTGTGGAAAATCAATCGGGGCCAGTGATTTATTTGGATTCATGCTAAAGAATGTCTTTTTAACTTCTTGTTCTTGAAAGGAACAACATAAAGCCTCATCCTGGACCCTACTCAACTTTGGCAGCATTCCATCCTCCAAATGAGGCCTCCAATCACAGTTTTCCTTGAAAAGATTCTCATAAAATTTGATAAATGTGCTGGTGATCTCTTCTTTATATATATATATATATATATATATATATATATATATATATATATATATATATATATATATATATATATATATATGTATGCTCACTGAGCCTCCACTATCATAATATGCTCATTGAGCTTCCACTATCATTGTTGGACCAACCCCTCCTCTTCCTTGGAGATGGTAGAGGTTAAGGAGGCTATCCTTCTATTTATATAACGAGGAGAGGAAGAGGATAAGGGAGAGAGAGGAGGAAGGAACTAGAAGGGGTGAGGTGTCCATCGCAATTGGCAAGGTGTCCATAGAAGAGGCTAGAGGTAGATGAGGTGCCCATGGAAGAGGTTAGAAGCATGGAATGCAAAAATCGGCTGATCCTGATCCGGATCGGCCGATTTAGATAGGGATCGGCGGGTGCCGATCCGACTGAAACTGGCCGGGCCAATTATGTCCAATTTCAGTCAATTCTAGCCAATCCGATCCCAATTCAGATCGGGATCGGTGGGTCCCGATCCGTGCCGGAATTCCATGGTTAGAAGGGGATGAGGTGGCAAGTTTAAAAGGGAAAGGTTTAACTTTAACCCATAAATTTTTCTCTTTTTTTTTGAAGTGGATAGTAGCACTAAATTGTATTAAAGTGGAAAAGATGTACAAAAGGTTGACAAGAGCACCTACAAAAAACTCACTCTACAATGCACCAAGATGGTGTCACACTATGCATCCTCCAAAAGAACAAAAAAAAGAGGAAGCATCAATGAAGTCTATACACCAAACCCTCATCCACTCCCTCCCCTTATTGAAAATAAAAGAACTACTCTTTCTGAAGGAGAAGCCTCCCTCTTCAACATTCTCCAATTGCGCTCCATCCAAATGGCCCAAACTGTGGCATGAAGAATCAGCCACCAGATAATTCGGTCTCCTTTATGCGGCAATGATGTAGACCAATGTTGGATTAAAGCCCTCATGGTGTTCTCCAATTGCTTGTCCATATGAATCTTTGCAAACAGCCCTACCAGGTCCACACCTCCCTTGCAAAGCTACACCCAACAAATAAATGATCAAGACATTCATTTTCCTCCCCACATAAATAGCAGGTGGAGGACACATCAAATACAAAGCGAGATAGCATGTTTGTAATGGGGAGCCTACCATTAGAGATCCGTCAAACCAAGACCTTAACCTTTAAGGGGGACTTGGGGGCCCAGATGTGTAGAATGAAAGGAGACCGGCTACCTCCAATCGAAATTTTGCTATACACAGATTTGACTAAAAAGACACCCCAAGCATCCCATACCCACTGCCATGAATTAGGGTGTGAAGAGTCAAGAGCAAAGACTTAAATAGTCTATAGTAAAATAGCCAAACCATGGATCTCCTCTTCCCTTAAATTCCTTTTGAATTGAGGCGACCATTCCCCCTACCGTGAGGGAGCATGTCCACCACCTGGGCCACCTTGGCTTTAGGATGAGCAGCAATGGATAAACGTTGGGAAAATAAAGAGATAATGGAGCCGCAGCATCCCACTTGTCCATCTAGAAGTAGCAACTCTTGCACCATCACCTACTGAGAACTTAGCAGCTACCAAAATCGTGTATGTTGCCGACAAAATGCCCCCTCTAAGCATAGGAGACATTATGTTCCACCTGTAAGAGAACATCCTATACTTTGCCCCTAGCATAATATTTCTCCTGAATTATATCAAGCCAAAACCCAGAGTGAATAGTACCAAGTTTCTACATCCATTTGGTCAGTAAAGCCAAGTTGAAATCTCAGATGTCTTTGATACCAAGCTCACCATTATGTTTGCTTTTACAAGCCCTACCCCAACAAACATCATGGCCACCCTCCTAGCAGCCTCTGCATGGAATGCAGAATCAGCCGATTCAGATCGAGATCGGCAGGTCCCAATTTGGCCGATTCCGGCCGGTCCCAACCGATTCCGGCGATCCGATCCTGATTCTGATTGGAATTGGCAGGTCATGATTCAGGGACCCGATCCGACCCGGAATTCCTTGAGCCTCTGTGCACCCCTTCTAAAGGAATATGCTATGGATGCCTTCAAGTTTTCTAACCACCAAGTTGGGGATCCTAAAGATAGAGAGAAAGTACATCGGAAGATTATCTAAGACTGACTTGCACAAGGACAACCTACCTCCATAAGACAGGAGCATGTCCTTCCATCCTGCCAAGCGGAGTGAAATTTGTGAAGAATGGGATGCTAGTCACTGCATATGATAGAACTTGGCGACAGAAGGAGACCAAGATAAGTAACAGGAAAAGACCCACCTTGACATTCCAAAATAGTAGCAGCCCTATTCATTGCCTTACCAGACATATTAATGTCAATCACTACATTCTTCTAAAAATTCACGCTCAGCATTGTGATCTCATCCAGTAGCTCTAACATAAACCTAGTAGCCATAACCTGATCCTCCCTCATGATAGAAATATGATAATACCATCAGCATGGTGAAGATGAGTAATTGATCTGCCAAGAGTACCAACCTGAAAGCCTAAGATAAAACCAACAACCTAGGCCCTCTCCCGTATATGACTAAGAACATGTGTTAATAAGATGAATAGAAGCAAGGATAATGGATCCCCTTATTGGACACCTCTCCCACTAAGGAAGAATGGTGTAGGGACCCCTATTCACAAGGACTACAAAGGAGGCTGAAATAACACATACTCTAATCTAGGGTATCCATCTCTCTCCAAAAGCCATCTTATAGAGAAATATCAAACAAGCAGCTTCAATTGACTCTGTCATATGCTTTCTCGAAATCTAGCTTGAAAATTGTACTACTCTGCCTCTGGTTCTTCATAGCATGCAAACATTCATGGGCCACTAAGAAACCTTCATAGATTTGTCTTCCTCTAATAAAGGCTAATAGGTCTAAAGTCCGACAAGGAGTTAACCCTCTCCCTCTTAGGGTTAAGAACAATAAAGATCTTGTTGATGCCCTTAAGGCGGGCTCTCTCCTCATGAAATTCCAACACAGTCTGGAAAAAGAGAGAATGTGTCACTTCCCAGCAGTGTTCGAAAAATAGCAAAGGAAAACCATCAAGGCTCAGGAGCCTTATCTCCGGGCAGGGAGAAAATTGCAATCCTCAATTCCTTAACTGCGAAAGGGGCTAAAAATGAGGCTCTCTCATCCTCTGACAAAGGGAGGAGGAGGTCCACAGATATAAAGGGTCTAGCATAATCCTCCTATGTAAAAAGATGGCATAGAAAGAGGATATGGGTCTGGTAACATCATCCCTCTAAGAGAAGACCTACTCCCCAATCTCAAGCTGCATATGTGATTTCTTCTTCTTCTATCCAATGCAATCCTATAGAAATAAGCACTTTCCCATCACCTTCCTTGAGCCACCTATCCATGGATCTCTACTTCCAGTAGATCTCCTCCTTAGCTAAGATATCTTGGTACTCTGCTTTGAGCTTATTCCTTTCCCCTTTTTCTTCCTCATCAAGCAATTTAGCCTCTTCAAGTGCATCAAAACCTTACAGCGGGTCCAAGATCCTATCCTTTATTTCCTTCCCAGGTATCTTCTTATTAACTTCCCATAGAGAAAGCGCTAGAGCCAAAGCCTAAGATTTCTTACCAATGTAGCTATAGACGACCCCTGCCCATTGTCTAAGCACCATACCTGAGAGACAATGTCCATGAAGTCCTCCTCTTAGAGCCAATACTTTTCGTCTGAATAAGGGCTTTCTCTAAAAATTGAGTTTGAAACATAAAAGGATGAGGCGATGAGCTTGTGATCTAAAATTGCCCGCTGAAGACAAGAGGCCTTCATATTAGGGAAGTGACTTTCCCAATCAACAGAAACCAAAAATCTAACCAATCTAGAACAAATTGGTTGCATCTTAAGATTGGACCAAGTGAAGAAAATATTAGATGTGGGAACATCAATAAGGCAACTTATTGAATGAGTGCATGAAATCCTTCATAGGTCCCGGACTAGAGACCCCATCCGACCTCTCCTTTTAAGAGATTGTGACATTAAAGTCACCAACCAAATACCAAGGCCTAAGGAATTAAGAGTGCCAATAATAAAGCTCATCCCATAAGGACCTTCTTCTCCTCCCTCCTTTAGGGGCCATACACCCCTATGAAATCTCAAATAAAACCATCATCAATACATTTGAAGGTGACAGAGATGGTATACCATCCCACTTGTCCACTCACCTCTTCTACCACAAAGTCGTTCCACAACACCACCAGACGTACCCACTGTTAGAGAGACTGCCCCCTAGTAAGCCTCGCACCACCAAACTGCTTCTCCCTCCTCCCCTGACTTGGTCTCTTGGATACAAAGAATATCAATTTTCAACCTTCTAATCATCTCCTTCAAAACCACCCTCTTCACTCCCCCCCCCCCAACCATCTAATGTTCTTATGACAATCTTCAAAGGGAAACAAAAATATCTACCTCTACCCAAGGTTCGCCGTCTCGCAGATCCGGATCGGATCGGGTTCTTGCATATACGAGTCGGATACGATCCGGCTCGGGCGACTCAGGCCGACTCGTACGAGTCGGTCCAGTTCAGGCCGGTTCAGTTTTTTTTTTTTTTTGAAGAGAAATCTTTAGTTTATTGACATAAATATATAATTTTATAAATTATACTAAATATTTTTATTACGATAAATGATTATGAGTCACATTTAACAAGAAAACATCAATTTCATGCATATAATTATGTAAAAAAGATACTCTAGGTCCCTAGAATACTAATTAAGAAGAATATAATATAAGAAATATCAATTTGCAAAAGAAAGTGCCACACCAAATCTCATAGAAGAATGAAATATAAAATTTCAAACATCAATACTGAAAACTCATAAGTTTTTCAGACATGATATTATATATGACAATATGACATATGCAGTAGCAACAGTACATGAGTCATAAAATCACTCAATCATCTTCATCAAAATCATCAAAAGAAGCAAAAGATCCCTCATCCTCTCCACCAAAGTCTAACTCAATCTAAATAGGAGGTAAGACGTGGTTATCTCTAAATACATCTAACTATCTAAACAAATGATGGTATATGAACAGCAGTAGATGGAACATGAAAGTCTAAAAAAAATACTCTTACAACATCCATGATCTCTGCTCTAGATCCTCTAGTAGACGTAGATGAAGATAGACGAGTCAACGATGTAGGTGGCCTGGCTGTCGGGCGTGTACGTCCTCTGCTAGATGATGGCTCCTCCTACCTGAGAAACTGCTGGAACTGTACACAGACATCACAAGGGACTGAAGGACATAGGATGCTATCTCTGCATATCCCCGTAAGATGCTCCAAAAAACGATGAATCCCGCTAACAAGGTGTCCACATTAAAGATAATGGATCTATCGATCTCCTGGGACTGTGAACCCGTGGTCCCATGCTGGATGACGTCGCTCACGTGACATCTGCAAAAGAAGAATTGAAAGAAGAATTTAAGAACATGATCTTCATTTGAAATTTTGAACTATTGAACCATATTAAATTATTAAAATGAGACAAACACATTAACACTTAAGGGTTTAAAATCACAACAAAAGTAAAGAATGAAATAAGCCCCAATATGGATACTGCGAAAGCATGGCATAGTTATAAGTCCCCGTCGAAACATCTCCTAATAACTGAACCTGATAGTTGGACACCACATAGTCCTGATATTGGCTCCAAGTCATATAGGAATTATATCTCTGATGAAACTCTGCTGAGTAATACTGATATGCCACATCACTCGGTCTGTATATGATTGGCAGTAGTACTGCAGGAATATAAGGTTCGTCCTTACCATAACTGTGACTACCATATAGATATGCACCTGAAGGCTGAAGTAGAATATCCATATGGTTTATGGTATCCTGAGACCGAATGATCACCACTGTAAGACGATATACTATTATATCCTGTCTGTAGCTGCTGCTGGGAGTTGGATGTATCGGAACTATAATGTCCCACACCTGAGCTTCTCTCATCTTGTGTACTAAACTCATCAAGCTCTCTCATGATGTGGTGCAACCCGTACTCATACATGATCGTGCCAGGGTCAAGATTATAAAAATGCTCATCATTTAAGGATGAGTCAGTGCGCATTTGATCTGATATGTCTGCCTGTTGTCCCCTCCGACGATACGGAACCTTTATCAGAGCACGAGGTAATGCCTCTACAGCTTCATCTGGCCCACGAGCTCCATGGTCGGTATCCTGAGTACGTGCGTGAAGTCCTGCTCCCCAATATAAAGGACCCTACCTCCCCCACCCCCACTACTACGACTACCAGCAGCTCCACCCCCACTAGTATGGCTACCACCAGCTCCACCACCACTACGAACAACACCCTGACTACTATCCCCACCACCCCCCGCGCCACCATCATTTGTATCATCCCCAGCTGATGAAGAAGATCCACTCTCTGAGACTCGAGTATCAGAAGGAGATAGTGTCTCATCTTGAGCATTAGGATCCAAGGTTTCTAAGTCTCAAATGTCAAGTGAATCATTCTTCTTCTTCTTACCCTTTTTGGATCATGTCAACACTTTTGACATCTGGGACTTCATGCCACTCCATCCCTTCTTACCCTTTAAACTTATTTCTTTGCCACCAACTAGGAGACGTACTAGAGGGCGTGCACTGGAATGACGTGAACTCTTACTAGAAAATTGTCCTTGTGCAGGTCCACTCTATACAGGCTGATATCTAGATGGATGCCGAAGTGCTCTAGAGGACGCTGAGGTGCATGTGCAACTGGAGGACGCTAAGGTGCAAGACCCTGCATTAGCCGCTCCCACTGTGCTGAGTCATCCCGAGGTACTGCACTTCTGCCCCTTGTGACCAACTGATCATTATCATCATCATCATCCTCTAAGTCAACCTCCTGATCATGACCTTCTGCATGCTCCTAATCATGACCTGAACCAGCAATATGTTCATCATCTTGTTCTCCACCTGCTGTTGTTGCTAATATTTTTGCTGCCAAAAAGGTGTTTGGACGAGGGCCCTCATCAAAATCTACTGTCTCATCGAGTACTAGCTTACCACGATCTATTGTTCTAGCAACCCAAGCAACTATAGGATCTTCATCATCTCGAAGGTAACTAAGATCAGTAGGATCATAATCACCCTCTCCCTTCTTTACATCATGTTGCAAATGTTTAATCCTTAGCCTCATTGTAGTGGACATACACAAATTTGTCCAAGCGGATGTGTGACAACCGATTCCTGATCTTTGTATGTATCAGTGCAAACATAAACCAGTTCCGTCACATCCACTAAAGGAAGAAGTCTGAGATAAGATATTGATGGCTGTCTCTCAACGTTGGTGCAGACTTTCCATAATTCAACCACCAATCAGCTACCAAAACAAATAATAGAAGTCTATCAAGATATGAAAATTAGAAAGAGGAATAAATGAAAGTGTTTTCTAAACAAACTTCTTTTTATACAAGCATCAGATCTCTCATGGCCAACTATAGCTGATGGCTCTGCAAATGTTCCTACTGCCTCCCAAAAGATTTGTATCTGCATAATTAACAATATTATTACAACCTTTGCATAACAGACACAAAGAAATAATAGAATAATAGATTGGTCATCCTACTTCATTAATTGTCTCTACTGCTGCATTCGGATCACCCACAAGTCGGTTGACCACCATTGTCATAGCTGCAATCAAGTCATCATTGTACACCAATGAATGAGCATATTGAAATGCCGAATGGAGATAATACGTTGTAATAAAAGAAAATCACCCATCAAGCATCATTATAAAAGTTAAAATTATCACCAATAGTCATGAAATGTAAATTGTTCACCTGCCATATGCAACTCTCTGCCCATCTGGAAGTCCCACCTCCTTTCTACAATCTTCAATAATTCGTCTACATATTTTCTTGAGATTGTAGGTATCTTCTTTTTTGCAGCCTCTAATTTGGCATACACCGACCCTAAGGTTGACGTCCGATCTCCATCCACACAACGCAAGACCTCATATAATGGCTCAATAAGTTGTACAATAAGCTTTATCTTAATCCAAAAATCATTGTTGTTCTTCAAGCTTTCAATCTTCTTTCCCTCATCTGTCCCAGTAAAAGTATAGTGCATCTATTTGTCACTTCTAAACATTTGCTTCAAGCCTACTTCATGTTTCAACATACTCTGCAAGGCAATGAAATTGGTGGCAAATCTTGTGATTGCAGGCCTTAACAACTCACTATGTGTATAATCCATCATCAATCTCAATACATAAGAATGGTTGTAGATGTATCGTGTAATCTTCTGTGCTTTGGAAACATTCTTCTTAACAGGATCTAGCTGTCTAATTTCTTTCAGCATCAAATCTACACAGTGGGCTGCACATGGGGTCCAAAACAAATGAGGTCTGCGGAGCATTAGCTCCTCTCCTGCCTTCTTGTACGCGGAGCCATTATCTGTCACCACTTGGACAATGTACTTCTCACCAATTTCCTCCACAACATTGTCCATCAGTTGCATAATGTATTCATGATTGTGTATCTGATTTGATGCATCCACAGACTTATGATAAAACACTTGTTTGTCGCAACATATAAGAAAATTAATAAGACTGCTCTTTGTGGTCCCTGACCAGCCACCACACATCTGGATAACCCCATATTTCTCCCAGTTTTTCTTGAAAGAACCAATGTACTGCTTGATCTCCTTTACCTCATCATTAAGATATTTCCCTGCCAATTCTTTTGGAGTGGGGGGTTTAACATGTAACCTTTGAGCTTGTGCTTCATAGATCATACTAGAATAGTAAGGGTTGTTTGTTGCATTGAAAGAGATGCCTGCATGATGCCAAAATTTTGCCACAGCCCTTCGCAATATGTATCTTGGACCACTCTTCTTACTGTAGCTATCATCAACCCTTGTTTGTTTCTCATGCTCCCTAGGAAACATATAAGGGTCAACCTCCTCAACAGGAGTGCTTGATTTGTGCTTCTGATGCCGAGTTGTAGGTACTGGTCCAATAGTAAAATAAGAGGATACACTCCTCCTAGGTTGAGCCTGCTCCCTAAAAGAACTCCCACTAGCACCTGATGATCCACCAACACCCTGTTAAACTCTCATAAATTATCTCTCCCGATGCTCATGCCTACTGAGCTCCAACACTCGCCGAATACGTGGAGAAGGAGGCTCACGTCCATGTACCTCATGAACATCATCATCGCCATCAGACTCAGTCCAACCTCCTTCTTCATCATTATCTCATCCACCTGCAACTCCATAGATCATGCGTTCTTCCCTCTCTTTGTCTACAACCTTCTTTAAGCGCACTTCTTTCAAACTTTTCAACTGTTGAGTCATCTGCGTCCTGACCTCCCCAGGAACATTTTTACAGCCAACCACTTCATTATACCCAACAGTTTTTCCTCCTGCACGGTGCTTCTTCAATCGAGAAACACCACCGCCCTGTCCTATAAACCGACAGTAAGTGCACTTGAACTTGTGCCTACTGCCATCAACCATGCTCCCATGCTGCCATCCGATGTCTCCGGACTCTCAACGAAGGGGTGGGGCGGCCATCTAATGACAACAAATAAAAGAGAAATAAGAACAAACAAATACATTAAATAACAAGTAAGAATAGTATAAAAGCATAACTTAAAGTGTATTAAATAAATATTAAATATTAATTGAACATATTTATAAAAGCATAACTTAAAGTATATGAAGAACATAAATATAAGTTGAGGGCATGTCCAAAATTTATATACAAGTATCACATTTAAACATTATTAAGTAATAATATATAATACCAATAACTAATTTAATTACTTAAAAATAAGATATCAAACTAAAAATTTTATACTTAAAACATACAAGTTAAAACATAGATCTAAATCTAATCATTTTTTACTTCTAAAATATAGAGTAGACAATTTATAAATTAATTTACATTTTAAATTTTATTTCATATTTTAATAATCACATTAATACATTAATCTTCAGAACTTAACATGAATGAAATTTTAAGCAAACATATGAAACTCATAGATCTATGCCCATCATCACATAAATAGATCATTTATTTATTTTTTGATTTTTTTATATATATTTTTTATATTTAATAAAAATCTACCTCAAATTTGAACAAATCTAGATTTTTTCATGTCAAATTTACAAAGAGATAATAGATCTACCTCTTCTTCATCTCTTAATACCCTAAAGAACATCAAACAACAAGAAAAAAAGAGGAAAATAAAAAAAACTTAGGATTCGGATGCTTACCTTGTTGAAACCAGATGAAAAGGTTCCAAAGAGCTAGAAAACCCCTTCCCTTTCCAACAAAATCAACTTCAAACCTTCAAAAATGCTTGGATCTCCTAAAAACACCTAAAGAAATGGAAGCAAAAAGAGGGGGGAAGGGTTTGGAAGGGTGCGGCTCCTGTGTCTGGTGCATTTCTATCCGAACAGAAACGTTGCGGACAATTTTAGGGGTTTTAAGCCCCGCATCGTATCGGATCGCAACGTCTCAGGCCGTATCGGGCCGGATCTGAGCGACTCGACTTCTATCGGGCCGGATCGCACCGGTTCGCTGCAAGACGGTGCGATCCGGCCCGATACAAGCCGAGTCGATGCGAGCCGGTGGCGGTTCAAAGCGACTCGGGCGAGCCGACCGTGCCAGCACATCAGGTCTACCCAAATCCGAGTCGACTCGTACGAGTTGGCACGATCCAATACAATACGGCTAACCTTGCCTCTACCCCCCTCCTCTCCTCCACAATGGCTTCACCCTTTCCCTCCCTCCTTGCAGACTTACCCCCGTTAACTCCCGGGCCACTCCAAGCTGTCACCTATTCTGAATTCCATGAAAGACGGAATGAATGTCCTGAGGTTGGGATGTAGATAAGGCTGTGTTGGTTAGTAGTGATGGCGCATCTAAGGTTGGGAAATCTCTAGAGATTGTACCTAATAATCCTGACCCCAGTCATCTTTTGATAGTGATGCCGGATCCTACAGATTCATGGACGGAAGAAATTATCCAGTTTGGGTTAGGATTAGTGTGTCCTTTCAGGGAAAAGCAGATTTGGTCAGAAATTGTATTAATAAGTTGAAAAGAAATGAGGCTTTGCAAAGTTCCCTGAAGAGGAGAGGATATGGGGGTGGCGTCAAGATAGGGAAAAGGGAAGTCAACCTCGTTAAGAACAATGAAGTGATTGATTGCCTCAGGGCAACCTGGAATGTCAGAGGTTTGAATGGGGACTTCAAGACAAGGACAGTCAGGGACTACATAAAAGCTCTTAATGTAGATTGTCTATGTTGTGGATGATAACATATCAAGGAAAATTTGTGTTTCTTTATTGACTGATAGTGCTATTTTTCCAGCTGTGGGAGCCAGTGGAAGTCAGATCATGTTTTGGGATGGTTATAAATACAGAAGGTAGGTGATGTGGGAGAGTTCAGCCTTTTTGTCCATTTCTCATCTTTGAAAGCTAATGCCTAATGGGTGGTTACAACAGTTTATGGGCCTCATAATCAGCAGCTCAGACAAAGTTTCATTCAGGAATTATACAGATTGTATCACTTATTCCAAAATGGCTGGTGTATCCTTGGTATTTCAACTGTGTTAGGTATCCTTGAGAAAGATTAGGAAATCAAAAGTGGAATAAGGAGATGGAGTGCTTAGGGAATCGGATTAGAGACTGTGGGATGGTTGATTTGGAAATTCCAAATAGAAGATTCACTTGGTCTAATATGCAACAAAATAGTATTCAATCTAGTATTGATAGAGTTTTGGTTTTGACCAAGTGGTTGAATGCATTCCCTCTAGCTCATGCTAAAGGGTTGAATAGACCAGTCTCCGATCACATTCCAATCCTTTTGAATTCAGAAGAAAAAGGAAAGAAGGATAGAATTTTCAGGTAGGAGATGGCATGGCATTCTCATGAGGATTTTAAGCAGCTGGTCACTAAGTGGTGGAATGAAGCTTCAATTGCTGAATTTGTACCAAGACCTTCTCTTTGAAGCTTAAATGGGTAAGAGAACGTATCAAGAAGTGGTGCAATCAGACTTTCTGGGAAAACTGCTGAAATCAGACAAAAATTTCTGCAACACATTGATGGTTTGGAAACCAAGGCTGATTCTCAAGACTTGTATGCAGAAGAATTTGATCAGTTAAGAATTACGAGTAGTACAATGAATGGATTCGCAAAGAAGAAATAAAGTGGAAGCAAAGGGCTAAGGAACATTGGTTGTCAGATGGGGACAAGAATTCTAAGTTTTTTCATGTTGTAGCTAGTGCTAGAAAGAGATCTTTGAGGATTGAACAGGTGAAGGTTGAAGAAAATATCATTCAATTAGAGGAGACCAAGAAGCCTTTATTTCATACCATAAAAACCTTTTCTTAGAAGACAATTTGTGGAGACCACACTTGGAAGAAGGTGTCCTTCCGAAAATTGAAAATCATCAAGCAAAGGAACTTTGTTTACCTTTTCAGCGGGATGAAGTACAGGAAGTTGTCTTTAGTATGAATGCTAATAAATCACCAAGACTGGATGGGTTTTCATTGGGCTTTTATCAATTTTTTGGGAAACCATCAAGGAGGATCTCATGAAGGTGGTTGAGGAATTTCAATAGAGACCTTTCAGTATTAGGTGTTTCAACTCCACTTATATTGTTCCTCATTCCTAAGAAAGGAGAAGCTGAGAAAGTGAGAGTATAGACCTATTAGTTTATTAAATGGCTGCTACAAAATCATCACAAAGGTTTTGGCAAAAATGTTGAAAAAAGCCTTGGGGAACATAATCAGTAAATCAATCTGCTTTTATAAAAGAGAATTTTGTTCTAGATAACTATTGCATGGAAATCAGAATCTGCCTACCCCAATCCGGATTGGCCGATCGCGATACAGATCGGCCAATTCGGATCGGATCGGCGGGTCCTGATCCAGCCAGAATCGGCCGATTCTGGCCAATCCGATCCTAATTCAGATCGGGATCGGCAGTTCCCAATCTGTGCCAGAATTCCTTGACTATTTGGCTGCCTATGAAGCTATTCACAATCAGAAATTGTGCAACAGGACAGGGGTTGTTCTTAAACTGGATTTCGAGAAGGCTTTTGATCGAGTTAGCTGGTTGCATGTACAGCAATCCCTCGTGCTTATGGGCTTCAAGCAAAAATGGGTTTATGGGTGATGAATTGTATCAATTCTGCTCGGTTTTCTATTCTTATCAATGGTGAACCGCATGGCTATTCTAGCAGCACACGAGGATTGAGATAGGGTGATCCAATTGTATCAATTCTTCTTTCTTTTGGGCAGGGGAGAAGAGAGATAATAGAGGTCTCCACTTGCTGTCTTGGGATAATGTCTGTTCTAGTAAGGATAAAGGAGGAGTTGGTCTAATTAAGTTGGAGATTTTTAATAAAGCTTTGTTCGCCAAATCGCTATGGAGGTTGGGGGAAGATGTTGATGCAATTTGGGTCAGCATTATTAAGTATTATCGTAATTCCTCTAGATGGAGCATTCTTCCTTCAAGGACCTGTATTTTGTCTCCCATTTGGAGAAATATCATCAAGTTGCAGGATATTTTTATTCCAGCAGTTAAACTGTGTTGGGAATGGGGAATTCATCAAATTTTGGGAGGACAAGTGGCTTACAGACATGCCTTTCTCTGCCCGGTTCTGTAACTTATACCACAATGCAGAAAATAAGCATAAGACACTATAGCTGAGGTTTACTCATGAAGACTTGTGTCACTGGAATCTCAAATTTAGAAGGGACCCCACGGATACAGAATTGGAAGAAAATTTATGAACCTTTTGACACTCATTATTGATGTTAATCTGAGATTCTGAATAGTAGTCAAAAGGATACAAGATAATGGATTTGGGATAATAAAGGTAAATTCTCTGTCAGTAGTATTTCGAAAATGCTAGATGATGGAGGATTGAGAGTGCAGTGCAAAACCTTTCTGTTCTAATTCCCCTCTGAACAAGATCAATTTTTTTACATGGAAAGTGGCCTGGAAAAGACTTCCAAATAGGTTATTGGTGAGAAGGAGGGTAGTTTTGTCTTTCTCTTTTCATTGGCTTCCCTATAAATAGGTGTCCCATGCATGATGTTCTTCATTGATGGAATGATGAAAAGAAGTAAAACCATAAACTTGCATCTCGAGAGGAAAGCTCATGGGAGAGAGTGAGAGGCCCATCCCCACCACCACCTCCTTTTCTCCCTCTTCCCCTACCATGTTCTTCCTTTTTCTTTCCCCCTCCTTTCCATCCCCCTTGTCCTCTTCTTACTTGTCCTTTCTCCCCTTGTCTTATTCTCTCTTCATTTCTGTGAACCACCAAAGGTACCCAACCTGCAGGGACCCAATACGCCAGCAGCAGTCTAGCAGCAGCACTTGGCACCAAGGTTCGCCGACTTGGGGATCCGGATCGGATCAGGTTCGGCCAGATATGAGTCGGATCCAATCTGATTCGGGCCGACTGGGTCCGACTCGCACAAGTCACGCGAGTCAAGCCAATAAGTTTGTTAAAAGTAATGAGTTAAAGCCATATTTTAGAGACATGTATCCTATTAATTGATATAAAAAGTATAAATTTACTTATCAAATGGGAAAAACTCAATTTAAAACGGCCCATTATGTATATATGAGTCGGCACGATCCGGTCCGACTCGGTGCGTACCAATGGATCAGGTCGGCCCTGATACAAGTCGACTAGTACGAGTCAGCCCGATCCGGTACGATATGGCAAACCATGCTTGGCATATCAACCCACACTGTACAGGCATCCCCCCCCCCAACCACCATAGCCAAGTCCCGCACCTTCACCCTCATCATCTGTGCCCCACTCGAGCAGCCTGCAAGCTTCAATGTGCCTAGCGCCTCAATATCCATGTCCCATCTCCTAGGTGTGTGGCTGGGTAAACAGCCAGACCTCCTTCCCCAGCTACGTCTCCATCATTTGTGCCCACGAAGGGGCTGCCACATTCCCCCAGCATACAACATGCACGCTGGTAGTTAGGTGCTTGCACTGCCTATGAAGCTCTCCCCTGTGCATGGGCCTCGAGATCATCCAAGCGCCCTACATCCATCAACATCGTCCAAGGTCAGCTTGAGGTTCCCAGCCCCTTTTAGTTAATAATCTGTTTTTTCCATATGGTTATCAACTGTGAGATCGAGAGGTGGTGAGAAAACATTCCTTTCCAGTTTAGAACTTTAGATTACTCGCTGTTGCACGTGTGTTTATGCGTAAGAATCCAGACACCTGTTCGTCATCGGTTTGGTTCATTAATTGTGTAACTTCACCTTGTCCATTGGTAGTCTCTCAACTATCGTCAGTGTAACGTATGGATTATGTGAGGCTCAGGAGTGTGGGCATTACATATCTTATTTGATTATTTCATAATTATATTGTTGGATGCTACTGGTTCCCGATGTTATGTGCCAAATTCTTGTTGTAACATCACTGTCATTCGGTGCGTAATGCTGGAATTGCACTAATGACTCCCGTCCAGCATCTACCCTACTGGCAGATACAGGAAGGGAGTACTCAGAATGGAACAGTTACCTGATTTAGGAAAAACTTGATGGCTGATTTGGAATGGCAGCTGTAGTAGAGAATCTGGTCCCCCTTCCATGTGCAAGTGTCCCTAACACAGTTGATTTTCCATTCCTAGTTACTATAGTCTCTAAACTGTGGCAAAATCACAATTTAGATTTTTTAGTTTCTTTTTTTTTTTTTTTTTAAGTTGACCCGGCGGCCAAATTTCATTCATGAAAAGAGAAGGGTACAAAGGAAAGGGAAATAAAACTAAAGGAACCTACCAAGATGGTAGGGATCCTCAGAACCCGAAACTCTCCCTAGCCATTACCGGACAAAATAATTCCAAGAACAAAGCAAGGAAAGAAGGTGATCCTCATTCCCTATACTCCCTCCCCCCACAAGTAGGCCATTCTGGAGTTAAGTGGATGGAATGCTTCATAATCGGAAAGGGAGAAGAGAATTCCACTCTTCCTCTCTTTCCAAATTGCGCATAGAATTGTCCAAGAGTCACTATCAATGCCACAAGTCTTCAAGTTTCACAAGTTCCATCTGTTGAAGTATTACGTGTGTTTGATGAATTATTTTTCTATGTAGGTATTCGAAGAGCATGTTTCTTATTTGCTCCTTTGACATGATGTCAGATTTTCAACCAAAAGAGTTACTTTTACCATTTTAAGAATTTCATTGGCTCTGAAAGTGAAAATTAATGTTTGAAGAAAAAAATTGATTTACCTAAGAATTTTGTTTCTATTCAGTATGATTCCATTGTCATATCCTTTTGGGGTTACCTTCACCTATCTCATCTCTCTTTCTCCCATTCATCTACCCTCTACCCCCCAGCAATTAACAATGCATGATCAGCTGAATCAAGCCAATCTGAAGATCTACAGCAAGATCAATCACTTCAGTAGGCCAATCCAAGTCTGTAACAGTGAAACAACCTCTAAAAAGTGGGTTCGGCCAAATAAAAGCACATAAGTCAGACAACTAGCAAAATTAATGTTTGAAAGATGATCAAGAACCTTATGGTACACTAACATGATGAGATTTAGGAAAGAGAGACCATCCTTTTTGCAATGTGGGGCCAGATGCAAATGAAAAGTTAAATGTTAGTCGTGTAAGCAATACACCAACTAAAGGTTTCATAAACAATCACAAATACAACCGAGTGAATCCAAACAGTATCAGCCATTTACATGCGCACACATAGAGATCTTGGTTGAATGTCTATTCACGCTAACTTGTATGTACGTGCATGTGCTCGTGCTCAGGGGATTAGGGTAAAAAGCATGCCACTAACATCTTTACATTCAGAAGGCACATATCACTTATTCGCTTTACCACTTAACTCGTACGCATGCACACTCAGATATTGGTTGAACGATTATTGTTGCTAACTTGTATGTATGTGTGTGCACATAAAAGCTTAGGCCTAAAAGCATCCTACTACCATCTTTTCATCTGGAGGAGCACATACCACTCAAACATAACCTTAACTCAGATAATATGCAGTAGATGGCTCACCAGCATTTCCCGGGATAGTCCAAGGAGTGGTGGTCCATATGGCCAAGGACAAATAAGGAAAAAATTCCTCCAATAAGCCAGATGAACCCGCTGGAGCACTGATCAATTTGAAGATAGCATAGACACTCCTTGAAACGTGTCCTTCAGGATACTGCATAAAGCATCATTGTAAGAAACTACAAATGATTACAATCATCATAGCAAAATTAATATTATATATATGGCGTTTTTTTACACATAAGTGCCTATAATATTTTGATATTACAAATAAGCCCCCTAGTATGACTATTTATAAATAAGCCCCCACAATCACAACTTTCTTACAAATAGCCCTTTTAGGGGCTTATTTGTAACACTCTCAGGGGCTTATTTGTAAGCTTTAGGGGCCTTTCACTAATTCACGGTAGATTGTGGGGGCTTAGTTGTAAATAGTCAGATGAGGGGGGCCTATTTGTAATATCAAAAGATCATAGGGGACCATATATATATATATGAAAATGCAATTGGAAATGAAGTTCATACAGGAGTGCTTTTGTTTGTCACATGCACAATAATTTAAAAAATTACAAGAAAGATGAGCATTAATGATGAGTTAATGAAAGCAAAGGGCACAATATTTTAAAAAATTACAAGAAAGATGAGCATTAATGATGAGTTAATGAAAGCAAAGGGCAAATCATAGTATTCTACCAAGAATACCATGTAGATGGCCTCTTCCCAAGCACCTCATGCATTGATCAGCTACAAGAAAGAATTTCTTGTTCTGAATATCACCACCTTGGTGAATTCTTCCACCCCTTTCATCTTCTTACTCAGCTCTAACGTCTACCATATATGGAAAGAACCAATTGGCTGCCTGTTCACAGTTCACCAGCACAGCAAACCTGGCTTTGGTAAATAGTAAGACAAGCTCAAATTCAACCCACCCATTGCCCATCAAATCCCATCAGATTAAAACCTGGAAAAAGCATACCTAAGCTGGAGAAAGCAGGGATTTGGACAAAGGACATGTGCCTTCAATGTTTCCATTGGGCCCATTGGACAGCTTGCTGTAGGGAGGCAGTCGTATCCCAGGTGTGCAAGAGGGATGCAATCTAGCGTGGGAGTGTGCCATAGGGGACCATACTCCCATAGAGAGGGAGCTGTCAGGGTCAATGCCATGATACCTTGTTTCTCGACCACCTGGCAAGGGAGACCAGCACTCCTTGCCCAGATGAGGAAGCAGAAAGTAAGAGACGGGAGGTTTTCTCACCTGCTGTTCCATAGTGTGGGAGCAGATCTACAGGTTCAAGAGGTCACCAAATGAGTTGGTGGATATCTGGGGGAAAGCCAGAGTGTGGATGGCATGGCAGATGGGTGACAGAAGCATCTTGGTCAGACATCCTGTCCAGGAGCTGGCAAAAGAGGTACTGCTAGCCTAAAAAGTGATCATTGCAGGTAGGGTGATGAGTAACCAAGGTTGGGAGGTGGGGTCCAGGCATTAGTGCCAAAGTATTGAAGAAGCCAAAGCTTATATGGGTAGACATTGACAGGATCTGGATGCACTTGTAGAAGAGGGAGATGGCGGTGAGAGTAGCATGAGCGGTGGGTCATAAGATCAGGGTAGATGAGAAGGGGTTATTGCAGTGCCTATGGGTCCATGTTGGTAGCTATGGAGGAGGGGAATTTTGTAGTTAAAGTCAGCCCATGACATAGGGCTTTATGTTTGACATGTGGGGAAGGGGGTGGCAGTGAGGTTGAGCGTAGGGCCTCAATGTGGGCATGCGTGTTCAACCAGGGACCTAGGGGGCAAACGGCAGAGGCTTGGAGGGAAGAAATGATAACTGGGTTTTGCCCAAGGAGGAAGAAGGTGCAGGGTGAATTGATCCATCTTGTAGTAGACCAGCACATACAGGTGAGCCAGTGACCAGTCAATGGAGCCCAGTATGAGGAGGGGCATTCGAACTCAAATTTTGAACTATTCACACTTGTATGGTCCATTCCCTCCACTAAGTTAACTCTCTGATTCCCTCACTAACCAAACTCCCAGCTCGACACATACTTCGACACAGGAACAGAGGCAGGCTTCTTTAAACACAGGTCGGGCAGGTCCCATGTAAGGTTGTGGGAAACATCTGATTTTATCAGATCTTGCGGATAATCTCCAATATTGACAAAGGCTGTAAGCTGGAAGGGGGATTTGGCCTCATCTTTCTGGCTTCCACTAGACTCTAGACCAAGCAAGAGGGTCTCAAGTGGCCATCATTCCTGCAGCAGTGGTGCCCAAAAGTGTCCTTGGGAGATGGAAGGCAGTGTCTTTTTGGGGCCAATAAATGGTGTGGGTCTCAGCCCCTCTGCCACTTGTTTCCTAGACTCTTTAGTGTAGCTTCAGATCCTCTCATCCCAATGGCCCAGGTTTTTCATCAGGATGCTTCTAGCAAAAGGATGTGGACAGTGGACACCACTCTTCAGAATGAATCTTAGAGAAGAAGAGCTACAGGATTTGACTTCCCTATGGCGACTGTTGACAGACTTCTCTATTGATACCTTTTCTAGAGATTCCTAGGAGTGGAAGTGGCCGGCTCAGGGGACCTTCTCTATCAGATCAACCTATCAACTCATTGCAGATGGGGGCTGGAGATCTCCCTTTTGCCAGCATATTTGGAATCCCAAATCCCCCTTAAAGGTCAAGGAGGAGTATATCTAATGGAAGGTTGCCTACTGCATACAGGTTAATTAGGTTGGATATGATGTGCCTTCTATGTGTTTCTTATGTGAGGAAGAAGATGAGTCATTGGATCATATCTTCATCGCATGTAATTTTGTTCTTGAAGTTTGGCGAGCCATCTTCAGCAAGTTGCATCAACCATTCAAGCCAACTGATACAGTTGACTCCCTCCTTCGACAATGGCATCTTCTTATGGCTCCAAAGGCTGATCGCATCATTTGGTGGCTGATTCTCCATGCTACCCATTGGGCCATATTGGGGGGGGAGAGGAACCAGCGGATTTTCAAGAAAGAAGCTTTGTTGGCTGACAGAGTGGTTGGGTTTGTGTGTGATAGGATTAGAGAATGGGGGGCGTGTCTTTTGCACATCAGCTATTGAGCCCTACACTGTGCAGTGGTGCATATTAAGGCAGCAGTCACAACAAATAATGAAGATCTAGCAACAGCATTAATCTTCACTTCTGCTACCATCCTAGCAGCATGTAGGCATCGAGGAAGGTGATCCTGTGGCTAGGCTCCTAGTAGGCCTGCACAAGGAGTACAGGGCTGAACGAGCTAAGGCTCACTCCGATTCCACACTCATCACGGGGTCCCCCCCCCCCCAAAGTCTTTGTTGTCTTGTAATGTTAAAGGCAATTGTCCCCCTAACTTTTTAAAATTTATTTATTTAGGCTCTCCTTAAGGTTGTTCATTATTATATATTTGTCTCTCTAAAAGAAATTTAATTATAAAAATACTTCACAAGAATTATAATTGTTTGTTTACTCTTTCAAAACATGTTTACTCTCATCAAATATCTTGTTTTTTTTTTTTTGAAGACAGCAAAAAGCCACATTCATTCATTGAAATTATCAGAAAAAAAGTACAAGGGTAGAAGAAAGGGAAAGGGAAACATAATAATTGTCTACCAAGATAGTATACATTACAAGAATCACAGGAACCACATAAAACCCCCTTCCCAAAAAAGAGAACACATTACAACTCATATCAAAACCCTCAAAGAAAGACAGTTTTCCACTAGACAATTTTTGAAAGAGTTGCAGATTCTGAAATCTTATGCCCAAATCTTCTAATGAACCATTCTTATATGAAGTAAATACAATTTCCAATAATCCCTGCTGGGCAAGAGAACTGGTTGCTGAAAATTCTGAGGTTCCTCTCTCTCCAAATGGCCCATAGAATCGCTGACAGAAGGGATTCCCACAAACATTAACCCTACTGGTAGGGACACATCTGATTCCAGTTTGTCATAAGGCTTTCTACTGAATTGGAGCAGCTTGGAGGACTGCCTAAGATTTTGAAAAAAGCCTTCCAGATTACATCCACTATACCACAATTAATAAAAAGATGGTCCACGGTTCCTTCAAACATCCCACAAAATGAACATATTCTTTTGTCTAGAGTTAAGAACCTGAGCTTGTCCCCCGTAGGTAATCTAGCCCATGCTATTTTCCACAAAAAAATCCTATCTTGATGGGAAGAGATTTATTCCACACCTGAGAATCCCAGCTGACCTTAACCCCTCCTGAGTTCAGAACTTTGGTTGTAGAATTGAGAGAAAACTTTCCTCCTAGATCCCATCTCCAACTTTTGACATCTTCCCTCTCATTCATCTCTCAGAAGTCTTGAAGCAGCATATTGAGTTGAAGGAACTCCCTCTCTTCTTCATAGAGAAAATTTCTGCAAAATCTGAACTCCCAGACAAATCTTTGAGGTGAGTAAGTTCGGACATCACTGATAGTAGAATTCTTATCCACTGAAATGCTGTATAGATTTGGAAATCTGTCTTTTAAAGTCCTTCCCTCCTTCAAAGCATCTTCCCAGAATTTTGGGATTCGGCCATTACCCACATTTATGTAAGTAGAGCAATTGTAAAGATCCAAGTTATGTAGTATATTCTTCGAAACATTTGAAACAGAGCCAATGAGCTGAAAGCTACTAATCCATAGATCATTATGAAAAAAATATTTACTCCTAATAATTCTAGCCTATATAGACTGAACTTCCCTTTCAAGCCTCCACATCCATTTTACCAAAAGAGCTTTATTGAAGTTTTGAATTGGTGTTAAACCTACTCCCCCTTCTCTGTACTCTTGCACAAATGTGATGCCCACCCTTTACTTCCGAGTATTTACCTTTCCAAAAGAAAGTTGCTCTTATAGACTCCAATTTCTTACACACCATCTTAGGCACTTCAAAAATGGATAAATAATAAATAGCCAAACTAGAGAGCACTGATTTGGACAAAACCCATCTTCCTCCTGCTGAAATAAGGGTTCCTTTCCAACCTTGAAGTTTACTCTCAAATTTCCTAATCAAGAGGTTCCAATCACAATTATTTAGCTTCCTGTCAAAAAGAGATAATCCCAAATATGTAATAGGGAAGGTAACTGGCTGCACATTGATCAGATTTGATAAACCAGCCATCTTATCTTCTAGAACATTAATACCCACCATTTCACTTTTTGAGAAATTGATTTTAAGTCCAGTCACTGCTTCAAGAATCTTCAGCAAAATCTTCAAATTAATCATCTTCTCTTCCTTTGTAGATGAAAATATAATCATGTCATCAGCATATTGAAGGTGAGTAACCTCCTCATCCATCCTTCTAACTTTGATACCCTCAATAATGTGACAATCTCTTGCTTTATTCCACATAGTACTCATAACCTATCCCACTATAATGAAGTGAAGAGGTGAAAGGGGATCACCTTGCCTAAGTCCCTCTCGAGCTACCAAAGTAGCCAAATGGGACTCCATTGATTAAAATGGAGAATTTCACTGTCCCAATGCAACTTGCTATCCATTGTGTCCATTTCCTTTTAAACCCCATCAGTTGCATAATTCTTAACAAACAATTCTAGTTTATTCTGTCAAAAGCCTTTTCAAAATCAATCTTACACACAACAGCCTCCTTTTTTCTACTCTTCTGATCATGAATACATTCATATGCAGCCATAAAATTATCAAGAATGAAACGGCCCTGAATGAAAGCTGCTTGATTGGAGTCGACCACACTGCTGATCACTAGCTTGAGTCTAGTTGCCAAAGCTTTTGTGATGATCTTGTAGCTGCCATTAAGTAAACTAATAGGCCTAAAATCCCCTAACCCTTCTACATTGTCCTTCTTAGGAATAAGGACTATGAATGTAGAATTAAGAGATTTAATCTTCCAAGGCCTCATTTCAAATTCTCTTACAGCTGCCATAATATCTCCTTTAATAACTTCCCAGAAATGTTGGTAGAACCCAATTGAGAACCCATCCGGTCCTGGAGATTTATGAACATCCATACTAAAAACTGCAGCCTTAATTTCTTCCTCAGTAAAAAGTCTAATAAGAATGTTTGCCTCCTAATCTGAGATCTGCTTGAACATGTTAGAGCTTATCCAAGGTCCCCACACCTACTCTTCTTTAAACAGCTTCTCAAAGAAATTTACTGCAGCTGCTCCATTCTCTTGTTCCTCAGATAATATATGATTGTCAACCTTCAAGGACTCCATCAAGATTCTCCTCTTTTTACCACTGGCCATCGCATGGAAATAGGAAATATTTTTGTCTCCCTCCTTTAACCATAGTTCCTTAGCTGTCTGCTTCCACTTGATTTCTTCCCTTAAGGACCAATCAAGATATTGTTGTTTTTTATAGTCCCATTGTTGAATTTCCTCTCTAGATAACAAATCTTAGTCATATTAGGCTTGAAAACCTTCAATCTCCTTGAGCAATTCTTTCCGGATCCTAGCTGCTGCTCCGAAATTTTTTTCACTCCATTTGTTCAATTTATGTTTCAACCATTTAAGTTTAGAAGCCATATTATAACAAGCATTTGAATGGAGCGGGGCTTCCTTCCACCATATAAAGACAAGATCAAAAAAGTCTTCATGTTTCAGCCAAGCCAATTCAAATCTAAATAATCTGTCTCTACTCCTTCTATTCTTTCCAACATAAAGTAATAAAGGAGTATGATCCAAGAGAACTCTAGGTAACCCTTTCAGAGAAAAAGTGTTGAAGTTCTGCTGCCACTGAGGAGTAATGAAAATTCTATCAATTTTTGACTTGGTCCTGACATTAGACCAAGTATATGTCACTGTTGTGGAATCCATTTCAATAAGACTGCAAGTATTCACCCAATCTCCAAAGGCATCCATTTCAGAAGTCCAAGCCAATTGATTTTCTCTTTCTCTTGGGAATCTAACAGCTTTAAAGTCCCCTCCCACACACCATGCCTCTGCACTTGTATGTTGCAAGTCTCTTAATTCACCAAAAAAACCCATTTTAGCTTGCATATCCTGAGGCTCATACACACCTGTGAATGTCCAAAAAATATTATTACTTTTCAACTTGAAATCAATGGAGATACAATAATTACCCACTCTAGAATTGCACCACTGAAGTACATTCTCATCCCATAATATTAGAATTCCCCCACACAAACCATTAGCTGGTTTTGTTGCCCATCCTGTAAGTATGTTACCTCCTATTCTTTTAATAAGTTCTACGTCTTTTTCTGCTCCCTTTGTTTCTTGCAAACACATAATCTATACCTTGTTAAATTGTATCATTGTTCTAACTTCCCTGCCTTTCACATTTCCATTCAGGCCTCTAACATTCCAACTGACAATGTTCATGAATAATGAGAATTCTTACCCTTCTCACTACATTTTCTTGGCCTAAGACATTCAAGCTGCACATTGTTTTGAAGGAAAGTCAATTCCATGCTGCCTATCTTCACTCCACTGCTATTGCCTCTTCTGCTCGATCTAATAAAAAGGTTCAGATCTCTTCGGATCTTCCGCAAGAATTTCCTGACCACATCCTCTTTACCAGAGAAAGAGATACCAACCAAACCCCCGATTATTTTAACAGTATCATCAGACCACTCCAAGTTCTCCCTAGGATTTAAGACTGCGAGGGGAAAAGAATCATCTGAGGGAACTGTTCCAACCACTAAAGCTGTATTTCCATCTACCAGGACCTTATTCAGAGTCTCTGAATGTCCCGGCATAGTATCTTGGCCAAAAACTGTCAGTGCCAACCCTTTATTCTTATGTTGTTCCTGCTCCAAGTCTTCTGTCAAGTTTTCTAAGGTCCCTAATATAGAACTCCTCTGATACTGACCAGCCACCGATCCTCTGCAACCCGCAATACCGGCTGAAGGAAGCTGCAAAGAAGAGCCAATACACCAGACTGCTCCCTCATCAAATATCTTGTTAAAAACAATTACGCTTATTCTTCTATCCCTCTCATTACTGGCCATTAACGTGTTAATATCTTCAGACATTAAGGTGCTAAATATGTTAAGGTAGTTAATACCTTAACACGTTAAAATATAAATGTCTTAACATGTCCATATCTTTACACCTTAACTATAATACTTTCACACTTAACATTCTAACACACTAATATATTAATTATAATTTAATATATTAATGTGTCAAGTAAGTGAGCTATGGAAATTATACCTAATGATGGAGCGGAAACTGCAAGGCTTAAGGGGGATTTGGAACGTCTTCGTGCTGATGTTAGGTGTTTGAGGCGGCTGCAGTAGGGTGGGGAGCAAAAATGATTTTTCCTCCTGCAGATTTTCCACTTTCTGATTGGTGCTTAAGGTCAGCAAGGGGAGAGAGGAGAACAGGCGGAGAAGATGAACAGTTTTAGTGTAAGAGCGAGTTTTACATTAGTGTAGGAGCGAGAATAAAATAATACTTCCAGTTGGAGTCTCCGTCCAAGGCCGGGAAAGCCCCAATTTCAGCCCAATAAGAAGCCCAAACAAGGTCCAGTGCAGCCCCAAAATCAGTCCGAACAAGACCTAAAGTAGGCCACAAAGCAAGGCCCAAGAATAGCCCAAAGATGACCCAACAGCAGCACAACAGCAGCAGTGGGGGCAAGTGGCCCCCACCGGCGGTCCCCCTCTTTTTATAAGGAGGAGGGATTGGTGGGGCCTCCACCGGTCCACCTTCTCCCCCCCCCCCCAACCGGTGCCCATTAGAGGGCCCACCAGTGGGGGGTTTCCTCCTCCCCATGCAAGAAAAAAAAAGAAAGAAGAAGAAGAAGAGAGAAGAAGAAAAAAAAAGAAGAGAGAAGAGAGAGGAGGAACCAGTGGGACATCCACCGGTTCACTTCCTCCCCCTCACAGGTTCCCCCACCATAAGCCCACCGGTGAGATCTTTATCCCTTAGAAAAAAGAAAAAAAAGAGAGAGAGGGGGAAGGAGGATTCAATGGACCATTCATGCCCTTGGTTAATGGAGCTTGGGTGGAGTGAAGTGGGATTAACTCCTCCACCAACCAAGAAAAGGGAATTAAAAGCCAATAATTAGGTCAAGTTTAAGTGGGAAGAGTTAATGCCCCCCTAATAAATGAAGGTCTGCCCCTATTAAAGAAAAATGAGAAAAAGAAGGGAGAGAAAGAAAAGAAGAGAGATGGGAGTGCACCCACCAGTGGGGGTGCCCACCGGCCCCCTCACTCCCTCTCATTCTCACTCACACTCCCTTTTATTCCTCTCTCTCGGTGATTGGGCAATTAAAGTCGTTGAGGGGTACCACCGGTGCCATGAACCCCCAACGATGAGGGCCTTGGCCACCCTATAAATATCCCCCAAGAGCAGTTGCGCAAGGGTGCAGACGGACGAACACTCCTACAGAAGGCTACAAGGGGAGATTCTGCTACAAGTTTTCTAGGATTTTTTTGGGCAAGTTATGGTTTACTCATGTAATTTGAGGGACCAAAATCATGCAGCATTGCTCATCCATATCGTTTGGATGACCGATTCTATCGATGTGCATGCTCCTTTGATTAAAAGACCTATGTGTCCTGTTAAGAAAAGGCCCCTTGCACAGACACCTTTGGAACATGGTTCCTTATGAAATTTTGAACACTAAAGATTGCTTAAGGAGCATGGCCCATTCAATGGTCATTCAATAATGTTGCCTTACAGGATACTTAAATAGATCTATGACAGGTTTATGACATTGTCGTGCCCTTCACCTATATCCGTTAAGGATATCCTTTAGCGGCTTGTTTGGACCTCATTAAATCTATCATGCTTGTGGCTGCTATGTCTTGTTTTACGAGCTAGCTCATGGCTTTGGAGTTCGTTCTATTACTGTCCAAATGACTTAAATGCCCTTGGCTTTCTTACCTAAATCCATATAAGTTCTAAGATACCCCCAACCTTGAACAAACAACCAACTAATAAAATAATGAACTACATTCCCATTAACTATAACTTAAAATAACACATCTTTAATGTCTCAAAAAGACACAAATGCCCTCATAGCCTCTCATAACCTATCTAATCATGGAATCAAACCAAAATGCCCAAAACACCCTTCCCATGATAATAATCTATAAAAATCACAAAAAAATCTTAAAAAATGTATAAACCCCCCAACATACCTGAAATACCCTTGGAGCCTTAAAATGACCTTAAATGCCAACGGAACCTTGAAAATGACCAAAATACCCTTCCTATGATAAAAATTTGTAAAAATCACAGAAATCCTAAAATTTGTAAAAATCACCTAAAATATCCTAAATGCCCTCAAAACCCTATTAGATGCTAAAATTTACCAAAATACCCTTATTGCACTAAAAATCATTAAAATTCACAAAAAAAATCATAAAAAATGTTAAATCACTTAAAATGTGTGAAATATCCTTAAAACCTGAATTTTTTAAAAATTACCAAAATACCCCTATACTCCAAAAACATTCAAAACAGCCCAAAAACACATCCTAGGATTCCAAAACTTTCTCAATCCATGAGAACTCATCACAAACACTAAAATGACCGTAATACCACTATTCCCTTCACCTTTACACAATTACTAAAATACTTTTTTGGGTTTAAAACACTTGGAATCAATCTAAAACCCCTTAAAAGGTCTTTTAAACCATCTCAAACTTTCTCCCGAGCCAGGGTAAAGCTTTAGGCCTAATCTAAATCGTGTTTCTTGTGCTTGAACTACATGACCTAGTGCTTGATTTCTTTTAAAGGGCATCATTGGACAGTTAATCAATGGTTGTTGATCAGTTGATTGACATAATTAACACTGACCAAGATCAATGTGGAAGAGGTCAAATTCTTGAATCCTCGCCTGATCTAAAGTCCCAGACTCCTTGAGGGCTCATCCTAAGTCCTCAAAGTCTACAAAAACAAAGCAAAGAAATAAAATATTCGAACAGAAGGCATGCCCGATGGGACCTCTCCTTCCCTTTATCTCTACGTCCAGTGATGCCCTCACATAAGCACTATTAACTCCATCAAGCTTCGTTCAGGCACTCGTGTTCCCGATAAGCAAGCGATGGCTGCGAAGGTGACGTACAGCCCTCTCGTCGTGGCCAGGCACACCCAGCATGGGTACTTAGAAATGCTGACATGCTTCGGCAACTTTCCAACTATTGTGGGATCCCCTTACTTCCTGGGGATCATCTCAGCTTCGGAGCCTGCTCCGGAGAAGAACAAGCGGCACACATCCCGCACCAAGAAGAATAGTGTTGGCAGGGAGCCGCACGGGTCTACGGCATCAACACAATCAGCTGCTCACCTGCCTCCTCAACTAACATGCGGCAAAAGAAGAAGGCCCCGACGGCGAAACTCTCCAGGACGGGGAAGACTGTCTTGGTGGGGAACCTCCGCATCCGCTTAGAAGGCGGGGGACCCATCATTCCAAAATCCCGCCATGTCCCGACGGTTCCCACTCACAACCAATCCAAGATACTGCCAAAGGTTCACCAAGACAAGGCAGCCTTCAAGAAGAAGGCAACAAAGGCCTCTGTGCAGTAGAAGCAAAAGTTCCAACAAAAACCCACTGCACCTAGAAATGGCGGCAATCCCATGGAGGATAGAAACCTCCACCTGAAGAAGATGTGGGTGACCCAAGAGGAAGTCCGCAAGATACACCAAGCTAGGGCTACCCTAGCAAAGCAACAACCCCAGCAACTCCTAGAGCCAAAGAGGCAAATAATTAGTCAAACCACTTGACCATGGACTATACGAGGTCAAAAGAGAAAGGGTGCCTACAAGGCAAGAGAACAGACCCCTCGAAGGGTCTCGGTATTTGAGCGACTGGAGGCACCTACCTACTAGATCCAAAAGAAAAGAAGGTCAGTCAAAACATGGAATGTAGAATCGGTCGATCCCGATCCAGATCGGCCGATTTGGATCGGGATTGGCGGGTCCCGATCCGGCCGGAATCGGCCGATCGCCGTCAATTCCAGCTGATTCCGGCCGATCTGATTCCGATTCGGATCGGGATCGGTAGGTCCCGATCCGTGCCGAAATTCCATGAGTCAAGATGACCGAAAACGGCGTCAAGGTATACACCTGCTATGCCTTAAGCACCAGCAACCGACAGTCTTCGTTGTCGAAGGACCCCGATGAGATTGCCAACCTGGCAGATCGTGAGGGACCCATAACTCGTCAAATGAAGCAAGCCCTCCGTCGGCTGAACCAAAGAGACTTAAGGACGGAACAACCCCAGGGTGGCAATACAAATCCCGCCGAGGGAGCGGTAGTAGACGAGACAAATGCCCAGAATGCTACGCTTGCTCCCGAGCAGCCGCCAAATCAAGCCTAGCCTCAGACAATGGAGGAGATGAGGCAGGAAAACTAGTAGCTCAAAGGCTTGTTGCTCGGCTCTATGCAGAGATGGGGAGAGCAGCATAAGATTGACCAAGTCCCTCCAACAGATGTGCCTCTCCCAAGAGTGGCTCCTATCCCAGCAGTCGCTGCAGTCAGGACAGAGTAGAAGTTAACTTCATCCTTGATGAGGTGCAAGAAGTTCGGGACGAACGCAATCGTAATGCTCAGCAATCAAATGCCTACGTAGAAGACGTAGTTGTGTCATAGAAGCATCTAATTGAACAAATTGTAGAAGCCAAGATGGCCGAACAGGGTGACGGGATAACTACTTTTGATCTGTACAAAGTGCCTTTCCCCGTCTGCCACATGTTCAAGAAACTTCCTCCAAACCACACAAAGCCCCTTAAGTTCACAAGATAGGATAAGGAAGGCTCCGCTCAAGAGCATGTTGCTCATTACATGAGTGACCTCAGAGAGCTGGCGACTAATGAAGCATACCTATTGAGGTACTACTCTACCTCACTAACAGGCACTGCATTCTAATAGTATGCAAAGTTGAAACCAAACTCCATCCACAGTTGGAAGGAAGAAGAAATTCCTCGACCGCTCTAAAGTGTCAAAGTGGAAGGTCACCATTACAGAACTGGTTACACTCAAGCACGGAAAAAATGAGTCCGTTATCGACTACATCAAGAAGTGGTGGAACCTCAGCACGAAGTGTAACAACCCGCCGGCCCATGAAGACGCGGTGAAGTTATGTAAGAGGAGATTAAAGCCCGAAATAAATGAAAAGCTGACCGGAGCAAATGTCAGAAACTTTGATCAGCTAAACAACATTGTGTCAGAAATTGAAATGTTCTTTGCGAACAGTCCGACCATTATTTTTAGTAAAAGGAAAGCTCCAAGGGAGCGAGCCCCTAATGTAAAGGAGGTCAATGCTGTAAACTTTGTCCCAACTGTGGAAAGGACAGGAGGTAAGATTAATGCAAGCACCTCGACATCCGACAGAAAGGGGAATGCAAGAGGGCCTCCCTCCACCCTTGCCGACAAGATGCAAAAGCCTTACTCCTTTACCCAGGAGCACACGAGGAAATTGTTCGACACATGTACCCAGCCTCTCTAGCGGCATTATTGGCCCAAAAAAATGAAGAAGGGAAGGAGTAGCCGTTTTATTACCTCAGCAGAATGTTGGTGGGACCGGAGCACAGATATTCCTATTGAAACAAAAAAAAGTAGCAATAACACTAAGAAAAGGAGCAAAACCTGCAGCACAGGAGCAGGAGAAGTCAGCAACAGCTTGGGCAGCAGCAGAAACCCTACGCACAAAAAAGAAAAAGGAAGAGGGGGGGCGTCTCTCTCTCTCTTGTAACTGTCCAAGTAAAAAAAAGAGAGATAAGCTCTAGTAAAAGGGTAAAAAAAAAGGAAGGAATTAAAAAAGAAAGAGGGGAAAAGAATCATACTCTAAGTAGGACACTTCACCTCCACCCAGTGAGGGTGAAGCATGCGCATCCTTCCTCTCTCTTTCGTAAAAAAGGAGACAGTAAAGGGGTAAAAAAAAAGGAAGGATTTAGTAAAAAAAGAGGAGGGGAAAAGAATCCTACTCCAAGTAGGACACTTCACCCTCACCGTGCGTCCCCCTCCTCCCGTAACTCCTTTTTCTTTTAAATTTTGGAAGCGGAATTTTTTAGTAACCGCCACCCGATGAGGGTAGCCTCCTTGGCTCCTTAACTGTCTCTTACGAGACTATAAATACCCCCCTAGGGGGCTCATTTCAGGAAGAAAAAGGGGTGGCAAGTTTAAGAGTTCCTTGTGGTAAGGACTCTTGGCTTTGAGAGTGGTAGGCTTTGGCCCCCTCTCTTTCTTTTTTGATTAGGGTTTAAGTCTTATCTTAGCCCAATATTTTAATATGTTATGTTATATTATATGTTTGTTATAACATATAAATATGACATGATATAATATAAACATTATATGATCACATATGTCACATTGTATGTGATGATCATATATGATTAATTACACCTAGAGAATTAAATCTAGGAGGGTGTAATTTAATCCAATAAGTCAATCATGTTAATGTGATATAAAGTCTATTAACATGTAACATGTTAATGTGACATAAAGTCCATTAATATGTAACTTATTTATGTGACATAAACATGTAACACATGTCATCAAGTCATATGTCACATTTATATTAAGATGACATAAAATTAACTAACATGTAATGAATACATGTTATTAAGTTATATGTCATTGAATCATATGTCTATGTGTTAATCATATATGGTTAACTATATTCATAAGACATCAAATTCATTGGTTAAATGACTTTGTCACATTGATTAAGTCCACTCACAACCTGACCCATTGATCAAATGACTTAACTAAGTCGATCATGGTAGGATCTAATATAGCCCGAATCTAACTACATCGGTCAGGCGATCATATTATGTCTCTGATCTAATTGCAAATCCAACGATCAAATCGTTTTGACATCGACCAAATTTAGATCTGACGGACCGATCTCCATGATCGTGACTCGATCTTATAATCGAATGATCTGATCTCCATGATCGTTACTCGATCTTATAATCGAATGGTCCAATCTCCATGATCGTGACTTGATCTCATAATCCAATGGTCGGATCATCCCGATATCGATCAAATTTCAAATCTAACGGTCGGATCTTTACGATCTCGACTTGATCTCATATCTTAGCGGTCGGATCATCTCGATATCAACCGAATTTTAGATCTAACGATCGGATCTTCATGATCTTGACAAGATCACATATTTAACGGTCAGATTATCCTGATAATCGACCGAATTCCAGATCTGACGGTCGGATATTCATGATCTCGACCCGATCTAATAATACAGCGGTCGGATCATCCCGATATCGACCGAATTTCAGATCTAACGGTCGGATCTTCACAATCTCGACTTGATCTCATATTCAGCGGTTGGATCATCCCGATATCGACCAAATTCTAGATCTAATGGTCGGATCTTCA
This sequence comes from Zantedeschia hybrid cultivar, assembly GCA_030544215.1. Lineage (NCBI taxonomy): Eukaryota > Viridiplantae > Streptophyta > Magnoliopsida > Alismatales > Araceae > Zantedeschia > Zantedeschia hybrid cultivar. The sequence continues at coordinate 25,971,135 of JARZZO010000012.1, forward strand.
TGATCTTGACTGGATCACATATTTAACGGTCAAATTATCCTGATAATCGACCGAATTCCAGATCTGACGGTCGGATCTTTATGATCTCAATCTGATCTCATATTTAGCGATCGGATCACCCTGATATCAACCGAATTTCACATCTAATGGTCGGATCTTCACGATCTCGACCTGATCTCATATCCAACGGTCGGATCATCCTGATATCGATCGAATCCTGGATCTAACGGTCAGATCTTCATGATCTCGACCCGATCTCATAACTTAGTGGTCGGATCATCCCGATATCAACCGAATTTTGGATCTAACGGTCGGATCTTCATGATCTCGACCCGATCTCATAACTTAGCGGTCGGATCATCCCGATATCGACCGAATTTCAGACTTAACGGTTGGATCTTCACGATCCCGACCTGATCTCATATTTAACGGTCGGTTCATCATGAGATCGATCGAATCCAAGATCTAACGGTCCGATCTCCATGATCGTAACTCGATCTTATAATTGAATGGTCCGATCTCCATGATCGTGACTTGATCTCATAATCTAACGGTCAGATCATCCCGATATCGACTGAATTTCAGATCTAACGGTCGGATCTTCTCGATATCGACTTGACCTCATATCCAGCGGTCGGATCATCTCGATATCGACCAAATTCTAGATATAATGGTAGGATCTTCACAATCTTGACCTGATCTCATATTTAATGGTCGGATCATCTTGATATCGACTGAATTTCAGATCGAACAGTCAGATCTTCATGATCTCGACTTGATCTAATAATCCAGCAGTTAGATAATCCTAATATCAACTGAATTTCAGATCTAACGGTCGGATCTTCACGATCTCGACCTCATCTCATATTTAATGGTCGAATCATCATGATATCGACCGAATTTCAGATCTAACGGTCGGATCTTCACGATCTCGACCTCATCTCATATTTAATGGTCGAATCATCATGATATCGACCGAATTTCAGATCTAACGGTCGGATCTTCACGATCTCGACCTGATCTCATAATCCAGCAGTCAGATCATCCTGATATTGACCGACTTTCAGATCGAATAGTCGGATCTTCATGATCTCGACCTGATCTAATAATCCAGTAGTCGGATTATCCCGATATCGATTGAATTCCAGATCTGACGATTGATTCTTCACGATCTCGACCTGATCTCATGGTCCAGCGGTCGGATCATCCTGATATCGACCGAATTTCATATTGAACGGTTGGATCTTCTCGATCTCGACCTGATCTAATAATCCAGCGGTCGGATTATCCCGATATCGACCAAATTCCAGATCTGACGGTCGGATCTTCATGATCTCGACCTAATCTCATATTTAGCGGTCGGATCATCCTGATATCGACCGAATTTCAGATCGAATAGTTAGATCTTCATGATCTCGACCTGATCTAATAATCCTGCGGTCGGATTATCTTGATAATCGACCGAATTCCATATTTAACGGTCTGATCATCCCGATATCGACTGAACCCCAAATCTAACGGTCCGATCTCCATAATTGTGACCCGATCACATATTTGACGGTCAGGTCTTTACGATCTCGACCCAAGTTCAACGGTCCGATCTTCATGATCGTGACCTAATGCTTTCATATGATAATTGGATCATCCATATTTCAGATCTAATAGCTGGATCATTCCAATATTGACCAGACGTTAGATCTAATAATCTGATCCTTATGATCTTGACCTGATTTCATAATTTGACGATTTGATCATATCGATCTTGACTGCCGTCATAATCTGACAGTCCGATTTTATAATCTAGTCCATCTTCTTAAATCTAACGATTTGACTATGCTGGTCAAGATCGTTAATCTTGTTTAATCAAATCAATCACTCTGATTGTATTTGGTAATATCAGAATGATCTTTCGATCATAATAATTACAACTCTAGAGCACAATTTGTTATAATTGATCAAAATTCTGATCAATATTTATAGTTCCTGATGTAATTATTAGGTTGTTACAAATAGAAATTTTTGTCATGTTGTAATGCCCTTGCTCAGTGGGGCCTCATTGTAATTTGTAACATCTTTTGATTAATGAAATTTCATTCATTTATTATTTCCATTGCTGCACATTGTGTCGTCTCTCATTTCTTGCATGAATTTTATGGCAATTATCAATATTACGCACAAAGGAGTTAATCAAAGGTTTCCAGTGATTTCACTGGTGTAATTAACATTGATCGAGGTCGATGGAGAGGGGTCCAAATTCAAATCCACACGCTTGATTCGGAATCCAACTCATTATTTACGAGTTGCGAATCAAACAAAATATCCACATCAACATCAAAATATATAAGATCCTTTCTTTATATATATATATATATATATATATATATATATATATATATGGATAAAATATCATTCCCACAATTCCCCAATGGAAAAAATGTGCCTGACATTGGTATTTGTCGTGAAGAAGTTGAGGCACTACCTATTGGCACACAAAGCTCAACTTATATCGCGATTTGACCCGCTAAAGTTCTTTCTTCGGCAACTTGTACTATTAGGAAGACTGGGGAAGTGAGCCCTATTCCTCAGAGAGTTTGGCATCACTTTTGTACCCTGAAAGGCACTAAGGGTCAAGGAATGGCTGAATTCTAAGCAGCCCATCCAATCCCTGAAAACTCTCTCTAAATAGTGAGTCGCCAGATGAAGAAGCTACCAGCGGAAGAATCATTTGAAGTGCAACTAACGGAAATCAAAGTATGGCAGTTATATTTTGACGGAGCATCAAGAACTGTCACAATGCTCAATGGCACTTCAACAACTCGAGCTGGGGCGGGTCTTGTTTTTGTTACTCCTAACGGGGGTGTACTATACCATTCATGTGCCCTCATAGAGTCGCTAACAAATAATGAAGCGGAGTATGAAGCCCTGATAGTGGGACTGGAAGTGGCCATAGACATTGGCATCCGGTGCATCCAAGTCTATGGAGATTCTCTCCTTGTTATAAGGCAGGGCTTGGGAATATTTAAAGTCAGAAAGACAGAATTGATGGCCTACCATGCTACTGCTGTAAGGCTGAGTGAAAAGTTCTACACCTTTAAGAGAGAACATGTCAGAAAGGGCAGGAATGCTCAGGCTGATGCCCTAGCCAAATTGGCAGCTGCTCCGAAGCTGCCTCCCAAAGGAGAAACAGAAATCATTGTGAGGGACGAGATTGTTCCCTAACTCTAAAAATGACGAAAGCGGTTTGACTGCATTTAAAATCGACACGCTGGAAGAAGACGAAACAGAAGAGGATGACTGGCAAGTCCCACTCATCAAAATCAAACATGGTTGGCTTCCGGATGATAAAGCTGAATAGATCCAACTATTGCGCAAAGCAGCTTCTTATAGGTTGATTGATCGTATCCTATATCGACTGATCCCTGGTGACAAAAACTCAGTCCCGCTACGGTGCTTTTCCCCAAGGAGGCCCAAAAGATGGTAAAGGAAGCTCACTCTGGGATGTGCGGAGCGCATCAATCTGGCCCAAAGATGAAGATCAACATCAAAGCCAAAGGCTTCTTTTGGCCAACGATGTTTGCTGACTGTGAGAAAGTCGCAAAAAGCTACTCCCAATGCCAAGCTTTTGGACCAATCCTCAGAAGGCCCCCAATCAACTGCGTCCAACAATCCCTACGTGGCCATTTGCCTATTGAAGCATGGACGTAGTGGGCCCATTAACACCTTCATCTAGAGGATGTAATTGTATCCTAGCTGCAACAGAATACTTCACACGGTGGGCAGAAGTTGTCCCGCTAAAAGAAGTCACGGGTAAAGTCGTATCTCGCTTCGTCCAACATAACATCATCTACATATTCGGGACAGCCAACTGATCACATCAAATAATGGCATGCCATTCAAAAATCAGACCATTTATAAGATGGCGGACAAATTTTACATTAAGTGGAATGCATCCTCAATTTACTATCCCCAAGTTAATGGGATGGCTGAAGCATTTAACAAGACCTTATGCAAGCTCCTAGTGAAAATTAGCGAGGAGCGGAAGCGAGATTGGGATGAAAAGATGCATGAAGCATTATGGGCATGCCGAACGGTCTACAAGACTCCAACAAGATGCTCCCCATACTCTCTAGTTTATGGGGTTAAAGCCGTGATCCCAATTCAAATCAAGTTGTCCTCTTATCAGGTGGCGTTGCATTACAATGTTCAAAAAGAGATCAAAGTGAGATCCAAAGATGTTACAAAGAGCTATCTGACCTCGAGGGCGAAAGATTGGCAGCTTACCAGTACCTACAAGTCTATCAGGCTCGGATGACCAGAGCCTTTAACAAGCTTGTGAAGGAAAGGGCTTTCAAAGAGATCTTGTGAGGGTCAAGCAGAAGGACGTCATGGCATCTCGGCCAAAGAACAAACTCAAGCCAAACTGGATTGGGCTTTACATAGTTAGCAAAGTCTGGAACGAGGTGCCTATAAGTTGGTAGATGGAAAGGGAGATTTGGCCTTCCCTCCACTAAACGGCCAACACATAAAACTATACTACGCCCCAGAGTATGAACTGCCATAAGAATAGTAGCAAAAGAAGTCCTAGCGCTGCAAAATCTGCATAAAAAGGAGAAAATATTTGGGGCTTAAAAACAAGGTGCCCCAACAGACTTGATCAGTTATCTCTTCGAAAGGAAACTGGTCAAGGGCAAAAAGGTCATAAAAATCCAGTTAAGGTTAAAACCCGAAAGGACACCTTAGGCAAAAATGGATAACACTGTTGCACGAAAACTCGAAAAGGCGTGCAGACAAAAATAAGAATGGGCTAGCTTTAGCGGAAACCCGCAAAGACGCTAGAGTTAGTTTTTAAAAAAGAGAGAGGGAAAAGAAAGAGTGATAAGAAAGGGGCAAAAGAGAAGAGCCCTCAACTCTGAGTATCAAACCTTCATTGGGTATCAAACTTAAACCAATTTTGGTATCAAACCTTCAATTTCGGATATCAAACCTTTAGTGGGTATCAAACCTAAACCAACTTGGCATCAAACCTTCAACTCCGGGTATCAAACCTTCAACTCCAAGTATCAAACCTTCAATTTTGGGTATCAAACCTAAACCAACTTTGGTATCAAACGCTTAACTCCCATTTGGTATCAAACCTTCAACTCCATGTATCAAACCTTCAATTTCAGGTATCAAACATTCACTCCGGGTATCAAACCTTCAATTTTGGGTATCAAACCTTGATTGGGTATCAAACCTAAACCAACTTTGGTATCAAACCTTCAATTTTGGGTTTCAAACCTTCAATTTCGAGTAACCTTGACCTCTGGGTATCAAACCTAAACCAACTTTTGTATCAAACCTTCAGCTCCTGTATCAAACCTTCAATTTTGGGTATCAAACCTTCATTAGGTATCAAACCTAAAGCAACTTTGGTACCAAACCCTCAACCCCCATTTGGTATCAAACCTTCAACTTTGAGCATCAAACTTTTAACTTTGGGTATCAAACCTAGACCTTCAACTTTGGGTGCCAAACCTTAACCCTTACTCAGGAATAAACCATCAACTTTGGTATGAAACCCCCATCTAGCATCAAATTCCCAATCGCGGTACCAAACCTTCGCGATGGTACTAAACTCCAGTTGGAAATTCCTGACGGACTTAATTGATCCTTCCAGTAAAAAAATTGAGTCAATTAAGGGTAAAAAAGTCATGAAAATCCAACTGAGGTGAAAACCCAATAGGGTGCCTCATGTAGAAATGGATAAACCCTACTGTGTAAAAACCCACCAGGGCGCATAGGCAAAAGTAAGAAGGAGCTGGCTTTAGTGAAAACCTGCAAGGACGCTAAGGTTAGTTGAAAAAAGAAAAAGAAAAAAAAAAGAAGAGAATAACTCAACTCATCAGGATATGATTCAAAAAAAAAAAAAGAGAAGCCATTTACACCGGAAAAAAAGAGAAAACAGAAAGGAGTTATACCCCGACGGGGGGCAGCTCTCTCGGCCTGCCTTACGTTTGAGATTGAGCTTTCTCACACCTTTACTCAGGGAGGATGTCATAGCCGCCAGTGACGAAAAAACCCTTAGTGTCACTCTACATTTGGTGCGTGACATAGAAATTATTTGATAAAGGGCTACGATTGAGACGACAATGATGACATTTCCCAACTCGGTAAGGAAGTGGAAAAACTTGATTCGTCACTTGTTAAGGTTAAGAAGGGTAAAACACCATTTCACCAAAACCTCATATCTCACTAAGAAAATCACTTTCAACAATTTTTCCAAAACCACCAAACCTTTGGCCACTGGGAGTCTTGTATCCTTGAACTTTTAACCACTAGGAGCCATTGTATCCTTGAACCCTTGGCCACTGAGAGCTATTATATCCTTGAACCTTTTGGCCACTGGGAGTCGTTGTATCCTTAAACCCTTAACCACTAAGATTCGTTGTTTCCTTGAACCCTTGGCCACCGGAAGCCATTGTATCCTTGAACCCTTTGGCCACTAGGAGTTGTTGTATCCTTGAATCCTTAGCCACTAGGAGCTATTGTATCCTTAAACCCTTTGGCCACTGGGAGCCATTGTATCCTCGAACCTTCGGCGACTGGGAGTCATTGTATCATCGAACCTTCGGCAAAGGATGACAGTACTGATATTGGTACCGGTATCAGAAAGAGGGTACTGATACCGATACGTACCGGTATCGATACCGACCATATCGGCCAGTACCGGGTCGATTTTAGCCCAGTACCGGGCCGATATCGGTCTACTCAGTATAGTATCTGTACCAACCGATATCGGTACGTATTGGCCGATACATATCGGTATCGACCGATACTACCAACCATGCCTTCGGCCACTAGGAGTCATTGTATTCCCGAACCTTCGGCCACTAGAAGTTGTTGTATCCTCGAACCTTCGACCACTGGAAGCCATTGTATCCTCGAACCTTCGGCCACTAGAAGTTGTTGTATCCTCTAACCTTCGACCACTGGAAGCCATTGTATCCTTGAACCTTCGGCCACTAGCAGTCATTGTATCCTCGAACCTTCGGCCACTAGAAGTTGTTTTATCCTCGAACTTTCGACCATTGGGCGCCATTATATCCTCGAACCTTCAACCACTGGGAGCCATTGTATCCTCAAACCTTCGGCCCTCAAACCTTCAGCCACTGGGAGTCGTTATATCCCAAAATTCTCCAACATTCATGGCTACTTGGAGCGTTTACCCCCTTGAAAATCCAAGGTCATAATTCCCACTAGAATCCTTTTATCTACCATTTTGACCCTCAGGAAAGCCATAATTTCCTACTGCATAAAAAAAAAAAAAAAAAAAAGAGCTTAAAAATGAGATGCTCCGACAGACTTAATTGGCTTTCCTTCAAAATAAGCTAATTAAGGGTAAAGAAGATCCGGTTAAAGTGAAAATCCGAAAGGACACCTTAAGTAAAAATGGGTAACCCCACTGTGTGAAAACCCGTAAGGGCGCACAAGCCAAAATAAGAGGAGGCTACTTCTGGCGAAAACCTAAGGGCGCTAGCATTAGTTTAAACAAAAAAGAAAGAAGAAAGAGAAAGGAGAAAGAAAAGTGGAGGCTCACATGATAATTCGTGTTCCTAACAATGTCAGGGTTATGTCACTAAGATAATAATATAGTCCGAGAAAAGCCCTCGGGGGAGCTCAAGGGTCACGCACACAAGAAGAAGAAAGCGGTCACAAACGAGATACAGTCGACTCTAAGGCACGAGCGAAGGCCCCACTGGAGACTGCATAGGTTCGTCTACTATCAATCGAAGAACACCTGCTTCGTAAAGCGACTCGACAGTGTGCTCACGAAGCTAGTCTAGCTGATGGTTCAGAGCAAATACAGAGCGCGAGTCTGCCTTCAACGATGCCGCAAGCTGTTGAAGCCGACGGCACAGAGCTGCAATCGCAGACCTCTTGCCCTCCATGCCAGAAACAATGGCATCTAGTTGCTCCAGAACCGCAACAGCCGTGGCAAAGAACTCCTTCCTCAAGAGTGGTGATCCGGGCTCGCAACACTGCCACCCTAATGGCAAAGTCTTAGTCTAGTGATGAGGCCTCAACTGCCGGAAAGTGGAAAGAAATCAAAAAACAACATAGCCAAAAAAAAAGAAAAGAAAAAGGAGGAAGAATAAGTTGGCAGTGAAAAGGGCTACCTACCAGGCTCAGAGGTCACAGGCATGGCCGAGGAAGGAGTCTTGGGCTCCTCCACATCCCCAGGTGAGACGGCCAATAGCAAAGTACATGTAGAGTCCACCGAATGAGAGGAAGATGGAGACAATGGCACAGCGCATGTGGGTAACAGGAGAGATTGTTATGCCCTCGTCAGCCCCAAGGGCGGGGTCCTCCTCTGGCTCCACGTCAACCCCAGGTATTGCACAATTACCGATCTTGAGCTTACCCTCGCCATCTGAAAATAATAATAGTTATGTATGGGAAAGCTCCAGCTCTTTGCCATCCTCAGGCATGACTGAAGCAAGAGCCTCCGACTCTATCTCAGCGTCAAATAGCGCGACAGTGGTGCTTAAACAAATAGGGGAGGTCGGCTGCCTATCGGTAGGCGAAACACCGGTTAAATCTGTAACAAGCATGCTAAGGGCAAGAAATCCACAAATGGATGGGGGCAAAATAAGGCATGTTAGAGAAAGGGAAGTGGAATACTACCCAACATGCCGTAAACCTCAGGGCTAGCCTCCCTGTGAGGGGTAGATGGGTTTGTCGTAGCCTTGCCCTAAGTGTCGGGGTCAACAAACTAGCCGGGAACCCCCAAAGGAGTTGTCGAAGCAGGCTTAACTTCTTCTGAACCTTGCCACGACAAAGCCGCTGAAGGAGAAACACTTGATAGAAGAAAGGTGAAGGTCCGGAAAGGCTAGAAGAAAAAAGGAGGGGGCAGAGGAAGACAAATTGCCACCAGAGGAATGATCTACCTACGATTGGAGGATCTGCAAGAGCTAGGGCAGGAGCATCCTCCGTGAGGTCAACGACAGGGACCTCGCCCTATGCAACTACTCCGTCAGATGGAACGTCGACTGGATCAAGGCCGGGATAAATAAGCTCCTCCATAGTGAAATCTGTACCATGCCCGTGGTTAGCTGAAGTACAGCGGAATGCACTGAGGGCCAAGTAAAAAGAGAGAAATAGAAGGGGGGCCATACGGAGGTTCGTCATAAGCTCCTGATAAAGCTGGTCGACCAAAGGGATGTCTGAGCCATAGGGTTCGTAGTCGGCCCAATTCAGATCTCCGGCTTCGTCGTCATTTCCCAGGGCGGCAGTATTAGGAAGATGAGATCCCACGTCTATAAAAAAATAAGTGCAACAAATAACTAAAAGAATAGGAAAAGCAGGGAGAAAGTAAAATAATCGAGAAAGAGTATCCCAGCAGACGGACCGCAGATGTGCCGTAGCGCTCCCTTGGAGAGACCATCAGACGAAGCTACTCCTGAAGGCGGGCGTCTAAAAAAAAGAAGAGGAGGAAAAGGAACAAAAAACAGAGCAAACAAGAGAGAAGCAGAAGGTGTAAGGGTAAGACTTGTATGAAATATAAAAAAGCGCAAACATAAGAGGAAGCAAAGAGAAAAAGTATGCGCATGTGCTCACCACTTTGACCCGGTGAAGTGCGAGGAACGAGGGGAGCAACTATGGGACTCAGAGACCAAGGAGAGTCAAACCAAGAGCTGACCACCCTGCCACCCTTCTGCTCCTCTAAGGCCCGCTTCTTTCGAAGGGCCTTTTTAGCTTCTTTTGTTGCTTCCAATAATACATGCATCTCCCCTGGGACAGCCATGGGAGCAAGAACGGCAGGGGTGACCTCCCTGGAAGCCGAGACTGAAGCTACCAAGACAACAAAGTCGGGAGCCACAGCCCTAAGGATGGGCGTCGGAGTCTCAGAAGCTGAAGTAGGAAGAGAAACATCCCCGGGCAAATAAAAAGGCAAAAGGAATGACATATGCAAAAAAATAGGAGGGAAAATGGGAAAAGAAAAATTGACACAGATAAAGTAGGCCAAAGGTGTGTACCGTCGCAAGCAAAAAGGTCAAGAGGCTAAGGGATCATCGTCTGGAAAGACATGCCAAGTAGGGTCGCAACCTAACCCACCACCTTCCAAGTGTCACCTACGATGCTCGCTCGCAAAATAAGGAAGGCTTCACGACGAGGCCCATAAAGGAACAACATGCAGTTGAGGTATCTCAACTAATCTTGAGCAAGGTCGCCGTTAAAGCTCCCAAACGGGCAGCCTAGCATCCATACAGGCTTCTGAGGAAGCCTACAATCTTGGAGGAAGTGGACAATCCAGAAATAGCATGGCTCCGCCGTAGTGTAGAAGTCCTACTCGTCAGCACTCTTACGCTTGCCCTTGTCCCTTTTGGAAGGCAAGACAATGTAACCTTTGTAAGGATGGCGAGTACAGGTCTTTCTTGACCCCACACGTGTCGAAAGGGAAGAAGTACTATGACCCGCCTGAGAAGCGTCAGCGGCTTGAATGGAGCCCGACCACTAATGAAGCTCACCCTGGTGCTTGTGCCATCAATTGGCAAATGGGACGGTCATACCCCCTTCATAAGTAGGAGGAGGCACTTGTGCCCTACTAGAGTAATTATAGTGCTGGAAGTAATTCCACCAAATGCAAGCCACCAGGTGACTATTCTTGCTCTCGTACATGGGGGGCAGGCCGACAAACTGAAGCCCATAAGGGATCATCTAATCGTACCCGAAGTTTGCACAAAGCGGTGTGGATAATACAACTCAAAAATGACGTCACTACCTTTCTTCAGAATCAGTATTCTTGGCCAAGTGCTTTGAGTCCAACTGTCCAGAACAGGGATATCATGACCCATCTCCCCGGTCTATAGAGAGAACTACGGACGATTTGCAGCGCCTCCCTGGTTGAAGAATGGCCTAAAGTCCTGAGAGGAGTGGTCGAAATCTAATTTCCTGGAGGAGCCAAATGGAATAAAATTAGCGCGTTCTTGGCATAGGAGAGTTGTCTCACCCCTTCACTGCTGGGTTGGTCAGCAAAACAGAGGATGGTTGGAACTAAGCAGTCCACCTCTCTGCCAATGGGAGAAAAGCCTGAGAGAAACAGGCCAGACTAGGCACTAACATAGTGAGTAGCCATTACTACGGAACAAGAGTCGGGGCTAGTTGAGCTGCACAAAGCCCCAAAGGAGAGAGAGATACTCGCCAAGGCAGCTGGGGCGATAGCCAAATGTGTCCCGATGGCCAGGCACGACGCGACAAGACTTTAGGCTGCAAAACTCCCTCACTCTTATAAGGAACTGCAAAGGTGGACAGTCAGTAGGCTAAATAGGCCGCCGCATAAGTGACCTTGTCCAGCCCCCAGGCCTTCTCGATCCTGGGCTCCGGCTCGATAATTACATTGTGACAAGGAAGCCTTTCTCGAGGAATCTCATAGGGGACCCATCTGCCGAAAGCATTGGCGAAATCCCATTTGTAGTAAAAAGGCCCGTTATAAAAGTATCGGACCCAAGTAGAAAGGGAGACTCTGCACGAGCCCCGAGAGCTGCCTTCACTGAAAGAAGAAGAAGAAGACCACTTGGCCTTCGATAAGTCCCGCCATACCTTCAACAAGTAGCGATACCAATACGGGGTAGCATATTTACCCTCCCTGTCAGTCGTGCCCCAGTAAAACTCGTCGAGCACCACCCCTTCATAAGGCTCGCCCACAATTGGAGACCTGAAATACGATGGAAGGCCCACAAGTCGATGACGATCTCACCGTCGGCCATGGCAATGGTGTTAGTCTCCCTAATGTATCATTCAACAATCGCCTAGATGAAACTGTCATGATAGGGGTAGTCGTACTGGGACGCTGCCACTGCCTAGTAAATGCCTACACGCACCATTAAATGCCGGTAATGTACCAAGACCAAGATATGTTGAAGCCACTCAGTGGCTCCAGGGTGGAAAATATGTGCAGCATGTATCTTCAGGCGTTTGCCCCAACCAGGCGAATCCCTCTAAGAATGTCTGAAAATAGGAAGGAGTACTCGAAGGTCTCATGTACTGAACCCTCTTCTGCTGAAGTAACAAAGAGACCTTGGAGCTATCCAGACCCACCTGAAACTTGACCGCCAGTCTAAATCTAAATGGCAGGCTGGAAGGCGCGGGCAACGCTGTGCACTTGGAGCAGCGAATGCAAAGGCCCGATCTACCTCGAAGACGGAAACTCTCAAGGACGTTCCGTAGATATTGGAAATGTTTGGTATGAGGAGGAGACCATGCTCTCCATATTATCTCTATCCAATAAAATGGCGCACTCTAGATCACGGTGCTGCTCTACAGAGAGTGGGCTTTCAATGCCATCCTCAACAAAGGCAAAGGTCTGCACCAATTAATGAGGGTCAGCCCCTGTTAAAGAAAAATGAGAAAAAGAAGAAGGACGAGAAAGAAAAGAAGAAAGGTGGCGGTGCACCCACCAGTGGCACCCCCCACCGGTAGGGGTGCCCACCGGCCCCCTCACTCCCACTCATTCTCACTCACACTCTCTCTTATTCCTCTCGATGATTAGGCAAGTAATGCCGTTGAGGGGTACCACTGGTGCTATGAACCCCCAACGATGAGGGCCTTAGCTACCCTATAAATAGCCCCCAAGGGCTGCTATGCCAAGGGTATAGACAGACGAACACTCCTATAGAAAGCTACAAGGGGAGACTGTTGAGAGTCTGCTGCAAGTTTTCCAGGATTCTCTTGGGCAAGTTTATGGTTTACTCATGTAGTTTGAGGGACCAAAATCATGCAGCATTGCTCATCCATATCGTTTGGATGACCGATTTTATTGATGTGCATGCCCCTTTGATTAAGGGACCTTTGTGTCCTATTAAGAAAAGGCCCCTTGCACATACATCTTTGGAGCATGGTTTCCTTATGAAATTTTGAACACTAAAGATTGCTTAAGGAGCATGGTCCATTCAATGGTCATTCAATAATGTTGCCCAAAAGGATATTTAATGGATCTATGAGAGGTATATGACATTGTCGTGCCCTTCACCTACATCCGTTAAGGATATCCTTTAGCGGGTTGTTTGGACCTTATTAAATCTATCATGCTTATGGCTGCTATGTCTTGTTTTACGAGCTAGCCCATGGATTTAGAGTTCGTTCTATTACTGTCCAAATGGCATAAATGTCCTCGGCTTTCCTACCTAAATTCACACAAGTCCTAAAATACCCCCAACCTTGAACAAACAACCAACTAATAAAATAATGAAGTACATTCTCATTAACTATAACTTAAAATAACACATCTTTAATGTCTCAAAAAGACACAAATGCCCTCATAGCTTCTCATAACCTATGTAATCATAGAATCAAACCAAAATACCCTTCCCATGATAAAAATCTGTAAAAATCACAGAAAAATCTTAAAAAATGTAAAAAACCCCAACATACCTTAAATATCCTCAGAACCTTAAATGACCTTAAATGCCATCGGAACCTTAAAAATGACCAAAATACCCTTCCTATGATAAAAAATTGTAAAAATCACAGAAAATCCTAAAAAAATGTAAAAATCACTCAACATACCCTAAATGCCCTCGAAACCCTATTGGATGAGGAAAATTATCAAAAAATCCTTAATGCACCAAAAATTATTAAAAATTACAAAAAATCATAAAAATATTAAATCACTTAAAACATGTGAAATACCCTTAAACCTGAAACTTTCAAAAAATACCAAAATACCCCTGTAGCCTAAAAACACTCAAAACAGCCCAAAAACACAGCCTAGGGTTCTAAAACTTTCCCAACATATGAGAACTCATCATAAACACTAAAATGACCCTAATACCACTATATCCTTCACCACTGCACAGTTACTAAAATACCATTTTCGGTTTAAAACACTTGAAATCAATCTAAAACCCCTTAACAGGTCTTTTAAACCATCTCAAACCTATCCCGAGCCAGGGTGAAGCTTTGGGCAATCTAAATTGTATTTCTTGTGCTTGAACTACATGACCTAGTGCTTGATTTCTTTTAAAGGGCATCATTGGACTGTTAATCAAGGGTTGTCGATCAATTGATCGGCGTAATTAACACTGACCTCGGATCCTCGTCTAATCTGAAGTCCCAGACTCCTTGAGAACTCATCCTAAGTCCTCAAAGTCTACAAAAATAAAAGCAAAGAAATAAAATATCCGAACAGCCTACCATCCTGGAACTCCAGCACTGCAGGAAAGAGATCGCCCTTGATTAGGTCCCAAAAGGGCTAAAAGAAGTCGAGAGGAAATCCATTTGTGTTAGCTGCTTGTCAACCACTAACTCAAACACTGCTCTCTCACCTCTTCTAGTGTGTCCCTATATAGCTCCAAAAGCTTCCGAAATCTGCATCCCGTGTAGAAGGACTTCCCCACTACCAATGACTACTATTGTTTTCAGTTTAGGAATCAGAATAGAAACCTCGTATAGTCAGTTTCAGTTGCCGATTTTGGTTATAGGAATTCACTTTCTAATGTTGAAATTATAGTATTCTGCTTTCAGAAAATTTTTCATTTCATGCATGCAGTTCCTTTAATAATTTTAATTTCAAGCACACGGTGCCCTTAAAACTTTAGCTTCCACATGTCTCAAAGGGGGGAAAATCTCCTTAGTTTCTTTTTTTCCTGGTTTTCCTTTTACATGAGAATCTTGCCCCTCGGCCATGAATGGAATTCTCATAATTTTAAGCAAGGGAGGACATAATGCCCATTTCTTTAAAAAAAAAATTCCTGCCAGACAATTATTGGGAAGTTAAACTCAAACCAATTTTCACTTAACAATTTGATATTAGAGCAGAGAAAAAAAATGCAATGATACCCGGGGTTACACAGGCTACAAAATTCCTATTGATTCAGAGAAGCATTACCTCCAACTCAGCCTCTGCAAGTGCAGTGCGTGAAGATGGACTCCAGTGTACAGGCTTTCTACCCCTGTAGATGTATCCCCGCATGGCCATCAGGCCAAAGACTTCTATCTAGCAATAGAAGAATCAGAGAAAGAACAGTTCATTACTTCAAAGAAAAGCTGGTGATCTTCCATACATATGGACAGCCCCTGGTGCTGATTATCACTGACAAAATAATTTATGAAAATAAAGTAAAAGAAAGAACATGTCTAAATGAGCCTTTACTCACAAAAAACCACAATGAATCTTCTCAAGCAAAATACAAGCACAAAATAACGACTTCTGAGAATCTCATTCAGACGTCCAGATGAAAGAGATGTGTCCATCAATAATTATACAGAAGATGTGGGAGGGAAAGACAGCGAGAACTCGGGATGGGGATAGGTGGCAAAATGACCTGAGCAGCTTCATATTCTGGAGCAAGTGTTAAATAAGGGCTATCCCACTCAGCCCATACTCCATAACGCTGAAAGTATTAAAACATGTCAAGGATTAGTTTTGATTTAAGCAAAGAAAATTATCAAAAGAAAGAGAAGGTTGACAAAAGAAAAGAGTGCTTGCACATTTCAATCCAAGCAATAAAGTAACATTCAAACAAAGGTGACAATACTAAGAAACCTTAAAAGAGTTCATCTGGATTGCAACGGTCTGCTTGGCGAATTTGGCAGCCTTTTGCCTCAGCTTTAATGTTGTGAGCTCCTTCCTGGCATCTTGATCCATTGATTGCAAAACTGATTCAACACAAAACAACCCCAAAATTCTCAATTTCATGCTGGAAGATGGGACAAGATTAGACAAGGAAACCTTCATCAGAAGGGTAGAAGAAGCATGGGCATTAATAGAACCCAGATCACATTAACTATTGGCTATGAGATATGTGTGTGCATTTTTCAAGCATGGCAAGAAACTCATGCACTTGTAACCTATTGACCAAGCAATGATTATACCATTCCAGTAATCAGATTCAAAGAGGAACTCTTGCGGATCCCAATGCATGAAGCAACTAGTGACTGGCTGTCAACCTAACATCATTAGATCTCTGACTAGCAGCAGAAGACAAATTTAAGAGAGATGCAGAAATCTTAAGCTGCAAGATTGAATGGTTACCTATCACATACTTAGGCATCGTTTGGGAACATGGGTGAGAAAAGGAAGATTTTTTATGTTGGGATTTTGGGGTTTGTGGGCTCCAACATCAATGATTGGAATCTTCCCAAAAGTTCACTTTCATTTCTCTCTCCCTCTTTGTGACTATCTCTCTCTAGCGTATGGGTGGGAGATTTCACCTTGGATTTGAAAAAAGTGCATTAAATGATTGGAATTTACTCCAACCCCCCTTCCCAAACAACGCCTTAGGTTTGCCACTCCATCAACAGACAATTGGAAGCTAATGAATGGGAACCTCTAGTACAAAATATTCAAAATAAATTATCTCCTTGGAAGGTAAAAAATTTATCAATGGGTGGAAGAATCACTATGATCAACTCAGTTTTGTCTAGCATGCCTATGCATTTTCTGTCCATCTTTATAATACCTCATAATGTTAGAAAGAAAATGAAGAGAATCAATTTTCTTATCCTGCAGCTATATTTTGTCTCTTCTCCCGCATGCCAGCTGTTGGAGAATATGGAAAGAGTGCAATGACACAAACTTTAGAGCTTGGACATTGTTCTTCTATTGAAGTAGGTTCCTTCTTATTATCTCAGTCAATGCTTGGAGAAAAAAGATATCCACTCAAATTTCATAAGCATGTAATGTAATTAGTTGTTTAAGGTAGAGGAACCACTCCTCTAACCTTACTTTGTACTACCTTATTATCAATAAAACTGCGGGTAAAACCACACTTTTCTTGAGAAAAAAGGTTCCTCTTTAGAAAAAAGGTAGATGAAAACATCTGGCTAAGTGGGCTACTCTTCAACCTTCGCATTATGCATCACTTAGAATGAGATTTCATAAGGGAGAGACGAGAATCAGGGTTCACTAGGAAGTGGCTCTTCAAGCATACTTCCAAGCAGAACTCAATGTAGTCCAGGATTAACATAATCAAATATTGCATGAGAAAGGGGAGATTAATGACCTTTCAACTCTATTGGTAGACCATGGCAATCCCAACCTGGCAACAAGAATCAGGGTTCACTAGGAAGTGGCTCTTCAAGCATACTTCCAAGCAGAACTCAATGTAATCCAGGATTAACATAATCAAATATTGCATGACTAAGGGGAGATTAATGACCTTTCAACTCTATTGGTAGACCATGGCAATCCCAACCTGGCACATAGTGGATTTTATAGTTCTGAAGAAGCTGCAAGCATGAAGCATTTCAGGAAATTGTGAGCAAAATAGGAATAGTAAATGTCAGAAATAACATAGTCAGAGTATTAAAAACAAGTTTGACATTTAAAAAAATCAATGGACATAAGTTCCAAGCGACGGCAGTGGAACACATCGGTCATTTAAAAGCCCAGAACTTTTGTACCCAGCCCAACTTCGACCCATGGGCTTGAAATGGCAACCCAAATTACAGCCTGCCATCAGCCCAGTCCAAAAGCCACAGGCCGGCGCTGCTTGTTGAGTGCCCTGATGAAAGGCAAAGCTATTCAGTGGTTTAAGTGGTCTAAGGGAGTTTACAGAGGAGCTTCAACTTGGAGAGAATTTGTCTCTGCTTTACTAATCCATTTCATCTTCAAAATATGAAATGTGATTAATAAGTTGGCAAAACTAGAGCAAACCACTACAGTTTTATAATATCAAGGTTGATAAGAGTCTTTTGGAAAATGGGGAAGGAGGGGTGAATACTAGGGTGTACAACACTCCCTCCTTTTCTCAAAAACAGCCCAGGGAGAGCTTTTGGAAAGGCCCAAGGTTTTCTGCAGCAGTTTTCCCAAATTGAATACATTAATGCACTCAAAACTCTTAACTTAATAAATGTGTTGAGAAGAAGTGTATACCAACCATGCAATAACGTTTTGTGTTCTTTTTTGTTGTGTAAGGAAGAGATACGTGCATATGTGGTGTTGGACGGGTATACTCCAGTGCCCTTGTGAGGGGTATACCCCTGTGTATCGTCCCTTGTAACTTTCTGTTTCAATTTCAATGAACTGTGACTTCATGTTACCTTAAAAAAAAAGAGATCGCACCCATTCAACCTCTTTTTCAAAAACTCTCCTTTTTGCAAAAAGGAAATGCATTAGAGGTACCAATGAGTAATTTTAACCACTGAATCATCTAATCTAATGATCTTAAGCCCACAAAATTTCAAAATTCTTTAATAGCATTTGGTCAACAATTGAATGACTAAAAATAATATCTCCTTTGATCATGCTGACAAATCTTTTAAAAGGGGTGTCGATTATACACAACAATCCAACAAAAAATTGGATTTATCAGGCTGGGCAGGAAATATATCTAATAGCCATAACCTGTGTACCCTAGATTATGCCCATATCTCAAGGTTGAGCATTTTGTTTGGGAATGATAGGATATCCCCTTAAGCATTTCCAAATGCTTCCTTGATGGGGATCCCATTTCTCCTCTCCTCCTTGCGTTGGTCAGTCAGGTGATTTGTAGAATGTGGGGACAGAAAAGTTCTGTACATATCCAGGGCAAGGAATTCCAAACTATAAAGTATTCCAATAATATAAATTATCCTTGGTTAAGGTTGTTGGAAAAAGTCAAATCTCATGTGGGTTAAAGCTAAATCTGAGCCATTGTGACCATAAGAGAGGGAAAGGAAAAGAGACTTACAGAAAAAGGGTGAAGCCCATTTTTCTCCTCAGGAGGAAAAAATTGTTTTCTCATGTCAAGAGGTAGGGAAGTTCTTAGGTAGTTTTCTGACCCAAGGAACAAAACTAATTCCATAATAGTCTCTTTTCCAAAAATCTCTAATCTTTGGAAAAGTTCCCAGAAAACTGACTTTCCCATCCTCTTTTTGGAATCCCTAGTTCAGTCGCAGGGCATCATGATTCATGGACAAACCTTCACTCATCTCTAATACTATACTTTGTGGAAGTGCAGGCACAACTATATGTCCTAAGGCAATCCTAACCCTAGTGGAGGAGGGAACTAGTGTGAAAGTGAATTTCAACAAGAGCTTGGTGATTGGGAAAAGGTTGGAAAAGTTCAAGGTGATTGGAGTTGCCCAAGATTTGTCATATCAGTCTTGGGTATCACATCAGAATCTTGAAGATTCAATGCATATTGATCCAACTCAGTTTAACTTATAAAGGGACTCAGATCGACTTGCTCATACTTCTCTTCCTAAGAATCGTATTAGTCTTATTAGTAATATATTAAGTGGACTCGTGTTGCATCATATCAGCCAACTCGAGATTTAGAAAAGTCTAAAAATTAAATTGATCCAACTCATATAAATCAGACCAAGTTGGTCCAAGGTGGCAACCATAGAGCTGTCAGGACTTTGAGTTGTGGAGTAGGTGAATTCCCTGTCACTTACATGGATCTTCCTTTGTAAAGCAAAATTATTCATACCATGGATTGGGAGGGGCTAATCTAGAAGATGGACAGAAGATGGAGAGAATGGAAAATGAGACTTCTTTCATGGGGTAGCAAGGTGGCTATGAAGATGGTGGCTAGGAAGATGGAATATATCCAAAGTTCTTATGAGACCGAAGTGGAAGAAGAGAAAAAGGCCAGCGTAATGTCAACTGGGGGAGAATATGCAAGAGTATACGAGGAAGGGTAGCTAGGGATTACCAATCTCTACGACTTCAATCTAGCCTTTGTGAGCAAAGGCCCAGGAAGCTAGAGACAGAAGAGCTTGTTAAACAGAAGTATTACTGAAGGTCAAGAGTTTAAGACATCTATAAATCTATCAAACTTTTGAAAGGATATTCATACTACAAGGGATGTCATAACTTACAGCCTATCTTTCCCACCAGGTGATGGACAGAAGATTCAATTCTAGCAAGAGCGATGGTATGACATCAAAGCTTTCGCAAAACTCTTCCTAGATCTTTACAATATGTTAATGCTAGGTACCTCAACTGCACATGTGTGCAACTAAAAGGTCAGAGGTGGACCATGGATCTGGATACCTTTGTTTAGGAAAAGCCTCTATGAGGAAGATACTGTGTAGATGTGCTGCCTCAGCGGAAGGATTGACAGGTGGCTTTGGAAGAGAGTGTGTAATGAAAGGCCCACAGTGAGAGCCACATAAAGGATTATAGCAAGCAGATGGTTAAATATGCACATGTTCCCCCAGCTTTAGACTCCAAGCAGCCTACTAAAGGTCATATTCTTTGCATTGAAAGAGTTGCACATGCTAGACTACCAACATGTGACTGCCTAGTGAGCTTTATGGGATGAACCAGACCATTTGATGCCTTTTTGATGTTGAAGATGAATGGCCAGATCACGTGATAGTGGGATGTTCGTTCTCTCAAATTGCTTGGAGAGCCCTATCCCTGAAGGTGGTGACGGTCTGCTCCCTTCAAGGAAACATGCAAAGCTTTCTACCACAGCAGAAAATGATGTAGAAGTTAAGAGATAATATGGCTGGTCCTTCATATTATCATATGGGCTATTACAGGGAAAAGGAACAACCAGATTTCAATAATAAAGCAGAAATGACAATCAGGTAGTGACCTTCATCTATGACAGGGTCAGAGAATTGACTACAATTTTGGGAGGTGAAAATGCCCATAGATCTAATATTCATGTAATGATGCAATCATTGTGGCTAATTATTGACATACCATCTAGTGAACATTTGTATTCATTTTTTTTTATGGAAGATCTGATCCTGGGCATGAGAGCTTAAGTCCTTGGCTTTAACATACTTTTACACCTTACTGTTTTGAGTTATACTTGCTACAGTGTGTGCGGTGCAGCACAGTGCAGCCCACACCGCACGTGGGCAGCCGTCCAATCTATTAGATCAGACAGCTGCAACAGCAGTTCAAAAAATATATTTGTTTATTTTTTGAAATTTTTTTAAGGCCGGCCCCACTGTGCCCGACACATCCGTGTAATCCGATCTCATATCAGACGACCCAAAAAAATCTAAAAAATATTTAAATTTTTTGAATCGTCCAATCAAAGATTGGATTATATGAGAGTGTCGGGCATGATGGAGCCCACCATAAAAAAAATAAAAAATAAAAAAGTTTGGGCTGCACCCCATGCGGTGCTGCAACCTCCATCATCCTAGCGAATGGCAAACGCTTTAAATTTTGGACTGATGTTTAGATTCTAAACTCTTCTCTAGCAGAATATGTCCCGAGAATTTACTCTCTTTCCACAGCTAAAGAAGCCACAATTTTTGACATTTTCAGAGGGGTACTATGCTTGGGCGCTTCATTTTAGAAGGAATTTCAATAAGGAAGAATTTTCTGAATACCTAAATCTGTGTAATACTCTTCATTCTGTCCATCTATCCTCTCAAGAAGAGCATAGAAGGATATGGTCATGGGATCCTCATGGGTGTTTTACTATTAAATCCATTACCTTGGGCAAAAAAGCTCATTTGGAGGAAAGTCTAGCCATGTGGAAATTGATCCAGGACAGATTAGCAACTTTATTCGTGTCAAGAGAATTAAGAACTCCATCAAAGACACGTGCCTTTTATGTGGTAGGTATTCTTAAGGAAACCTCTGAACACTTGTTCCTGCACAGTGTTATTATTTCCACTGTCTGGACAACTCTTTTTGCCTGCCTTGGATTGACATGGGACCATTTCATTAGATCCTTGATTTGGTCACCTCCTAGGATGGCATTCACAGCCGCAAGGACAATTTGGACATCTGGTCAATGCTCTTGGGAGAAGTTCCTTGGGCCATCTAGAAAGAGCTCAATGTTAGGTGCTTCAAGCAAGCTTTTTCCTCACCTTTCAATATCATCAACCATTCCATTCATCTCATCAAAAATTGGAGAATTTGCGGCTTTCAAGACCCAGAGCTTCAATTCTCTACTTTACTCTCATTATACAAATGGCAGGATTTTCTTTTATGATGCTCTGATAGGGGGGTTTTTTTCTTTTTGTGCAATTGGGCTCTTCAGGGCTTCTTTTTCAGTTCCCCTCCTATGAGTTTCTAGTGTTTTGGCGACCCCTTTTGTAGCCTCATTCCATTCTACTCCTCCCATTTTTCTTAATATTAATACATGTAGCTTTTGCCAGCTTCCAAAAACAGAGATAGAGGCCTTGTTAACAATCAACTCAGCTTTGCCATGGACTATTGGAAGAGAGAGAAACAATAGAAAGTTCAAAAGTTAGTTCAGACCTACTTCATGCAATCCTAACTTCTTTTGGGAGATGTTGCATGCCTTAAAGGACTGACAAGTCTCTTATACAAGTGTACAGGTTGAGAGATCCTACATGGCACAGAAATTGTTGATGTGGAGGTGTCTTATAGTTTGAAAGTATGACATTTCAACGCAGTCTTTTATTTCATGTGAGTTAACATAGAACAAAGCTACTAACTTAATGAATTGTGGTCCTCGACTGCCTTCCAAAATGAAATTTGTATCGAGTATGACTTATTAGAAGAGAGTAAAATCAGCTTTATGGGGGTAGCTATGCTTGAAAGTTGAAATTGGGCTTGAAGTACCAATCCCCATAAATGATCATCTTCTCCCCTATCCCTTCTTTCTTTTTCCTTCATTTTGCATCATTAGGAACCAAAATCCTCAGCATATAGATTCAAACAACTAACTGCATGACTAAGGAAACATTGACAATGTGTTGTATATCATATATGGCAAATGTACTACTTTAAGAAGTAAGAAATATGATAATCCTCACATAAGACACTGAAGATAACAAAGGATACCTTATAGCGGTTGATTATGTCCTTCAAAATCTTATTCAATGCGTGGCCCATATGTAAACTGCCATTGGCATAAGGCGGCCCATCGTGAAGAATGAAGCTCCCCTGCCAAACACTACCCAATTCAATATTACAAAGCACTACATAAGAGAACCAAGGGAAGGAAGAAGCGGACAGCAATCCACCAATGAATCTAACGTAAACCCACCCCGTTGTTCCTCTCAACGACCCTCTTCATAACCTGGTTGTCCTCCCACAGCTTCTGAATCTCTGGCTCCCTGACACTGGAGTTGGCCCTCATCCCGAAAGCGGTCTTTGGCAGGTCCACCGTGTGCTTGTACCTCCCTTCTTCCTCCTTCCCACCTTTAAAAACCAACCCCAAGGACCCCCAAATTCCCCCAAACAAACAGATAAACATTTCAACTTTCGGAGCCAAAAATGGACTCCCAAGACAAAAAAAAACTGTCAAAATATCAACTTTGTTTCCCAAGACATCATATTTTTACCACAGAAGCATACCTTCAGACGCCTTCTTCGCAGCCATGACGGGGCCACGAGCTCTACGCTTGGAAACAGAACCCAGAAGGCCCTCCTCGCCAAGACCAGTCGAGAACCGCCTCCTGCAGAGAAGGGAGAGCCTAAGGGAAGCAGCAACGGCCGCGGCATTGCTCACCGGGGAGCGAGCCCTCCTGGAGAACGCCTGCGAGAACAAAAGGACCCATGACGGAAACAGCTAGACTGAAGAGTGCGAACGGTGAAGGCGCAAGGAGACAGCAGTACGAGGCAGGTGGAGGAGGCCCGAAACGCCATCTTCTTGGCATCGACGGAGGTGAGGAGGGCTTGAGGTGAAGAGGTGCCCATTCATGGAGCGCCGGCGGAGGGAGGAAGGGAGGGAGGGAGGGAAGAAGCGGGGGCGATAAAAGGCCGCAGCGCCCGCTTATGCGTACGTTGCGATGGTCCACGGATAAGGGCGAGGGTATGCTGGAGCGGTGCGAGTCCGCACTAGTTCGAGTGTGGAGTCACGTCTACCGGCGCGGGTGGGCACGGCTCGGCGTGTTCCTCAGTAGCAGGAGCCAGTAACCCGCCCCGAAGACGCCGGCTTCCGGTTGGACAAACGGGATCGTTTTGTTTGACTTATAATTTTACACTTATTTTGAACGACCTATAGTTACAGAATCTTCCTTAAGAAATCCTTCCAATTAGTAAATCATCAAAGAAAAAAATGTTCATAAAACATTATTTCTGTATATCATATTTTATCAGTATATACTAAGAATAATTTATTTATATTAAGAATATTTTTTGAATATTTCTAATATGTTAAGCCAAGGGACTTTTTATGGAGAGTTCAATGATTATGGGAGATTCAAAATAAATATGCAAAATTTTGTTATTTGATTGTTTAGAGTTTTAGACTGAAATTTGAAATTGGATAAAAATAACATATAAACTAGCTTATTTTGAAATTCAATAAATTATAAAACTCTGAGCATAGGAAAAAAATTGTCAAAAATTATTTTACGGTGCTCCAAATATAGCAAAAATACCATTTTACAATATTCTATGGTATCTTAAAACTTTTTATGAGACCTAGACTACTTCTTATTGATCCCTTGCGAACTAAAACAAAGTAGATTAAGGGGTCATTTTGTTGGATATAAAATATTGTAAATATTATTCTATAGTCTATAACCATCTATAGAAGCCACAGTTTAGATTTTTTTTCGTCCGGACCACCCTTTTGGTTCCTTACCGGCCTCTTTCAACCCCGGTTCACCTTGTTCCAGCTTGCTTATGACACCTTCAACTTATTTGCTTTCTTCCGCACTACCGCATAATCTGTCCGACCTCCTCGCTTTCTTTCACACCATCTCCCACATCTTAATGGTCCAGTTGCAACCCCTTGTTATCTCTTCTATTACGCAACTCTCTCACCTCTGGCTCCCTACCTGCCCCCACGTAATAACCCACGTTAGTTTCCACCGAAGTCTTCCCAACGTAATTGCCATGGGGAATTTGAAGTGGAGAGGAGTCCACCCAAGTCCATCTCACTTTCCCTCCAATTCAAAACAAAACTGCCAATTACAGGATGTAGATGGAGTGGTCTCCTTCGTCCAAATGTTTTAGGGGAAGCCAAGTAAGATAAATTTCAAAGAACAAGTTATCTTTAGTTGAAAGCGATAGGTAGTTTGCATATTCTTTTATCTTCTTTGGAAGGAGGGAACAAGTTCATACTTCTCATGTTCGCCATCCTTTCTTAAACTTTTTGTTGCCAATTCTCTATGGTGTGTGTGGGAGATCACAAAGATAGATAGTACTCAAGTATCAACATCTGGCATGCCTCTCATCCTAAATTCATACAAGTTAGTCATGGCCATTGTTTTCTTTTGTAAAAAAGTTTCCTTTCTTTTACTCATGTGCCCTTTCCTTTTGTTGGATTACTTCAGATGCCCTACTTTCCCTAGTGTGCATTATTCCCACTTGATTAAGGAGCTCCAAACTCAAAGACACAGGCAGGTGAAATTTCTACGGTATCTTATTGAATTTATGTTCCCCATCCTCCACAATCAATCCTCTGCAATTATTTTCCTCTAGTTCTTCTTTTCTACCTCGTATCCGGTTGTCTCCATCTTCATCTTCTTTCCTAGGCATTCTAGAAAGAACATGAAAAGATCTATAATTTTATAGAACATCAATTTTGATAATTCAGATATTTTAAAGGTCAATAATATCAACAATCAGTTTTAAAAAGGACTACTAACGATTAATAGAACTAGGATTCGAATTCGGAAAGAAGAGAAAGTATAATTAAAGTTAACCACGACTTAAAAACTCGAAAAAGAAATATTTGAATTGTATTATAAGTAAAACATAATAATGAGTGTGATTAGGATTCTAATTCGAGGATGAAAAGTCATAGTTTGAATCATACTCAAATTAGGATTTTGTGCACATATTTATTTAACACAATTCTCGTATTTTAAGTATAATTTCGTATATTAAATTATAAATTAGATAACTACTATTAGAAATAAAATTCAAAATTCTAGAATATTTATGAAGACCATATTTTTAAAATAAGTCATTTATTAGTCAAAATTAAGACATTCTTAGACGGGAACAGAATCTACCAAATTTTTGAATTCGGAATACTCATAATTGCAAGTTATAGGGATAGCTTTTTGTACAAAAGTCCAAAAATAGTAAGATTAGTCGCATTAGAAAGATAATAAAAAGTTATACATTTTGTAAAAGAAAGTTTTTTCATATTCTAATGTTTAAAGGTCAAATTTAAAAATTTTATGATAAAAAACTACAGGTTGCGAAAACAGAGTTCGATTTGCACTAGGATTGCTATCGTAACTTGAAGAGAAAGTCTTATGGAGTAGGAATTCGACTCCAAGAAAGAAAGAAGAGTTAATATTAAATATAAAAATGAAAATTAGCTATAAATAGCCCTTAGATTCATGTTGAAATCATTAGGAGATGCAACTTTTTTTGGAGGATAAGTTTATGGCGTTGTTCTTCAGAGAAAAGAGATAAGAGAAGGTTAAATTCCATGGGAGTTGGTTCTAATATTTGATGGTGGTTGCAGGAGGCTTAAGAAAAAACTTAAAGAATGTGAAAAAAAAATTATAAGATAAAAACAATCATAAATAGATAACAAGGAAGTTATACGAGAACTAAGAATCGATCTTTCTTCAAGAGATAGCGAATAACCTTAAACATTATCTATTTTATACTAAAAACTATATTACTTTAAAAAAAATTAAAAGCTAATTAATTCGTAAGAAGTTTGATATGTATGTCTACTTCATGATCATCGTATTTTATATTTTTATGATCATATTTACTATTTATTTCATAATTATTCTCTCAACATATG
Source organism: Zantedeschia hybrid cultivar (assembly GCA_030544215.1). NCBI lineage: Eukaryota > Viridiplantae > Streptophyta > Magnoliopsida > Alismatales > Araceae > Zantedeschia > Zantedeschia hybrid cultivar. Next base: position 25,997,714 of record JARZZO010000012.1, read on the forward strand.
TAATATGTCAATTTAGTTTATTTTATTTATAACTATGATCATATGCAATCTCATCATAGGTTTTCCACAACTGGTGGGATCTGAGAGCGTCCCCTGACTGTGCGGACGAAGATCTAGTGGGTTTGCCATAACCACTAAATAAAGAAGAAAAAGAAGTACCTAATGTCATTGTATGATTGATTGTCCTATGTTAAAGTGAAAGATGTTATATACGTGATCACCTATAATGTTTAATGATGAAAGATGAAGTAGATTTACAAAAATTAATGTGTAATTTTACATCTTGATATATGCTAGCAATGCATGCTTAAATTCATGTATAATAAGTCTATGTGAAGTAATAGTCATGATAGTTATTCCATATGCATATTCTATGATAACGCATCATTAAATGTACATGTTTAGTTGCTATTATTAAGTCATATTTTGAAAGTTAACATACTGTCATATTCATGTTTTAGTTAGTAAATCATGTGTAGTAGTGTATATTATCTATGTTATCATATTACAAAGTTAATGAAACATATTAGGATTGAAGTAATATTATATGTTAGCCTTGATGTTCATAATTAGATAGATGTATGAAATGTTCTTTTATATATATTATATGTAAAACTTATATCTTCGTAGATTCTGAACTTGTTGAGTTATAAGTGATTCATCCTTACTTACTAATATGTTTCAGAACATTGTGAGACTGAGATTGAGCCAGAGGAGCGTGAGACTTGATCTTTGATTATCGGAGCTAGTTATGTAAGTGTTTATTTGTTATTTCAGTTTGATAAGTTAGCGAGAGATGTATAGATTAATTTCATTTCAGCTATAAGATGTACTTTTCATATTTATATAGATCTTGGATGATATATTAGTTGTTTATTCAATTTATATTAGTTTAGTGATTTGGTTTGTTTGTGGCTATGTTGATTGTATTTATTATCTTGTTTATACTTATATTCTTCACTGCCGATGTAAGATGTATAGGTTGTTCTTATTGTAACACTTTCAAACCAACGGTTCGCAGTAAGTCGGCATGACCAAACCGGGCCGATGGGACGGAGGCGTTACATAATGTTTCAAAGGTGGTACTGTTTTGAGCTTTTCTGATTGTTAAGTGAGGAATTTTTCCTTCCTCACTTGGCTGTACTACTTTTATTTATTCTTTAAAGTGAAAGATGTGATATGCGTGATCACCTATGATGTTTAATGATGAAAGATGAAGTAGATTTACAGAAGTTAATGTATAATTTTACATCTTGATATATTCTATGCTTAAATTCATGTATAATAAGTCTATATGAAGTAATAATCATGATAGTTATTCTGTATGCATATTCTATGATAATGCATCATTAAATGTACATGTTTAGTTGTTACTATTAAGTCATATTTTGAAAGTTAACATGCTGCCATATTCATATTTCAATTAGTAAACCATGTGTAGTAGTGTATATTATTTATGTTATCATATTGCCAAGTAAATGAAACATACTAAGATTGAAGTAATATTATATGTTAGTCTTGATGTTCATGATTAGATAAATGTATGAAATGTTCTTTTATGTATATTATATGTAAAATTTATATCTTTGTAGATTATGAACTTGTTGAGTTGTATGTGATTATCCTTACTTACTAATATTTTTCAAAGGATTGTGAGACTGAGATTGAACCAGAGGAGCGTAAGACTTGATCTTTGGTTATCGAAGCTAGTTATAGTAAGTATTTATTTGTGATTTTCAATTTGATAGGTTAACAAGAGATGTATAGATTAATTTCATTTCAGCCATAAGATGTACTTTTCAGATTTATATAGATCCTGGATGATATATTAGTTGCTTATTCAATTTATATTAGTTTAGTGATTTGGTTTGTTTGTGACTATGTTGGTTGTGTTATTATCTTGTTTCATACTTCTATTCTTCACTGTTGATGTAAGATGTATAAGTTGTTCCCATTGTAGCACTTCCGAATCGACAGTTCGCAATAAGTCGACATGATCTAACCGGGTCGATGGGGCGGGGCTGTTACAGAATATTTCAAAGGTGGTACTGTTTTGAGCTTTTCTAATTGTTAAGTGAGGAATTTCTCCTTCCTCACTTGGCTGTACTACCTCTATTTATTCTTTGATAAAGATTGTTGGATTCTACTCTTGTATTTGACATAAAAAATAAGTATCCCACTAGTCATTTATCTTTAAGTGCAAAATTGTGGGTTTACATGAATCTCACCATATGTTTCCAGCTCTAGCATTAGCCTTTTGACCTTCTAGATTGATAATATTCCAATTGTTCATAAAAAAAGCTGCTCAAAACAAGAACGAAACCTATGAAAAAAGGCAGGACAGGAGAAATAGGAGTTCAAGTTGTGAATGCAACTCTTGCAATGTCATGGTATGCTGGTACTTGTCAAGTAAATAATTGAGAGAAATTGTCATTACTGGAGGAGCCGCCAAAACTTTGGCAAGTTTACTAGGACATTTGTCACCTTCGCATTGCTTTTTCACAGTTGGACAATCATGAATGTACATCTAGGAAAATGAATAAATCGACAATCATAAGTGCTTGTTTTTGTTATTATAGCCATGTTCTTAATGAAGTAAACGAAAGGAAAAGATTAGAGAAAATAAAAAAATAGACCATCATTTTAGGCAAGGGGGATGGCATGAAAAATGTTGTTTGATGCGGTTGGTACCAGTCCAATTGTCAACCCAGAAGCCTCTGATTTTTCTTCACGTTAGGTTGTTTTTCGAAGAGTCTTTTTCTTGATAATGCATTTGCATGAAGTCCATGGAAGTAACTAGGCTGAGTTGTATGAATATTCATATGAACAAATAGTAGTCAGCATTGGTATATAAAGCAAGCAAGTCAAAACTTTATAATTTGAAAATTTACATGACCTTTTTTGTGACTTCTATTCTATCTTTAGGCCGTGTTTGGTGCAACTTCTATTTGGAAGCACTTTTGCATTGCCATTTAGTTATTTTTTTATGAAAGCCATTAGATCTTAGAAGTCATTACTTGTGTTTTGGCTTCCAACCAAAAGTTACAATGGGGGAGTTTTCAAGATTATAGAAAAAATGAGGTTGTTATAAAAGAGTTAACTTTTGTAACAAACTAAAATTAGTTACAACCTCTCTCCCTCTACTCATTTTATGTAAGAAGTGGAAGTTAAAAGTAACTTTCAAGTAAAAGTTTTACCAAACACGCCCTTAGATTGATATTTGGAGGTGAAGAAGCTAATTGAAGATGTCAAACCCAAACGGCAAGCATGGCTCACTTGGAATGTCTGTGGCTCCAGAAAGTCTTCAGTTTTCTTCAATCCTTGTGTAAAAATACTTGAAAGTGTATGAGCCCTGGAGCCAGCATCCATCATTTCACACCCTCTCTTTTCACCATCCCCTTGTAACAAAGATTGGCTACTGTGCCATATAAGATGCATCTTGTTGTTGCCATAAAATCATCTAATAGCTAGCCCTTGTAGACGCAGACCAACGTTGCAGCTGTATAAACAGAAACAAGAATTCTTTTGGTTCCATCCATTGAAAATCCTCTTCCAACTATGTTCTGAATGTAGTTCTTTTTTACCCAAAAGAGAGCATGGATAGCCCTAGCTCAGAAGGATAGACCTGACAGTTGATAAAGGAAAGAAATGATAGTATTACACTGTCTGCATCTTTTGACAAAGCCAATCTAATCATCAGCCCGAGTCAAAATATTAAAGCATTAAATGGCATAGTGCATCACTTGCAAGGTAAAAAGAGACCTGTTAAAATGAAGAAAAGAAACAGAAAGAGGGGGTTCTAAGATGTAGAAGGGAAATGAAAATTAGAAAGGGGTTCTATATGTACGTATATTTCTCTAAACAAACAAATATGTATGCATATTGTTGATTCCCACGTATTATTATATACACTCTTGACATTCTAAAAAAAGCTACTGTAATACTTTTCCCATCCAAATACATCCATAAACTCTAGCAGAACATGTTAAAACAATTATAATGTTTTTGCATATAAATCCAGGAGAATGTTACATGTATACTCCTGAATTCATCAAAATCGACAAAATCTTTGTGACACATTTTGACAAAATATAAATGCAAGCTCTGTGAAGATCTCAGAGGCATTTGTAATTACAATATGCATACAAATATGTTAATTAGGAGGAGTATATATAAAAGAAAACTAATAAAAAGACCATATTAGATTGGGGGAGGGGGTGGGATCAAAAGGGATGAGACGCCTACCAAAAGATAGTAGGATACACCTCTAATCGCTAGAGTTCCATCTGTAGGATTTCTCCAGGACGGGCCACCCGGCGCTTCCCCGGACTTGAAGCCATTCTGACAGTGCCGGGCATTCATCGATGCACACCTGTCGCAGGGAGGCAGGCGGGCCCGTCGCCGGCAACGACCAGATAGAAGGGCAGTTGTATATCTCCAGACGCTGGAGGCAGGAGAGGCGACTCAACGCGTCCGGCAGGGAGTGGAGACTCGTAAAGTTCTCGAAGGAGAGCTCCTTGAGGAAGGTGGTGAGGTCCCGCAAGCATTCGGACTGTTGTGAAATAAACTTAATTTCATGGGGATCTTCTTATAATTGTGTAAGGAGTTTCTTATGTTATGAGTTAGAGAGAAAATAATGGGTCATTTATTATTTAGAGGTTATGGTATCTTTTGGGTTTCTCTTGTAACTCTTGTAACCTTCATTTGAGTTAAGAATGCAAGAGAGGTGGAGAGTCATGTAATGGTCATTAATAGGAGTTGAAGAGTCTTTTGTAACCACCCAAGTGTAACTCCCATATATGTAATGGGGAGATTTTCGTGCTCCACCTTGGAGCCTTAGTTAGTGGGAGTCTAAAAGTCATTTTAAGAAAGTTGTCCATCTAGAAAGCTCATGTAAGGTCTATATATACATGTGGTTAGTTGTTTTCATGTAAGAAGTCACATATGATCAATAGAATATCCACCTTTTGAGGTCTTCTTCAACTTTTGTATTTTCTACCTTCTCTATACATATTTTTCCACCACAATTTCACCTTGTGTGAGTAAGAGCCCACCATTAGCTTCCAACAAAGTGGTATCAGAGCAAGTTTTCTATTAGTTAGTATGGCTAGTGGGAATATGGCGTTCCAAATTCCTCAACTCTCCAAAATCAACTATGAGAATTGGAGCATCCAAATGAAGGCGCTTCTTGGATCCCAAGATGTATGGGATATCGTCACCCAAGGCTATGATGAGCCAGATGATGAAGCGACCTTACCTCAAAATGAAAGAATTTCATTGAAGGATTCAAGAAAGAGGGATAAAAAGGCCCTTTTTCTCATCTACCAAGGGGTGGATGAAGCTACCTTTGAGAAGATTGCCGAAGCAACTTCTTCAAAGGCGGCATGGGAGTTGCTCGAGAGGTTTTGCAAAGGAGAAGAGAGGGTGAAAAAGGTACGCCTTCAAACTCTAAGAGGTGAATTTGAAGCCTTACAAATGAAAGAGTCCGAGACTATCTCGGATTACTACACAAGGGTGAAGATAGTTGTAAATCAACTACGAAGAAATGGTGAGGCTACATCGGATGTTCGTGTGGTGGAGAAGCTACTACGGTCACTTGATTCAAAGTTTGACCATATAGTAGTGGCTATTGAAGAATCCAAAGATTTGGATACCATGTCCGTTGAGCAACTCATTTGGTCCTTAGAGGCCCATGAACATAGGCTTCTCAAGAAGAAGAAGGAAACCTTGGAGCAAGCACTTGCCGCCAAACTTTCTCTCAAAGAAGGAAAAGGTGAAGGCAAGAATCAAAGAGGACGTGGTCGTGGACGTGGTGGTCGTGGCCGCGGTGGAAAAGGAGGACGAGACATCTCCTATGAAGAGAAGGGAAGCACTTCTACAAACTCCACAAGAGGCCGTGGTAGAGGCCGTGGTGATTCATATGGAAAGCCAAGGTATGGAAAATCTCAAGTTGAATGTTACAATTGTCATAGACGTGGACATTATGCAAGTGAATGTTGGCGTGATTCCACTAACAATGATGATGAGAAGGCTAATCATGTTGAGAAGCAAAATGAAGATGAAGAACCATTTGTCTTGTTAGCATACAAAGGAGAAGAGAAGGACAATCAAGAAGCATGGTATCTTGACTCCGGAGCAAGCAATCACATGAGTGGACAAAGAGAGATCTTCACAAATTTTGATGAGACAATTGGTGGCCAAGTTACTTTTGGAAATTCATCCAAAATAGCAATCAAGGGAAAAGGTAACATCTTGATTCGTTCAAAGAATAGAAATTATCAATTGATTTCCGATGTTTATTATGTTCCGGAGATGAAAGATAATATTTTGAGTTTGGGACAACTCTTAGAGAAAGGCTATGATATTCGCTTGAAAGATCATGGTCTTTCAATAAGAGATAAAAGAAACAACTTGATTGCTAGAGTGGACATGCAAAAGAATAGAATGTTTGTTTTGAATATTCAAAGTGAAGTTACAAAGTCCTTGAAAGCATGTTTTAAAGATCTCTCTTGGTTATGGCACTTGAGATATGGGCATCTTAACTTTGCTAGTTTGAAGTTTTTGTCTAAGCAAAAGTTGGTGAAAGGATTGCCTCATATTGATCATTCGGATGAGTTATGTGAAGGTTGTATTCTTGGCAAGCATCATAGAAAGAGTTTTCCAAAAGAAGCAACAAGAAGGACAAATGGGCCACTCCAACTCATTCACACCGATGTATGTGGGCCAATTTCTCCAACATCATTTGGTAAGAATAGATATTTTCTTACCTTTACAGATGATTTTACTAGAAAGACATGGGTGTATTTTCTTAAAGAAAAATCCAAAGTGTTTGATACTTTCAAGAAATTCAAGGTGTTTGTTGAAAAGCAAAGTGGTTGCTACATCAAAGCCATGAGATCGGATAGAGGTGGAGAATTCACATCAAAGTCTTTTGAAGCATTTTGTGAAGAGCATGGGATTCATCGTCCATTAACGGCTCCATATTCACCACATCAAAATGGAGTCGCGGAGAGAAGAAATCGGACCATTCTCAATATGGCCCGAAGTATGTTGAAGTGCAAAAATATGCCAAAAGAGTTTTGGGCGGAGGCCGTGGCTTGTGCGGTGTATTTGTTGAATAGATGTCCCACAAAAGGTTTGGAAAGCATGACACCACATGAAGCATGGTATGGAGAGAAACCGGATGTTTCTCATTTAAAGGTGTTTGGAAGTGTAGCCTATGCACATGTACCGGATCAAAGGAGAACCAAGTTAGATGACAAGAGCAAAAAGTATATCTTTCTTGGTTATGATCCACGTACTAAAGGCTATAAGTTGTTTGATCCTTCTACTGAAAAAGTTGATGTCAATGATGATGTGATTTTTGATGAAGAAGACACTTGGAATTAGAATACCAATAAAACTAGTGATGAGATGAGACCACTAGTTGCTGAAGATGAAGATGCACATGAAGAACCTCATTTGCCTCAGTCGCCACCACCTTTGCCACCTTTGTCTCCACATGGTGGTGGATCTCCATTATCATCTTCATCGTCGGGAAGAAATTCAAGGCCAAGAAAGATGAGATCTCTTGATGAGATCTACAATGTAACTGAAAATCAAAATGATCTAACCCTCTTTTGTCTTTTTGCAGATTGTGAGCTTCTAACATTTGATGATGCAGTAAAAAATGAAAGGTGGAGAGGTGCTATGGATGAAGAAATCAAATCAATAGAGAAGAACAACACATGGGAATTGGCAGTTCTTCCAAAAGGCAAAAAGACAATTGGTGTGAAGTGGGTGTACAAAATGAAGAAAAATGCCAAAGGAGAAGTTGAAAAATACAAAGCAAGATTGGTAGTCAAAGGATACAAACAAAATGCCGGAATTGATTATGATGAGGTATTTGCTCCCGTTGCCCGTTTGGAAACTATTCGTTTGGTTATTGCTTTAGCGGCTCAAAATCATTGGAGTATTTTTCAAATGGATGTTAAATCGGCATTCTTGAATGGTTTTCTTGATGAAGAAGTTTATGTTGATCAACCTTTGGGTTATGTGAAGAAAGGACACGAAGGAAAAGTTTTAAGGCTCAAGAAGGCGCTCTATGGTTTGAAGCAAGCACCAAGAGTATGAAATAGTAGAATTGACAATTATTTTTTACAAAATAATTTTGTCAAATGTCCTTATGAGCATGCACTTTACTTGAAGATACATGAAAATGGAGACATATTGCTTGTTTGTTTGTATGTAGATGATTTGATCTTTACAGGAAACAATCTACATATGTTCAAAGAATTCAAGGAATGCATGATTCAAGAATTTGAAATGACAGATATTGGTCTTATGTCCTATTTTCTTGGCATTGAAGTAAAGCAAACAATTGAAGGTATTTTCATATCCCAAGAAGCTTATGCACAAGAAATTCTCAAGAAGTTCAATATGGAAGATTGCAATCCGGTCAACACTCCTGTAGAAAGCGGCATCAAATTGTCAAAGCATGAAGAAGGTGAAGTGATTGATTCAACTTTATTCAAGAGTTTGATTGGAAGCCTTAGATATTTGACATGCACAAGACCAGATATTTCATATGGTGTTGGTTTAGTGAGCCGATATATGGAAGAACCAAAGTCGACACATTTCAAAGCCGCAAAGAGAATTCTTTGGTACATCAAAGGTACTATTTATCATGGATTATTTTATTCATCATCCAAGGAATTTGATCTTGTAGGCTACTCCGATAGTGATTGGGGAGGTGACATTGATGAAAGGAAGAGCACCACTGGATTTGTATTCTTCTTAGGAGGAACGGCATTCACTTGATTTTCTAAGAAGCAACCTATTGTTACACTTTCTACTTGTGAAGCGGAGTATGTTGCATTATCATCCGGAGTGTGTCATGCACTTTGGTTGAGAAATTTACTCAAAAATCTTCATGTTAATCAAGGAGAGCCTACAAAGATACTTGTTGATAACAAGTCGGCAATTGCCTTAGCCAAGAATCCGGTCTATCATGAAAGGAGTAAGCACATTGATACAAGATTTCATTTCATTCGGGAGCATGTGAAGAGCAAAGAGATTGAACTTATTTTTGTCAAATCTCAAGATCAAGTTGCGGATATTTTCACAAAGTCTTTGAAGTTTGATGTCTTCTCCAAATTGAAGAAATTACTTGGAATGCTTGATGGAAGAGAATTAAGTTTACAAGGGGGTGTTGTGAAATAAACTTAATTTCATGGGGATCTTCTTATAATTGTGTAAGGAGTTTCTTATGTTATGAGTTAGAGAGAAAATAATGGGTCATTTATTATTTAGAGGTTATGGTATCTTTTGGGTTTTTCTTGTAACTCTTGTAACCTTCATTTGAGTTAAGAATGCAAGAGAGGTGGAGAGTCATGTAATGGTCATTAATAGGAGTTGAAGAGTCTTTTGTAACTACCCAAGTGTAACTCCCATATATGTAATGGGGAGATTTTCGTGCTCTACCTTGGAGCCTTAGTTAGTGGGAGTCTAAAAGTCATTTTAAGAAAGTTGTCCATCTAGAAAGCTCATGTAAGGTCTATATATACATGTGGTTAGTTATTTTCATGTAAGAAGTCACATATGATCAATAGAATATCCACCTTTTGAGGTCTTCTTCAACTTTTGTGTTTTCTACTTTCTCTACACATATTTTTCCACCACAATTTCACCTTGTGTGAGTAAGAGCCCACCATTAGCTTCCAACACGGATAGGCATCCATCGTCCAGGTTATCATCTCCCTCGATGGTGAGCACCTCCAGCGATGTGATATCCCGCAGGAGGCACGCGGACGGGCGTCCCTCGCGGAGGTGATCTCCGCTGATGCGCAGATTCCTGAGGCAGGACGGCAGACCGCCGGCTCCCCACCTGCGCAGCGCATTCGGACTTTCACGAATGGTCAGGCATGTGAGAGAAGTGAGCGCGCGGAGGACCCCCCCTGTTGATGCATCCTCCACCGTAGGAGGATTTGGAGGAGTAGAAGGTGGTGGAGGAGAGGTCGACGTTGAAGTCGAAGGGATATATTCTTGCTGGTAGTCCTCGTAGTCGCATCCGGATTCGCTGATGTCCAGAAATCTGAGAGTTGCTGCTAAGTGGTGCTGCTGGTGCCCTCTCAAGCTGACAAAGAGAGAGGCCACCGTAGCTGGACACCCGGAGAGGGACAGGTTGGAGAGGGCGGTGAGCCGCTGCAGGCCGCTCCACCACCACCCGCCCACCGCGTCACCACAATCTGCAATGTGAAGTAGTTTAAGTGAACAAGGAAGATGCTGTGATGGGACATCCTCCTCCTCCTCCTCCTGCAGCGGCAGGCAGGTGAGTTTGGGGCAATAGTACAAGCACAAATCCTTGAGGGAGACTAGGTGGCCGAACCCCCTTTCTGGTAGCATGCTCACTAGCTCTTTGCAATCATTAATCTCCAGCTTCTCAAGTGCAGTCAGCTGGTGCTGCAGCAACCCACTGATGGAAGTCAGGTTCCTGCACCTTACAATGTTCAAGGAAGAAAGTGCCGTAGAGGCCGACGATGACGAATGAGAAGATGACGCCGCCTCCCTGCCACCTCCCCCGGCCGGGCCGCATCCCCACAGCTCCGGAAGACAGGCCAGACCCACATCACGTAGGACTAGATCCCTCAAAGTTGGAGGGAGAGGTGGCAGCTCCCTCAGCTTTGGGCACTTCACGATGTGAAGTTCACGGAGGCAAGGGAAGAACGACCACGCCGAGGAAGAAGAAGAAGAACAAGGATGGTCACCATCACCTTCCTTCAATGGACACGTCCATTCCTCCCATTGAGGCATGGACTTGATTATTAGGGTCACTAGGAGGCGCTGTTGGCTGAGGGAATCAGGAAGCACCTTCCAGTTGGGGCAGCCTACCAGAACGACGCGCCTTAAACGAAATGAAGCACATGTGGTCGCAGCTTCCATCCAGTCCGGCGACTTGGCTCCCCCGTAACCGCACATGTATAGCTCTTTGACGTTGCCATTGGGTCGCAGGACTCGGAGCACTTGCTCCTCCGCTGCAGGGTTCATGGTCGTGCCATCTCTTCCATCATAACGATCCGCGTAATCCCCATCTCCCAAATATACCGGTTGTTGTCGACGCTCACCGCTCCACTCCAACCGCAGCACTTGAAGGCGTTCCTTGCTGTCCAGTCTGGCTTGAATTGCCTGCTCCCTGGTGCCCACCTCTTCAAGCATCCATATCCTAAGTTTTCGAAGCATGGCCATGCCTCCCAATGCACTTACCTTCCTGCCCCTCACTTCTATTTCTTGAAGACCCGTCAATTTCTCAAGCCGATTTATTCCGGAAACCACGACAGCATCTGCGACGAGCTGCCTCAAGTTGATAAGCTCACTGATTCTAGCTGGCAACGCATCAAGTTTACTGCAGCCTTCTAATTTCAACACCTGTAAGTTGTAAAGATTACCCAGCGATTCGGGCAACCTTTTTAGGCGACTATTCTCTGACAGATCAAGGTATCGAAGATGCTTCAAACCACCAACTGAGCTCGGCAACTGTTCGATATTGCAGTCACGTAATCCCAGTACACGGAGCAGCTTCAAGTTGGAGAATAGCCTACCAAGAGCATGGGTCCCCACGTCACGAAGCACAAAAAAGCCTCGGCTTAAGAATAGAAGGGTCCGTAGTTTCTTGTGTCGACACAATTCGGCTAAAAGGAGGCCTCCTCGGCCATATCGATCAGTGAGGCAGACTGATATGTGACGAACCGTATCAAGAATTTCCATAGACTTGCCATCCTCCAGCCTAAAACAGTCATCCCTGGACACATACTCTGCTAAGTCGTGCGTTAAATCATGCATAACACAATAATCATTAACTTCACTTTGTTTAGACTCGGAAGGGGATAATTCAAAGATAGACCTATACATCAGTTCGTCAAAGTACTTACTTCCGGTGGCCGTGTTTCGTGTACCTCTTTCCATTCCGATGAAACATTGAGCTTCCCAGAGTCCACCAACATCGTCCCTCCGAAGCGTATGATCTTTGGGGAATAATGAACAATAGGCAAAACATTGCTTCAGATCTCCATGTAGGTACCGGTAACTTAGTGCTAGAGCTGGCAGAATGTCATCTTCCCCTTGCGGTAACGTCCACAACTCACTCCCTGCGACTGTTTCCCAGTGTCGTGCATCTAATTCAGCATTTAGAAGTGAACCCATTGTCCTAGCTGCCAGCGGTGATCCTTTCAACCTCTGAACGAAGCTCCTTCCAATGGCTTCTAGATGAGCATGCTCTGCATAGATGGCCCCATTTGCATCAGTGACGCCATGGAATGCATACCTTTTGAAGAGAGACCAAGTATCAGCATCAGACAGGCCCCCCAAAGGGATCGGAGCCATCCGTCCCAGTATTTTGTCCACGGCGTCCCTGTTACGAGTTGTTACTAGTATTTTACTTCCTTTTTGCCCGAAGGTTAGAGGTTTGAACAGCTCCTCCCACTTAAATTGATCGGCCTCCCACACATCATCCAGCACTAACAAGAATGTCTTCCCTTCAACCTCCCTGAGAAGTCGCCGTTGCATCGTGTCCCAATGGGTGCTTTGGCATTGTTCACAGCCTCCTTTGGAAGCAGAGGCGGCAGCAATCATTTCTTGGGTGAGTCTTATGCGATCAAAATCACTGGAGACGCATACCCACATCATCAAAACAAAATGCTTTTTAATCTTCTCATCATTGAACACAAGCCGGGCAAGAGTTGTCTTCCCCACACCTCCCATGCCAACTATAGGAAGGACAGAGAAGCTTCGGTTGTTGCTGCATGGATCAGCTACAACATCAGTGGAGGATAAGAGCAGCTGTATGATCTCTTCTTTCGCTCCCTCTCTACCTATCACAGATGTCTCGTCTGCGAGGAGGGAACTAGTCTGCCGCCGTCTCGAACATTCAAGACGGCTATCCTCTACAGTAGAAATTTGGAGGCCAAGCACGTCTTTTTGGCGTGCAAGGTGATCTAGCCTGCCATGGATCTCACCTATCCGGCCCCTCATGGTATTGGTTATCGCAAGCGTTGTGCCTACCTGCTTTCTTCTGCCAGCAGCACCCACCGCCGGTAGAGCGGCATCGGTGGTGTACTCATCGACCAAGTCCACGGCATCCAAGAACACCTGTTTGAGCTCTCGAAGCCAGTCACAGACTGCATCGTTGTCCATTTGCTTCTCCTCGGCGTCTCTCAGCACCGCCTTGATCCTGTTCACCGTGGAGGTCAGCCTCTGGATCTCCTTGGCGACGGGGCTCCGGATCTGCCTAAATGCCTCGATCGCCCGCTCCAGCCCCTTGTCGTGGACAACAGAGACCGGAGCTCCCCCAACATTCCCCCGCAACGCCATCTCTCGATCTCTCTTCCTTCTTCTCTGGTGGAAGACTTGTAATAGGCAGAGCAGACTCGTGTAGCACACATCGAGGGAGCTGGATTGCCGAGCGACGGTGTCTGATCAATTCCTGGCCTTTCTTCGACAAGGTTTCTACTTTTTCAACTATTCGTATACTTTCGGCATAAAAGTCCACAGCGGAAGAAGACGATCTTCGGTCGCTTGTCCCATCTTTCTTTATCAGAGCTAAGGTTGGGCAGGGGCCCGCCTTTTGTATACGTATTAGTTAAATATAATGTTATCGTACACATATATTTTGTGTATTCTTTATTTTTTAAATAAAATTTCATATCTTGTATCGAACAAAAAATATTCATTTTTTTGACATCAATCACGTATAATATAAAATGTTTAATACTTTCTATTAATACATTTGAAAAATGAGAATTTTGTCCGACCCAATAATAGGTGGATCGGCTCAGTAATGCAGCCTGAAGATCAAACTATCTGCTCCTGGGCCTTGGACATGCGGGAACCAAGAGAAGCCATATCCAGACTCGAGGCTAATCTAGTAATCTAGAAGGCAGGTAGCCCACTCACGGGGTCCGATCCAAGTCCGCCCTTAAAGAGACCATCTTGAGAGTTTGATACAGACTAGAATTCCCTACTAAGAAATCTCGATCAATTCGGGAGAATACGATCACGACCTAGGTTTCACTAAGAGGAGCCCGGAGGATCCGTCAAGATATGAATATTTTTCATATCATGAATCATTCCGGTCTCGGACTCAAAGAAAATAGTCTGACCAAGATCTACCCTTCTTGATCGGAATCGATCTTTAAGAAGTCCCATAACTACTATATAAAGACTCCTAGTTCAACCTCGCTAGGTGCGCTTTCAGAACTTCAACTATTCTCTTTGTTTTCTAGCAACTTTCAGCTTTCTAACTTAGGCATGGACGATCCCCAGTTTATCGCCAGGGGCCCTTAACAATATTTTTTCTTGTAGGCCTACCAATTCTTAGCCTTTCGAAACTCAGTGCAGGGTCCTGATCACAAAAGACAAAATTCCGACCCTACATCTTTTGGTGCCATTTGTGAAAAATGCAAGCCAAAAGTCATGGAGTGTGCAAAAAGTAGTCGAGCTTTCAAGCAAAAGGAAATTGCAACCGATGGCACAACACCTGCGCCATCTCCAACCGTGTCAAGGTCCTGAGCGAGCAAGTGTTGGACAATAGAGACAATGTTCGCCCTTCCCTTGAAGGAACGCATCAGCCACCTCAAATGCCCAATTTCCAAACTCTGGTTGACATGATCCAGTAATTAGAGGCAAAATCGATTGATTGGAGAGAGAACCCCTCTAACAAGAGCATGGTCGTTCAGGAAGCTCTCCATGTAGCCCCTATAGTGCCCATTTCGCTCAGAGGCCTCATAGTCGGGAGAATCTAATACCTTCACGACTAACTCCTCTGCAAAATAGCCCACTGGATCCGGCTAGAGGGCAACCTTATCACCATAATTTTGAACCAAAAGGGGCCTACAAATAGTTCCCCGAGTGGCCCACATATGACTATCTTGCTACCTGATACTTACATGGCTGATCACGGGGCCATAAATTTCCCCAGACCGAAATGCCGCCCTATCACTACTGCAAGTATAACGATCAATAATTAGCACTAGATAATCGTAGTTGTCCCACTCAGCCCGAGCAGGTGATCCACATAATCAATGGGGAGCCTCGAGCGGCAGAGACAGTAACAAGACGAGGCATATCTATACGTTCGAGACTCAGAGAGTCACTTGGGAGGTCACAACTATCTGCAACCCTTCACTCACCAAGGAGCCAATAACCTTCATTGACGAAGACCTACAAGGCATTATACTCCCCCACAATGACGCCTTGGTTATAGAGTTGACGTTGCAGGTTACCGCATCAAAAGGGTCTTCATCGATAATGGGAGCTTGCTCGACATTATCTTCCTCGACTGCTTCTAATAGCTCGACCTAGACCTATCAAGCATGAGGAAAGTTTGAAAACCTATATCTAGGTTTAGCGGACAGCCATGACAATTGAGGGACAAATAACTCTCGTGGTGACTCTAGGAACTCCACCCCTGTCGATCATTTGAGAGGTCGAGTTTAAGATGGTTGACGTCCCTTTGGCTTACAATGCCATCCTGGGAAGAGAGTCCTTGGGTTGGTTTAAGGCTGTACCATCAAGCTTGCACCAAAAGCTTAAGTTTCCAACCGTAAAGGGGATTGGAGAAGCACTTGAGAATTATAAAGTCTCTCAACGGACGTATCTCACGGCCACCAATGCCAATTTGAAGAAGGCCATCATGCTTGTTCATGAAGTAGCACAGAAGCACAAGGAGACAGTCAAGCATTTTGAAGATTTGGTCACTATTCGGGTCAGCCCAGCCCATGATCAAGAAATCAAGGTGGGAGCACTCTTGTCTGAACAATGACGCGAAGAACACCGAAAATTCCTCCCAGCTCAATTAAATGTGTTTACCTGGGTGGGAGCTCCCCTCTCAAGAGTGCTGGAACACATAGACAACCATTCACTTAATCTGGGCATGAGGTTCCCTCCAGTTCAACAACGAAAGCACAGAGCGCCAAGATGCCATCAAGGAGCATCATTATTAGAGACTGGCATCATAAGAAAGCTTAGTACCTAGCTTGGGTCGTCAACGTGGTCCTTGTAAAGAAAATTTAACAACCTGCTATCCTATAATCGAGGATCCAATTACTAAATGGGTATCCAACCATTATAATTTGGAATCAAATCAGGATCTCAAGTTAGTCTGAGAAATAAATAATAAATTGAGCTAAACAATTCATACAAGTATCGAACTATGAAGTAAAAAGTGAAGGAAGTGAAAATTATTACGGTCCGACTCGATTCAGTAAATAAATACATAGTCCACAATCGAAATGAAATATTAGTGCGTACCGGTCAAAAATAAAAGTACAACTACGTCCGGACATACCCCGGAACAATGGTTGCTGGAGTGCAACCCTAAACAGAACCCACAACTCCTACACCCGCCGGGGACCCTCACTTGAAAACGCAGGAGTGAGTCACACTAGAAATAGACTCAGTAGGCATCCCGCAATGCCCACCTCCTACACACAATCACAACGCAACAAGGAGATATAGGCAATATGTGCATAAAATAATCAATAATTAAAACTGCGTGTCTACAGTAAGAAGCACACAAAAATTGTCAAGTCGAACAAGAAAACATCGACCCGCTATAACGGAACAACAACCCCTCGGATAGCATGCTGGCTACCCCGGCATGTCCGGCTCTAGGTGGTTCTGCCTCTGTCCAGCCACGAGTGATGAAGCTCCGAAATGTGCCACTCCCACACCGGCACTAACCACTACCCCAGGGTACACCCGATGGCCCTCACCTCCTAGGCACCACTGTGTCTCTCCTACACCGACACTGTGCCACTCCCATACCGACACATGGTGTAAAAAGTTAACGAAACTGTCACTCTATGTCCACAACCATATAAGCACAAAACATGTGATTCTGAGTGCGTGAAAATTGTTAGTATTTGATGGTCTAAAAGTCAATCCAATACTATGTATCATTCAGTTTATTAATATAATGGCATTAATTCATTGTATGTATTAGTTCGATCTATTATTATCGTATCACGATGAAGTCTATGAACATGTGCAACAATCTTCGGATTATGATGAGATCATAATTACGGGACCGAAGACTTATAAACACATGTTCTTAATTATTCATAGTCGGAGGATGTTTGAGATGGACATCAAATATTCGGATACATTAGTACAGGTTTCTTCAACTCATATGATGAGGGTGACTGATCCTATAAGTCACTTGTGTGGAGACACTATGCTGGACCTATAAGTGCTCATTGGAGAATGAGCTTACTGAATTGATCCGACCTAGAATCGCTAGATGGTAAATACCTTACTGTTAACCAGCTCGATTTTTTTGTCTCGGTTGCGTAGATGATCCTTGGACCTAAGACACCAAAGATATCTTGATGGTATGTCTCTGAACTTTGACTTTGACTAACGAATCCCTAACCATGGGTTATCAATAAGTCAAATGATCGGGTTCAGAGAAATGTCCTCCAACGTAATTGGGTGTTCAATATGGGATCATTCGCTTTCGGTATTATGAGAGAGAATGTTCCCGGAATGATGCGCTTAAGTCCTTGGACAGGGCAAACACTGTATCAGATAAAGAGTTATCTGATATAGATTAGTAGCATCTGATTCAAGTGAATTGATGGACTAGGGTTTAATGGTAAACTATACCCTAGGTCGATTCGGGAACATTGCACAGATGAAGGATTATATCCGCACGCTAACCAATGACGGAAAGGTTCCAATAGAGGGTTGCGATAACCCCAATGCCATCTAGGATCACGTGATGTTGCTTGGCATCCAATGTGATTGGAAGTCCGTCCAAATTTACTGTGGGATATTAAATTCGACTGATTAATTAATATAAGGATATTAATTAATTCAGTGGGTCCGTAAAGAGTTACTGGGCTTAATGGACTATTAACTGGACTGGTATTTGGGCCTAGAGAGTAACATGCAAAAGGTTTTCAAGTCGATGGATATTTAGACGAGATTTCGGATAAGTATGGGATTTTATGAAAAACTGAAAACATACTTATTATAAAAGAACGACTGCTAGGTCGGGGGACAGCAATCCTAACCCTAGCCGCCGCCCTCTCTCTCTCCTCTCTCCTGAGCGCACATCTCGAGGCCAGCCCTCTGGAGGCTCCGCTTCGGCTCCCGACTGCTCCGCCTTCCATCCAACGGGAGTTTCTGAATCTACATGTCGTGGCGGATTACGTATAGCCAGACGGGATCCACGGACGCCGCATCGAGTGAGGAGGCGAGGACGATCCATCACGAGGAGAACCGCGTGGATATCGCTAGAGGCCGGGCACTTGCGCGGCTAGCGGCATCGTTCCATCGGAACCGGAGAACGAACGGGATTCGAATCCGCGCAAGGTAAATCAGATTTCTCGGTTTATTTTACCCCCGCCCCAAAGTATGATTTCAAGCATGATTTTAACAAAGCTATTTAACATTATACAAGAATATAATTTACATAATATATAGGAAGATTAACTCAACGTACATATAAATTACATTCTTTGGATGCAGAAATTAGAGGGGCTCGGGCCTGAATTGCGTCGACGTAGGTGGACGCGATTCAATGCCCTAAAACTGATTTCACTGAATATCGGGCCTCGGTTCCACAGAGACATGTGTCTTGAATCGCGTCGACTCAGGCAGACACGATTCTCAAATCACGTCGGTCTACGTGGACGCGATTCAGCGCCGGAGACCAGTGCTTCTCCTTGGTCTCACCGAACCACAATACATTCCCCACAACAAACCAAGACAATAATTCCTTTAACCCCATTAAAACTTGCCGATCCTAATTCCATAAAATCCGTGATCATTTCGACGAGAATTCACCCTAACCACGCTCATATTCTACCCAAAAATCTCAACTCAATCATAGCATTCTCATTAACAAGAAATCACCTAATTCATACTATAATCACGTTGTCATGAGATTATGGCTAAACTAGCAAGAGGTGAATAGAAGTAGAGATCCTAATCATGATCTTCTATATGGAATCATCGAAAAATCCATAAGATTAACCGATTGAAACACACGTAAGGATCGTTGCCCTATCGATTACTTGAACTCCTCCCGACTCTTCGCGGAGTCCCCTCTACGTGGAAGCGCCGCTGTGACACCGACGAGTCCCTGAGCTCTACCTCCTTGTCGCCAAATGACCACATCGCCAAGGCGCCGCTGGTACCGCCGTAGATGCTGTAAGGATCGAGACTTTCGGATCCGGTTTTCGGGTCGGACCCTGCAGTTCTGGCCCTAGTGGGGTCTGGGGCTCTGTGATGTTTCGCGTCGAGCCCGCGAGACGCGGTTTGAACGGCGTTCACCGTTGCAGACGCGTTTTGGGTTCTGCCACGTGGGTGCCACGTAGGCTGGCTTCGGGCCGCGAGAGTACGGCCCTGTCGCGTCGTCTGAATGGCGTCCGTGTGGGACGACGCCTTTCGGACTGTGACTCTGGGTGTGTCAGAGTACGGCCCTGACAAGTTGTCTGAACGGCGTCTGTGTAGGACGACGCGTTTCAGACTTTTGTCAGAGCGGCCGTCACGTCACCTGATAGACGTCCGTGGATGTCGACGCGTTTTAGCCAGTCTCTGGTTAACCCCGCGAGCCCTCCTTCTTTCCCTCATTTTTACCTTCTCTCTTTCTCTCCTTCCCCTCCGGCGATCCCGACGGCAATTCCTTCTCTTCCCTCTTTTCCTCCCACCATTTCATCTCTCCCTCCACTCCATCCTCTACCTAGCTCCTACCACTACCACCTCCACCTCCACTGCGGCGTTCTACTCTCCGGACGGCGGCCGACGTCACGGTGGAGCAAGGACGACCACGGCGGTACCGGCGGCGGCGTGGGGCGAGAAGGGTGGACGGCTTGAAGCTTGGAGGAGTTCGAGTGTCCGGTAGGGTGACGGTTCCCACAGCATCGTGTTTAAGCCATGTTTTCCCCCATCTATGCATGTTGTAGATCTTTGGTTTTGGGGGGTAGAATGAGCATGTCTAGGAGTTCTTTTGATGATATGGGGGATTTTCTATAAATGTGATTTCCTATGGATTGTAGTGCCCCCTCTTTCTCCTCCGTTTTTGGGTAATTTTGGGGTTGTTTGGGTTGAAAAGGGGAGCCCTCGGGCTTATGGCAACTCTGGTTCCTGGGATTGAAAGACGTCGTGCATGGACGACGCCTTTTTGAAGGGCGTCGGGCCATCACGACGCCTTTTAGACAGGAATCACCTGACAGAGAGTCTGCCAGTTCGGGGATTTCTGGGACTAAAAGACGTCATGGGTGGGCGACGCGTTTTGAATAGCGTAGGGTAGTCATGAAGCCTTTTAAGGCAGAAATCCCCTGAGTAAGGGCTTTGGAATTTTCGGATTTCTTTGTTGAATGGCATATGAGGATGTCGACGCCTTTTAAAAGGCGACCACTGGTGTCGACGCCTTTTAAGGCCTGATTCTGAAGACTGTTTTACATGAACCTGTACATGGAGCTTGAATGGCGTCGGCCTTGGGCGACGCGATTCAAGACAGAATCTCACTAATTCATGCCAGTAAAATGTGTTTACACTGCTAGATAGTTGGTTAATGCATGCTGTTAATGTACTCGATGCGATGAACTCTTCGTGACCGGATGACACTACGTTGGATGTCGTGCGACTGTGGACTTCCTCCGTGACCGGATCGCACCGTGCCGTGTTTTCTGTTTCGGTGGACCTAGAGTGACAGTTGTAGCGTTCTACACCCTATGTCGGTGCGGAGGGACACAGCGCTGACGGGAGCAGTGGCGGGGTGACGCCTAGTGGAGAGGGTCACCTGGTGAACCCCGGGGTTAGCTAGCTTGTACCAGTGTCGGAGTGGTACCTTTGGAGTGTCACTCGTGCTGGGGGAAGGAGTGACCACCTGAGCCAGTTGGGCCGGAGTAGCCAGCGTACTATCCGAGGGGTTACTGTTTGGTCTCAGCGGGTCAATGTTTGCTGGGGGAAGGAGTAGCCGCCGAGGTAGCCAGCGTGCTAATTTGTATTGTTATCATCTCATAATGAAGTCCGTGAATATGTGAGATAGTGATCAGATTATGATGAGATCATACTAATGAGATTGATCACTTATACATACATATTCTTAATAGTTCATAGTCAGAGGATATTTGAGAAGGACATCGGACTTCTGTGCTTTGACCTTGGTTTATGAATCTCTAACCAGGAGATTCTAAACAACCAAAGATCGGATACATCGGAATACCGTCGAAGGGAATTGAGTGTCAATAAGGAATCATTCGCTCCTGGTACTTAGAGAGAGAATGCTTTAGGAAGGATGCGCAGAAGTCCCTGGCTAGGGCGGACAATAATATCGGGAAAGGAGTTTTCCGATATTATATGGCAGCATCCGATCCAAGTGAGTTGGCCAGTTAGGGTTTGATAGTATACCATACCCTAAGTTGACTCGAGAGCATTGTACGAATGAATGATTATGTCTACGTGATAACTGTCAGCTGAAAGGTTCCAAGAGTGGGTTAATTAATCTCGATACCTTCTGAATTCACGCGGTATTGCTTGGCACCCAACGTGATCGGAGGCCCGATCGAATTCGATGTGCGACATTAATTTGATTGATTAATTAATTAATATGAGTTATTAATTGATTAATCAGGCGAGTAAGAAGTCATTGGGCTTATTGAGCTATTAACCGGACTGGTTATGGGCCTAGAGGGTCACACACAAATGATTCTCAAGGCGATGAATAATAAAGTGGGTTTTATATAAACCGAAGGTTTTTATGAAAAATCGCGCGGTTAATATAAAATGTAGCAAACGGGCTGAGCAGGCCAGGCTGCTGCTCACCCCTGGCCGGCCCCTCCTCTCTTCCTCTCTCTTTGGTGCCCCAAACAAGCCAAGATCATCGGGTCTGCTCCGCC
This sequence comes from Zantedeschia hybrid cultivar, assembly GCA_030544215.1. Classification (NCBI taxonomy): domain Eukaryota; kingdom Viridiplantae; phylum Streptophyta; class Magnoliopsida; order Alismatales; family Araceae; genus Zantedeschia; species Zantedeschia hybrid cultivar. Next base: position 26,019,595 of record JARZZO010000012.1, read on the forward strand.
GTTTCTTCGACTCCTGTCCGACGGGAAATCGTCCGCGCGTTGCGGCAATCATTGCGGCGAACGACGGAGGCTTCGTAGGCTGCGAAGAACGAGGAACCGTGAGGATATCCACCGTGAGGAGGATCGCATGGAATCCTCTAGAGGCCGGGCACTTGCGCGGCTAGCGGTGTCACACCGACGGAGCGAATCGGTCGCAGATTCGAATCCGCGAGCGGTAATATTTGATTACCGTATTTTCAATTTTAGTATTTTCGAAACAGGAATCAGATCGCTGATTTAATTTTATATACCACTGCGTGAGCGATCCGGAGGAACATGAGAACCCAACAGTGGTGTCAGAGCCAGGTTCCACTGTTTCTTGTCCCGTTTCGATCTCCGAATTAATTTTCCATGTTTTATTCCATGCTAAATGTTCGATTAATTGTAGGATCTATGTTCATAAGATGAGCACAGTTAATTCGATTATTTTTCTGCAATTTTTGAAATTTATTCTGGGGTTTTTCGTGTTCTTTGTGGGACAAAGAACGACGATCTTAAGCGGCTTCGTTCAGGCTTCCCAAGTGTTGGGATGGAGGACTAGGACCCAGATGATTTGGGGATAGTCACCGGTCACCACCGAGCGTCAAGGTCGCCGCCGAGATCCCTCTGGAGGTGGCCGGAGATGGGGGTTGTCTTCCTCTTTTTCGTTTTTGAAAGAAAAACCAGGTTTGAAGAAGCTCAGCCATGATATTTTGGGGCCTTTCCAGCTAGCCCGCCGGCGCCGACATGTCCGCACGGCACCGGGAAGCTGGTTGCCTGGAGGGGCGCCACCGCCGAGGGCCGCCGGCCACCCCTGCATCTTCCTTGCCCCGCTGCCAAGCTTCACCTGCTATTAGGGTTTGGGCTTCGGGTGTTGCAAGGGAAGAAGGACCAGGTGGGCCGCCCGGCCCCGACCAGGTTGGACCGGGCCGGGCGTTGGCGGTCTGGGCCGCTCCAGGGGTGGCCCAGGTCCGAGCCCCTTGTTTGAGCGAGGGCTCGAGCCTAGTCGAGCCAATCTCCGTAATGGGCTCAACCCATTCTAAGCCTAAACCTCCTAACATATTTAAATCTTTTTCAAAAATAAAACCCCATATTATCCCATTAAATTAAAATTGGATTTTAATTTTAAAATTCAAAACTGTTTTGAAATTTAAATTTATTATTCAATTTTATTTAATTGGACTTTTATTAATGATTTAGAATCATTTTGATTAACAATTAGTTGTGAATTTATTAGGATTAATTATTTTAAATTAATAGTTAATCTTAAATTAACTAATTTAAAGTTTAAATTAGTGATTAATAATTATTAGTCTAAGTGTTAGATTATTAATTATTAATTCATCTAATTGTTAATTAATTATGAGTTAGTTGTTAATTTAAGTGTTAAATTAATAATTGATTTAATTGACTAATTTAAGTGTTAAATTAGTAGTTATTAAAAAACATTTAGTGTTAATTATTATTTTAAGAGTTAAATTAATAATTAACATTTATTATCTAATCTACGAGTTACATTAACACTTTTAGTTAATTAGAGTTAATTGTTAATTTAAGTGTTAAGTTAATGATTAATTTTAAATTAACTAATCTAAGAGTTAGATTAGTGGTTAATAATTAATTATTGTTAATTATTTGTTTAAGATTTAAATTAGTAATTAACATTAATTATCTAATCTAAGGGTTAGATTAGAACTTAATAATTAATTAGAGTTAATTAATAATTTAAGTGTTAAATTTAATAATTAACTTTAATGGACTAATATAAAGAGTTAAATTAGTTATTTATTATTAATAGTCTAATTGTTAGATTATTAATATTATGTAATCTAAATGTTAGATTGTTTAATTTTTAGAAATGTTCTAATTTGTATGGAATAATCTTGAATTATTAATTTGGAGTGTGCACATATATGATGTGTGTTTGATGCTTTTAAATTTGATTTAATTGCATGCTTAAGTTATTAAAAGAGTTTTCGAAATTCAAAAGCCAATTTTGATTGGAACCTAGCTTTTTTAAAATCAAAATAATTTAATTTTGAAACTCTTTTATTTTAGCCATTTGATGAGCTTATCATGTGTAGATTGATTAAACACACTATGGTCATGGATAAGCATTCATTTAATTATTCATGTGATGAATGATTGTGTGGATCGTGGATGTTTAAATGAGGATATTTATTAAATTGTTAATAAATTTTGCGTACCTCTCTCTCTATCTCATACTCCGATGTACTTCTACCTCCCTCTCTTCTGTACTCGCCATGAGACCTTCTTCAACTTATATGTAAATTTAGATTTATTGTAATATGATCGAGGCAATCGAGGAAGGAGTTAGGACGATCCACAACTGCAACCAGGAAGGCGATTCGATAAAGATCTTTTGCCTATGTGTTTGCAGGATTGTCTAATGTAATAGTTATGTTAGATTTTGTGTGTGTTTGACTGTTGGCTCCAGTCAAACCCACTGTGCTATCTATGACCATTAATGACATGTATGAGATGTATTGTTTTCTTTTGATTATGAATCAAAGTAAGTATAGTATTTAATAAATATATATGATATATTTATATGCTATCACCTAGGAGAGACCAAGATAAAAATTATCTAAAAACCCTCGTCTAAATTCTAAGCCGTAACGTGAGTAGTTAAGAACTTACCGGGTAGTCCACCATCGTTAAAGTCATAGGATTCGAATTACTTTAGGGAGGTTTGTTGTGCTACCTCAAGACCTGTTTAATTGTGAGGAGAGACTGTGGTATGGCATTAGATGTCTATATGATCGGGGTAGAGGAACCATATAGCTTTGTTGTGCTATCCACAAGGGCTGCGTGCAAACTTATGCTCGTTGCGTAACGATGGTTAGCTTAGACTAGAATTAGTGGCTTGCTGTGCTATCCACAAGGCCATTAAATCTTTGGGAACAGAAGTTATGATCGGATATTGCAAGGAGTTGCAAGTCCTATGAGATGGTTGCTCTTTAATTATTTTACAGTTGTCTTGTGCTATCCACAAGGTTGTACTGCAAGTCATTGAGATTCTGATCCCTATTAGGAGACTGTCAGCGTCTTCCGTTCTGTATAGCTGAGGTTTATTCAGTACGTCGAAAATTAGTGGGAGTTAAAACTTGACCAAAAGACCATGTCATATTTTAAATTTAATAATTAAACATCTGCTAAATAGATTACTTATCTCCTGTAGGGAAATATGTTGTGGAATAACCCACTCTGTGGCGTACTTGATGCCACACTTTTGACTTGCCTGAACTACTCGGATTGGCTCAGAAACGTTAAAAATGTCTTTAGATCTGAGTACATTACTACATCCTTGGAGCTGATCCTCTTACTGAACCGGCATTGGATGCCCCTAAAGCAGAGATAATCGCGTACGATAAAAGATCGAAGGATAAAGACAAAGGAGTAGTAAATGGTGATTGCTTCTACTGTAAGAAGAATGATCACTAGAAGAGGAACTGTAAGGAGTTCTTCAACGATAAAGCTCATGAAAAAATGAAGCTATCAGAAGCTTCAGATATCTATATGATAGATATCAATTTGTCAGTTAGAGATTCCACATCTTGGGTATTAGATACCGGATGTGCTTCTCATATCTGCCATGATGTGCAGATGCTGACAAGTAAGTGTAAGCTGAGAAAAGGCTAGGTGGAATTAAGGCTAGGAAATGACGCAAAAGTTGCGGCAGCTGATGTAGGGACAACAAACCTCATGCTTCTATTGAGAGACTTCTTATCATTGGAAGATTGTTATTATGCTCTTAGCATAATAAAAAACATCATATCAATATCTTGTTTAGACAAGATAGGATATAGGCTGACTATAGAGAACAAAAGTTGTTCGATTTATTATAGTAACAAATCAATTGCTTCGGCACATTTAGTCAACGGTCTATATCTTTTAGATGTTTCTTACTACAATCTTTACATTGATAAAGCTTTTAAGAAGAGTAAGAATTGTGTGAACCAAGCCTACGCGTGCCATTGTAGACTTGGACACATTGGTGAAAGCAGGTTGCAAAAGTTGCACATGTATAGTTATTTAACTACATTCGATTATGAATCGTTTGCGACATGTAAATCCTGCCTTATGGGAAAAATGGCAAAATCTCTATTTACTGGATATGGAGAACGTGCCAAGGATATTTTGGAACTAATACTTTCGGATGTATGTGGTCCCATGTCCACCCAAGCCAAAGGTGGCTTTTCATAGTTTATCACGTTCACCGACGACTTCTCAAGATTCGACTATTTGTACTTAATGTAGTATAAGTCGGAAGCATTTGAGAAATTCAAGGAGTTCAAAAATGAGGTAGAGAAGCAGTCAGGAAAGAGTATTAAATCTCTTTGATCAGATCGAGAATGAGAGTATTTGAATACTAATTTCACACAATTCTTAAAAAATAATTGTTTCTGTGAGTGCTCAAATTAGGATGTGTAATTATCGTAAAAATTTTGTTGTTTAAGTGACAAATAAACCTATTAAAAACTAAGTGAATGTGATCGCCATAAACTTTTAACTAAAAAGTTCCAAAAGATAGAGATTGATCACTTACCTGTTTCAGAATTGGGAGATGTTGGAGTCATTGATTCTCCTCCTTTAGCCAGCTGAAGGAAAATGCCCTTCTTACTTTGTTCTTGTTTTGGATGCTTATAGGGCTTTGAGGATCGTCCAAATTTCCTTGTTGTTGATTCTTTGCTCTTGATCTTCTTTTGTACCTTGCAAAAAGTAGAAAGAAAGGGAGAAAGAACAATAAGAACTCAAATAGCGGTAGTATCTATCGCAGTAATAATTTTAATCATGCAACTAAACAAATGAACTCACTTGTTTGTGGTCTTTGAAACCCCTCAAAACATGGATTGGAAATTCTATGCTAGTGAGTGTGTGTTGCATGGAGTGATATGATGAAATTATGATGTTAATATGCTGAAAATATGAGAAAGATGCAGAAATTAATTAAGAACTAAGTTGGGTGGCCCCTGGAAAGCCTTGTTCCTTGAATGGATCTTGAAAGGACTAAGAAAGAATGAAGAAAGGATGAAGCTTACTTCAAGACTCTTGGAAATAGTAGTAGCGCCTCGATCCTTCAGCGTTTGGACGTCGTCTCTCTTAAAGAACCGCTTCAATAATCACCAATTATCACTCAAAATTATTACTAATAATCACTAACATTTCAAGAATTATCACTAGCTTTTTAATGGCTAAGGACTTGGGTATTTATAGGCTTAAGTTCACGCATCCGTGGTTACTTAAAGATTAACCTGAAAGATTTTGAAGTCAATCCAACTAAGAAACAGATAAACACAACCTAATTCATCATTATCTATAATTAACTAAAAGGTGTTGCCCATAAGAGACGTCTTTTAAATTAATTAAGATAAGGATAAACATCGGGAAGAAGAAACAGAAATAACTTAGGAAACCTAAATGGCGTCGTGCATGACAGACGTCTTTTAGTGTGTTAATAAATTAATTAAAAATCAGATTAATAATCAAAATAAGAATAAAACCCTAATAACATCTTCAGAGGTCGATGTCTTTTAGAATTTTTCATATTTGATTAAAAATCTGAGTTAAAATGAATTTCATTAATAAACTTAAATTATGTCTATCTGACCGATGTCATTTAGATAATTAATCCAGAAAGACAATAAAAATTAACCAATGATTAAATATCAGACCATTTTGAGGCATTATTATATGATATGAAATTTATTCAAAATGATATCAAAATTAGCGTGTCTACAATATCTTTTCTCAGCTGACCCCCCCCATATACACCACAATTGAATGGTGTATCTGAAAGGAGGAATTGCACCTTGTTGGACATGGTGCGATCCATAATGAGCTTTTTGGGTTTACCAGTGTCCCTCTGGGAGTATGCTCTAGAGTCAGCAATAAACCTACTGAATAGAGTACCCAACAAGTTTGTGACCCCAACTCCATATGAGATATGGAAAGGCAGAAAATCAGAATTTAAACATGTTAAAATCTTAGGTTATACTGCTCATGTAAAGAGACATGATCTAGACAAGTTGGAATCACGAACTGATAAATGTAAGTTTGTGGGGTATCCAAAGGAAACCTTTGGATACTATTTTTACCATCCTAGTGAACAAAAAATGTTTGTCGCCAGGAAAGCTATCTTCTTGGAAAATGATTACCTTCTCCAGAAGGACAGTGGGAGTAAAATAGAACTAGAAGAGGTTCTAGATCCCCAAACAGCTGCAAAATCATCAGATGTGCTATCAGTTCCTGAATCTGTTCAAGTACACACAGATGAGCCTCGCAGATCTGGTAGGATACCTAAATTATCCGAACGATATGTGGGACATATCAATGAAGGTAAGTCTAAAGTAGAATATAATGAGGATGATGATCCTAAAACCTACTACGAGGCCATAGAAGGCTCATAAGCTGAGAAATGGCGAGAAGCCATGAACTCAGAAATCCAGTCCATGTATACCAACCAAGTTTGAAACTTAGAGGACTTGCCTGAGGGTATTGTACCCATTAGACGCGAGTGGATCTTTAAGGGAAAGATCGGTGTAGATGGACGGATCGACAGTTGTAAGGCAAGGTAGGTGGCAAAGGGATATCGTTAAAGGTAAAGAATTGCCTATGACGAGACTTTCTCACCAGTTGTCATGATAAAGTCAATCAGAGTTCTACTAGCCATAGCTGCACATTTCGATTACGAAATCTGGCAGATGGATGTGAAGACTGCCTTCCTCAATGGTAACCTTGAGGAACAGGTGTATATGATACAATCAAAATGTTTCACATCTAAGGAATCTCCAGATAAAGTGTGCAAGTTTCAGAAGTTCATTTATAGACTGAAGCAAGCTTCCCGGAGTTGGAACATAAGATTTGACGAGGTTGTCAAGTCTTATGACTTCATTAAGAATGAAGATGAGTCTTGTGTGTACAATAAAACTAGTGGGAGTGCAGTCACCTTCTTAGTTCTTTACGCAGATGATATATTACTAATTGAGAATGATGTAGCTATGATGTCATCGATAAAGATCTGGTTGTCGAAAAACTTCTCCATGAAGGATTTGGGAGAAGCATCCTACGTATTCGGAATACAGATCTATAGAGATAGATCGAAGAGGATGCTTGGAATGACCCAATCCTTGTACATAGATACCATTGTCAAAAGGTTTGGAATGAAAAATTCCATGAGAGGTCTCATACCGGTAAGGCATGGAATTTATCTGTTAAAGGAGCAGTCTCTTAAGACTCCTAATGAGAGGGCATTCATGGATAGAGTACCCTATGCCTCTGCCATAAGATCTATCATGTATTCCATGCTATGTACACGGCCTGACGTTGCCTATGCTCTAAGTGTTGCAAGTAAATTTCAGGCTGATCCAGGCGAAGACCACTAGAAGGTAGTGAAATGTATCCTTAAGTACTTAAGAAGAACTAAGGATATGTTTCTTGTCTATGGAGGAGGCGACTTGAAACTGTGAGGCTTTGATGATTCGAGTTTTCGGTCAGATTCAGATGCTAGGAAGTCTACATATGGATTTGTGTTTACTTTAAACAGAGGCGCAGTGTGCTGGAAGAGTTCCAAACAAGAAACCACTGCAGATTCGATGACTAAAGTTGAGTAAATTGCCGCAGCTGAAACCGCCAAAGAAGTTGTGTGGTTGAAGAAGTTTATCACTAACCTTGGCATAGTTCCCTGCATCTTTGATCATGTTCCACTGTTGTGTGACAACAATGGGGCTATTGCACAAGTGAAAGAACTGCGGTCTCATCAGAAATCGAAAGATATTATGAGGCGCTTTCATCTTATCAGAGAGATCATTTCTAGAGGAGATGTAGTGATGGAAAAAGTTCCATCCGCCGATAATGTAGCATGGTCCACTGACGAAGCCACTGTCTCAAAATGTATTTGAGTGTCACCTAGAGTCTATTGGATTAGTACGTAAAGGTGATTGGCTTTAGTCCAAGTGGTAGATTGTTAGTCTTAGGTGGCCTACAAGCCAATCTAACTATGTAAATCTCATTCGTTTATTAATATAAATAGCATAATATTCATTAAGTGTAATTCGTATTGTTATTGCCTCATAATGAAGTACGTGAATATGTGCGATAGTGATCATATTATGATGAGATCATACTAATGAGACTGATAACTTAAACATACATATTCTTAATAGTTCATAGTCGGAGGATATCCGAGAAGGACATAGGATATCCGGTTAGACTAGTATAGCATTTAAAGGTGAGACCTGGAGGAACACATGATCCCCAACCTCAAACTCAAGCGATCTCATACAAACATATGCATAACTCTTCTGCCTGCTCTGAGCTAAAGACAATTGTTGCTGCACCAATCTAGCAGCCTTTGCACACTGTTGTACCATCTCTAGCCCTGCTATCCGCCTTTCACCAATCCAATGGGGATCGACACGGTCGCGCATACAATGCCTCGTAAGGCTCCATACCGATGCAGGAATGATAAGTATTGTTATATGTAAACTCTACAATGGATAAGTGCTATTCCCAAGAACCTCCCACTCCAGGCAACAAGCCCTCAACATGTTCTCCAGAGTCTGAATGGTCTCTTTGATTGTCCATCAATCTCGAAGTGGTAAGCCGAGTTGAACGCCAGTTGAGTTCCCAAAGTCTTCTTGAAACTCCTCCAAAACCCTAAGGTGAACCTCATATCCCTGTCCGACACAATAGACAAAGGTACATTGCGTAGAGACACGATCCGATCCACAAACAATTTGTCCAGCTTGCTGACTAACCAATCCTTCCTAATGGCTAGAAAGTGAGTTGACTTAGTCAACCGATCAACAATCACCCAGATCGCGTCTCTCCTACTGGATGTCATAGGTAAACTGTTAGTATTAGGTGGCCTACAAGCCAATCCGATACTTCGTAATATTCAGTTTATTAATATAATGGCATAAATTTATTGTGTGATTAAATCGATCTTTGTTTATTATATCACGATGAAGTCCATGAACATGTGCAATGGTCTTCGAATTATGATGCGATCATAATTAGGGGACCGAAGACTTATAAACACATGTTCTTAGTCGGAGGATGTTTGAGAAGGATATCAAATATCCGGATAAACTAGTACAGGATTCTTCTGCTCATATGATGAGGGTGACTGATCCTATAAGCCACTTGTGTGGAGACACCATGCTGGACCTGTAGGTGCTCATTGATGAATGAGTTCATTGAACTGATCCGACCATGAAGCACTGGATAGTATCTACCTAACTGTTAACCAGCTCGATTCTTTTGTCACGATTGCGTGGATGGTCTTTGGACCTGAGACACCAAGAATACCTTGTTGGTAGGTCTATGAATTTTGACCTTAATTAACGAATCCCTAACCTTGGGTTATCTATATGTCAAGTGATCGGGTTCAGGGAGATGCCCTCGAAGGTAATTGTGTGATCAATACGAGATCATCCGCTCTCGATAATAGGAGAGAGAATGTTCCAGAAATGATGCACTTAAGTCCCCGGCCAGGGCGGACTCTGTATCAGATAAAGAGTTATCTAATATAGATTAGCGGCATCTGACTCAAGTGAATTGACCGGTTAGGCTGTAAGGGTAAACTATACCCTAGGTCAATTCGAGAACATTGCACGGATGAAGGATTATATCCGCATAGTAACTGATGACAAAAAGATTCCCATAATGGGTTGCATAAACGTCAATGCCTTCCGGGATCACACGGTGTTACTTGGCACCTAACGTGATCGGAAGTCCGTCCGAATTTATTGTGGGGCATTAAATTCGGCTGATTAATTAATATAAGGATATTAATTAATTCAATGGGTCCGTAAAGAGTTACTGGACTTAATGGGGCGTTAACTAGACTAGTTTTTGGGCCTAGAGGGTCACACACAAATGGTTTTCAAGTCGAAGGATATTTCGACTGGGTTTCGGATAAGTGTGGGTTTTTCTAAAAAATCGCAAAACCACTTATTATAAAAGTATCGCTGCTAGGTCGGGGGCCAGCAACCCTGACCAAGCTGCCGCCCCCCTCTCTCTCGTCTCTCTCTCTTAGGCACCCCCCTTCTGTGGTCGATCCCCCTCGGAGGCTCAACTCCGACTCCCGCTCGCTCTGCATCCCGTTTGATGGGAATTTTGATACCGCATGTCGCGGAGGATTACGTGCAGCCAGACGGGATCCGCAGACGCTGCACTGAGCGAGGAAGCGAGGATGATCCATTGAGAGGAAGACCGCGTGGATACCGCTTGAGGCCGGGCACCTGCGCGGCTTGCGGCATCACACTGACGGAACTGGACGAACACATATTCGAATCCGCTTCTTCGCCGTTTCGGTCTCCGGATTGTCATTTTTATAATTGATTCCATGCAACCTTTTGATTTTAATTGCATGATCCATGTTCATCAGATGAATGCGGTTAATTAACAGTAATTTATTACATTATAATCATCATTTTTCTGTGTGTTTCGTGTTCTTCATTTGACAAAGAACGGGTTCGAATCGGGGTCTTCACGGGCACCCCAAGTGTTGGGGAGTGCTCACTGGGGTTTTTGATCCTCCTCGGGGGGTCACTGCCCGCCGCCGGCGCCGAAGCCGTCGTCGGTGCCTTGGCTGCCGGGCGGCCTCCCACGGGGCAGGGCCCCATCAGTCGACGCCTGTGGGGCGCCGCCTCTTCACCCTAGACGTAGCTAGGGTTTCCTAGGTGTGTCAGGTGATGGGGGCGGGCCTGACAGTGGGCCAGGCTGGGCCCTGGCGCCCGAGCTAGCCAGGCGCCCAACCCGAGCCAGGCCCGCCCCAGGGGCTGGACCAAGCCCAAACCGCAGGGCCCTTTGACCCCCCTTTTGACCGGCCCATTATCCCCCTATTAATTTCCCCTATTTGTCTATTTGCTGCCCTTTTATTTACATAATTTGATTTAAATTTAAAATGAGATTTTATAATTAAATTATTCTATTTTATAATTGTTAAAGGCCAGTAAATAGATTTATTAATTTTGGGATATTTGACAAATGTTGTTAATTAGTTAAATAATCTAATTGTTAGATTATGGGATATTAAAGATAGCTAATTTAATTGTTAAATTAATTTCATTAATGTCAATAATTTTAGCTTGTACGGAATATTATAAATCTGTCAATTTGGAGTTTTAGCACATATGATGTAATGTGATTGCTTATTTAAATTAGCATGTTTAAACAAAATAAAAGCTTTTCGAAAATTCAAATCCAAATTTTGTTTGGTCTTTGGTTTATGAAACCAAATTATATATTGTCGAAAATTATATTTCTTTAGCCATATGATGTGCTCATTCTTGTGTGGTTTGTTTAATAAAAATTGCACGGTGGCCATGGATAAGCACATGATATAATTTCATGTGATGATGCGTAGATATGGATCGATGGTATATGTGTGTTTATGGTTTATTAATTGTTAATAAATAAAGGTTTGCATACCTCTCTCTCTCTCTCTCTCATATTCCATTGTATCTCTACCTCCCTCCTTGATATACTCACCATAAGGCTTCTTTTAAATTATCATGTAAATTATGAATTTATTATGTAATTTGATCGAGGCAATCGAGAATAGAGCGAGGACGATCCACAATTACAACCAAGAAGGAAATGAAAGAGTTCATTCAACCTATGAGTTTGCAGACTCACAATATAAATATTATATTGTGTATGTGTGTGCGTTTGACTGTCTGACTTAGGTCAAACCACAATGCTATCCATGACCACACTATGACATGTATGTGATGCGTGTATATTTCTTTTGATTACGAATCAAATTACCTAGGTTATTAGTATATATAATATATGCGATATATTTAAATACTATCACCTAGGATGAGACCAAAACAAATAAAATAAAACCTTCGTTATAAAGTCTAAGCCGTAATGCGAGTCATTAAGAATGCACCGCGTGACTCTCCATCAATATAGTTTTTAGAACTTAATTCAGTGATGGAATTTTCTACATGTTTACTCGAGATTTGCCATCATCTGATGAGAGAACTATTAACTGTGGCATTATATGTCTTGAGATTGGCGTATAGGAATGATGTAGCTATCCTCGTGTTTACCCGTGGGCTATATTTCTACTTTACTCTATCACCTATTGATAGTAAAGCTTAGACCGGACATAGTGGTCTACTATGTTTACGCGGGACCATTAATAACTTAGAAGCCGAAATAAGATCGGATATTGCAAGGAGTTGCAATTACCATGAGATGGTTGCTATGAGATAGCAGTATGATACTATGTGTCTACCCGAGATCATATTGTGATATTTGGAGATTATGATCCCCAATAGGAGACAGTCGGCGTCTCCCGTTCTGTATATCTGAAGGTTATACAGTCCGACGAAAATTAGTGGGAGTAAAACTTGATTATAAAGTCCAAATCGTGTTTTTCAAATTAATAATTGAATTTATGCTAATTGAAATTTATTATCTCTTGTAGGCTAAGATGTCGTTCCATAACCTGTTGCGTAGCATACTGGATGCCAATCGTTTGACAGCCCCAAACTACTCATACTGGCTTAGGAACCTGAAGATTATGCTCAGGTCTGAGCAAATTGCGTATGTCCTAGATGATGAACCTCCTATTGAACCAACATTAGATGCCCTAGAGGAGGACATGGTGACCTATGAGAAATGAAAGGAAGATTCCACCATGGCTCAATGCTACATACTAGATTCTATGAGCAATGAATTGCAGAGGTAGCATGAGGAGATGGATGCTAGATCCATCATGCTCCATTTGAAAGAGTTATTTGGTGAGCAGAGTAGAATCAAAAGATATGAGATATCTAAGAATCTATTCAAAGCTCAAATGGCAGAGAGATCTTCAGTACAGAGTCATATGTTGAAGATGATAGAATGGGTGGAGAGGCTGGATGCTCTTGGGGTCCCACTTCCCAAGGAGATGCATACCGACCTTGTATTGTCTTCACTTCCACAATCATATGCTCAGTTCATAGTTAATTTTAACATGAACAAGATCCACACAACTTTGACTGAATTACTGAATATGCTGAAGACTGCAGAGGGAAATCTTGTGAAGGAAAAAAACCAAGTCCTCATGATTGGTAGGACTAGCTGGAAAAGACTGGCAGTCTAAGCCTTTAGGAAAGGTAAAGGCAAGAATCAGAAAAAGCCGAAAGTTGCCAAGAAGGATAATGACAAAAGTGCTGAGAAGGGTGAATGCTTCTACTGTCATCAAAAGGGCCACTGGAAGAAGAATTGCAAAGAATACCTCAAGGACAAGGCTCAAGGAACTGGGAAGCAGTAGGACGCTTCAGGTATCTATATCATAGATGTAAACTTGTCAATTAGAGATTATACATTATGAATATTAGATACTGGATGTGTTTCTTATATCTGCAATTCTGTGCAGGGGCTGACAAGAAAGCGTAATTTGAGGACCGGCGAGGTGGAGCTGAGACTAGGCAACAGCGCACGAGTTGCGACGATCGTTGTGGGGACAGTGAAGCTCAAGCTACTATTTGGAGATGAACTTTCATTTGATGAATGCTATTATATACCTAGCATAATTAAAAATATTATTTCTATTTCACGTTTAAATAGAATTGAGTACACTGTATCCATTGGGAATAATAGTTGTTCAATTTATTTCAGAAATAAATTAATAGCTTTTGCTTTATTATCCATTAAATTGTACTTATTAAATATGTTTCATGATAATTATAATATTGGTCAAATTCTTAAAAAGAAAAAGTATGAAATGAACAAAGCTTACCTTTGGCATTGTAGGCTTGGCCAAATTAGAGAAAACAGACTCTAAAGGTTGCATAAAAATAGATACTTAGATCCATTTTATTATTAATCATATGCAACTTGTGAGTCGTCTTTGATCGAAAAAATGGTTAAATCTCCGTTTACTGGAACTGGAGAACGAGCCAAAGACATACTGGAACTAATACATTATGATGTATGTGGTCTTATGTCAACCTAAGCTATTGGTGATTTCTCCTATTTCATTACATTTAGTGATGATTTCTCAAGGTATGCCTTCATATACTTATTGAAGTATAAATCAAAAGCCTTTGAGAAATTCAGAGTATTTAAGAATGAAGTAGACAAGCAAACTGAAAAGTGCATCAAAGCCATATGATCTGATCGTGGTGGGGAATACTTGAGTACAGAGTTCACGAAATACTTAAAGGATAATGGTATAATTTCTCAGCTTACACGTCCTTATATACTTCAAATGAATGGTTTATCAAAAAGGAGGAATTGCACATTAATGGAAATTGAGTGATCGATGATGAGTATGTCCAAATTACTAGTGTCTTTATGGGGATATGCACTTAGCTCAGCTATGTATATCTTGAACAAGGTACCCATCAAATCTGTTGAATCCACTCCATATGAGATATGGAATTGAAGGAAACCAGACCTTAAACATGTTAAAGTCTGGGAATGTCTTACTCATGTCAAAAGATATGATGCAGATAAGTTAGAGTCTAGAACTGACAAATACAAATTTGTAGGATATCCGAAGGAAACTTACGGATATTACTTTTATCATTCTAACGAACAAAAGGTGTTTGTGGCAAGGAGATCTTTCTTTTTGGAAGAAGATTATATTCTCTAAAAGGACAATGGGAGTAAAGTAACTATGGAAGAAATTTCAGACCTACAAACTGTCATTGGTTCATCAGATGAACTGTCAGTTTTTGAACATGTTCAAGAAAGTTACAAGAACCTCGGTGGTCTGAAAGAGTACCTAAACCACCCGAAAGATATGTAAGATATTAATTTGGATGGTTCTAAGATACTCTAGAATGAGGATGATGATCCTAAGACTTACCAGGGAGCCACTGAAAGTCCAGAGGCCGAAAAATGGCGAGAAGCCATGAATTCTGAAACTCAGTCCATGTACATCAACCAAGTTTGGAACTTAGTCGACTTCCCCGAGAGTATAGTACTCATCGGTTGCAAGTGGATCTTTAAAAGAAAGATCAATGCAGATGGACAAATTGAGACTTATAAGGTAAGATTAGTGGCGAAAGGATATCGTCAAAGGTAAAGTATTGACTATGACGAGACCTTCTCGCCCGTTGCTATGATTAAGTCTATCAGAATTGTTCTCGTTTTTGCAGCATACTATGATTATGAAATATGGCAGATAGATGTGAAGATGGCCTTCCTCAATGAAAATCTTGAGGAAGAGGTGTATATGAAACAACAAGAGGGCTTCACATCAAAGGAATCTCCAGATATGGTATACAAGTTGCAAATGTCCATTTATGGACTGAAGCAAGCCTCCAAGAGTTGGAATATAAGATTTGATGAGGCGATCAAATCTTATGGATTCATTAAGAATGAAGATGAGCCTTGTGTGTATAGGAAAAACAGTGGGAGCGCAATCACATTCCTAGTCCTTTACGTTGACGGCATCCTACTCATTGAGAATGATGTAGGAATGATGTCATCAGTAAAGGTTTGACTTCTAAGAACTTCTCCATTAAGGATTTGGGAGAAGCATCTTGCGTATTGGGAATACGGATCTATAGAAATAAATCAAATAAGATGCTTGCTTTAACCCAATCCATGTACATAGAAACCATCGTCAAAAAGTTTGGCATGGTAAATTCCAAGAGAGGTCTCATATCGATGAGACATGGAATTTATCTCTTTAAAGGTCCGTCTGCAAATACCATTGAATAGAGGGTAATGATGGATAAAATTCCTTATGCATCAGCCATAGGTTCTATCATGTATGCCATGCTATGTACTAGACCTGATGTTGCATATGTTCTAAGTATTACGAGCAGACATCAGGCAGTTCCAGGTGATGAATACTGTAAGGCTGTGAAATGTATCCTTAGGTACTTAAGAAGAACTAAGGATATGTTTCTAGTCTATGAAGGATGAGACTTAAAGCTGCAAAGATATACTGACTCGAGTTTTCAGTCTGATCCGAATGATAACAAGTCAACATCAGGATTTGTCTTTACACTTAATGGGGGAGCAGTGAGTTGGAAAAGTTCAAAGTAAGAAACCACTGCTGATTTGACAACAGAAGCTGAGTACATTGCTGCTGCTGAAGTCGCCAAGGAAGCAGTCTAGATGAAGAAATTCATCATCGATCTTGGTGTGGTGGATAACATCTCTGATCCCGTTCCACTGCTGTGTAACAACAATGGGGCGATTGCTCAAGTGAAAGAACTGAGATCTCAAGTTGAAGCGCATTCTGCGGCGCTTTCATCTGATCATAGATATTATAGCTCGAGGAGATGTCGTGGTGGAAAGAGTTCCCTCAGCCAACAACATAGCAGATCCATTGACGAAGCCTTTGTCTCAAAATGTATTTGAGCGTCACTTAGAGAATATGGGCATTTTGTATAAGAGTGATTGCCTTTAGTCCAAGTGGGCGGCTGTTAGTATTAGGTGGCCCGAAAGCCAATCCGATACTATGTATTGTTCAATTTATTAATTTAATGGCAATAATTCATTGTGTATTTAATTCAATTTATGTTTATCGTATCACGATAAAGTCCATGAACATGGGCAATAGTGTTCAGATTATGATGAGATCATAATTACGGGACCGAAGACTTATAAATTCATGCTCTTAATTGTTCATAGTTAGAGGATGTTTGAGAAGGACATCAAACATCCGGATAGACTAGTACAGGTTTCTTCACCTCATATAATGAGGGTGACTGATCCTATAAGTCACTTGTGTGGAGACACGATGCTGGACCTGTAGGTGCTCATTGATGAATGAGTTCACTGAACCTTTCCGACTATGAATCGCTGGACAGTATCTACCTAACTGTTAACCAGCTTGATTCTTTTGTCACGGTTTCGTGGATAGTCCTTGGACCTGAGACACCAAGGATACCTTGTTGGTAGGTCTCTGAACTTTGACCTTAATTAACGAATCCTTAACCATGGGTTATCTATATGTCAAGTGATTGGATTCAGGAAGATGCCCTCGAAGGTAATTGTGTGATCAATACGAGATCATCCGCTTTCGATAATAGGAGAGAGAATGTTCCAGAAATAATGCGCTTAAGTCCCTGGCCAGGGCGGACTCTGTATCAGATAAAGAGTTATCTGATATAGATTAGCGGAATCTGATTCAAATGAATCGACTGACTAGGATTTAACGGTAAACCGTACCCTAGGTCAATTCGGGAACATTACACGGATGAAGGATTATATCCGCACGGTAACTGATGACGGAAAGGTTCCTATAGTGGGTTGCATAAACCCCAATGCCTTCCAGGATTACACGGTGTTGCTCAGTACCCAAGGTGATGGGAAGCCCGTCTGAATTTATTGTGGGACATTAAATTTGGCTGATTAATTAATATAAGGATATTAATTAATTCAGTGGGTCCATAAAGTGTTACTGGACTTAATGGACCATTAACTAGACTGATTTTTGGGCCTAGAGGGTTAAACGGAAATGGTTCTCAAGTCGATGGATATTTTGACGGAGTTTCAGATAAGTGTGGGTTTTTCTGAAAAACCACAAAACCACTTATTATAAAAGTATCGATGCTAGGCGGCGACCAACAATCCTGACCTAGCCGCCGCCCCCTCTCTCTCTCTCTCCTGGGCGCCCCCTTTTTGTGATAGCCCCCCCCGGAGGCTCAGCTCCGACTCTCGTCCGCTTCGCATCCCGTCCGACGGGAATTCTGATACCGCATGTCGGGGAGGATTACGCGCAGCTAGACGGGATATGCGAACGCTGCATCGAGCAAGGATGATCCATCGAGAGAAAGACCACGTAGATACCACTAGAGGTCGGACACCTGCGCGGCTTGCGGCATCACACTGACGGAACCGGACCAACGCGGATTCGAATCCGCGCAAGGTAAAAATCTGATTCTATCGGTTTAGTTTTTGTATCCAAAATGGCACGGATCCAATTTTATTTTCCGCTACGTTTGTTTGGATCTGATACAGACGAACCCAACACAAACCTACCACGAAATCCATGGTCACATACTCCCATTTCCTTTATGGTATCGGCAATGGCTGCAATAAACCCCTTGGTCTCTGATGCTTTGCTTTCACCTGTTCGCAAATCAAGCACTTCGTCACATAATCAACCATGTCCTTCTTTATCCCTGGTACCAAAAGTATTTCCTCAAACAATGATATATCTTGGTAGTCCTAGAGTGCACGGCAATTCCAAGACTTCTAATCATGCATTTCTTTCCAAGTGGTCTATGTATAGAAGTCTTCTCTTAGGAATGGCTGGAAACATAACTTTGAATAAAGGAAAGAGATCTACAGTCCTGACTTTCGTTTGTTTCTTTTTCTTGTACTTCTTAGAGTATGTCCTAGTTTTCCTTTTCTTACTTGAAGATGCCAACACTTGTGCCAGGAGAGTATCATCCTCTATCCCCAATTCTCCCACACCTCTAAGTTCGGCCTCTACACACACCTCATGTTCTATCTTTGCTGAGGACTGGAAGTAAGAGCAAGTCTCTGTAGTGGAGGAGGAAAGACTAAGCTCCTGAAGAGGTACCATAAAAGTAGGAGGTACCTCAGTAGGTGAAAGTGTAGGAGAAGGAGAGGGTGAAACGTCTCTCTCAGGTGACGAAAACATCTCCTCATCATGGAACAAAGGGACTGAGGAAGATGATTCACAATGATAGTGAAATTTAGGGGGTCCAGAGGAAGAACTGGGAATGTTAGAAGTATCAAGGGTTGAGGAAGGACCAACAGATATTGATGTAACAACCTCAGTTTGAGGCTCATCAGATGGTTCTGAAGGTTGGTGAATTGGTGAGTTTTTAGAAGTAGTGGGTTCCTCATGTGGCTCTGTAAGAGGAGAAATGGTTGAGAGTGCAGGAATATTATCTAGGATGTTGGCATTCTCCAAAAAGAGGAACTTTAGAGGGTGTTGAGTCAGGGATAAATGGAGGTGGCTGAGGAGAAGAAACCATTGACTCAACAGGTGGAGGTGGAGGTGAAGGATGAGACGGTGTTGGAACTCTAGGAAGAGTGGTTCTCTAGAGAGTGTAGGATCCTTTGGTGAGGAACGTTCTGTAAGAGAGAAGGAGAGGGTGAGGTTGGAGGAGTAGTAGCTGCAGTCCTTCTTCTTCTAACAAGAATTACCTTTTTCTCATTTGAGTTAATTTTAGCTCAGACACAGATTTGAGCACATCCCCTAATATGCTCTTTATTTCCATCATCCCATTCTTCAACTCGTCAAGATCAACCTGTTGCTGATCCAATTTCTTCATCATTTCAACCAGGCTGACTGATCTATCTTCTTGCCTCTTTCTAACTTGTTCTTTCTGAAGCATGAATGGAGGAGGAGGAGTTCTTCTTCTAGATATGTATTTTATAACGATAATGAGCAGACAAGCCTTTTAATCACCTTTTAGCACTCCAATCTCAATTTTTTTGTGATCTAAGGCTTCTCCACGACTTTTAAATCTCAAAGAACAACAATCAATTTATTAGAATCAATTTTCAAAGATAACTAAATCAAACTACTTCTCTTTCTCATGAAGAACACCATGTTCTTACATATTAACTTGGTGCTATGTGAAAGAGGCCCTAAACACGACCCCATAGACCCATATATACTCTTATAGTTTCTTATACTCAAATTAAGCTTCTAAAGTTTCTAAGTAGAACTCAAATCATAACTTGCTTAACTAACAAGCTAAACATTCCGATTCAAACTAGGAACCTAGTTTTTTGCGCAGAATGGGTTTCCTCCTATAAACCCCCTCAGATCTGACCCATTAAACGTCTAAATTAGCTTTTGCTATTTTTGATAAAGTTGTAGTCTTTTATATCCTCTTTCCAACCATATATGTCATATCATTTTTAGACGTTTATGTGCAAAGTTATTGCATTTGCAATAAACTACTTTCTTACAGTTTTCAAATCCGAAAATTTGACCATGTGTTGGAAACCAATTAGTTTCCTAATTAGGACACTAATGGGCTCATTAGACTTACTTTGACTTAACTAATGACTTATCTATTCTAAATTTATTATTATATTATTAAATAAATATTAAATAATTTTCAATCATTTTAATCCATTAATTAATTTAATTAGGCTCTATAAATCCTTAATTGACTTAATTAAATGTAATTGGATTTCATTTAACTAAATCTCATTAAATTAGCTAAATGGGCCTAATAAATCTAAGATTGTTAATTAAATAACTTGGGTTCAAAGTCTAGGGTATAACACGAAGAGTCCGCTAGCCTTCACGTTATAGAAGATCCCTATACCTACAGCCCTCAAGATGGGCCAAGAGATGAAGGGTACCCTTCTTCAACCTCTAAGTCGATTCATTAGCACATTGTTGTTATTGTTACTATTGTTTATTATTATTATTAAACTTAGTCTTATTAATTACAGACCAAGCGGAAGTACACTGCGTCATCAACACCATTTGAAGTCGGGGAGGAGGAGGCCGATACAAGTGTATCAAATAAGGAGGTTAGTATCTTTAGTTGTTGTAAAAAGAACTAATAATAATGTACTGGAAGTGATAGACAATAATCACTTCTAGTGTAATAGGAATCACTTCCTAATAATTTTTATCACCTCCAATGCTCTAGGAGTAATAATAATCGATATGAAGTGATAAAACTCTTTGGAAGTGATAAAAGTGGACATTATCACTTCCAGTTAATAGTAATCATTTCTTGAACATTTTTATCACCACTGATCCACTAGATATGACAATAATTGATATGAAGTGCTAAACAAACTCTCTGGAAGTGTGAAGAGTGACCATTATCACTTTCAGTGGAATAGGAATCACTTCCTAGCCATTTTATTCACCTATATTGATCTAGAAGTGATATTACCTTCTAAGAGGTGGTTAAATAACTATTGGACGTCATAAAAGTGTCTCATTATCACGTCTAATGTAGGTAAAATCAAGATGAGATGAATATTTTTATCACCTCTAGTGTCGTGGAAGTGATAATAATGTGACTACTGTGATAAAAAAGTCCTCTACAAGTGATAAAAGTGCCCCGTTATCACTTCCATTGTAATAAGAATCACTCCTGAAGATTTTCTTCACCTCTATTGCTCTGGAAGTGATCTTACTTTGTAGGAAGTGATAAGAAAGTTCTTTTGAGGTGATAAAAGTGCATGGTCATCACTTCCAATGCAATAGGAATCACTTCCTGATCATTTTCTTCACTCTAGTTCTCTGGTGTTGGGTTCGTTGTGTCGAGATCCAACCGAAAATGCAGCGGAATAAATTTTTCGGGATCGGATCCATCCTGTTTCGAACGATTAAAATAATACCGGAGTAAATCGAATTTACCTTGCGCGGATTCGAATCCGCGTTCATTTTCTGGTTCTGTCGGAGCGATGCCGCAAGTCGCGCAGATGTCCGACCTCTAGCGGTATCCACGCGGTTCTCCTCGCGATGGATCGTCCTCGTTTCCTCGCTCGATTCGACGTTCGTGGATCCCATCTGGCTTCGCGTAATCCGCCGCGCCATGCGGATTCAGAATCTCTCGTCGGACGGAAGGCGGAGCGGTCGGGAATCGAAGCGGAGCCTCCAGAGGGCCGGCCTCATGTCATGCGTCTGGAAGAGAGGATAGAGATGGAATGACGGCTAGGTTAGGGTTGCTGGCCCCCGACGTAGTATCCATTCTTTTATAATAAGTCTATTTACGGTTTTTCATAAAAACTCAGACTTATCCGAAATCCTGTCGGATTATCCATCGACTTGAAAAGCATTTGCGTGTGACCCTTTAGGCCCAAATACCAGTTCAGTTAATAACCCATTAATTAATATCCTTATATTCAATTAATCAGCCAAATTTAATGTCCCACAATAAATTCGGATGGACTTCCGATCATGTTGGATGCCAAGCAACATCGTGTGATCCTGGATGGCACTAGGGTTATCGCAATCCTCTATTGGAACCTTTCCGTCATCGGTTAGCGCGCGGATATAATCCTTCATCCGTACAATATTCCCGAATCGACCTAGGGTATGGTTTACTGTTAAACCCTATTCGGTCGATTCACTTGAATCAGATGCCGCTAATCTGAATCCGATAACTCCTTATCGAACACAGAGTCCGCCCTGACCAGGGACTTTAAGCGCATCATTCTTGGAACATTCTCTCTCAAACTACCGAGAGCGGATGATCCTGTATTGAATACACAATTACCTTTGAAGGCATTTTCCTGAACCCGATCACTTGACTTATTGATAACCCATGGTTAGGGATTCGTTAGTCAAGGTCAAAGTTCAGAAACCTACCAACATATATCTTTGGCGTCTCAGGTCCAAGGATCATCTACGCAACCGTGACAAAAGAATCGAGCTGGTTAACAGTGAGGTGTTTACCATCCAGCGATTCATAGTCG
This sequence comes from Zantedeschia hybrid cultivar, assembly GCA_030544215.1. Classification (NCBI taxonomy): domain Eukaryota; kingdom Viridiplantae; phylum Streptophyta; class Magnoliopsida; order Alismatales; family Araceae; genus Zantedeschia; species Zantedeschia hybrid cultivar. The sequence continues at coordinate 26,041,984 of JARZZO010000012.1, forward strand.
GATCAGTTAAGTGAACTCATTCGCCAATGAGCACCTACAGGTCCAGCATAGTGTCTCCACACAAGTGACTTATGGGATCAGTCACCCTCATCATATGAGCTGAAGTAATCTATACTAGTTTATCCGGATGTTCGATGTCCTATCTCAAACATCCTATGACTAAGAACAATTAAGAACATGTGTTTATAGTCTTCGGTCCTGTAATTATGATCTCATCATAATCCGAAGACTGTTGAACATGTTCATGGACTTCATCGTGATACGATAAACATAGATCGAATTAATTATACACAATGAATTATTGCCATTTATTAATAATATGAATCAGTACATAGTATCGGATTGGCTTTGAGACCATATAATACTAACATCTGGAAGTGATATCACGATAGGAAGTGATAAAAAACTATTGGAGGTGACAAATGTATCCCGTTATCACTTCCAGTGTAGTACGAATCACTCCTGAACATCTTATAATCACCTCTTATGCTCTGGAAGTGATAACATTGCATAAGATGAAATAATTTGCTTCATGTTTATGAAAATCACTCTTCTCTAGCCATATATGCAAGTCAGACAGGATTATGTAGGAGTGGGACAATTGAGGCTGGAAGAGGACGACGCCATCATCGCATTCCTGCAATCGCCAATCAACGGGTGTCTATTATACGTGTGAAATCATAAACATACAAATAAAAAAATTGCTTATCATCTTACTATTATCCCACCCCACTTACTATTATTCTTTCACAAAGATACCGTCATGACGAGTCATTGGGATGATCAATGCACTCGAAAGAATGTCGATGACCTATTGTTTGGGAGATTGACTTCCGATGATGTAAGCATTCTTAATTTTGCAATAATAATACCATTCTTGAGTTATTTTATCTAACGGATTTTATCCCTCCCTCCACAGTTGGTTCATTGCGGGTAGACATTGTTGGCGCAAGCAATGGAATCCTCCCCATCCAACTATCGCACTTGCATGTTCACCCCATGTTACATCGCCGGCCGACCTGTTCCACAAGTAGTCGATGTTCAAGACTTGGCCGGCATGTTTGGCGACCAAGTGCCTGAGTGGAAGGAAGCGGAAACGTTGTATGGGACCGTCGATTTTGACTTTGCATCATCCATTCAAGAAAGCATTGGCATCTGCTAGCAGTGGACTTCAAGCAGCACCAATTTATTTCCTACAACCCCATCAAGGACGTTGCTACATATGATGCATATGCCAGAAGGTTAACGAAAATCTTGAAGGTGTTCTTTGAGATCTGGCGGGGAGTCACCGACGTGGCTGGATGGCAGCTCGTGTTTGATTAGGAGTGTCCATTTCAGCCATCAACATCGTTCGATTACGGGTTATACTACCTCAAGTACATTGAGTACCTTTCAAAACAATCGAGACCTCCTAGCTGGGATTTCACCCAAGACGACGTATGGCAGCACTTTAGGGGCTAGCTAGCTAGCAAAATCATTATAGCAGGCGATGCACAAAAGCGTAGATAATGTTTAAGGGTTCCCGCAAACATATTCTTATGTCCATTGATAATTTTCTCCTCTTTTTTCATTTTCGAAGATGCAAAGTTTCTGGATTACTAAGTCATAATTTTTTACAGTGTGTGTACATGATGTGAATATTTCATTAGGAGGTAATGATAAACCCAGAGTAAGTGATTATTTCCTTGTCTATATGATTAGAAATGCACATGTAGTGATTATTTCGCGTGTATGTGATTAATCATAAACGCACAGGAAGTGATCAATTTGCAACATGGATTGGTTGTATTATATATGAAGTGTTTATAAATGTACATGAGTGATGAGTTTCCATGGAATGTGATTAATCTATTTTAGAAGCGTTTGTTTTTTGCAAGGGTGTCATTAATTTCTATAGGATGAGATTAATTTGGTTAAGAAGTGATTATTTTTGTAGGATGTGATTTTTTAATGTGGGATGTGATTAATTTGCCTAAGAGCTGAATATTTTTTAAGCGATTGATTTTTTTACCTAAGATGTGATTAATTTGCAGAAGGAAGTTTTTATTTCCCTAGCATTCTAATCGATTAAATACATGAAGAATTTGACTAGTTAATCGATGTAAATATGTTCAGTAAATCGGTTAAGATAATCGATTAAACATCTAAGTAAAAAGGTTATAAGTTTGGTGCTGAATCGTTTTGCTTCATAAGCTAATTCGACGCACTCTTATTTCCCTCAGTCGATTAAAGGATCATATATGTTTGTACTAAGTAGTTAAAGGTTGCAATGGATTATCCCCTTGGCTTAATTGTTTACCTAATCGATGTCCAGCTAATTGATTATGGACTTTGGAGGTGATAAAAAAATTATTCGAAGTGATAAAAATGTTGAATTATCATTTCTAGTGTAATAATAATCGATTACAACAATAGGTGATCGTTTACAAAGATAGAAGGTAATCCATTACGATAGTGACTGTAATCCATTACAAAAAGTGACAATCTGTCACTTTTATCACTTCCAATAGTTTTTAACAACTTTTAGAGCATAAGAATGATTTTCGAGCATAAGAATGATTTTAATATTTACCAACTGATTCTTATTACCTTGAAAGTGACAATCAGACGCTTTTATCACTTCGAAGGAAGTTGTTATTAATTGGAAGTTATTATTTTTATACTTTAACCGGTCATCTCAAGTTTGATTATAAGCATGTCACTTTTACTTGTGTACCTTGATAAGTGCTTTTACTGTTCATTCACTTAGTTGATTTGCCATTAGTTATATGCTAATTGTTCTTACATTTTCAGAAGTTTTGTCATCACTAAAAAAGGATAGATTGTTGTTTGACTAATCAATCCCTCTTTTTGTTCCTCTAATCGATTCAGTTTTGAACAAAGGCCAGTCGATTAGTAGACCATGTGTTAGTCTGATAATCGACTATGACAATTTCAAAAGTCCTGACATATATAAGGCAAAGCAATTCATGTTATACTAGATGTGATAAAAATGTTTGGGAAGTGATTCTTATTACATTACAATTGTTAATTGGTAAATAATTGCTACTAGAATTTATTATTGCTTCCCTCGAAGGATTTTCGCTTCTAGAAAAGTAGAGGTTATAAAAAATGGTTAACAAGTGATTCTCGTTACAATGGAAGTGACAATGCGATACTTTCGCACTTCCAAAAGTCTTTTTTTATCACTACCTCCCAAGTTCATCATCTTACTATTATCCCAATGGAAGTGATTCTCGTTACAATGGAAGTGACAATGCGATACTTGCGAAATCATAAACATACAAATAAAAAATTTGCTCATCATCTTACTATTATCCCACTCCACTTACTATTATACCATCATGACGAGTCGTTGGGACGGTCTATGCACTCGAAAGAATGTCGATGACCTATTGTTTGGGAGACTGACTTCCGATGATGTAAGCATCCTTAATTTTATAATGATAATGCCATTCTTGAGTTATTTTATCTAATAGATTTTATCCCTACCTCGACAGTTGGTTCATTGCGGGCAGACATTGTTGGCACAAGCAATGGAATCCTCCCCGTCCAGCTATCGCACCTGCATTTTCACCCCATGTTACATCGCCGGCTGACCTGTTCCACAAGCAGTCGATGTTCAAGAGTTCGGCGACATGTTTCGGTGACTGATATGTTCACAATTTTACATAAATAACATATGAAATTTACACACTTTGTTACCCATTGAATGAAAAAAATCACATGGAATGATAGATAAATCAATTGTGCGTTCAAACATATCAATTTTGTAAAATTCGAATTTCAAATATCATCATTCCATGGATTGAATAAGGGTAGCAATTTCATTCTCAAATAAGACTTTCTCGACAATTATTTAATATGCATTGATTGCCGCATGAACTTAACTGTTATTTTATGTGAATGCAGGACATGAACAAGCAAATGGCATAGTGGTTGGACTACCTGGATTTCAAGGAAGTGACCAAGGTTTAAATCTTGGAAGGAACAAGATTGTATTTCTTTTTGTCTTAAAAAGGGAACTACAAGCCAACTAAGAGAGAGAAGAGGGAATTTTGAAATTCAAATTTTAAAAATATTATTTTTTAAATTTGAATTTCAAAATCTCGAAAATAACATTTATTCTTCAATTTAAAATTCGAATTTTGAAATATCATTCTCCAAATTTAAATTTCAAATGTACATTCATGGAGAATCCTCTAATCAAGGGGGAGCTTAATGCAAGCAATTAAGGACCCATTTATTAGAAGATTTGAATTTCAAAATTTGAATTAAGAATCCTCCTCTATAAAAACCAAGAGAGTGGGAGAAAAGGACAACCTTGAATCTTGTTTTTGAAATTCTTATCTCAACTCCTGAATTTTCACAACTTTTGAAATTTTTAAACTCTCTCACCTCTTCCATCCAAATATCTCTCTCTCCCAATTTCTCTATCTCACTTTCTCCCTCTCTTTGCTACAGTACCCACGGGTACTGTAGTAGCCCCCTCTCTCTCTAGCTTTTGTTCTCTCTCTCTCTCTCTTTCGCTCTCTCTCTCTCTCTCTACATCTCTCTCAAACCAGCGGTTGTTAGGGCAAGAGGTGGACTCGAGGCACTGCAACTGATCACTGGAAGGAGTCCAGGACTGCCAAGAATCCGCGTGAAGGGCTACGACGGCTACAAACATCAGTTTTCTTTCTCCACCGCCTCTCTCTCTAGTTTTTTAGTTCCCCATGTTACATTGTATTTCAAAGATTTTCTGTAAACGTTTATTTATAAAAGTCATATTAATTTTTTATTTTCAATATCTCTGTAAAATTTCATGTAGTTCTGTTAACGAATGACAATAGCTCATTTGAAAAAAGTTATCTTTTCTCCATCTTTTTGTTCTACAAGTTTTATTTTTTATTCTGTTGACACTACTCAAACTTTATATTCTACTTTTAATTAGTATTTTAGAAGTAGTCTTAGTTCAGTAGAGGGTCTGATTAATCTTGTTTAGGACTTACAAGTTGAAAACCTTTGATTTTCATAGTCAGTCCGATTAATTTCAATTGTTATTTATTAAATCATCATGCTCCATCTTCTTTCTTCTCTATTTTTCCTCTAAAAAAATCAAAGATTTTCAACTTTAAAAATCTATTTCCCTGTGAATTCGACTCGGACTCACCATTGCTATTGTTAAAAATTCAATTTGAATGAGCCGAGTAATTTAGATTGTTAGCTTTGATTTTTAACGACACAATCTTAAGCTATCAATTTTTGGCGCCATTGTCGGGGATTTAGATTCTTAATTTTGATAATTTTGGGTTAATTTGTGTATATCCATACTCACATTTATTCTCTTCTTTTACAGGTACTTTGAAATTAAAAAAAAGGAAGGAGAAAAGGAACTTTGGTGAGTTTGTTCCAACTTATCAACTATTTTCTTTTTATTTTCGGATTTTAAAATTGTGATAGAATCCATTAACTAGAAGGAAAAAAAAAATCAGAAAACCAAAATAAATAAAAAAATCATTTCAAGATTAGAAATCAAACTATCATGTTTTAGGACATACATCATTTAGGAATGCATTAGTTTTCAATTTTTGTCATTTTAATTTATGTTGAAGAGTGCGGGAAGCAACGTGAGTTTCTCTCAAATGTACAAATAACATGTTCATGCATTGTCACTTCATTATTGCATAAAACAAACTTGATTGAATTGTGGTGTGCATTTCATTGATAAAATAATTTAAAAGTATCTTCATAACAAGATAAGGTGGGGATTTCATCATCCTTTCTTGGCCCACAAACCACAAACACTCCATCTTGCATTGTCCCAAGCCCAATAAAAATCAAATAGCAATTGCACCTAGGGTTCACACTATGATTGGACCGAGCTTTGAATTCACTTCTACTTTGGACAACGGTGTCTAGGCTAGAAGTTACAAAGGCAAACGCCTAAGTGGACAAATGGTTATTTAATTTGATCCCTATGAAAGTAGGGGGAGCCTCCCACTATCCCACCTCTTACCTGGCCGATTGATCTATTGTAGGGGTGATTCATAGTGAATTCTAGCCATTTTGTGAGAAATCTCATTTTTAAGTATAAGGTACACTTAGGTCATTAGGAATTTGTTGTTAACTTGTTTGTCTTTGCATAAATAAACATTAAAAAAAATATATAAAAATAAAAATAACAAAAACAACCATTCTCATCTCATCTTGGTCTAGTGTATGTTAGGTAGAAGATCTCAAAATCTAGAAATTATCAATCCAATTCAAGAAATTGAGAGATACCTACATCACCAAACAAATATTCAACATCAAATGGCTGGAAATAATCAACAAATGCCTAAACAAATGAAGGAATATTTCATTCCGCAGGACTATTATCCTTCATCTTGTGTCCAATTGCCTAATGTCCATACTAGCCATTATGAGATCAAGTCAAGTACCATCCAAATGCTCCCATCTTTCTATGGGAATACCAATGAAGATCCATATAAACATTTGGATGAATTCTTTGAGATTTGTTCAACCGTGAAAATTTAAGATTTCACGGGAAGATACCCTTCGACTTACGCTGTTCCCTTTCTCACTTAAGGACAAAGCCAAATATTGGCTTGGGACGATAGGGAAGCCCATTAGGACTTGGCCCGAAATGCAACAAGAATTCCTGAAAAAACTCTATCATATTGGGAGAACAAATGCCATGAGAAGGGCTATAACTGGATTCTCACAATTACCGGGAGAATGAATCCATGAATCTTGGGAATGATTGAAGGGATTGCTGAGAAAATGTCCACACCATGGATTGTCTAGATGGCAAATTGTGCAAGTATTCTATGAAGGTTTAGATGCACAATACAGGCAAATGGTAGATGCATCGTGCGGAGGAGTATTCATGAGCAAAAGTGAGGAAGAAGCTTATGATTTGTTTGGAATGTTAAGTGAAAATTCAATAAATCATGCCTCACTTTCATCATATGAAAGATCTGTGGGAACATTCAAACGGAGTGGAGTTTATGAAATAAGAAATATAGGAGGATTTGAACCTAGGTTGGATATCAATGCCTTGGCCCAAAAGTTGGATAAGGTGGACCTTCTGGCCCAACAAATGAGCAAAATAGATCTTATGGCCCAAAAGCTAGATCAAGTCCTAGCTTCAAATAATCAAGGATCTAATATCCATGCACAATCAAGACCATACTCAGAACCTTCTCCATCTTATCAAGAAGCGTGTAGTCTTTATGCCAGCCCAACTCATCATGTCAGTGAGTGTCCTACGGCGGCCCAATTGCCACCGTTCATCCAAGAACAAGTTCAAGCAGCCCAAGGTTATTCAAAGCCCAATCATGATCCATATTCTAACACCTACAACCCTGGCTGGAAGAATCATCCTAATTTTTCATGGAAACCTTAACAAGGCCAAGCTCCAAACCCACAAGCACAAAACATTCAGAATAGGGCTCATCAACAGAATTACTATCCAAATCAATCTTTTAATAAAAGCCAACCTATCCAATCCCAAGCTCAAGCTCATTATTTTCAGCCCAATAACAATTAGAATATATTCTCTCAACCTCCATATCAAATCCCACAACATCAGTCATCAAATCAAAATGATGACAAATTCAATATGCTGCAACAATTACTCATGAATCAACAACAACAATAACAACAACAATTGGTCATCTCTCAACAACAATCCATTTCAAAATTAGAAGCCCAATTGGGTCAAATGGCTGATACAACCATGAGGAGGGAAGTGAGACCATTACCAAGTCAACCCATTGCAAACTCGCGAAACTATCCTCCGGGTTTCCAACATCAACCAATCCTACCTAATCCTCAAGCCCAAATTCAAATGGGCTCAAATCTACCAAGAGGCCTACAGTTAGAAAATGCGAAAGCAATTTTGGCCTTAAGAAATGGTAAAGTCTTGCTGGATCCTTACCCAAATCAAGGATCTAGTCAGCCCAATCTTGAACAGAATGAAGAAGAAGATGAAGATGAGAATGAACAACCCAATACCAGTCAAGGAAAAGGAAAAATGGAGGAATGTCCTGAGAATTATAAACCAAAAATTCCTTTTTCACAAACTTTAGAGAATGACAAAGAGAAAAGAAAGCATCAAATCCAAGCAAAAAATGAACAGTTAATGGACTTATTTAAATAAGTCCACATTAACATACCATTGGTTAATGCAATCCAACATGTATCGGCCTATGCCAAATTTTTAAAAGAACTTTGTACTCATAAGAGAGAGCCCAAAACAAATCCTAAGAAGGTCTTTTTGTCTGAAGAAGTGAGTGCCATTTTGCTCAACTAATTGCCTAAAAAGATAAAAGATCCTGGAGCTCTACTTATCTCTTGTGTTATTGAAGTAACCACCTTTGATAAGGCACTATTGGACCTTAGAGCAAGTGTGAACCTGTTGCCCATCTTAGTTTTTGAAAAGTTTGGGATAGGAGAATCGAAACCAACTCCGATGATCCTATAATTGGCTGATAGATCTTTTAGGACACCAAAAGGAATGATGGAAGATGTCATTGTGAGGATTAATACTTGCTACTTCCCAGTTGATTTTGTCATCCTTGACATGGAGCTCGTTCAGCATCTGAGAAATAGTCCAATCATATTGGGCCGACCTTTTCTGGCTACTGCAAATTCCATCATTAATTGCAAATCTAGGTTAATGGACATCTCATTTGGGGATCACAAATTATCCCTCAATACTTTCAAAGCTTTTGGCCATATGCAGGATGGGGAAGATTGCTTTGCAATTGATGCGATTGATAACATTTTAGAAACATCCCCTTTGACCCAATTTGAAGAAGAAGAGGAGTTAATGGCCATATCAGATTTGAATAAGAAGGCCTGGCGGCCCAATAAGGTTGAGCCTCTACCTGAACTCAATCTAGAACCTACTCCTCCATCTCTCCGGGTTCCTCCTCAGTTGAAACTCAAACCTTTACCGAACTCTCTCAAATATGTCTTTTTGGGTCCGTCCGAGACTCTACCTGTGATCATAGCTGCGGATCTCAACCCTACCCAAGAAGAACAACTCATTGAAGTTCTTCGAACTCATAAAGAAGCCATAGGGTGGTCAGTAGCTGATTTGAAAGGAATAAGCCCAACTACATGCATGCATCATATTTATCTTGAAGATAATGCAAAACTTAGTAGAGAGATACAATGGAAATTGAATCCAATTATGATGGAAATGGTTAAGAAAGAAGTGGTGAAATGGCTAGATGCGGGTATCATATACCCAATATCTGATAGCAAGTGGGTAAGCCCAACCCAAGTAGTGCCAAAGAAGTTTGGCTTAACTGTGGTAACAAATGAAAAATGTGAAGAAATGCCCACTAGGCTAACCACGGGGTGGAGAGTTTGTATTGATTACATAAAATTGAATACAATGAGAAAGAAAGATCATTTCCCACTCCCGATTATTAATCAGATTTTGGAAAAGTTAGCGGGTCAGAAATATTTCTGTTTCTTAGATGGATATTCGAGATATAATTAAGTGGCTATCTACCTAGAAGATCAAGAGAAAACCACATTCACGTGCCCATTTGGCACATTTGCATTCCGAAGAATGCCATTTGGACTATGTAATGCACCAACAATTTTCCAAAGGTACATGTTGGCCATCTTTTTAGATATGGTAGGAGAATTCCTCGAAGTATTCATGGATGATTTTTCAATATTCAGGTATTCATTTGAAATTTGTCTAGGAAATTTGAAAAACGTACTTGAAAGATGCATAGAGACTAATTTGGTCCTAAGTTGGGAAAAGAGTCATTTCATGGTTAAAGAGGACATAGTTTTGGGCCATATAGTGTCTGGAAGAGGTATCGAAGTGGATAAAGCTAAGGTTAGCCTAATCTCCAATCTTCCTCCACCCACTTCGGTAAAGCAAATTCGATCATTCCTGGGCCATGCCGGCTTCTATCGCCGGTTTATTCAAAATTTCTCTCAAATTGCCCGACCATTAACCCTGCTCTTAGCCAAAGATGTCCCATTCCATATTGATGAAAAATGCTTGGAAACATTTAAATCTTGAAAAGAGGCTCTGACCAAAGCTCCCATTCTCCAATCACTTGATTAGTCTTTGCCTTTTGAGATAATGTGCGATGCTTCTGATTATGCTATGGGGGCAGTACTAGGACAAAGAATCAATAAAAAGCCTGTGATGATTTATTATGCAATCGAATTGTTAGCTGTTGTTTTTGTTCTGGAAAAATTTCGATCTTACCTTTTGGGGGCAAAAGTGATTATTTATTTTAATCACTCGGCATTAAAATACTTGTTGACCAAGAAAGATGCCAAACCAAGATTAATCAGATAGATCTTACTTCTTTAAGAATTAGATTTGGAAATTCGGGACAAAAAGAGATCTAAAAATGTGGTAGCTGATCTTCTATCCCGAATTCCCGTTTCGAATAATGAACCAATGAGAGATTCATTCCCTGGTAAACATCTCTTAGCCATTTCCCACACGTCACCACCATGGTTTGCACATATTGTGAATTTTAAGGTGACTGACCAAATTCCACAAGGATGGACAAGAAATGAAAAAGATAAATTCTTCTCTCAAGAGAAGTATTATTTTTGGGAAAACCCTGAACTCTTCAAAATTTGTCCAGATAAAATAATCCGTAGATGTGTGCCTGAAGAAGAATAACAAAGTATTTTGAACTTTTTCCACAACCTTGCTTGTGGAGGTCATTTCTCCGAAAAGAAAACCGCAGCAAAGGCTAGTCTTTGGAAAAGCCTGCCATCTCCCAGTGGAATTAGAACACAGAGCATATTAGGCTATCAAACAAGTCAACCTTGGCCTAGCCCAAGCTGGTTCACATAGAACCTTACAATTGAGTGAATTAGATGAAATGCGCAATGAAGCCTATGTGAATTCAAAAATCTATAAAGCTAAGACTAAAGCTTTTCATGACAAATATATTGTGAAGAAATCTTTCCATCATAATCAAAAAGTCTGGCTATTTAACTCAAGGTTGCATTTGTTTCCTAGGAAATTGAAATCAAGATGGGATGGGCTATTCTTGGTAATTAAAGCTTTTGACCATAGTGCGGTCAAGATCATGGATCCAAAAAATGGACAGACATTTACTGTTCATGGGCAACGCTTAAAACCTTACATTGAAAACCTTCAAAATTGTCCATTGGAATCCATGCAGCTAAGTGATCCAAAATAAACATGCTTTCGTCGGACTGAAGATATTAAACTTAGCGCTTATTGGGAGGCAACCCAACTTTCTCATTTTTATTCTAATTCTTTTCTTCCCTTTTTAGGAGACTGAGATCATACACATTGGTGAACATGGAGAAGCCCCCTCATACCTCAGGTTGTACCTTTCCTCATTATAAATTTCATGTTAATAATTCTTTCCATTACTATGCCATTGAGGACAATGTCATTCAAGTTGGGGGGATAATTATAATGCATATTGAATAATCGTTTAAAATGAACAAAATTTTTGAATTTTTTTTTTTCATTTTTCACACAAAATTTTCAAAAATTGCTTCATTTTCACACTCCAACAGAAATTCTTATCTATCATGCTTCATCTAAAGAGTCTTAATCTATATTGAGCTAGGAAATTGAGTAAAAGTTTGAATTAACCCCCCTATCCACAAAGAGTCACGACGGGATGATTTTCACACACACATACGGTAACTTGGAAAGAGTGGAAGATCTTGTAAGTGTAGAGTTGCTGGAATTGACCCGAAGTGTAGAATTACCCATTCTGTTTTTACTTTTAGGTCAAACGAATGGAAAGTTAGGATTTTTAATAGGAGATCAAACCACTTAACATTTTAAAGATACGGTTACTTCGAAAAAGGACAATCAAAAGTATGAAAATCAAATAAATATGCTTCAAAAGAGTCAAAGGAAGGACGGTGGCAAAAAGTACGCACCTCCCCTCAGACAAAAATAAAGAGGGTGGTAAAAAGTACGCACTCTCAAAGCGCAACCAAATGAAAAAAAAAAAAAAAACAATCGTGCTAATTTAAAAAAGTCCTTCACAACAAAATAAGACCAAATCCTAAAAAGTGTTGAGTTGGTGTGAGAACCGAAAAGCGGGCCTAGCCAATTAATCCGGAGATCTCTTTTTCTTTTCTCTCCCCTGGGTAGTTCTTCACCAAAGGTTAGCGAAGGCAACGATATATCAAACAGGATATAAATGAACTCCAAGCACCTCAAATGATATGCACAATCACCTGTCCTGATTCCAAGTATAGTGGGCGGGAGAACAAAAACTTGAATTCAAATTGCCTACCATTTGCAATAGATATTGTAAGGACTGAGGTTTTCGGATTCAGTTTTCGAGGTCGGACCCTGTAGTTCAGGCCCTAGTGGGGCTGAGACTCTGTTCTGTTTCGCGTCTCGTGGGCTCGACGCGGTTTAAACGGCGTCCAGCATTGCAAACTCGTTTTAGTTTGTGCCACGTGGGTGCCACGTGGGCTGGCTTTGGGCCGCGAGAATACGGCCATGTTGTGTCGTTTGAATGGCGTCCGCGAGGGACGACGCCTTTCAGATTGCGACCCTGGGTTGTCAGTGTACGGCGCCAGTCTTGTCGTCTGAACGGCGTCTTGGATGTACGACGCGTTTCAGAGTTCTGTCAGAGCGGCCGGTCATGTCGACTGATAGGCGTCCGTACATCTCGACGCGTTTTAGCCAGTTTCTGGTTACCCCGCGGACCTTCCCTCCTTTCCCTCATTCTCACCCTCACACTCTCTCTCCTCACCCTCTCCACCCTCCGACTCTCCCCACTCTTCCCCTTCCTTTTTCCCCTTCTTCCTCTTCCACCTCTCCACCTCTCACTACTGCCACCACCACTTTCTTCGCGGCGTTCTATTCTCCGGACGGCGGCCGACGTCTCGGTGGAGTGGCGGCGTCCTCGGAGTACCGGCGGCGGTTTACGGTGCGACGGTTTGGCGGCGGAGCCAGGAGGAGTTTAAGAATCGGTAGGGTGACGATTCCCGTAGTGTTTTATTCTAAAACCATGTTCTCCCGCTTGAAGCATGCTACGGATCTGTGGTTTTTGGGTAGAATGAGCATGTTAGGGGCTTTTTCTTGATGGGAATGGGAGTTTCTATGAATGTGGTTTTGTGATGGTTTAGATTGCCCCTCTTCCTCCTCCGTTTGGTTTGATTTTTAGGGCATTTGGGGGTGAAAAGGGAGCCCTCGGGCTGGGGACAGAACTCGGCTTCTGGCGCTAAAAGACGTCATGTATGGACGACGCCTTTTCGAAGGACGTCGGGACATCATGACGCCTTTTAGGCAGAAATCGTTCCACCGAGTCTCTGTCAGTTCGGAGAATCTGACGCTAAAAGACGTCATGTATGGACGACGCCTTTTAGAAGGACGTCGGGCCATCATGACGCCATTTAGGTAGGAAATTACCCCGACTTAGGTCTCTGCAATCTCGGTATTTGTTGTGAAAGGCGTCTGAGGACGCAGACGCCTTTTGAAAAGGCGGCTTCCCAAGATGACGCGTTTTAGGCCAGGTTCTGAGGTCGAGATTTTATGAACCAGTTTAGGATGCTTGAATAGCGTCGGCCTTGGGCGACGCGATTCAAGACAGAACCACACTAATCCATGCCAGTAAAATGTATTTACACTATTAGATAGTCGGTTAAATGTATGCCTTAAATCTACTCGATAATGATGGATTTATTCGTGACCGGATCACACTGTACCGTGTTTTGTGTTACTGTGGACCTAGAGTGACAGTTGTAGCGCTTTATCATCCTGTGCTGGTGTGGGTGGAGCACAGCGCCGGTAGGAGCAGTGGCGGGGTGACGCCTTGTAACGACCCGCCATCCTATGACCGGGGACCCGGTCACTAAATGGATGTCGGCCCATTAACTACGGGCTCACACCCGGATCTCACACAACACATCTGGAGGAGTAAGTGCTAAACAGTGCTAAATATAACAATCTCACGGACTACAAAGGTAAACAAGTGCGCAGGGAAAGTAACAATGTCCGTATACAGTCCAACAATAATTACATGTCCAACAATTAAATAAGTACAGGCAGAAAGAAAGTACAACAACATCGGGGCATACCCCGGAACTAAGACAGCTGCTGGTCCGCACACCAAGAAGACACCACGCAACCGCTGCGCCTCAAAGTCCACACCTGAAACCGCAGGGAGTGAGCCACACCAGAACTGGGCTCAGTAGGGATCATCCGATCCCCTGCCTCCCACTCACACACCCACAAGTGAAGCAACAGAATATATAGAACAGTCAAGTAAAGCAGTAAACACAACAGGCAACCCCGGTACGAAACGTACGACAGACAGTGTAGCAGGAACAACGCTGAGTAACCCGAAGAACCCAACACAGAGTCACGTCTCACGACCGAAGTCCACAAGGCGACTAAACCACACAGTCGACCGAAGTCAAACGTCGCCTCCCAACACTACCACCACTGCTCACGCCTGTCCACCCCTACAGTGTTCCGGGGCACTGTAGGGTGAGGCAGTGAGCTAAACTAGGACTAGCTGGACTCAGTGTACAGCCACTGCCAGCTACGTGTGCACACAAGCAGTCTAGACTACTGTCCTACCACCTGATTGCCTCCACGCTAGGCCTCAGCGCTTTCCTGGAGGGTCCTGGGGACCGGGAACCCCCGTCAAGCCGCAGCTATAGGAACTACCCGCAGACCCAACTCTCCCGGGCTGCATCAGGCCAAGGGCTAAAGGTACCACTCGTAACCCTGATCAAAGGTCACATCAGGCCCATTGGCTAAAGGGTAAACCAACTCCCACCAGTAAAACCACCAGCTCCACAGCAAGAGACACGCCGGAAGCCGTCACAACAAGCAAGGGAAACCCCGACCCGCTGAGACCAAACAGCAACCCCTCGGATAGCACACTAGCTACTCCGGCCCGCCGGCTCAAGGTGGTTCTGCTTCCCCCTCAGCTAAAGGTAAAACACCACGAGCACCCCTCCTCACAGACACCATGACCCTGTCCCCACCGGTCCATGGTGACATCGGAAACCATTGTCACATCGATCCACAGTCGTATGATCACACACACACATATAACATGCTGTCAATCCATTCGCACAGTAAACCCCAGTCTCAACGTACAGTTAAAGCACATACACACCCACAGATGATGAAATCCCAGTCATGCAGAAGTTCTCAGTCTCAGTATATAACTCAAAGCATGCATTAGAACCATCCCACCGTGAAACATACATCAAAATACCCCAAGTAAACCATTCCTGGCTTGAATCGCGTCGACCGAGGTCGACGCCATTCAAGCCCCACAGACGGGTTTATTAAAAGACCAGAATAACGCTTAAAACGCGTCCACCGATGAAGTCGCCTATTAAAACGCGTCTGGATGGCCCGACGCCATTCAACCCCGAAATCCAGAATACAGAACCATTAAGCGGGGGCAAATCCTGCCTAAATGGCGTCATGGTGACTCGACGTCCTTCAGAAAGGCGTCGATCACCCATGACGTCATTTAGCCCAGCACCCCTAACCTCTGAAACTCGAACAGGGGGATTTCTGCCCTGAAACGCGCCGTACTTAACCGACGTCCTTCTAAAAGACGTCGACCAGGGACGACGCCTTTCAGCGCCAGGAACCAGGTTCCCTGGTTCGAACCGAGGGTTCCTCCCTTGAACCCCAAGCACCCCGAAAACCCCAAAACAAGAGGGAGAGGAAGGAGAACTCAACTACCACATGCATACGCCGAATCCTACGATCACAAGCACGCCAATTCCCACAAGAAAACCCCCTAAACATGCTCATTCTAGCCCCAAATACATCACGTCACGCCGAGAATCACACGAACGTCACAAGCGAGGTTCGTCCCCCTACTGGTTCTTGAACTCCGCCAAGCTCCGTGCCGCCGTCCCGCCGCACCGCACACCGCCGCCGGTACCCTCGAGGACGCCGCCACTCCGCCGGGACGTCGGCCGCCGTCCGGAGAAGGGAACGCCGCGAAGGAAGTGGTGGAGGTAGAGGTGAGAGGTAGGGAAGCTATGGAGTGGTTGGAAGAGGAAGAAGAGGAAGGGAGGGGAGGAAGATCGCCGAAGACGGCGGAGGGGGTGAGGAGAGAGAGAGGGAGGTGAGAAATGAGGGAAAGAAGGGAGGGCTCGCGGGGTCATTCAGAAACCAGCTAAAACGCGTCGATCGAGGCAGACGCCTATCAGTCTGACAGGACAGCCGTACTGACACCGCTCTGAAACGCGTCGACCACCGTGGACGCCGTTCAGACGATGTGACAGGCCGTACTGACAACGTTCTGGCGCCATGCCCTGACATCGCAGATGTCGCAGTCTGAAACGCGTCGACCCACCTGGACGCCGTTCAGACAAATCTGACAGGGCCGTACTCTCGCGGCCCGAAAACCCGCCCACGTGGCGCACCCGTGGCACAACAACCAGGAACCTAAATGGCGTCCACGCACCCTGACGCCTTTTGAAAGGCGTCGACGAGAGCTGACGCCATTCAGCCAGAAATCACAAGACCCCACAGGGTCCAAACCAGGGGATCCGGCCCGATCCCGACCCGAACACAGAACCCGAAATCTCGGTCATTACACGCCTAGTGAGAGAGGGTCGCCTGGTGAACCCCGGGGTTAGCTAGTACCGGTCTCGGAGTGGTACCTGTGGAGTGTCACTCGTGCTGGGGGAAGGAGTAACCACCTGAGCCAGTTGGGCTGGAGTAGCTAGCGTGCTATCCGAGGGGTTACTGTTTAGTCTCAACGGGTCAGTGTTTCCCACTTTCGTTGTGTGGTTGACGTGTTTTGAGGAAATGCTGATTACGGGTTCCCTGATAAATTAGAATTATGCATGTTAATTATACTTCGAATGCATGTGATTCATGTTGAGATTTAGGTGTAGTGGTACTGCTTTACTTGGTTACTATATCTCCGCTGTACTTTGCACTTGTGGGTGTGTGTGTGTGGGCAGTGGGGATCGAAGGATCCCTACTGAGTCTTTTCGATGAGACTCACCCCTGCGGTTTTCAGGTGAGGACTCTAGGCAGACTTAGCGAGGGGTGTGCGGCTGTGTGTTGAGCGCCGCCAGCTGTTGTTCCGGGGTATGCCCCGACGTAGTTGTTATCTTTATTTCTTGCCTGTATGCTTAATTATTCATTTTCTGTTGGAGTATGTAATTATTTGCTGTATCGAGTCGCATTGTAATAACTTTTAATTTCTGCACTTTCCTTTCAATTCAATGCGATGTGAATGTTTAGCTTAGTTTATTATTTATTTCCCAGACTTACTTAGATCCTGGTTTGGTTCCAAATTAATGATTCGGTACCCATTTAGTAATCGGATCCCTGATTATAGGGTGGCGGGTCATTACAGATATCCTCTAAAATGAAGTTTGAGTCTTTTTACTAATCATGGTAGTCCTAATTTTTCAAATTATTGCATTGCTAAGCGACTAGCAATAATTAAGTTGGGGGATGTAATAAGTTCACAATTTTACATAAATAACAGATGAAATTTACGTACTTTGCTACCAATTCAATGAACAAAATCACATGGAATGATAGATAAATCAATTGTGCGTTCAAACATATCAATTTTGTAAAATTCGAATTTCAAATATCATCATTCCATGTATTGAATAATGGTAACAATTTCATTTTCAAATAAGACTTTCTCGACAATTATTTAATGTGTATTGATTGCGGCATGAACTTAACCATTATTTATGTGAATGCAGGACATGAACAAGCAAATGGTATAATGGTTGGACTATTTGGATTTCAAAGAAGTGACTAAAGTTCAAATCCTGAAAGGAACAAGATTATATTTCTTTTTGTCTTAAAATGGGAACTACAAGCCAACTAAGAGAGAGAAGAGAGAATTTCGGAATTTAAATTTCAAAAATATTATTTTTTAAATTTGAATATGAAAATCTCGAAAATAATATTTATTCTTCAATTCAAAATTCAAATTTTGAAATATCCCTCCCTAAATTTAAATTTCAAATATGCATTCATGGAGAATCCTCTAATCAAGGGGGAGTTTAATGCAAGCAATTAAGGACCCATTTATTAGAAGATTTGAATTTCAAAATTTAAATTAAGAATCCTCCTCTATAAAAATCAAGAGAGTGGGAGAAAAGGACAACCTTGAATCTTGCCTGAATTTTCACAACTTTTGAAATTATAAACTCTCTCACCCCTTCCATCCAAATTTCTCTCTCCCAATTTCTCTCTCTCACTTTCTCCCTCTCTTTGCTACAGTACCCGTGGGTACTGTAGCAGCTCCCTCGCTCTAGCTTTTGTTTTCTCTCTCTCTCTCTCTCTACATCTCTCTCAAACCAACGGCTGTTAGGGCAAGAGGTGGACTCGAGGCACTGCAATTAACCACCATAAGGAGTCCAGGGCTATCAAGGATCCGCGTAAAGGGCTACGACGGCTACAAACATCAATTTTCTCTCTCCACCGCCTCTCTCTCTAGTTTTTTAGTTTCCCGTGTTACATTGTATTTAGAAAATTTTCTGTAAAACTTTCCTTATGAAAGTCATGTTAATTTTTGATTTTCAATGTCTCTTTAAAATTTCATATAGTTCTGTTAACGAATGATAGTAGCTCCTTTGAAAAAAGTTATCTTTTCTCCCTCTTTTTGTTTTACAACTTTTATTTTTTCTTCTGTTGACACTACTGAAAATTTATATTCTACTTCTAATTCATATTTTAGAGGTAGTCTTAGTTCAGTAGATGGTCTGATTATGCTCGTTTAGGGGTGCTCCTTTTGTGAGTTCATAGTAAGTCCGATTAGTTTCAATTGTTATTTATTAAATCATCATGCTCCATCTTCTTTCTTCTTTATTTTTCCTCTAAAAAATACAAAGTTTTCAATTTTAAAAATCTATTTCCATGTGGATTCGACTCGGACTCATCATCGCTATTGTTAAAAATTCAATTTGAATGAGCCGATTAATTTAGATTGTTAACTTTGATTTTTAAGGACATAATCTTAAGCTATCAGTTTTTGATTGATCGTTCGAAATTATGTGTCATTAAGTATATTCAAACATCAATCTTAAAATTCTAATATCCACATATAATTATTTGAAAAATAGCAAGTGGTGAGATTGAATCGAATCCACAGGGAAATAGAGTTTTAAAGTTGAAAATCTTGAGTTTTAGAGGAAAAACAGAGAAGGAAGAAGAGGGAGCATGATGATTTGATTTGTTAAGAATTGAAATTAACCGGACTTAATATGAATTCACAAAAGGAGCACCCCTAAACGAGCATAATCAGATCATTTACTGAACTAAGATTACCTCTAAAATACTAATTAAAAGTAGAATATAAAGTTTGAGTAGTGTCAACAAAAGAAAAAATAAAAGTTGTAGAACAAAAAGAGGGAGAAAAGATAACGTTTTTCAAAGGAGCTACTGTCATTCGTTAACAGAACTATATGAAAGTTTACAAAGATATTTAAAATAAAAAATTAACATGAATTTTAGAAGGAAAGTTTTATAGAAAATGTTCGAAATACAATGTAACATGGGGAACTCAAAAATTAAAGAAAGAGGCGGTGGAGAGAGAAGATTGATGTTTGTAGCCGTCGTAGCCCTTCACGCGGATCTTGGGCAGCCCTGGACTCCTTCCAGTGGTCGGTTGCAGTGCCTCGAGTCCACCTCTTGCCCTAACAGCTGCTGGTTTGAGAGAGATGTAGAGAGAGAGAGAGAGAACAAAAGCTAGAGAGAGAGGGGGCTGCTATAGTACCCACGGGTACTGTAGCAAAGAGAGGGAGAAAGTGAGAGAGAGAAATTGGAAGAGAGAGATATTTGGATGGAAGGGGTAAGAGAGTTTAAAATTTCAAAAGTTGTGAAAATTCAGAGTTGAGAGTAAGAATTTCAAAAGCAAGATTCAAGGTTGTCCTTTTCTCCCACTCTCTTAGTTTTTATAGAGGAGGATTCTTAATTTAAATTTTGAAATTCAAATCTTCTAATAAATGGATCCTTAATTGCTTGCATTAAGCTCCCCCTTGATTAGAGGATTCTCCATAAATGCATATTTAAAATTTAAATTTGGAGAGGGATATTTCAAAATTCGAATTTTAAATTGAAGAATAAATGTTCTTTTCGAGATTTTGAAATTTAAATTTAAAAAATAATATTTTTGAATTTTAAATTCCGAAATTTTCTCTTCTCTCTCTTAGTTGGCTTGTAGTTCCCTTTTTAAGACAAAAAGAAATACAATCTTGTTCCTTCCAAGATTTTAACCCTGGTAACTTCCTTAAAATCTAGGTAGTCTAACTACTATGTCATTTGCTTGTTCATGTCCTGTATTCACATAAAATAACAGTTAAGTTCATACGGCAATCAATGCACATTAAATAATTATCGAGAAAGTCTTATTTGAAAATGAAATTGCTATCCTTATTCAATCCATGGAATGATGATATTTGAAATTCGAATTTTACAGAATTGATATGTTTGAACGTACACTTGATTTATCCGTCATTCCATGTGATTTTGTTCATTGAATTGGTAGCAAGGTGTGTAAATTTCATCTGTTATTTATGTAAAATTGTGAACTTATCAGTGACCAAGTGCCTAAGTGGAAGGAAGTGGAAACCTTATATGGGACCGTCGATTTTGGCTTTTGCATCATCCATTTGAGAAAGCATTGGCATCTGCTAGCAGTGGACTTTAAGCAGTGCCAATTTATTTCCTACAACCCCATCAAGGACATTGCTACATATGATGTAGATGCCAGAAGGTTAACAAAAATCTTGACGGTGTTCTTCGAGATTTGGCGGAGAGTCACCGACATGGCTGGATGGCAGCTCGTGTTTGATCAGGAG
This sequence comes from Zantedeschia hybrid cultivar, assembly GCA_030544215.1. Lineage (NCBI taxonomy): Eukaryota > Viridiplantae > Streptophyta > Magnoliopsida > Alismatales > Araceae > Zantedeschia > Zantedeschia hybrid cultivar. Next base: position 26,062,798 of record JARZZO010000012.1, read on the forward strand.
TGTCCATCTCAGCCATCAACTGTAAGAACCCACAAAAATTATTACATGAAAAGTTTAATCATAATTTTAAGAATTTTATGATACAATTAGATGGTAATAAGTTTGGCCAACATATACACAATTATGAGAACATGACATATTTATAAATTTCTAAAAAGCGTAAATGCAATTATGAAAAGTTTGAGGATAACAATGTGATTGATGATTTTTAGAAAGTCTTAAGTATAATTTTCTAAGATTTCTAGATGCATCCTCAAATCACTAAAAGAAATTAAATTCAGTGAAGAAGTGTTGAATGAAGATATAAAGCCAATTATAGAAAATATAGGGACTTAAATGTAATAAGTACTAAAGGATAAGGATATTAGTAGGGTAATAGATAAAGGATACTGCTAAAAGATGAGAAAACTGGTAAGGTTTCTTAGTCCTTAAACAACTTCCATGCCACCTCACTAGACACTTGTCCCAATCCAAGTAAATCTTATCATAAAGGGACACTTGTCCCAATCTAGGTAATCCTTATCCTAAAGGGACACATGTCCCAAATCTAAGTAGAGGTGATCCTTATCTTAAAATGGACACTTGTCCCAATCTTAAGGCTTGCCCACCTCTTTAAATGAGAGGGTGGTCTTCCCATCCCCCTCCTTCTTCTCCAATGCCAACTTGAGAGAGAGAGAGAGAGAGAGAGAGAGAGAGAGAGAGAGAGAGAGAGAGAGAGAGAGAGAGAGAGGAAGAAAGACAAAGAGGGAGAGTGAGGGAGAAGTTTAAGCAATAAAGGTTGCTGCTGCATCAAGGGAATCCACGAGTCGTCCAAGCTTGGCTGAAGACAGAAGAAGATGCCTAAAGTTGGGTAGCAAAACAGGTTTTAGCAGACCTTATTGTCTTATCGCAAGAGGTAGGCAGATAATTTCCTAATCATGATCTAGTTTTTATGTATATATATATATATATATATATATATATATATATATATATATATATATAGTTTTTTTTTTCTTTGATTTAAGATTCTTCAAAATTAATTCCAAATATACTAAAAAGGCTCATTCCGTCCAGTTAACCCTCAGTTTGAGATTTCTCTTGCATGTCCGATCTTGATCCTTTGATCTACCTTAAGAATTCATATTTTGATCTCTTTGATCTATATAATATGTAAATTTGCACTCTTAATACATAATGTACACTAATACAGTACTTTACACGATACTGTGACTAAAGTAACACGAGCCTATTTCGCTAAGTTCCACAAGGAAATCCCATTATCATTGCTTCCTTCATCTTCGTAAGATGTGTAAAGTTTGAATATATAATAATACATCACGGACAGTGCCATCGTAAGGAGGGTTTTTGGGCCGAACTCGCAAGCATTCACGCGGAAGGTCAGAACCCGTGGGCATCAGGTATACGGATGGGGTATTCGCGGTTCTGCGTAGTAGCCAAGACCTTAGCACTTCATGCCTAGGTGCTTTGGTATATATTAGTCAGTAGGTACTCTTTATGTCGTGGTTTGAATGCATGTCCGGTGTACTCAAGTGAAAATATAATCACTTATTCGATCAACCACATCTTTATTTGCTAAACCGTGCCATCCTCTGATTTACTTTCTAAACAAGCTTAGTTCTCTTTAATTTAATAATCATGTCCTATTAGCCTTTGGATCATAAACATATGAATAAGATAATATGCTAGTCATGTGAGGATTTGATATGTTCTATGTAAACCTCTTGTGACAGAGGTTATGTGTTTGTTTGATGCACTGGCTAGAGAATTATGAATATGAACTATGAATCTGATACTAGACTCTTTGATAAGTTTCTATGAGCCTTGAACATTCGACTAAGAATATGTTCATGCAACAAGTTTTATATCATCTGTTTACCATGCTATATGTAGAATTTGATCTAATCATATGCTTAGAGTTTATGTATCATTCGATTTTTAAAGTTATTATATGATATGTCATGTGTGGGGATTTGAAGTCTACTGAGTGGTGGACTCATAAATTCAACTAACATTTTTCAGGAGAAAACGATCCGAAGTCTGCCTAAGTGAAGAATTGGAAGAAGGGACCTTCGGAAGAATTTTTGTTGTCCAATTAAACTTTTGTTTTCAATTCAGGAGATCAAATGTAATAGGTCTTTTAAGAGCCATCTATTATGAGTCGAGAGTTTTGATAGTTGTTTATTCCAATAGCTCTCAGTGATGGCATGTAATTTGAACCTATTTGGTAATGGAGATGGTAAAGACACTTATTGAATAATTGCCTTGTAGATTGTCTTATCTCTCATATCCATGTCCTATGAGTTGTACACTCGGAGTCCGAAGTAAGTTGGTGCACTGACCCGGATCTTCGGGGGCGTGACATCAACGTCAAATACATTGAGTATCCGTCAAAATAATGGTGACCTCCCAGCCGCGATTTCACCCAAGACGATGTACGGCGGCACTTTAGGGGCTAGCTAGCTACCAAAATCATTTTAGAGGGCAATGCACAAAAGTGCAGATAATGTTTCGGGGTTCCCTGCAAACATATTCTTATGTCCATTGATAATTTTCTCCTCTTTTTTCATTTTCGAAGATGCAGAGTTTCCTGATTACTAAGTCCTAATTTTTTATAGTGTATGATGTGAATATTTCATTAGGAGGTAATGATAAACCCAGAGTAAGTGATTATTTCCTTGTCTATGTGATTAGAAACTCACAGGAAGTGATTATTTCGTGTGTATGCAATTAATCATAAACGCATCGGAAGTGATCAATTTGCAACATGGATTTGTTATATTATATACGAAGTGTTTATAAATGTATAGGAGTGATTAGTTCCTGTGGAATGTGATTAATCTATTTTAGAAGAGTTTGTTTTTTGCAAGGGTGTCATTAATTTCCATAGGATGCGATTAATTTATTTAAGAAGTGATTATTTTTGTAGGATGTGATTTTTTAATGTGGGATGTGATTAATTTGCCCAAGAGCTAAATATTTTTTAAGCAATTGATTTTTTTACCTAAGATATGATTAATTTGCAGAAGGAAGTGCTTATTTCCCTAGCATTCTAATCGATTAAATACATGAAGAATTCAACTAGTTATTCGATATAAATATGTTTAGTAAATCAGTTAAGATAATCGATTAAACATTTAAGTAAAAAAGTTATAAGTTTGGTGTTGAATCGATTTGCTTCATAAGCTAATTTTTGAACTCTTATTTCCTCAGTCGACTAAAGGATCACATATGTATGTGCTAAGGAGTTAAAGGTTGTAATGGATTATCCCCTTGGCTTAATTGTTTACCTAATCAATGTCCAGCTAATTGATTATAGATTTTGGAGGTGATAAAAATAAATATTCTAAGTGATAAAAATGTTGAATTATCATTTCTAGTGTAATAATAATCGATTACAACAATAGGTGATCGTTTACAAGAACAGAAGGTAATCCATTACGATAGTGACTGTAATCCATTACAAGAAGTGACAATCTGACACTTTTATCACTTCCAATAGTTTTTAACAAGTTCTAGAGCTCAAGAATGATTTTAGTATTGACCAAGTGATTCTTATTACCTTGGAAGTGACAATCATACACTTACTATCACTTCCGAGGAAGTTGTTATTAATTGGAAGTGAATATTTTTATACTTTAACTGATCATCTCAAGTTTGTTTATAAGCATGTCACTTTTACTTGTGTACCTTGATCAGTGCTTTTACTATTTATTTACTTAGTTGATTTGCCATTAGTTATATGCTATTTGTTCTTACATTTTCAAAAATTTTGTCATCATTAAAAAATGAGAGATTATTGTTCGACTAATCAATCCCTCTTTTTATTCCTCTAATCGATTCAGTTTTGAATAAAGGCCAGTCGATTAGTAGACCATGTGTTAGTTTGATAATCGACTATGCCAATTTCAAAAGTCCTGACATATATAAGGCAAAGCAATTCATGTTATACTAGATGTGATAAAAATGTTTGGGAAGTGATTCTTATTACATTACGATTGTTAATTCGGTAAATAATTGCTACCAAAATTTATTATTGCTTCCCTTGAAGGATTTTCGCTTCCAGAAGAGTAGAGGTTATAAAAAATGGTTAAGAAGTGATTCTTGTTACAATGGAAGTGACCATGCGATACTTTTCTCACTTCCAAAAGTCTTTTTTTATCATTGCATCCCAAGTTCAACTCACATGTGTAATCGATTTAAAATGACATGGGTAACCGATTTAACATATCTGAAAATTCGAGTTCAAGATCCAAAATATCACAGGTAATCGATTTCCCGAGTTTTGTAATCGATTAGCCTTTAGCATTTATTGTTCTATTCAATTACTTGTCCGTCCACCAGTCGGTTATCCTTCCCTTCTTGTAGTCGATTGCAAGGTATTACATTTTTCCTCAAACCAAAGTTGCGAGGATCCGTCCCACATTACATTTTTAGAAGTGATAAAAGTATCCGATTATCACTTCTTGTAATCAATTACCTTTTGTTCTTGTACCGATTACCTCATGATAATTTGACACTTTTATTACTTATAGACCACTAGAATGGATTCTTATTTCACTAGAAGTGACAATGGGAGACTTTTATGCACTTCTTGTGCTCTGCAAATGATAAAAAACCTGTAGAATTGATAAAAGCGTCGAATTATCACTTCTTATGTAATATGAATCCCATCCTAAGTATTTCCATCTCTGTCAGCACTCCGGAGCAAACGATAACACAACTTTTAGATTATCTGAAAACTTGTAGTGTTCTGGAAGTGATAATACTGGATAGGAGGTGATAGAATAACCTCTGATGTAGCTGATAGAAGTCTCCCATTTAACTTCCAGTATAATAAAAACCAATTATAGTTTTCACGAGTCTAAAAATCTTTGGATGTCATAAAAGCATCGCATTAACACTTCAAAGGTGATAAGAATCGACTTCATATTCATTTAAATGTCCGTCCTATGCTCTGGAAGTGCAACAAGAATTACTTCTCAGAAATAATGAGAAGTGTATAAATTATTACTTTTTTATAAAAAATAACCCCTCAAAAACAAATATCACTCTGTGTACACCATAATTACTCAAAAATAAAAAAATAGAGCCGACTGAAGATAATTACATCCCTTGATCAGAACCGCCCTCGTCCACATCCCTTCGAGCCATGCGAGGAAGTCCATCGGGGAGGAATGGCATCATGCCGCCTAAAAAGACAGATATCCCCTTGTCGATTCGAATTAAGCGGAAGTTGGCACCCTTGCTCTTCCCCACGCCTTCATCATCCCTTCAGTTCCTCGCAGTCCTCTCTCTCTTGCATTCTCTTCCCTCATCTTCCTCGGCTCGCTCTTCACTTATCTGTCGAGTTCACTTCCCTCCTTCGTACTGTGCCTCTACAACTGCACGCAAGTAAGGAAGCGGACTGTCTTTGTTGCGATGTCAGCAAACAAGAGGAAGAGGTGTTGTACTTGCTCTTGTTAGGGATTTTAGGAATACCTGGAGCGGAAGCCATCCCTAACGCAGAGGAAGACGACGCCGGAGTCGATCCCCACGCGCAGCGAACCTCGAACAAGAACACACGAACCCCGGACGAGGAGACGGTGTAGCCCTGGCACTGTCTCCACTGGTTTCCTCTCTCTATTTGTCTTGATGCATATAACCTAATGGGGAGTCACAGGCTTCTTTTATAGAGAGGAGGGACCAGTCCCGTTCTAACTACTAACAGGATCCTACCCATTACAGGATCCTCATTGGAAACCTAATGGGTTAAGCCCAATAACCTATTCCATTAATTGGATGCCTAATGTTGTGCAAGTGTGCAGCCCAGTAATACAAGTGGACCACTAATATTGGGTAAAAATTCAACATTCTCCCACTTGGTCCAACTTGTCTTAAGCACATCAAATCTTCCTTTGAAAACATACTTATAGTATAAATATATATAGTTTTGAGAGGACTCTTGAAGATCTGACATCATGGGCATTCACCTGAAGAGAGAACCACGATATGCGTGCGCACGATAAAACAAAACTACACACCATTCTAATTAACAGAATCTTAAAGGTTCAAGAACAGTAAATCAAATGACATGAGTCATGGCGGCAAATGCATTCAATTACACACCTCCTTCCATGTACCATAATGCCACCAACTTACTATAATTGAACACCAAAAATGGAACTGTAGATAAACTCAAACATAATGTTTATCCATTGGTCACCACTTAAGCATACAATCTGCCATCTATAATCTATAACTAACATGTATACAAAACAAAATGGAAAAGGCAGAAAGTAATAGAAGAATCACAACATATCGAGAGAACTGACAAGACCCATCCGAATCACATGACTACAAAACGTGCTAACAAGTAGTCCTTTCGTGAGTGGGTCAGCAACCATAAGATCCGTCCCAATATGTTCTATAGTCACTTCTTGATTCTTCACTTTGTCTCTAAGAGCAAAATACTTAATGTCTAAGGCTCTACCACCTTTGGACGCCTTATTGTTCTTAGAGAAGAAGACCGCAGCGGAATTATCACAATATATCCTGATAGGTCTGGAGACGAAATCAATAAATGATAGACCTGTGAGCAGATTCCGCAACTGGATGGCCTGTGCACTAGCCTCAAAACAAGCAATGAACTCAGCTGCCATCGTGGAAGCCACTGTAATACTATACTTCTCACTGCACCAAGTGATAGCTCCTCCTGCTAGGAGGAAGATGTATCCTGTAGTGGACTTCCTCGAAACGAGACAGCCGCCAAAATCAGCATCAGAATAAGCAACGACCTCTAACTGATCTGACCTTCTGTAAGTGAGTATGAAATCTAATGTGCCTTTAAGATACCGCATGACTTTCTTGACAGCTTTCCAATGATCCATGCCTGGGTTGCTCTGGTACCTGCTGAGCATACCCATGGCAAAAGCTATATCTGGACGTGTACAAGTCTGAAGGTACATCAAGCTCCCAACGGCTGAAGCATATGGGATAGGCTCCATCTACTTTCTTTCCAAGTCGTTCCTGAGACACTGTAATTCACTGAATTTATCACCTTTTACAATGGGTACTTTATCGGGTGCGCATGACTGCATGTTGAACCTTTCCAAGACCTTTGAGATGTAAGCCTTCTGAGAGAGACCAAGAGTGCCTGAGGGTCTATCTCTAGTGATTTCAATGCCTAAAACATAGTGGGCATCACCCATATCTTTCATCTCAAAGTTCTTAGAAAGGAAGGCTTTGGTTTCGTGCAATAAACTAAGATCACTGCTCGCAAGCAAGATGTCATCCACATACAAAAGTAAGACAATGAAACTACTCCCACTGATCTTTAGGTACAAACATTCATCGATAATGTTTTCCTTAAACGCAAAGGACAGTATGATTTCATTAAACTTTATGAACCATTGGCGGGAGGCTTGCTTAAGTCCGTAAATGGATTTTCTTAATTTGCATACCAAGTGTTCTTTCCCTTCAGCATGAAACCCTTGAGGTTGCTCTATATACACTTCTTTATCTAGGTCCCCATTGAGAAAAGCCGTTTTCACATCCATATGATGTAACTCTAGGTCAAAATGAGCTACTAAGGCCATGACTATTCTGAATGAGAGCTTCTTGGAAACTGGAGAGAACATCTCATCATAGTCAATGCCTTCCATTTGAGTGAAATCCTTAGCTACTAATCTGGCCTTATATCGTTCAACTTTGCCTTTAGCGTCCACCTTAATTTTGAATATCCATTTACATCCAACAAGTTTGTACCCTTTAGGCAAGTTAACGAGATCCCATACTTGGTTTTAGCCATTGAGTCAAGCTCTTCTTTCATGGCTTCAAACCAATAGGCAGATTTTTCACTCTTCATGGCATATGAAAACGTCACTGGATCGTCAATGTCACCCCTGTCTACACTATCCTCCTATAGGTATACTATGAACTCATCAGATATAGCAGGTCTCCTGACTCTTTCAGATCGACGCAATGTTGGCCCCTGATCTACCTGAGGAGGTGGTTGGTCAACAATAGCGACATCTTCTGGCTCTAGAGCAACCTGGGGTGGACCAACTGCAATTATTGGCTCCCCTAAGATTTCATTCCGAGGAATGAATATGGGAACAACGTTGTCAGTTGTTACAGGTGTTTCAACTTGATCCTGTAACTCCTCAAAAGAAATCTCCCGAGAAGGTCCACTCCCACTAACTCCGCCATCTTCAAGGAACCTTGCCTTATCTGTTTCTATACTGATGGGAACATGGGATGGGCAATAGAATCTATACCCTTTTGATCTGGCTGGATAACCAATGAAGAATCCACTGGTTGTTCTGAAATCAAAAGCCTTTTCCTGTGGACTGTATGGTCTGGCCTCAGCTGCACACCCCCACGTGCGCATATAGCTCACAGAAGGTTTCCTACCACACCATAACTTATAGGGAGTCCTAGGCGCAGCCTTCATAGGAATCTTATTCACAATGTGAGCAGCTGTCTTAACGGCCTCGCCCCACAAGGATAAAGGAAGGGTAGAATGACTCAACATTGCCCTAACCATTTCTTTAAGCGTTCGATTCCTTCTTTCTGCAACCCCATTCTGATATGGGCTGGCAGGAGTAGTGTACTGAGGTACAATACCCTCCTTTTTAAGGAATTTAGCTAGTGGATCAGGTCTTTGTCCCATCTCAGTATACCTACCATAGTACTCGTCACCTCTATCAGATCTGACTATCTTGATTACTTTCCCTGATTGTTTCTCTACTTCCTTCTTGAAATCCTTAAAGACATTGAAAACATCTGCCTTTTCAAGAAGTAAATAGAGATACATGAATCTAGAATAGTCATCTATAAAAGTGACAAAGTACTTTTCACCAGTCAAATAGGATGGAAAAGGACTACAGATATCAGTGTGAATTATTTCTAAAATTCCAGAACTTCTTGTGGCATCTTTATTAGGCGTGTGTGTTTGCTTTCCTTAAATGCAATCAACACATGTCTCTGTAGACACGCTAATTTTGACGTCATTTCGAGTAAATTTCATATCATATAATAATGCCTCAGAATGGTCTGATAATTAATCATTAATTAATTTTTATTAATCTTTTTAAGTGTCGGATTTAACAGATGTGTTTAAGTTAATCAATTGAATTGGTTTTAATTCAATTTTGAGTTAAAATATGAAGAATTCTAAAAGACGTCTACCCAAGTGGACGCCATTTAGAGTTTATTCTTATTTTAGCGATTAAATTTGAATTTTAATTAATTAATTAATTAACTAAAAGGCGTCTGGGCATGTCGACGCGTTTTACCTAATAAAGATAAAGATAAGTTTTTCCGGATATTTATCCTTATCTTAATTAATCTGAAAGGCGTCAGCCAAGGTGGACGCGTTTTAGATAATTACAGATAAAGATGAATTAATCAGTAATTATCTGTCGGTTAAGATGGATAAATTCGGGATTTTTCTATGTTAATCTCGAACGCAAGAAATGCCTATAAATACCCTGTATGTTGAAGAGTTTAAAAAAAAAAAAAAGAGAAGAGAATTGAGTTGAGTTGAGCCATAGCGTTATAGCGAGTTGAAGATTGAAGCAACGTCGTAACGCCGGAGCGCTGCCATTTCCAAAAGTCGGCGTCCCTTTCAAGATCTTCATCCTTTCAAAGCTTCAACCGACTGGGCATAAGTTTTTCATTACTGCATTTTTCATCTTCATTAGTTTCATTCTTCATATTCACTTCATGCAAACACACACCACAGCATAATCTTTCAAAAACCTACTTGATTTAAGGGGTTTCAAAGCCATTAAAAAAGTAAGTTTGCTGTTTTAAATATGCTTAACATCATGATTAGTTCAGATACTGCTTCTACTTAAATTCTCATCATCATTCTTCTTTATTTTGTTTCTATCTCTGCTGCAACAACAACAACGAGAGATTCAAAAAGGGGAAATCAAGCTCAAAGCCAGAAAGACTTCTGGACGATCCTCAACCTCAAATTCCACAGCAAGAACAAAGAAGCAAAGAAAGGGCTCTCTTTCTTCAGCCGGCTGAGGAAGGGGAGCCAAAGACTCAATCTTCCGCGTTTGAAAGGTAGGCGATCATATCTCTTTTGAAATTTTTTTTAGTTAAAAGTTTCTGGCGATCACTGCACTTTAGTTGCTGTTTTTAATAGGTTAGTTTACACTAAACAACATAGATACTTCATGTTAATCACACGGTCATTCTAAGCACCTACAGCTTTTTTGGCGATCACGATGGGACTTGGTCTCGCCATCTTTTAGTTTCTTTTTGTTCTTGCTATCATCATATCGGGCACCCACGGTGCACCATTTGTGTCTCTAGACACGTTCTCACCAATTGGTGAGTGTTTAGTTTAATTAATTTCCCTCGTGCACCACGTGCACACCCCAGTGGCAAGATCTTGCCCCCCTTGATTAATTCAAAAAGCTGTTTTTGTGATAAAAATGATGTGTGATTGATTGTTTTTCTAGTTGTTTAGTTAGTAAATCATCCTGTTTAAAATCTGGAACTAAAAATTTTGCATGAGTCGATTGTTTACTACTTTTTATCTCGTTTGAGGAGGATTCAACCTAGAAAATCCTCCTGGAAAATTGCTTCTGCGAACTGAAAAGCGTCCAGGATAGCTGACGCGTTTAAAAACCGCGTCAACACCCCTAGACGCCTTTCAGGCTTCACAGTTTCTCTGCTGTCTGCATCTGCTTCTGCGAAAAATTAAGTTCTGTTTTGAATAGCGTCGACTACCATCGACGCGATTCAGACAGTTTCTTAATTTTTTTCAGTTTCCAGATTTCTGTGTTTTGAGTGCTAGCTACCCATTACGTACTAAGCATTAGAGGCCATCCAGGCCGCAGGACATACGCATTGAGGCTAATACCCTCCTCTTCTTAGGAACACATTACTCGACGTCAGCAACTCTCTCTGATTGGGTTGGTCCCTTGATCAGACTAGAGAAGTTGACGTTGAGACCTCCATAAGTCCCCAAAATCAAGGTATTCCTCCTTGATCATCGGGCTGGTTGTACCAATTGAAGTCCTGGTTAGACTCTGAAAGCGTTGTGAGAGAAAGCCTTAGAGAATAACGGTGGAAATTGAACTGAAACTAGGATCCTTTCCTTGAGCGAAATTGTGGTTTAATCCAATTCAAATAACTCAACAAGGAATCCTAAAATCACGTTAAGCATCCACTTGTTTGATTAATCTCTGTACAACTTGTTTGATTAAATCTTTGAAAAGGGAATCTAACATCATGTTGCTACGATCAGGTAGGGACTTGAGTGTGGCTCCAGACGCCATGGTTAATTACGAGGGAGATGCTAATGCCCCTCGGGATTCTGAATACAACTATGAGAGTGGGAGAGATGCTGATGCCTCCCGTAGTTCTATCCCCATTCCATATCGTCTAGATGGGAATGTTCGGACGCCTCTTTTGCATCCACGTGATCAATATCCTGATCCTCCTCCGCATGAATATGCGATCCCTAATCCTGATCTTGAGGGGGACATGAATCAGAATGATCCCTCATCCTCTGATCCTACGGATCTCATCAATGTTCTGGGAGTTCTTGCCTCCCGACTGGACCCTCAGCAGTTCGAGGCGATCCAATCTATTTTGAAGGGGAAGGCACCCATGCAGCCTGCCGAGCCGAACTCTGTGGCTCCCCCTGCTGTTCCTCAGCAACCTTCTTTTCCTCCTCCTTATATCCATCAGGCCGTTGAGGGCCTTCATATTACTTCTCGGCCAGCTGGGCCGCAGCTTTCATCATCTAGGCAACCGGCTAGACCGCAAACGCCTGCTTATCAAAATGCCCTCGGGCATGGCGGAAGCTCTGCCGGACCTCCCCTCTATTGTCCACCCTGTCCAACGTACTCTAGGCAGCAGGCCTACCAAGTACCTCCTCCTCCTCCTCCTCCTCAAGCAGATCTGACCACACAAACGCTGTTGGCCAAAATGGAGCGTATGGATGAGCAATTTAATAACCTCCAGAAAATGATGGGGGTCAAAGCTGTGCCAGAGATCAGTCTACCGAGTCTGCCAGTATTCCATCTGCCACCCTCTGAGATGCCAGTGTACCGAAAGTACAACGGTACTGGTAACCCCTTCACACACCTGAAGGAGTTCATGTATGAATCCTCTTTCTGGCAGAATGATAAGAGGTCGTTAGCCTTCTTGTTCAGGAGATCTCTAGAGGGACCAGCCCTCGAGTGGTTCTTTTCCCTGGAACCCTCAGAAGTAGAAGATTACGGTATCGTTTCACGCAAATTTATTCAACGGTACCAGGACAGAGTTGCACCCTCCTTGTCTATCACGGACCTCATTGCAGAAAAGATGAAACCTGATGAGGAGTTTGTCAGTTTTGCTGACAGGTGGCGGGGTCTGGCTGAAAAGGTGAAGGATCACTTGTCCGAGTCCGAACAAGTGAAAATGTTAATTTCTAATGCCACGCCCCAGTTCAAGCTCGTCCTCTCCTTGAACAATTTGACTAACATGGCAGAACTCTATGAAAGAGCACGGTACTGCCAGAATGCTTTCAAGGACGCTACATTCTCTAGCGTCTTTGATCCTCATAGACCTAGCAGGCCTCCGCCTCGGAAGCCTGCAGGGCCGAACTCTTCCAGCACAGGTCCGACTACCGAGGGCACGCTCTCTCATGAGCAAGTGAGTACCATGAACAATAACTCGCCCCAGTTCGTGAGGAGTCAGCAGCAGTACCAGAGGCCACAGCAGCAAGGGTACAGACAGCAGCAGAACCCCCAGTACCAACAACAGTATCAACGGCCCCAGCAGCCGAATCAGAATCAGAACCAGCAACAGCTACAGCAACAGCCACAACGGCAACAGCAGTACCAGCAACCCCAGCAGCAGCAGTATCAGAACCAGCAACAGCCACAGTACCAGCCGCGCGCACCGCCGGCGTACCACAATGTCCCTCCTCCTGGTGACTACAACCAGCAGAGAAGACCTCCAGGCCCGAAGAGGGCAGAATACCCGGCTCTCCCAGAATCCTTGGCCGATATCTTCAGTGCTTTAATGGCGGCTAATGCCTTAGTTTTGCCAAGGGAAAAGGCCGTCTGGCCTCAAAATGCCGATACGTCCAGGTACTGCTACTTCCATAGGCAACCTGGGCACACCATTGACACCTGCTTCCAATTCAGAGATTATATTCATGATCTCAACGAGCAGGGCGGCATAGACTGGGAGGAAATGAAGAAATACATAACAGCCCTGAAGGCGAGGAGACCGCAACAGCAGCAGCAGCAGCAGCAAGCAAGACCACCGGCACCAGCACAGGCAGCACCACCCAACATGGGCATAGTGCAGAATCCACTCCCGGAGCACCAGAACCAGAACCAGGTTGCTCCCATTCTAACGAACAGCCAGTCTGAGGCTGGTCGTGGGCAACAATGGAGGATAAAGGACTCTTCCTCTCTTTGTTCAACGGGTCACATTCAAAGTACCGCAGAGCGACTACCACGCCGCACCATCCACATACCCAGACCACAACCCGTCACCATCACCCCTCTACCCACACCCACATATCACTCGCCCTCACCCAATAACCCACTACCACTACCCACCTTCCTTAGACCCATTATGCCCCGCACTCCTACGCCTCCATCATATACCCCTCCGCAAACCAATAACGCGCCCCTTTTACCATCTAGGCCATTACTACGCGTACCATTTCCTACTTCACCCATTACCACTACCACCTACCCAGATATGCCCCAACCATCCAGACCGCTACTACGCATACCATTCCCCACTTCGCCAACCACTTACCCATCTACCATTCAACCCTCTAGGCCTTTAATCCGCACCGCGCCATCACCACCTAACCCAACGCCGCCACCTACGCATCAACCCTCCGCATCACTTACGCCACCCGACTCTGCGGTACTCAAGGTGTCACCCGGATCCTCCACAGTCGAGGAACATGCGCTCCGGAGTGGAAGGATTTTCAACAAGGTCTTTCCTCAGTCCACAGTCAGAGACGGCCCATCACAGCCGACTGAGGAAGCCCATAATGAAGAGAGTGCACCAGGCACTCAATATGACTTGTTGAAACATCTGGACAGAACACCAGCACGGATCACTGTACTTGAATTGATTAAAAGGTCCAAGATTCACCAAGACGCCTTGATGGAATACCTACAGAAGGTGATGGTTAACGAAGACGTGCCGGTAGAGAAAATTGCAGCACTACTAGTTCCTCAGGGGGATCAGCCCTCAATTACATTCCACACATCGGAACTAGCACCGCCAGCCGCCAGAAGCATGGCTCTGAGCATCACGGTCAATATCTGCAAGAAGGCCGTGGATGCATGCCTGGTTGATACAGGGGCTTCAATTAATGTTTTACCTCCGAAGACCCTGGAGCTATGCGGTGTGCCCAAGGAGAAATGGCTGCCTAGCCCCATCTCAGTTACGGCATATGACAATTCTACCCGTTCCCCTCTGGGAATGGTTTATTTAAAGGTGGAGCTAGGTCCAGTAAGTCATGCAGAGGTCGAATTTCATATTCTAGAAATCGACCCTTCCATAAATGCCATTCTGGGACGTCCTTATATCAAAACTCTTGAGGCGATTCCTTCTACGAATCACCAATGCCTCAAATTCCCTTACAAAGGACGAATTATTAAAGTGACGAGCATGCCGATCCTTGTTGCTGCTCATACCCTAAATATTAAATCTGCTGTTTTACCTGGCCGACAACCTTTTCTGTCGGTATTACAGGTCTACCGTCCAGTGGCTGATCCTTTGAAAGCCGCTACCATTTCTCCATACCCATTAAATGCTATCAAAAGGGGGAAGTGCATGAGTACCCCGGGATGGAGAATTATGATGAAGAACGGCTACGAGCCTGGGAAAGGTCTGGGCACACAGTTGCAAGGCAGGACCACTCCTGTTAAAAATCATCGGGCAGCACCTGGAAGCGGTCTGGGCTATAGGCCGAGGAAACTGAAGCAAGACAGGGTTCAGCAAGAAGATGGTCAAGAAATCTTGGAAACAATGTCCACACCAATGAAAGAAGGCCGAGATCCCTTAACATGGACTCTATATACACATTTTGTGAAAGGGCCCATACTTAGTCACGACAACACGGTGGTCATTACTTCATGTTTTGACTTCCATGACATATATGGGAGGGACTTGGCCAGACATTGTTCCGAATTACTTACGTACCAATCCTTGGAGGCTCTGCGGCCTATGAAAAGGAGGAAATTCCATGACCCCGAATGCGAATGGTACAGGTGGTTCGACCTGAGGGACCTATACATAGCACTGAACAGACTATTTCTGGATCCTGCAGAACCCAAGTGGCCACCGCGGATTGACGAGCTAATTGAGAGCCCTGGCGTAATCTTTGATAAGAGGATACTGCTGTCCGAACAAACTGATGAAGGGGAGCCAGATGACACCTATGAAGCTGGTTATACAACAGATCTGCTCTGGAGGGGGACATATCCTTCACATGTCTTAATGCTCCATACTCTTTTCCGTACACTACTCTTGACCCCGACTTGGTCGCGGGTCATAATTGAAGATATTCCACGGGCCCCGCCCGTTATGATCACTCTGTCCCCTCGGGACTTTATTCCACAACCTCCTCTCGACCTAGAGAGGATGTATGATTTGATCTGGGACATATTGCTATATGATCCCCCTAATCCTCTGGCCTTGGTGCCGCTTCCTCCGTCCAATTCCCCTTCCATTTGTATTCACTCCTGCTTCATGTATAATTCCTCCGATATCCAAAAAAAAACGTCAATTTTACAACAAATTCTTCCCGAATCATTATCGAGGAAACATCTTACTTGTCCGATTACACCCCATCGCGGTCCGTCGGTCAAGATTCTCTCCTAGATCTACTCTGTCCCTCCCCACGGGAGGATTCCCCTGTATTTCCACTTGTATCACAGGATTTTCATCCTGCTTCATCTTCATTAGGTCATGATAGGCAGTTTAGTGAAGTTAGGAAGTCTAGTTTTAGGCAGGTTAGTCAGGTTAGGAAGTCTAGGAAGCCTAAGGGTAGGCAAATTCCAGAAAGATACCTCCAGGATTTAGCTGATAAATGCTCTTTAATCCCTCAGCTTTTAGAAGATCCAATTCAGATGCCAGAAGATTATACAGATGATGAGTCAGTCAATGATGGGTACGGGGTATATGAGTTAGTGCATGAAAAGGACCCCATTGTTGAAGATGAGGAAGATGGCGAGGACGCGGCTGAGGCATATGCCAGTGGAGTGAAGAGATTTGATGAACCCTCAGCTGCCGTCGAAGAGCCCACAAAAGAAATAAACTTAGGGACTGAAGACGAACCTAAGGTTGTCCTCGTCAGTAAAAATCTTTCTACAGAGGATGAGAAGGCAATGGTACAAGTGCTTAAGGATTATAAGGGCACTTTCGCCTGGAGTTATGAGGATATGCCGGGGTTAGACTCATCTTTAGTTGAACACAGGTTAACATTAAAGGATGGAGCTAGTCCGGTCAAGCAGAAATTAAGGCGATTCCACCCACAAATGGCTTTAAAGATGAAGGAAGAGGTCGACAAATTACACAAAGCCAAATTCCTTAGAGTTGTCCTTTATCCACAATGGGTGGCCAACATAGTCCCGGTTATGAAAAAGGACGGGAAGGTCAGAATTTGCATTGACTTCCGCGATCTGAACCGGGCGTGTCCTAAAGATGATTTTCCATTGCCTCATATTGATGTACTCATCGATAACACTGCTGGCTATGAGACGTTATCGTTTATGGATGGATTTTCAGGATACAACCAGATTAAGCTGGCAGAAGAGGATCAAGAGAAGACTTCATTCACTACACCTTGGGGAACATATTGTTATGTCGTCATGCCATTTGGATTGAAGAACGCTGGAGCCACTTATCAAAGGGCTATGATGGCAATATTTCATGACATGATGCATATAGATTTGGAAGTGTATGTGGATGACTTATTGGTTAAGTCTAAAACGAAGGCTGAGCACGCCAAAGTTTTGGCAAGGGTATTAGAGAGATCGAGAGAGTATCAGTTGAAGATGAACCCCAAGAAATGTGTATTCGGGGTATCTTCAGGAAAATTGCTTGGATTCATTGTCAGCAAACGGGGAATTGAGATTGATCCCAATAAGGCGAAGGCTATCAGAGAAATGCCACCTCCCAAAAACTTGAAAGAGTTAAGAGGATTAATCGGGAGGTTACAATTTATTCGTCGTTTTGTCTTCCAGCACTCACAAAGGTGTAAGCCGTTTTACGAGCTTACCAAGCCAGGAGTCAAATTCAATTGGGACGATAAGTGTCAGGAGGCATTTGATGGATTAAATGACTATTTGGCAAGTCCTCCTGTTTTGAGACCACCATCTCCAGGCAAACTATTGATACTTTATATTTCTGTCCTGGATGATGCAGTGGGGGCTGTCCTAGCACAAGAAGATGAAGAAGGAAAAGGAGAGGGCAGCCTACTATCTCTCTAAACTTCTCAACCCCGCTGAACAGAGATATACGGCGATGGAGAAAACATGTGCAGCATTGGTTTGGGTTGTGCAGAAATTGAAGCATTATTTTCTGGCCCATGAAGTCCATCTCATCGCTAGGATGAATCCGATCAAATTCCTTCTGGAGAAATCTGTTCTTACTGATAGGTTAGCGCGATGGCAAAGCTTTCTATCCCAATTCGATATTATTTACATTCAACAGAAAGCAATCAAGGGCTATGCCATAGCAGAACATCTCGCTCATCATCCTCTTCCTCGATTTGATCCAGTACGATCAGAGTTTCCGGATGAGGAACTGATGTCCGTAAATCAAATCAGAGATGATATGTGGACTCTGCATTTTGACGGAGCTCTGAATTCTCATGGAAAGGGTATCGGAATCGTTCTGTTATCACCTGAAGGTGTCACCATTCCACAAGCCTTTCAGCTTGATAGCTGAATACGAGGCACTTCTTGCTGGTCTCGAGGCTACTCATTTTCATGGTGTCACTAAACTCAGGATTGTGGGTGATAGCCAACTAATTCTTCGCCAAGTGCTGACCAAGTATCGAACTCTTGATCCCAAGCTTAAGCCATATCAAGAACTTACTTCTGCCTACTCAAAGCTTTTCACAAAATTGATCTTTGTCCATGTCCCTAGAAATCAAAACATCCTAGCTGACGCTCTAGCTTCACTTGCATCTTCCCTTGATTTTCCAATCAGCAAGCAATCCGAATCAATCATAGTTCATAGGCGTCTTTCACCTGCCGTGAAAGATCCTTCATTTCTTAGAACTAAGGAGAAGTTGCTGAAGAAATTCAAAGATGGAAGTATTGTGGAGAAAAGAGAAATCATGTTGATGGAGCTGTTAGAAGAGATGGATGATGAACAGAAGCTATGGTATTATGAAATTGCAAAATATTGTGAAGATCAATCATATCCTGAGGAAGCTACAACTGAGGAAAAAAGAGCTATCAGGAGAGTTGCTCAACGATACACCCTAGTTGGGGGAGCATTATACAAGAGAGGTTTTGATGGAGTTCTTCTGAGATGTCTAGACGAAGATGAGCTTTGGAAGGTTATGGAAGGAGCTCATAGTGGAGTTTGTGGTGGCCATGTCAATGGACAGATACTAGCAAAGAAGATCCTTAGACAAGGATTTTATTGGCCAACCATGGAAGAAGATTGTGTAGGATATGTCCGTAGGTGTGCTAAGTGTCAACTTCACGCCGACAAAATTCATTCTCCTGCATCTTCACTCCATCCTGTTTCTTCCCCATGGCCTTTCTCCATGTGGGCTTTCGACATTATTGGACCTCTTGGTAACCCAGATTCCGGCATCAAGCAAAAATCTTTCATTCTCACGGCAACGGAATACTTCACCAAGTGGGCAGAAGCTGAAGCATACGTGGAGATCAAAGCATCAACCGTCTGCAAATTCATCATGAAGAACATCATCACAAGATTCGGAATTCCAAGTACCATCGTCACCGACAACGGACCGCAGTTCGTGTCACAGGAATTGAAGGACCTCTGCAACATGTATAAAATTGCATTGCATCATTCATCTCCTTATTATCCGCAAGGCAATGGCCAAGCAGAGGCAACTAATAAGACTTTGATAAAAATTATAAAAAAGACGTGTAAATCTAACAAATTCGCAGATTGGCCAGAAAAATTGGTTGAGGCTTTATGGGCCTACCGAACTTCAATCCGCACGCCTACTGGGCAAACTCCTTATTCCTTAACATTTGGAATGGAGGCGGTAGTTCCATATGAGATCCTTATACCGTCATTAAGAGTACAATTGAATAAGAAATTTTTCATTGATGAACATCGTTCAGCACTTCTTGCTCAATTGGAACTTTTAGACGAGAAAAGATGGTCAGCTGCTAATCATGCAAAAGTTTATCAAAACAGATTAGCACGTTTTTATCAAAAGAAAGTCATTGAACGAAAGTTCAAAGTCGGTGAAATGGTCGTTAAAAGAATTTTTGTAAAACCTGGTGGTCCGCGTTCTAAGCTCCAACCCAACTGGGAAGGACCTTATGTTGTATCGCACGCTTTTCTTGGTAATGCTTATCGTCTTATTAATGCAGAAGGAGAAGAGCTAAATCATCCTTGGAATGGTTTACATCTTAAGAAATACTACCCTTAGGTTAAAGAGTCGATCAGTATGGTACAAAGACCAGTGGAATCAGAAAGTTTATAAACTCAAATTTCTTTGTTAGTCTGAATAATTTGACTTCAAACCCATTACTGCACACACTAACACGTTTGATTCGTGAGTAACAAGAGATGCCAAGTCCTAAAGAATATCAAAAGCTTGACTGAGGGTGTAAAGTACAAATCATTCCTTTTAAAATAAAATTCTGTTTTACACTCGGCCCATGATGTCGGAACGAGGCTTAGAATAGACTACCAAGAATACCCGCCATCTTAGTAGGAGGCCGTCATAAAAAAAAAATGGGGGAGATCCGTTCCAAAGCAAAGCAAAGAAAGAAAAGAATAGAAAAAAAGGAAAAGACAAAATTCAAAATCAAAAGGCCAATACACTACAAACGTCACATCAAGGCCATGAAATGAAACAAAAGGGAACGCAAGGTCGATAAATACCCCGGAAAGAAAATGACCGAACCCCAACAGATATTAGGGTTGGAAAGGAACATCTTTTTAAGTCTCCGGGACTTTCTCATGGGTTTTCTAAATCTATTCTTCTTTTCTTTCTAAAGAGGTGTACTTCAAGCTTAAGGAATGGCTTAGATTGACTAAGGGTCAAATCATCAAATGGGATCACGAATGGAAACACAAGTTCAAACACGATGGGTTTTAAGTTAAGTTGTTAAAGAACAATTTGGAAATTAAGTTAATAAATGAATATGATCTTTTGATCTAAGTACCATACTGGTCTTTTAGTCAAAAATTCAAAAAAAAATGTATATGTCAAAAATTCAAAAAAAAATGTATATGTCAAAATTCAAAAAAATTGCATAGTCAAAAATTCAAAAAAGTACATATTTCAAAAATTCAAAAAAAATGTACATTTGTCAAAATCTAAAAAAATACACATTTCAAAACCCAAACAAAAATGAATATTTCAAAACCACAAAAATATTTCAATTAGCATTTGCTTGTGGCATTTAGTGTGTTTCATTCATTTTATTTTCAGTGAGCATATGTTTGCTTGTATGTTGCATTTTGCTTAAGTCTGATTATTCTTATTACCTTTGTTAATAAAGGCTATGCCCCTTGACTATTTATTCAAGGAAAAGATTGATTGACCATTTGTTTGGCCAGGCAAGGGGCTAAGCCTGAATAGATGCTTAACCTGTTTGTTCAAGTCATATACAGGACACAAGGCCTGAAGAGAGTTGGAATTCGGTTTGAAAACAACCAGAAACCTATTTCTGTGAGTGAAAGGCGTCGAGGATACCTGACGCGTTTAAAAGTTAAATGGCATCTGCGCGAAACGACGCGTTTTAGCAAATCTGCTATTTTCCCGAAATTCCATGTTTTGATTGTTTAAATTGAATATTTGTTTGGAATTAATAATTTTGATTGCAGGAAATTCAAGAAAGCCTGAGCAAAGCTGGAAATGTCAAGAAAATCCCATTGTGGAATTCAAGTCCTGACCGTGGCTAAAAAGACGGTTATTTCTACCCTTGTACTCTTCCATATAAATCATTTGTATTACTATATATTAAATATTTATTAGACTATATCAAGGACCATGTGGTTTTGATGAAACTGGAATTTGAGTTCCCCTACAACAAAAAACAGTGATAATTCCAGAGAATTCTTAATCGCACGGATAGGCCGTTGGGTTGTTAATTAGTGAGGACGATGGTTCCATTTTTGTGAAACGGTGCGTGGATAAACGAGCTTCGGCTTAGCACTGGATTACAAGAATTGGTGTCTTGACTCATTAATGACAATTTAACAATATTATCCTTGATTAATTTATATTTTATTTGACTTTATATTTTTCTTTTAACCCAGCATGCATCATGTAGGACTTTGAATTTATTGAGATAAGAATTAATTACTGATTAAGTTTCAGACCATTAATTAAATAATTTCAATATGATATGAAATATTCCATTCTGAATTGAGTATCTTGATTATCTTTGAGGTTCGCTTAAAGATATCCTTGGAATTCTATCCTTACTTGGATTCTTTATCCAATATTCTTGTTTTCTTTTAAGATCCATCATGGCTGTAGCACGTCCACATTGGCTGGCAAACGCTCCCCATGATGAAACCTACAGTGTTTACCACCTGGGGTACTTCCCACTCCGAGGAGATTGATCAACTTTATTTTATTTCCTTGTCTACTTCATCCAGACAGGATTAATTCCATTGATTTCCTTGAACTATCTTCATTGATGATTTCGAGAAAAAATTTCAATCATGTGATGTTAAGAGCGTGTCTCATCACACCTTGGCATTACCTTTTCAGTGCATTCCATTTCATTCCACTCCCTTGCAAAGACGATGCCAAGGTGAGGCAGCTGTAGACACGCTAATTTTGACGTCATTTCGAGTAAATTTCATATCATATAATAATGCCTCAGAATGGTCTGATAATTAATCATTAATTAATTTTTATTAATCTTTTTAAGTGTCGGGTTTAACAGATGTGTTTAAGTTAATCAATTGAATTGGTTTTAATTCAATTTTGAGTTAAAATATGAAGAATTCTAAAAGACGTCTACCCAAGTGGACGCCATTTAGAGTTTATTCTTATTTTAGCGATTAAATTTGAATTTTAATTAATTGATTAATTAACTAAAAGGCGTCTGGACATGTCGACGCGTTTTAAGTTTCCTAGGTGATTTTAACTTCCCTTCCGGATGTTTATCCTTATCTTAAGTAGGCTAAAAGACGTCTACACAGGTGGACGCGTTTTACCTAATAAAGATAAAGATAAGTTTTCCCGGATATTTATCCTTATTTTAATTAATCTGAAAGGCGTCAGCCAAGGTGGACGCGTTTTAGATAATTACAGATAAAGATGAATTAATCAGTAATTATCTGTCGGTTAAGATGGATAAATTCGGGATTTTTCTATGTTAATCTCGAACGCAAGAAATGCCTATAAATACCCTGTATGTTGAAGAGTTAAAAAAAAAAAAAAAAAGAGAAGAGAATTGAGTTGAGTTGAGCCATAGCGTTATAGCGAGTTGAAGATTGAAGCAACGTCGTAATGCCGGAGCGCTGCCATTTCCAGAAGTCGGCGTCCCTTTCAAGATCTTCATCCTTTCAAAACTTCAACCGACTGGGCATAAGTTTTTCATTACTGCATTTTTCATCTTCATTAGTTTCATTCTTCATATTCACTTCATGCAAACACACACCACAGCATAATCTTTCAAAAACCTACTTGATTTAAGGGGTTTCAAAGCCATTAAAAAAATAAGTTTGCTGTTTTAAATATGCTTAACATCATGATTAGTTCAGATACTGCTTCTACTTAAATTCTCATCATCATTCTTCTTTATTTTGTTTCTGTCTCTGCTGCAACAACAACAACGAGAGATTCAAAAAGGGGAAATCAAGCTCAAAGCCAGAAAGACTTCTGGACGATCCTCAACCTCAAATTCCACAGCAAGAACAAAGAAGCAAAGAAAGGGCTCTCTTTCTTCAGCCGGCTGAGGAAGGGGAACCAAAGACTCAATCTTCCGCGTTTGAAAGGTAGGCGATCATATCTCTTTTGAAATTTTTTTTAGTTAAAAGTTTCTGGCGATCACTGCACTTTAGTTGCTGTTTTTAATAGGTTAGTTTACACTAAACAACATAGATACTTCATGTTAATCACACGGTCATTCTAAGCACCTACAGTCTCGAAGTCAGTGAAATCCAGAGTGTGCAACACTCCTTCTCCCACTAATCTCTTGAGCCTCTTAATGGAGATGTGTCCTAATCTCCTATGCCACAACATGGATGAATTTTTATTAACTCTACCACGCATGTTGCCGGTAAGAACCGAAGTATGCAGGGTGTTATGAGATTGTTCAATCACATTGCTAAGACACAATTTATACAAACCATCAGACATAGAACCAGTACTAATAACAATAGAATCCTTTATTAATTCAATTGAAGAATTTTCAAGTTTAACTTGAAAACTTTTTGAATCAAGTTTTGATACTGAAACCAAATTTCTACTAAAAGATGGTACATAAAAAGTGTCTTCTAAATATAGAACAAACTCTGATTCCATAACAATCCTATAAATTTCTACGGCCTTGACTTGTGAGCGCGTCTTATTTCCTGAAAAGATGCTTCGCTCACCCTCATTCGGAGGCCTTTGGAAAAGGAATCCCTGCAAAGAAGTGGCAACATGCACAGTAGAACCTGAGTCAATCCACCATGTACTTTTAGGAACATTGACTAAATTAGACTCATAGCAAACATAAGATGCATGCTCTCGAACACTACCACTAGTGTATTTCATTTAGAACAATTTTGCCATTAAAGTACTAGCTTTGGCCTTATCAGAACTAATGAACTGTTCCTCAATGGCTTTAAGAAATCCACTAGCAGTAGTCTGATCTGGGATAGATCCCTTGATGTTCTATCCAACGTGTTCTTGAAGGAACAGAAGACAGAGACGATTGGACTTTTCCCATTTTTCATAATGAGTCTGCTGTTCCAATGAGCTTTCTGGAGTAAGTGGAGCCGGCATAACTTCACGTAAAGCTAAATCTAAGTCCATACATCCCAAGGCAAATTGTACCCTTTATTTCCATTCAGTGAAATTAGTGCCATTCAAGTACGGCACACTAGCATTAAATGGTGCAAATAAAGGAGAAGTAACTGAAATAAACAAACACATGCTCACATATAAGGCAATGGAACTAAAATATTGCAAGTAATGGGACAAGATTTAAATTGCAAAGTAATTCAATTACTTAACATGAACTACTTTATCAATTCGTCCGATAGCTTCATGGACGAACTCCACATATTAACTTAAGTGATAAAACTAAAATTTATAAACACTTTGATATCAAGAGAGAGTACCTTTGGGTACATAACTCTCAAAAATCGTCATGTAAATAAATTTTATTTTATCCTGCTCATGACATGAAAATAAACACTCCTTTGGGAGTTAAATTTACAATCAAGCCAAGAACACAATCATTTGATATCATTTTAATTTCTTAACGAGTATATTTTATTATTCTCTATGCATAAGGTCACTTTGGTGATCTACTTACACACTTTGAATTCTAAAACATCTTCCCCCAATTAAAATGATAACAAATAACTAAATGCTCATCAATAATACTATTTAAAACTTAATATAGTAAGATTTTAACAATTCTCGTGATTAGTGCCACTTTGGTGGTCAAACTAATCATTTAGAAATCAAAATTTACCACAAAACTACATAATAGCATCAATTAACACTAAATACAAGCAAAAAGGACATAAACACAATAACTATTGTAATCTAAAATGGAGATATTCATGCATGATTAAAAACTATAAAGAGGACAAATAATCACAAGAAATATCTCCTAAATTTACAGCAATAATTATTGATTCATAAACAACATTAATCATGCTTAAAACTACATTAAAATAGCTACTTAATAAGTTTATAGCATGCTGTTATATATATGTCATTTTCTATTTGCAGAAAAGAAAACTGAATTGCAAACATAACCTGTACAGTTTACAAAAAAATCCAGAATTGTAAACATATTTTTCAGTTTGCAAGAACAACCAGAATTTGCTAACATATCCATTTCTGTTTGCAGAAATAACTAAAATTACAAATAGATTTTCAGAAATTGTGTATGTATCCAAACAGATTTAAAATAGGATCATTTATCCTTTAAAGATCACTAATGGTCTAAAATGGGCCCAGAAATATGGGCCAAAGATCTAGAACTTAATGGATCAATTAAGTGACCATTAGTGAACTTTAAAAGATAAAGATAACTAAAGGAGTTTAAATTAAATAATTTTTAAATCTTAAAGGATACATCTACACAAACGGATATAAGCGGATGCGGGTCTGACTCTTAACGGGTTAACGGGTTCGATTTGGGTTAGATTAACGGGTTCTATTTGAGTTGGAAACTTAATCGGATTCGAATCTTAATGATATACAAACGGATATCGTACTCAAATCCGAATCCAAAACCCATTAACTTATATCCGTTAGGGGGTTATCAAATAGACTCGGATCTAGGTCTTAATAAGATTCTAACGGATCTAATACCCAAATAAGACCCAAAAATCTTTAACCAAGATCCGTTACGGATTTAAAAACTAACCCAAATAAAACCCAATAGTTTTCTAAACCCAATAGTTTCCTAAACCCATCATCTTCAACCTCCCAAAAAGGAAAGTTAGGGTTTATAAACTTCATTTTAAGAAACCCAAATTTTAGGAAACCGCCGCCGGATCCTTTTTGCCGGAAACCCACGGCGGCCCCGCCCCCCGCGCTGGGCGGGCTCCTACGGGACGCTCGCCCGCGCGGGCCTAGGGGGCCGCGCGCGGCCCCGTGCGGGGCGCTACGGCAGTCCGCGGTGCCCGCGCGTGGGCCGCGCGGGCGTGCCGCGCGGCCGCAGTGCACGGCCGTCTGATTTTTTTTTTTTTTTTTTTAATTTTTTTATATATATAAAACAACGGGAAGAACTCCGTAAATCGGAGCCCCAAAAAATTCAACACGGACTCTGATACCACTTGTTAGGGATTTTAGGAATATCTGGAGTTAAAGTCATTCCTAACGCAGAGGAAGACGACGCCGGAGTCGATCTCCACGCGCAGCGAACCTCGAACAAGAACACATGAACCCCGGACGAGGAGACTGTGTAGCCCTGGTACTGTCTCCACTGGTTTCCTCTCTCTATTTGTCTTGATGCATATAATCTAATAGGGAGTCACAAGCTTCTTTTATAGAAAGGAGGGACCAGTCCCGTTCTAACTACTAACATGATCCTACTCATTACAGGATTCTCATTGGGCACCTAATGGGTTAAGCCCAATAACCTATTCCATTAATTGGATGCCTAATGGTGTGCAAGTGTGCAGCCCAATAATACAAGTGGACCACTAATATTGAGTAAAAATCCAACAGCTCTTCCCTTTCCTCGGCTTGCATATCATGATCATTTTAAGATAGAAAATAATCACTTTTTTCTTAAAATAAACACGCCTTATATAGAATAATCACTTCGTGCGTAACATAATAACTTCCGCTATAAAATAATCACTCCCTGCATAGTATAAACTCTTCATTTAGCACGTAAACACTCCTTGCATAGCGTAATCACTTCTTGCATGACATAACCACATTGGGAAAAAAAGTAATCACTTCTCGCATGCATTATTTTGTTTCAGCGCTAACGGGACTATGCTGGGCGGGGGCAAATTGTCCCGGGAGGAGGAGGGGATCATACTCCGGTTCATGCGAGACACCAGCAATGAAAATGCACTATTGCATTAAAAAAAATATTTATATTTGCATTATCTGAGAAGTTTATCTGCGGAATTTTTGTAAGCATCGTATTCTCGTATTTTTTAAACGATCATAAATCTGTGTGGCATTCTACTGATGACATTTTTTCATGCATAGTTGATCAACTGCTACCCGGATTTTTTGCTTTGAGAAAGGGCAGCCTCTGAACGAGAATACCGCCACATCATCGATTGCACTTCTTACAAATTACAAAATTCGGATGTTGAGTTTGAAAGGTCCAAAATTATAAGCACTGGCTACAACTGAAATTAACCGATGTAAGACTATTATATAGTCACTCCAATATTCCCCCTCACGGTCGAGATGGGCCGTAGAAATTAGATAACAGGAGGTAGCGCAAATTAAAAGATAAAGTTGGGTCTGACCTGTTGGAGTGATTATATAATAATCTTACATCGGCTAATTTCAGTTGTAGCCAGTGCTTATGATCTTGGACCCTTCAAACTCAACACTCGGATTTTATAGTTTGCAAGATGGTATTAGAGCAGGGTCTGACCCAACTTTATATTCTAATTTGCGTCACTTCCTATTGTCTAATTTTCACGGCCCATTTTGACCGTGAGGGAGAGTGTTGGAGCGGCTATATAATAGTCTTACATTGGTTAATTTCAGTTGTGGCCAGTGCCCTCTGATACAGTGGATATGATAATACAGGTTTTGGAAGAAATAGAATGTCTCTAGTGCTCTTGAAATGATAACACTGAGTAGGAAGTGATTATCTGTTAATAATTGGAAGTGATAAAAACTATGTGATTATCACCTTGAATCACTTCGTGACCATTTCCCCTACATCCAATGATGTGAAAAATAGCACTACTTGTTAGGGAGTGATTATTATTTCCATATAACTGGAGTTTTTAAAAAGATTCAAATTAAAAACTTCTTTAAACTCCCTCTTGTAATAAAACTTCTTTAAATTGCCACCTTACGAAGCACGAACCTGGAAGCAACGCCTGTGATTCTCCCCCGTCTCTTAGGAAAGTAATTGATCTGATGTGCTTTGATGTTCGTGTACCGAGAGTAGCATACAACATCACCAAGCAACATTGATGGGGCCTCGACAGCACCTCGCACGTGAGCCGCAGGACGAACTGGAGCACCCTCCCCCTCACATCCGTTATCGGCCAGGGCGGCCAGGAATGTAGTGGACGTTGATCCCACCCAGAACACCGCTCGAGCTCGGGATCAAGTGCAGGCCTCCACACGAATGAATTGCATAACGACATCATTGCCCGCGCACTTAAGGCAAGTCGCGGCAGCTGCAAAAAGGAAATTAGGTCATGGAGAAGGATTTAATCCAGCAACCATGAACCTAAAAGTAAGGGCGGAGGGGCACTCACAAGCAAGATTTGCCATTTCGGATCGACTCGTGTTGATTCGGACGACTCATACCATATCAGAACGAATCTAAGTCGATACAAATCGGCCGTACGATTTGACTGTGTGACTCGTACGAGACGGCACGAATTGACACGAGTCAATCCGACTCGTACTAGATAATAAGAAATCCGAGTCAGTACGACTCGTCGAGTCGACGAACCTTACTCACGAGGGCCGCTGAACCACCGCAAATCAGACCCCGCAGAGCAACACGGGTGGACCTGATACTCGATGTCAGTGTGAAGGCCTGCCCCAAACAAGCCCTCAACATGAACAAGTCCGACACATGGGCTCCAAAAGAAAGCCAGACATCCACAATGAAGAGAAGGGCATACGATGCAGAGCTCCCTCGGAATCCTTACCATGAAGAATTAAGGGATCAACAACTTGAAGAGAAGGGCAAAGCTAGGATCGAATGGCACACTATGGTTCTCCGCATATTATAGGGACCTGCCTCTCCATGATGATTGGCTGGAACGACGGCCCAGAAAGATCTGAAAAGACCAAGCTAGAAGTAACGCAAAAGCTGAGGGTGGAAAAGACATAACCGGATGGGTGGACTGTCGCGTAAGAAAGCATGAAGCCAGAAGCATAGCCTGTGATTCTCCAGTGTCGGTTAGTGAGGATCTGATTTCCATGGAAATGACATAACCGTGCCTAATCGATATATCTGTTGCTTTCTGCGATCAATTACATTTAAAAACGTACCTCCAGTACGCTGGGAATTACTTGTTGGACATTTAGATCAGTGTTGTGTTATGGAAGTGATAAGAAAATATTTGGACGTACTAAAAGCGTCGAATTAACACTTGCCGTATAATAAGAAGTTGTCTTGTTCCTTTGAATTTTGATCATCCGACTGGACAGAGAGATACAGACTATGCATTTATCACCACCAGAACTTTATACCACTTCCTACTCAGTATTATCACTTCCAGATCACTAAGAAAAGGAAAGAACTGAAGGAAAGTCATTGTTATTGAACTGGTAGTGAAAAATCGAGTTTTATCACTTACAAAACTTTCTCTTATCGCTTCATGTGAACGATTTTCACATGCAGAAAGTAGAGGTTATAAAAATGTATCGGAAACGATTATTGTTACACCGGACGTAATAATATTACACTTCTATCACTTACAAATTTACATTGGAGGTGAAAATGGATTATATATGTCCTTTGAACATCGATTAACCTTTTTGTTTTGAAAGCAACACGAATCATAATTTCCCGTTGGCATTACTTTTTTTGGCAAAAGACTTAGTTGTTTCTCTTTTCAGGATTCCTATTCTTGTGCCAATTTTCATCTTAGTGACAATAAGAAATGAAGAAACATACACGTGATAATAATGCCCAAGAAACCATGGTCAAGTGGATACCTTAGTGTACATTAACACATTCACAATTAAATTACAAGAAAAATGGAAGTCATGTCCACGATACATACTCCACGCCTCTGGTTGATGGTTCCTTCGGTACGGCAAGGGTCCGGATCCAGAGGAAGCTGTAAGGGCTTTCTAAAGAACCTTTTTTACTTGACAGGTCTTTGATCATGCCAATTGCAAGTCATATTCACTTGTATGTTTGTGTGTCAGAAAAGGTCTCAAACAGTGGTCCTCTAGCTGCCATAAAGACACCACACTATGTAAGATTCTTTTCCACAAGCCGCTGAACTACTTTCTTCTTAGTATGAATAGTTAAGGACGTTGAATCCATTTCTTATGACCGAAGTGGTCTTCCTAAGACTTAAAGACATCCTAGTGCGTAGAATTATTTTTCAGAAGCGTCTGATCTACTTTCTTCTTTGTATCAAGAGCTAAGGCCATTGAATCCACGTCTTCCCAATGGATGCAATGTCCTTAGATCTTAATACCAAGAAGAAAGGAACTCGGCAGCTTTTGAAAAATAATCATGTGTACTGGGGTGTCTTGAAGCCTTTGCAAGACCACTGCTTGAGAATTTGGGGCCGAAAGAAATGGATTCAAAATCCTTAGCTCTTGATACTAAGAGAAAATTAGTTTAGTGGCTTGTGAAAAACAATCCTACATAGTAGGGTACTGTCTTTAAGGTAGCCAAAGGACCACTGCTTGAGACCTTTCCTGGCATACAAACATACAAGTGAATATCTCTTGCAAGTGGCTTGATCGAAGAGTTGTCAAACAAAAAAGGTTGTTTGAAAAGTCCTTATAGCTTCCCTTGGACCGGGAGCTCTGTTGCTTCGCTCAGTGGCTCCAATGGAGTAGGTTGCAAATCACAATTGCAAAAATCAGGGTTCTCCAACCCTTCCCGAGGAAGAAAACTGCACCATGGTTATTCCTGAAGTGCCAACCTCATCCCAGCAAAGGTGGGGCGCACAACAATGCCCGACTAGAACCCTAACCCTCGTACCTGGGAAGCGCTTCCCGTTTAGAGAAGCCTAGCTTTACTCCAAGGCCAGGTGATCGCGCTAGTAGGACAACCCAGAGAAGACGATGCCAAAGGGGGAGGGAAGCCAGAGAGGAAGGGAAAGAAAAAGAACAAGAGTGGATAGAGATAGGAGAGAGCTTGCATTGGATGAAGAACAAGTAGGGGTTGTACATCCCACCCAGCCTCCCCGCTCACGACAAAGAGGAGTGCCCTCTCGACTCTCGCGCAAATGCCATCATGGGAGCAAAAACGGGGTTCCGTCGGCACACTGACGGGATTTAATGTGGGTCCAATCCCTATCACCTCCTTGTAAGAAAAATGTAAAACCTTCCCAAAATAGCCTTGCCCACCTTGCACCCACCATGTACCACCCCATTTGGTCTTCTTCGCATGCAAGTTGTCCCTCTCTCTCTCTCTCGCTCTTCTGATTTTCCTTCCTCTTTGGCTTCCCTCTCCCTCTGGTATCATCTGCTCTGGCTTGTCGTGCCAACGAGATCACCTGGTCTAGGTGTGAAGCTAGCTTCCTGAATGGGAACCGCTTTCTAGGTATGAGGGTTAGGGTTCCAACCAGGCATTGCTATGCACCCCACCTTTGTTGGGACGACGTTGGAGCTTCAGCAATAACTGCGGTGCAGTTTGTCTTTCACCAGAGAGGGTTGGAACAGCTTCGGTTGTTGCAATTGGCTTTGTTGAAACGAGGTTGGGGGAGCTTGAACAATAACTGCGCTACAGTTGTAGAAATAACTTAGTAGCATGTTGAGTAAGGGCATCCTTCCGCTGCAATTAACTACAGGTGAGAAAAATCAAGTTTTTTTTCTCTACATAACTGCATCGCACTTCCTATCATTGTTTTGCCTAGAAAATCAAGCTTTCTCGGAGGAAATGCCGTCTCCTCGAACAGAAACACCTCTTATTTGGGGCGGTCTCTTGACAAATTGCAACCTATTGCATTGGAGCCAGAGGATGGGCACGCAATGGTTGATGACCTCAAAGAAATCAACTTGGGTTCCGATGAGGACCCATTCATCAGACCCAAGGCCCCTCTTTACGAGTGTTGCAAGTTTATCCTTTTGGGCTCACCTCGTACAGAGTATTGAAGCTTTGTTTATTGTTATGCAACCATGACGGATAGTGATGACCCAAGAGAGTGCGGTTTGCCAAGTAGAAGCATCGCAAAAGGCACCTGTACATTTTGTACTAAGCACGTCAAGATGTGATGTGGCAAAGAGTCCCGTTGTAGAGTCTCGGATCAGAATGGATTTTGACTTGGCAGAGGCTGCGTATAATTTCTATAATCAATATGCAAGAACAGTACGTTTTGGCACCACATTTGTATGCAATAGAAC
This sequence comes from Zantedeschia hybrid cultivar, assembly GCA_030544215.1. NCBI lineage: Eukaryota > Viridiplantae > Streptophyta > Magnoliopsida > Alismatales > Araceae > Zantedeschia > Zantedeschia hybrid cultivar. The sequence continues at coordinate 26,094,893 of JARZZO010000012.1, forward strand.
CAAGGGGAAAACGAGGGTATTGTGTTATAAGCATCTTGCTTGTTTGAGATCTGGAGCGTCTCAAAATTTAACCAAAGCTACAATACATAGAGACTCTTCAAAGATTGGCTGTAAAGCCTTAATGAAAGTCAAACTTAACTGTGTTATCCTACGTTGGAAGATACATGACGTTTGTCTTGAACACAATCATCAGCTGTGGACTTGCTTAGATCGCATAAAAGAATTTGTACTCCAAAAAAGGCTGAAATTCGAAACATGCATGCAGTCGGAGTACCAACATGTTAGATAGTATCGACTATTGCGAGGACGAGGGGTGGTATCAGAAAATTACACTTCAAAAAGAAGGATTGTAGAAATTTCTTAGATCAAGAACGTCACAGTCAACTAAATGATGGAGATGCACAGACTCTGGCTACCTATTTGAAACATAAGCGCCTTTCAAATCCGATCATCTTCTATGCGTTAGATATGAATGAACACAATTAAGAAGCGTACGTGTTCTGGATTCATCCACGCTCGAGAATGGCCTGCACATATTTCACTGATGTTATTACCTTTGATACCACCTATTTAACAAATACGTACCAGATACCTTTTGCTCCATTTGTGGGAGTTAATGATTATGGGCACTTAGTTGTGCCCTAGCTACTTTCAAACGAGATAATCGAGACTTCTAAGTGGCTGTTCAGATGTTGGCTGGAAGCAAATGGTAGACAAGAACCCAAGGCCATCATCACCGACCAAGATAGGAGCTGTGAGGGAGGTATTTCTCAATGCCTTTGGCATATTTTGAAAAGGATCTCAGAAAAGATCAAACATACATGCAGAGCCAATGATGAATTTATGTCCAACTTTGATGAATGAATCTACGGTACACTTACAACTCATGATTTTGAAGAAAAATAAGAGAACCTAATGACCAAGTACGTAGAGTGCAAGGAGAGTGAATGATTGCAGGATCTCTATAAATGCAGGCACAAATGAGTTCCAATCTTATTAAAGGATGCTTTTTTTGCAGGTGTGATCACTTCTGCAGTTATGTCTATCGCTTCCACAGTATTATCACAGAATAATATACTTTTATCACTTGAATTTAATTTTTTTTATCAATTCCAAAGTATATTTATCAGTTTCTGCGTCACTTGATCACTTGGAATACAACTCCATCACTTCTAATGCTCTCGCTATCATTTTCAGCACAATTTTCATCACTTCCAATCCAAGTTTATTACATCCTGGGTCACTTCCAAGTAACTTCTACTGCTCTTTTTATCACTTCCAGTACAGTCTGTCTCACATACAAAGTATTATTGTCATTATTGATCACTTCCAGACAACTTCCACTATCTTTTTATCGCTTCCGGTACAACCTATCTCACATATAGAGTACTATTGTCACTTCCGCTACGGAATTTATCAGGAAGCAACTTGTAGTGCAACTGCGATGTTGTACTTGTGACTCCCCTAATGTCACTTGCACGCCCTTACAGGAATATTGTCATCGTCTCAAAAGAATGAGAGCATTAACCACTTTTTTGATGGCTGTCAATACTAAACGAGTTTATCGACAAGTATGAGATTGCACTAGAAGCAAGAGAAGACGCAGAAATTGAAGCCGATGTCAAGTTACATGAGACAGTGCCACATTTTATCATCGTTTCCCCCTTCGAGAAACACCAGGGATATTTTTTAAGAATTTTAAGAGGAGGTTGTCGAAACTGCTAGGTGCTGTCCATCAATAATTGAGTTGAACGAAACACGCAACATGTTTAAAACAAAATCATTTGAATGGGTCAAGCTCAAGAATCTTGAGAAAGATGTTGAAAATGATTATCTGGTGACATATATATATGCTAGAAAGGAGAAAGCTGTGCAGTGCCAATGCAAATCATTCAAGTTTAAGGGATATTTGTGCAGGTATGCATTGGTGGCACTTTGATGTTTTGGCACTGAATTGTGAGAAGACTTCTTGAGAAGCATGATTCAGCAACTTGTCTTATAGGCTCATGGTTCTTACTTATCTCACTTGAAGAAATCATGATACCTCACTTGAAGAAATCATGATATGTAAAGACAAGAAGTGTTGCCGCAAAAGGATGGAAGAAGGAGACAAGAATCAAAAGCCAAGACATGTAAAGACAAGGAAAGTCACCTAGGATGGTGCACATGTCCCAGAACCTCAGGAAACGTTGACAATAGTAGAGGTCATGTATATGGCAGAGGGCGACGCATTACCGAGTGGTGAGAGTTGTGTACTACTAAATTGAGGCTGTCCAAGTGGTATTTTCTGTCGCAATCAATTATTTTTCTTTCGAGTATGATATTTTATTTCAAGTGTAATAAGAGTCACTTTACAAAGGGTTTGTATCACTTCCAGAGGCCTTTTTGCCCCACTTTTATCCGGGATAATCACTTCCAGCACACAACAAGTAATTTGAATGATTAGCAAGTGATAGTTCGGGTTCTTATTAAACTACAAGTGATAGTTCGGCTTCTTATTATTGCCAAAGGCATTTTTGTATCACGTTTACCCAGGATCATCACTTCCGGATAACTAGAGGTCATAGGAAAAATATATATATGAAGTGAGTTTTATTAAAGTGGAGGTGATAAATCACAGCTTTATCACTTGCTGAGGTTTTCAATCACTTGCAGATCTAGGGCAAGAAATGATCAACATATATCACTTTCAATTCTTAATCGATTACTATGACGTGATTATGTACTATATTCTCCTCAAATCATAGGCAAGCATGCTTACAGGAATAATCACTTTATATGAATTGCTAATCACTTCCCGTAAACATTTAATCCTTAGGAGAATATTCGTGGTGTCCTTGCAAAAGATTGTTAAGTTATTTATCATATTTAATAATTCCCAATCCTTTTGTTTAGAAAGTGATTTTATTGCATTGGACGTGATAATTAAATACTTTTTATCGCTTCCAATATCTTTTCAATCACTTACTACATATAATTATCACTTCCAATACATTGGAAGTTTAAAATTGATTAGGAAGCGATTTTATTCCATGTACGGGAAGTGATAATTAAACTTTTTTTATCACAAATGAGTACATTTGAAGTTCTAATCGATCTACTTTAATCGCTTTAAAAGTAAGGCAGTAGATCGATTAGGAATGAATCAGTTAATGGATCAACGGTAAATCGCTATACACCAATTAGAGCAAATCGATTAAAACTTCAACATATACTCGGTTTACAATAGTTGCTAATCGATTCAATGCTAGGGATCGAGTTAACAATTCGAGACGTGTCAGTAACTTGCTCCATAGAACATCAACCAATCGATTTGATTTGATTTGATGTACCACGGCTAATCATTAGGAACACAACAGCTAATCGATTTGACGTTAGGCAGTTAATCGCATGCGAAACGGTCTGCTAATCGATTAGATTTACAAGAACAAATGGATCTTCGTAACCGGTTAGGCTAACATCATATGACTTAATCGATGTACAGGATATTGTGTTAACAGGACAAAACTTAATCGATTATCCGGTGATTTGCTAACCAATTAGCCTCTGAAGCAAGACATAACCATTTTGAAGAACAATAAATCTGGCTATTGATTACACGACTAAGTGTTTGGTTCGATTTCCTGACCTTTAGACTGTTAACCAATTTAAAGTGAAGGAATAATCGATCTACAGTTAGTCTTCTACTCGAGGAATTTTTTTGAAAATCAATTTGGTTAAGTCCCGGAACTAAAGGTGCATAGACATTGTATAACGTCACAGTCTAATCAATTAAAAACTAGAGGTTCTAAAAATGTTTGGGAAGTGATTTTATAACACTGGAAGTGATAACCATACTGTTTCTATCAGTTCCAATTTTTTTATCGCTTCTTACCTATGCATTTAATCATAACCACGCAAAAAACAAAAACAAAAACTCATAATCCGACAATTAATGAGTCCCGTCCACTATCATACCTTCCAGAGGACTCCACGTATAGAAATAAGTAGAAAGTAATCTTTTTATGCAGAAAATGGTAATCCAGTACCACGTCCAAAGCACAGAGGTTTAAAAAAGTGAAGAAGCTTTCAAATATCATTCTCGACTTTGACCGAACACTTCGCATTGATTAATTCCTACCGATTAATCGATTCAAACACGTCAAAGACTTATGTACTGAAAATAGTTATTCTGCCAAGTAAGTAATTCTTATGTACTAAAAAGGTAATTCTAGAAAGGTGTTTTACTAAAAGCGACTATAATGGCTAGAATGTGATTATCTCTACTAGAAGGGGCTATGTCAGTGGGAATAAGTTACCTAGTAGAGTGGAGGGCATAGAAAGGTGTGGTAAGGGTTAATTATTATTGGAAGGACTAGAAGGGGTTACGTACTAGTAGAGAGGGCATAGGAACGTGTTCCCTATCATTGGAAGGGTTCATTTGCTGCAGAGTCAGAAGAAGGCACTTAGATGTTTAGGAATAGATAACATAAGTAGGCCACTGCTATTGAAGAACAAAGACAGGACCATAATAGATGAGGTGTTGAAAAATAATGGACTAGAAAGCATAGAATTAACAATTCTTGTTCCTATACCTATTACTTCCCCTTCTCTGACAACCATCTGAAATTTCTCTTCAGGATGTTCTTTCCTCCCTTCAGCCCTCTTCAAGAATATGTTATGGTTCAATTGGAGGTGGAGTAGTGACGGGAGCATTGCTACGACTCTTCCTAATGCTTGTTTCTACAATCGCCTCCATCTTCTCTAAACAGTGGAAGACGATACCCCCCTAGAGACTGTGGTGCATCTCTAGAAGGCGACGAGGAGACTATGGCGCAGCTCTGGGGGTGACAGGGAGATCACAACGCTGATCTATGGGGCGACAGAGAGACCGTTGGAGGCGACATGGTGGAAAGCGATGAAGGAGAAAGGATGCATTGGGAAGAAGAAGCGGGATGCGGTATGGATGGATTGGTTCACAAAAATCAGTTCATATACCCCGTTCCCACCTACCGCCTTTCCAAGGGCATATTGGTCTTTGAAACGTATAGGACCAGACGACGAGATAGAAGCTGTCATGGACGCATTGGACGAGGCAACGGAACGGTAGCTATCTTGAACCGGTCGGCGCCCATGATGGCATTTTATCACGCGTCAAGAAGGGGTGTGACGTCATTCGCGCAAGCAGAGATGGTAGCCAGTTAAAGCCTTTCACGCGAGAGGAGAGGGTGGGTAGGGGTGTGCCACGCGGCACAATGCGTTGGCACGTTGCGATCCACATAGGATGCTCTACACCGCTAGTGGTGTAGTAAGTATTACTCTATGTTCAATGCCGATCAAGTAGATTGGGTGGCCAGGGCTAGCAGTGTGGAAAGTATTACTCTATGTTTAATGCCGATCAAGTAGATCGGGTGGCCACGATTTGGTGGCAAATTGGATATGCTGCCACAAGTGGCGGTGGATATATTAGATAGAAACAATCCTAAGTCTATTTAGATATTTTAAAATTATTAGTGATTTTTATTTTTTTAACATGAGGAGGATGAATTTTTTAACATTATGATTTTTATTTTCATATTTTTGACATCGAGATGTAGGGACTTGAGGAGCGCATCGAAGTTAGATGCACTTCGAGGTGCATTGTAGCCGACCTCTCTCTCTCCCTTCATATATATATACCCCTCTCTCTCTCTCTCTCTCTTTATATATATATATATATATATATATATAATCTAGGCCTATCAATCAGTCATGCCACTTGCGAGCTACTCGACATTAACTCATTTAACTAAACAAAGTAAGCCAAAGTTTAAGACAACTTTTGTTTGATTAAAATACCCAAGCCCAAGTTTGGTGAAGCTCAACTCAATGCGCTCAAAGCCAACTTGAGTAAAATCATTGCATAAATTTTATACCCCAACTCAGTCGACGCACCGATTGACCCATTCAAAACAGAGGCACACTTGGATCAGGGGAGCGCATGAGCATTTGTAACCTATGCCAAGTGAACAATATAGTGCTGGAGACTTCGTAAATTCCTGATGTGACTAAACATCTCATGCAGAGCCCCGTCTGGGTCGTCTTCCCCGCGGCCTAGGGATGTCAACAGGTCGAATATGGTGCAGATAGTGGACTATCCATTTATGTATCCGCCTTTCAAAAGGTGTATCTGGTAACCATCCGTTAACTATCAAGAAACATACTATCCAAACCCGCTTTTATATTCAGATAGAAGCGGTTTTCGGTATACAACCGGATGGTTACCGGTTAAACTGAGAGGTTATACAAAGTCTATTTGAAGTACAAATTAACTAATGAATTGTGCCATTCAAAGTTAAATATAAACACAATTAAACCATTCCTTAAAAGTGACAAAATTTTAAACTTGTCTCATTAGAACATAACAAAAATAACAATACAATACAACCAAAGGGAGAATATCTAGCGTTAGATTCAAATCTAAGGGTTCTAGTTCATATAGTTTTTAAATCAAACGGTTAGGTCGGATAGCAGTTTCGATAGTGGGTCTACCCATTTCTATACCCGTTAAAGGAACGGATTATCCGTATCCATTAACTTTGCAAGTTATAAAACAATATCTACAAACCGTCCGTTAAGCTAACGAACAGTGCGGATAATCGGATAATCGATTACTATTGACATTACTATCATAGCCCCTACCTACGCTGGCAAGCGAGCGCACGCCCTAGGCAAGCTCTGTGTGGGAGTTCCAAAACTTCCTCCAACCCTTTTGCACCCATCCACTTGTTCAACCAACTTGACTCGTCCGCCCCATTTCACCTAGAATTGTAACTCGACAAGCCAAGCTCAGACTTGGCTCGATCCTTTTCGCTTGAACTGAACACAAGCCAATGTTTGAGCTTGATTGATAGCTCGGGTCAGCTCGAGCATGAAATTTTTTTGCCAAGCAAGCTCAAGTATGTCAAAGCTATGCTCGACTAGGGATGCAGAATACCTGTCTCCAGGTTCAATCTGAATCCGGCTCCGAAAGGATTTAGATCCCAACCCATGCATTCTGATCGAACGAATGCAATCGAATCCAAAGATTCTGAAACTTTTGTAGGCGACGTGGTTTCTTTTCCGAAGATGTCTGTGAGCACCGTGACGCTACCATTGGATCTTCTACTACTTCGGCTAGCTCAACACCTCCAACTCCCTATAGAGGCTCGCCATCGAGCTTGCATACCTCTCTATCTTCTTGACCGTCATCTCCATGTCCTTCACTAGCAACCTCATACTGGCCACCTCCACTTGGCCGGGGAGGAGGTTGGTGTAGATGTGCTCGAAGCCCACCAAGGCTTGCTCTGAGCAGCGTCGCCTCAATCATGAGACCACGACAGCAACGCGGCCTAGGTCGTTGAGCTTCTCAACGACCACTAGCTCCAGGAGGTGGACCTCGTCGGCAGAGATGAGGGTGCAAACAATGCGAGACTTGAGGACCTCGCCGCGGAGGCGGGAAACTTAGGCGTAGGAGAGCAACCAGTCGAGGTGGACGCCCTTGTAGGTTACCAGCCTAATGGGCAAGCTCCCATCTCTAGCACAGACCAGCAGGTGCCGCCCCAAGTCCAGTCTGATGACAAAGTTAGCGAGTGCTCCCCTCCATGTCGATTGCAAACTGATGAGATCTGATTTGGCTATTGAACAACTTTAGGCTCGCTGCCAGGACCACCATTGAGGCTGGTGGGTGGTTGACCCTTCTACTGTGCTTCATTTTTGCCTCTCTAGCTAGTCTTATCCTTCACCGAGGAGGGCTGGCCACCTCGAAAGATAGGATGGCGAGGTAACTCTTCGTCTTTGCCAGGGAGGGATCTAAGTTGTGCAGGGACTTTGATTCCTTCTTCGCGGTGGCGTGCTTGAGATTGGAACCCACGCGGCTTTGCATCTTGTGGATCCAGGGCACGATGGGGCTGCCGGCCGTGGGTCCAGGTCTGATGTTGCCTGACTGCCGCAACGGACCTAATAGACACCGCCGACGATGACGGGGAGGGCAGCAAGTCGACGACGATGACGATAGGGAGGTTTGCAGGGTCACAGTGATGAAGATGACGGGAAGGGCTGCATGGTCGGCGACGACAATGACCGGGGGCAAGTTCACGAACATCGGGACGTAAGCTCCGGTCTTCGTTGGGTGGCTCTAATCGGGGCTACATCTTGGTTACATTCAGAGAATCTCTTCGAGAGAGAGGGTTCCGATTCGATGAGGATGTCCGAGGTTTTCCTTCAGATTTCGAAGATTCTGTTCCGATTTTACGCTCGACTCTTGCCACGCCCACTTGAATCCCACTTCTAAGGAGTAGGGAATAGGAAACCTCTTATGTTCCCTTTCGTAAAGCCCCAAAGAACTCCAAAACCTTTTGTGCCAAAGGACCCCTAAGTCAAGAAATCCTCAAAGTTAGGAATGTGGCCTATCGAAGGGGATCTTCAAGCCACATGTGCCTATCAGCAGCATCAGAAGTATTCCTGCCCTCTTACCTCCTATCTACTCAATTTCCATCCCCACCTTTCTACTGCCATAATTTGTGATGGCCGCATCAAAGCCAAGATCTTCTTTGCTTGGTGCATTTTCGTCTTCGCCTTTCTTGCCAGTTTCCTCCTAAAAAAACCTAGCCTAGTCCTCCCCATACTCATAAGGAAAACAGCTAGCAATGCATACTACTACATGCTTCCTCTCTCTTCCGTCTAATGCACAGTGGCAAAAACCCCAACATATACGAAAGAAAGAAGTATGCAGAAGCGGCAGAACCATCCATAGTGTAGCCGTAATGTATCCATTTAGTAATTTTTCTTTTGAAAGGTGACATAAAGTCACAATTCATTGATAGGAAACTATTACATGGGTTAAAAAATTATTACATAGGTTAAAACCAAACAATAGTCCCTGGACCCAATGGAAAGGTCCACAACATCAAAAATACAACAAAGGAAACAAAACCCCTCACTACATTATCAAGATAATAAAACGGAAGGGGGCTTCAAGAAAATACAACAAAAATTATAACAGAAATCTCTTCTAGTGGTAGGATTTCTGCAAGATCACTGAACCTTCATCGGAACGCATTCCCGCAACTTTCGACCATCTATTCACCAAACTAAAGGTTCTCCTGAGAATGTCGAAGGGGTTGTTGAAGTTATGACTGAAAATCCTATCATTCCTTTCCAACTACACTTGCCAAAGCATTGCTGGAAGAAATAAACCCCATTGGTCTTTTTCTGGTTTAAAACGACAACTCTCATTCCACCATTTGAGTAAGGTAAGCACCTCTTGAATGTTCTCCGAACCAATTAACAGAACTCTGCATGAAGTCCTCCATAACATATTGATGATGCCACATGTACAGAAAAGATGATTAATACTTTCCTCTATAATTCCACAAATTTTACATTTGGAATTCTAAATATGGAAGATAGTTTTGACTTTCTCACTTGTAGGAAGTCTTTTCCAAGCTACTCTCCATAAGAACAATGTAATCTTATTTGAAAGGAATTGAGACAAAACTATCGGCTTCCACCAAACTCTGCATTCCCCATCATTCAAAACTCTGACGATGGATTTAACTGAAAACTTGCCCCTTTTGTCCCATTTCCAGAGTCTTTTGTCCTCTACATTATGTCCCAACTGCACTTGTTCTTGATTCAACACCCTAGACAATTGAACCAATTCTAAACTCTCTAGCTCAGTCAGATTTCTCCTAAACATGTGTAAAGCTCCATAGAATTCTCAAGACCATTGTATATGATAGGGATTCGAGATTCACATCACGAATTTGGAAGAATATGCAATCAGTTTTAAGAACTCAGTGGAGATTTAGTTCAACATTTCATCCTCAAACGGATGGTCAGTTAGAACGGACCATTCAAATATTAGAGGATATGCTTAGGACATACAGTCTTGATTAGAAGGACAGTTGAGACCGACACTTGGCTTTAGTGGAATTCGCCTACAATAATAGTTACTATTCCAGTATACGTATGGCTCCATTTGAGACACTGTATGGCCTACCTTATATATCCCCACTATGTTGGCATGAGAATAATGATGATAAATTGGTGAGACCAGAAGCAATTCAAGATTGCATTGAGAAGATCAAGATTATCAAACAACGGTTATTAGTAGCTCAAAACCAACAAATGCAATATGCTAATAACTGGAAGAGAGATCTGGAGTTTGCATAAGGTGATCATGTGTTCTTAAAAGTCTCTCATACTCGAGGTGTGATTCGGTTTGATAAACGTAAGAAGTTGAACCCACGTTATACCAGACCATTTCAGATTTTGACTCGAGTGGACAGAGTAGCTTACCAGTTAGCGTTGCCACCTGAGTTTGCTAGAGTTCATGATATTTTTCATGTATCAATGTTGAGAAAGTATGTATATGACCCAACTCATGTTATTGATCACACTACATTGGAAATTAAAGTAAATTGGACATTTGAAGAGGAACCTATTCGTATTCTAGATCGAAAAGTGTAAGAATTAAAGTCAAAAAACATTCCCATGATCAAGGTGTTATAGCATTATCACTTAATGGAAGAGGTTGCCTAAGAATTGGAGGAGAAGATGCATGTAAAGTATCAAGAACTATTTATGTTAGAATTTTTCAATTGTGAAGATAAAATTATTTTAAGGAGGAGAGAATATATAACATTCGACTATTAATATCTAATTAGCATAATTATATCATTAATTAATTTTGAGTTAGTACCATTATATATTAAGATATTCATTAAGATTAAACTTGATTGATTAAATCCTATAGAATAATTAGATATGATTAACTGTGATAGAAAACTTAATGTAAATCATAATTGAATTTATGATTAGAAGGGTTAATTGGAGATTAAGGGTAAATTTACAATTATTAAAAGTAAGATGATCATTTGATGAATAATTAATTTATATAGTAAAAAATATCTATAGTTAGAAATTTATAATTTATTAATTAGTGCTTCTCTTAGAATTATTAATTTTATATTAGATAGTGGTGGTGTAGTGAGAATTTGTTAAAATGTTGAGGGATATTCTAGAAAAAAAATTAGTGAGGGGAGGGAACCGACTCTAATTTTTGCCCAGTTAGTAGGTATTAACCTTGGTTAATGTTAGTGGGCACGGTAAGTTAGGGTAACTTGGATGGGTGAGAAATAGTAACTTTTAACCCATCTAACTAACCATGGTGGGACTAATTAAACCCTTCCTATTTAAAAGATCATAACTTGAGTTTTTGGCCATGGTTTGTCATTTCCTTTTGGAACAAAACTTGGGAAGAACTAGGGAAAGAGTTGGAAGGCCAGCCTTGAGGATTATTTGGGTTCTTGAAAAAGATTAGTATGGGTTTAGCTTAATTAATAAGTAATAAGTAATTTTTAATTTTTTATCTATCTTTAAATTATATGTTTCTATAAAATTCTCAAGTGTGAAATAGTTGAATGATGTAGGGATTTAAATTTTTAAAAACTTAGAATAGATTAAGTATAGTAAGAGTTAGATTTCTGCAACCAAGATTTTTTTTTTGTAACTCTTGATAATCTATAATTTTTTATGATTTTATTTCTTATATAAAAATTATGAATTTTTTATAACATAACTCTTGCATGCTTGGGCATCTCCAGAAAATTTTTTATAAATATTCATATTCATATGATAATACTTCCTAGTGTGCGTAACAGGATTCATATTCCACTAATATTTTGCCAATTCAGGGATAGTACCCTAATGTTTTATTTTTTGCTATCTTTGTGGGGGGTCATTTGAACCCAAATTTTTACAGATTATACATAATATGAATTAATATAACATGTGAAATTTTCAGAATTTTTGAAAATACTCTTGTGCATAAATAAAATCAATATTTTAAATGTGATTTGTGATTACCTGTGTTGCCTGAGTTTATAACAAGTTGTATTTTAATTCAAATTGAAACTTAATGTTATTTGACTTTTTAATTATGATTTAGACATATTCTTAGTTTATTAACTCCAAGAAAACAAATTACCGAAATAGTTAATCATTTTCGTATGTACATGTTGTTGTTACATAAGATATTCTAGTTCAGCATATAATGGCATTTGATTTCTTAGCATTTTAAGTAAAAATTAGACATAATTCCAATACCACATAATTCAATTTATGACGATAAAAATATAATATTGCATCTGTACATAAATATTAAATAGAAGTTTTATCTCATAGTTGTATTCATTTTAATGAAACATACCGATCGGACATAGCCGCTATTTGATAATAGTCCTAAGAAAATAGTGGTAACATCCCCACCAGAACCCATCTATTATGAAACTACGTGTTAGTAGGAGCCACCTCTAGAACCCATTAGCTCTGTTACCTGAAAACCGCAGGTAGAAATCCTTATTAAGGTGAGGTGACGACCCTCGGAGTAACGCTACGCCCATGACTTAACTCTGTACGTGCCTAGGAGCTCGATTTCTGTATTTTGTTTCTGACTCAGGTGGCGGTTGGATGTGTCCAGACACCTCTATAATGAGTGAAAACCTATAGTCTAAAAAATTATATATTGCAATCTATATGCCATTTTAGTAAATCAATTTAAAAATCTTAAATTTTATATTTTATTTTGTATTCTGATCATATTCATATATTGATAAGCTTGGTGTGGGACGAGAATGGGGAGCCTAGATGAAGGGCTCGGAGTAGTCAGTAGCCATATCTGCTCGGAGTAGTTTTAATCATCCTCTAATCGATTCAATCCAAGATCCTTATACATCTCCCCATATCTGCTCGAATAGTCAATAGCCATCGCCTCGAAAAAGTATGGGAAGTAGCACACAAAACGATGCACCACTGACTGAAGGAGCACGGGACGAGGTCCGCCTCATTGCAAAGATGTCAATGGTACGATCGGCGTAAGAAACAGAGCTCAAAGCACCAACCTCGATATACGTGCAGAAGTGACATGCAAAACGATACAAATCGGGGCAGATGTGTGTTGAAATTGGATGGACCTTACTGAGACGAGACCAACATCGCTGACAGCTCTCGAACGGGATCCAGGAGACCTCGAACGGCGAGCACAAGTGTCCTCGTAAAACGTACAAGTGCGGCACACAAAACGAGGCACTACTGATAGACGAGATGTGCAACAAGATCGGTCTTACTGGGACGATCCCAACGGCACATACAGCTCGCAAATTGGAGCATCGACGAATTCGGAACGAGGGCAGTGTGATTGGATCTCTAGTGCACCTCCTGCGTGCACTGTAGCAAACCCAATTGGATGCTTGGTTAAGACCAAACAGAACTCCAGTGGACTAGGGAATAGGCCAGGTGGCAGATGGCTCGAACCCAATGGACCCTGACTCAACCGTGAACCCAATGGCTCGGGCTAGGCAGCACCTTGGTGCAGACCACGTCGGACCTGGTTGAACCAGTTAGCTTGGGCTCAGTCAAACAACGTTTGACCTGGCTGGGACTTAAAGAATCGGGTCCTTCTTTTCCTCCCAACCCTAACGAGGAGCAGAGAGAAATAGCACGAGGGAGAGGGGGAGAGGGAGGCAGCGACAGAGCGGGTGGTGGCAGAGCGGCCGACCGGCGACGACGACAGCCGATGATGGCGACGGCAACAACAGCCGCAAGGACTGCCGACAGCAACAGCAACAGCCCGCGTGACCCCAATGCGCAGTGGGGGTTCGGATGGGGACTGATACGGCACGGCAGCGCTAGCGTTGCTGGTGAAGGTCGGCGACGGCAACGGTTCCCCAAGTGGGGGGCAAGGCGTCGGCGACGACGACGTTGGGGTCCCGAGCACCCCCCGTTCCTCCTCTTCTTCTACGGTGATTGCGATGATGACGGTGAGTGCCGGCGTAGATGGCGACATCAGCGGACACCAAGCCCACCACCTCCTCTTTCCACTGCGTGTGCGACGGGGCCACTAGCAGACGGTGGCGACAGTAGCCGCGTTGCTGGCAGCAGCCGGCGATGGCGGCAGCACCAACAGCCGTAAGGACTACCGGCGGCTACAACCAGCGACCCAAATAGCAGCAAAGGGGGGGGGGGGGGGGTTGCGACGCCAGCGGCTGGGGAGGGAAGGTGCAGCCGGCGACTGTGGCGCCGACTGGTGACTGCGGAGCAGCGGAAGACGACGACGGCAGCGATGGAGCTGATCGACGGCGACGGCAGCCCCAAGGTGAGTCAACATCCTCGTCTTCCTCTTCTTCTGCTCTTCTTTTTTTTTTTTTTTTTTCTTCAGACGACGGCGGGATGGGGGCAACGACAGGGGGCTACGCCGACAGACTGTGAGCAACCGAGCTGCGCTGGTGGCTCTCTCTATTCTTCCTCCTCTACTGCAAACCAAACCGACGGAAAGGGAGAAGGAAGGGGACGGAGAGGAGAGGGCTCACAGGACTTGGACCATGAGGATGACCCACAAGCCTGCTCTGATACCAAACTGATGCGGGACGGGAATGGGGAACCTAGATGAAGGGCTCGGAGGCCTAAGGAGGAGAGGATGACAAGGGGGCAGAGAAGAGGAACAACAGGGGAAGAAGGGTGGGTGGAAGGAACTAGGGCATCACACCCCATCTCACAGAGGCCCTATCCGGGCTCTCCCACACACAGGACACCATCACACAATGTGGTAGCAATTTTCTTCTCATTTAATCATCTTCAATATGTTCTTCAATGCCCTCCTTTTTAGGAGAGGCTACAATATATAGGATCTCCTTAGGATAGCCCTAGGTGCCATAAAGCCCAAAAATGCCCCTGAGCTCTAAAAGAAAGGAGAAAAGAAGCCCTAATAGGAAAAAATGACCAAGATACCCCTAGGACTCCTAAAATAGCCAAAACTTGCATTAAAATTACAAAAAAAATAGAAAAGACCTTAATTGGACCTCTAATGGGCCAAACAAAGTACATCATAGACCTTTAGCTCTATTTTTGCAGTTCTTGGATCCCCGTCACTTGTGTAGCTTTATTCATAATGTATTTTTTTATAGATCATGCATCTCAATTTCCTTATTAACATATCATTCTGATTCACATATGTATTATGTGGTAATTTTATTTTTTGCCGTGTTTAATATTTTTATGCAATGTACATATTCTGCTTCAGATATTCTAGTTATTTTTGTTCCCTCCAGATAAAATATGTTCCACTATTGCTCCTTTATCTATTGAAATGTGATATAGATTTGGAAAGGCCACATCAAAGGATCGTTCCAGACACAATTTATCCTCCCAAAAATGGATAAATCTCCCATTACCAAGCTAAAAGAAGGATGAAGCCTTGACCATCTCAATTGTGGTCATAATACTCCAAATAGGAGACAGATAAGATGACTCGGCAAGGTGCAGACACCATTTTCCTAAGCTGTAGTGATATTTCTCCCTTACCACCTTCACCCACAAAGAGTTCATATCTTCTCCTTGTGTCCACAACCATTTGGCTAGCATGGCTTTGTTAGAAAGTGAGATTTTAACTAGCCGAACACCTCCTTGATCTTTGCTCCTACAAACCAAACCTCATTTGAGTAAATGGAGTCCTCTCCTCTGGTTACCTCCACCAGACCAGAAAAAAGAGCTCCTGATAGCCTGAATAGCTTTCTCAACTGACCTAGGAATCTTGAAAATGGACAATTAGTAATTTGTCAAGGTGGAAAGAACTGTTTTAGACAATACCCACCTCCCTCCAATTGAAAGAAGCTTCCCTTTCCAACCATACAACCTGCTATCAAACTTCTTTATAAGATTATTCCAATCTCTCACTCTGATAGTACCATCTGTCAAAAGCAATCCTAGATATTTGAGTGGAAACGCAGAAATCTTACAATCCATGATTCTGGCACTATTCATCAGCCTCTCTCTTGACACATTGATACCCACAACCTCAGATTTGTCATAGTTAATTTTTAACCCAGAAATATACTCAATAACTAGTAACAACTTCTTGGTATTAGTCACGAATCCTTCCTTCCTTGAGCTAAAAATGAGAGTATCATCTGCAAATTGGAGATGAGTAAGCTGTAAAGTGTTCCTCCTAATGAGGATACCACCAATCAACCTTTGTTCAACTGCTCTGTGGCAAATAGAACTGAGGATCTGTCCCACTAACAGTAACATTATAAGTGACAAGGGATCTCCTTGTCTCAAACCTTTTGAACTACCAAAAAATCCACAAGATTTACCATTGATGAGTATAGAAAACTTAGCAGTAGAGATACAACTCATGACCCATCCTATCAACTTTTGATTAAAGTCCATAATTCCAAGAGTTTTATGACATTATTGCTAACTAACCCTGTCATAAACCTTCTCAAAGTCCAACTTAAGGACCACGCACTCCTTTTTCCTAATTTTCTGATAATGGATAGCTTCATATGCGGCCATGTAATTATCTAGAATAAATCTGCCTTGCATGAAAGCTATTTGATGTCCTTCTATAAGCTTGCAAAGAACCTTTTTGAGTCTATTGGCCATTACTTTAGTGATTATCTTATAACAACCATTTAACAAACTGATCGATCTGAACTCCGTCAACCTCTCTGCACCTTCAACTTTAGGAATTATTTGCATTCATGTTGAATATAGCCTCCTTGACTTCTACTTACTTAAAATCAGCAATTAATTCCTCACTATCCTCCCTCAAGTTTGGGAAGAACTCCATGTTGAAGATGAGGTCTCCACAAATTATCCTCGGAGAAAAGTTGTCTATAGTAAAAAAACAAAAGCTTCTCGAATAGATTTCATGTTGTCAAGCATACCCTCTCCTTCCTTAAGATGATCAATCCTTGAGGATCTCTTCTTGGCACTAGAGATAGCATGAAAGAAAGCCATATTCTTATCCCCTTCTTTAAGCCAGTGTTCTTTTGCTCTCTGCTTCCATTTAGTTTCTTCCTTGTGTAACAACTGGGAATAACAATCCTTGTGCCCCTGCAACATCTGAATTTCCTCTGGTGATAACTCCCTCTCTTCACTTTTCATCTCTAATTAATCAATTTCATGAAGAATCTGCTGTCTAATCTCACCTGCTCTTCCAAAAGTCTTCACATTCCACTCTAATTTGGTGTCTGACCCATTTAAGCTTCCTTGAAAACACCAATAGTGTGGGACCTTCAGACGGAGCTTCTCTCCACCATTTTATGACCACCTCCTTAAACCCATCACAAGAGTGCCAAGCCAACTCATACCAGAAAACTCTTTTATGAGTGAATTTATTCCCAGTGCATAACTGTAGGGGAATGTGATCAGATATGGATCTGGACAGTCCTTTAACCTGAGTAAGAGGGAAGATCTTCAACCATTCAGTTGATAGAAGAACCCTATCAATTCTGGGCTGAATGCTGCTCTGCTGCCCATTGGTCCAAATAAATTTTCTATTTGGAATCTCCAAATCAAGAAGCTCACACTCTCTAATCCACTGCCCCAACAACTCCATACCTTTTGTCCATTTGTGACCACCAGTTCTTTCCCAGGGACACCTGATAGTTAAAATCTCCAATTGCACGCCACCCTTTTGAGAACAAAGAATGTAGACTATAGAGTTCTTGAAAGAACATGGTTCTTTGTTGCTCATTCTTTGGACCATACACAGAGGATACCACACACTGAGAGCTGTCATAGGTGTTTTTATTCCTGAATCTCACGGACAGAGTGAAGATACCCATGTGACACATGAGCCCACCAATCTAGACTCATCCCACATCATAATCTGCCCTCCTTTGTAACCATCAGTTGGTAAGAAGGCCCATCCAGACAATCTGCTGCCACCTATACTCCTAATAGTCTAATCATCAACATTGGTCACTTTTGTTTCTTGGAGACATAAAAAATCCACCTTAAGAGTTCGGACATAATCCTTTACCACTCTAATTTTGTTATCACTGTTCAGACCTCTTATGTTCCATGAAAGACCTAACATTGAGACAATGATATAACACCCTTTCCTTTCTCCCTATTTCCCCTTAGGGAATCCACCACCACATTATTCTTAACAAATTCCAACCCCCTTTCCCTATCTTCACACCTCCCCTTTGCCCTTTTCTCTTTGGACTGCACTGTAAAGCATCATAATTCTTCAGATTCCTGATGAAGCTTTTTACCATACCTTCCTTCCCTTCAAAGGAAACACCTATCTTCCTGCCAAAATCAATAATGTCCTCTGTCCGGTCATCAGAAGTAGCCGCATGGACCAAATTCAGCTCCTTATTGCTATGACAAAAGGTAAAGTCGGCCACAACCAGACAATCAGTACCCTCGATCACTTGCTCAGCACAAACCTCAATCAGCTTTCTACCTTTGCCTTCATCGTGAATGATCAAAGCTAGTTGTGCTGCACTTTCATCTTGAGTGTGCTTGGCCCTTGACAAAGGCCGTTTCTGTTCTGTATCATGTGCGAACCCCTGAGCATGTGGAACTTGCTGAAAAGGAATAATTGCCAGCTCTACGTTAACGAGATTTGTATTGTTCTTTGAATCTCCACCAGCATCTTCTGCCGTGTTGACACTCTTTAAGGCCTGATGATCAACTGCAAGACAGAGATTATAGCACAAATCCCCTGTCTCATCTCCATTAGCATCAAAGGCAGACTGCATCTGGCTAACAATATGCTGGTGACTACATACCCAAAGCCTATCCATGGAGAAACAAGCCAGAGTCCTCCAGGGATCCAAGCCCGGTTTCCTGCGCTGCAAAGTTGCTTCCTGTACTGAAGTACACATTCCTAACGCCATTATGACGTGACTGGGTAGGGAGGAAGACTCCATCAGGCAAAAGCCGGGTAAATCTTTGGAAATTATCGGGACTGGTGACTTACCCGTAAAGCCCCCAGGACCCAATAACAAGGGCCAGTCTGACTTACCCGCTATTCACCTTCGATTTGCGCCCGATACGACCATCTCCGCTGCCCACACCTGTTCCTCTTCATTACCCGAGAAGCCAAAAGCAAGTGCTTTTGTTCTCAACTCCTGATCAGCAGCGGCCTCTGGCAGTGTTCGAGATTCCTTGGAAGCCCACCCCACCGCCCATGCCTCGAGCTCCGCAGCATCAATGAGAAGACTGTTCACCTGTCCCAAATCTCCTACCAAAAAACCACCATCATTTGCATCCATTCCAAACAGCCCCAAGTCCTAACCTTTCAAGTTTATCCCCTCTTCCATATGACGGGCACCATTACCCAGGACGCCCGGTTGAGTCACACCCTGAGTTAACAAGACTCGGTTGGGTACTCTCCCTAAGGAAAGCTTCAACCCTACATCTGTTTGGATACTAACTTCTACTTCATGTAAGCTGCAGCAACTTCCGCCTAGGTCCAATGTTCTCCCTGTGATACAGGTCGATCAGTGGAAGAAGAGTCAGTTACCTCTGCCTTGACTAACACCTTGAAGCAGTGGTCACCCACTCTGATTTTTAGAGACTCTGACACTCTGTCAAAATTATCTACTTCTATCAGCACTCTAGCATACAGAAGCAATTCCATCTCCTACGTCCTAACCATAGTTGTCAATCCCGTCCCTGTCTATGTCCCGTTTTTCTACTGGGATTGGACGTCCCGGTGTCCCAGATAATTTCGGTGTCCCGTCCCAGAATTTTTTTCATACATATGCCAACAAGTATAAGACATACATATACAATAAATAATATGACAATAAACATATAAACATATAAATAACACAAAATTAAGGTAATAGAAGCATTGAGGATAGATTTATGGGTTTATAGATGAGTATATTCATCAAGTGAGCCTCCCAAAATAAGTTTACAAGGAGCTTAAGTACTTAGGAATATCTCATGTAAAAATACAAATTCTAGTTGGGAAAGGCCGGGACAGGCCGGGATAGACCGGAACAGACCGGGACAAGTAATGGAACAGACCAGAAATTGTCCCGTCCCGTTTTCTCACTGGTACGGTACATCCTGTCCGGGACGGGATTGACAACTATGGTCCTGACGTCAATTCCTCTGAAGATCCCAAACCTTTCAACAATGGTACGAAATGTATCAATATTCCAGACACGCAGAGGTATCCCCTATAACCAAAACCAAACCTTGTCCCCTTCTGCTATCGGTGAAGTTCCACTCTCAGCCTCCCATGTAGAGATTCTCATTTTGAAGTCTCCTCTGGAGAGAAAATCCAAAGACATGGCAGCCTCTCTCCACCCCTGCAAGGAAGAGTTAACAAGGAAGGCATTCCCCTACAACTCCCTAATCCTCCAAGTATGATTACCCTGCCATGTTTCTTGTAATAAGCTGAGTATTCTTTTAGCAAGAAGATTCCCTCCTAACTCCAGACCAGTGAGCAACTGTCAACACCAAGCATTCCTGAAGGGCTGAGCAAGCTTCCTTCACTGTCGGAGACCATGGAATATCCACCAAACTGCCTTCAACACCAGCTTGAACGTGAATAGGTTCAATAGAGGATGAACTTTTCAACTCAGAAACACTCAGCTTGGAGTTTTGGTTCTGCTTCTGAAGAGGCATTTCTCTCTTCACTAAACCCCTCCCTTCCTTGTTACGGTTGAAGCTACAATGTCCCACCCCGCCACAGGAAAGACACCTCACCGCCTCTCTGCACCTCTTGCTCAATGCCCCTTCAAGCACCTTATACAAGAATCCTTGCCCACTGGCAGGGACAAAGCTACTGCCACCTTCTCCTTCAGTGTACCCACCTTTGTACCCCTCCTTACCTCCTGCCATCTTCCTCTATCATCCTGGACAGATGCAGGAACTCTTCACTCAAGTGTTCTCTACCACATCTAACTCACTGGATTTTCATCGTTTATCAGGCTAGGAGAGAAAAGATCAGTGAAAGGATTTAGTAATCTTCAAAAGTAGGATTTTGCGTTTTTTGTCCCTATAATCTATTTAATTTTAAGAAAACTCCTTATAATCCCTAAAAATTCTGTAATCTCACTTTTATTTAACCTTTCCTTAAGGATTTTTTAAAAAAATGTCCACGGACTTCCAAATTCTATGGGATGTTTATCAAATAACTCAAAAATCAAGATCGAGGACTTATAAACTAATAGAAAAATTGTGGGGATTTTGCTATTGCAAGAACTAAAAACTAAAAAGCTCTTAAAGATAAAAAAATGCAAGTACACAAGGATCAGGTTAAAATTGAGTTTTCTTAGGACAACATAGAACTATTATTTTACCTGTCTAAGTGACCTTTCACCTCCCTAGTTGCAAGCCAGAAAAACAGACAAGTTCCCCACCCCAACCAGGGAGGCCAACGGGGGAGCAAATGGCAATGAAATCACCTCGGTTCCATAAAGTGCCAAGAAGAAAGTGGAAAGGACGAGGACATGACAAACACCAGAGCTGAACACGGTGATTATCACAGACATAATGACATCTTGAGTTGAAAGATCAAAATTTGGAAGAAAGAATTGCGTGATGTGCTTTATCTATTCACAGACAGAAAAGCCCAATATGGGGAACAGGGAAACAGGAAAGCAAAGAGGTAGAGAGAACCTGGTTTTGCTTTACCAACAACTCATGATATTTTTCTAGCAGTTGAATGTAGAGATATCTCCAGAATTCAACTTTTTAAAATACAGCTACCATGTAAAATGATTCACTTGCTTCCCAAACAAGCAAATAAATACCTGCAGGAAACTTGTTGAAAAATAAAATAAAAGATCTAGTCTATAAATACCATTCAGAGACATGACAAGAGCTTGAGCAGACAAATCAGGCCTGAGAAAATATCTCATAAATCCCATACAAAACCCTATGTGAAAGTGCAGGCTGTTTCAGGAAGGCTATGTTTGCAATTTTTATCTATCACAACATCATCAAACAGAACAGCTGAAGACAAAAAAACACAAGTTTCTATCATGACCAAGACTACCTAATACATATCCTCTATCCTAATGAGATATAGCTTGATAACTTGACTTCCTGTAGGCATTTGACATAGCAATTGATGAAAGGGATGAAGGTGATTCAAAATGAACTTCACGAATGACAAGCAAATCTCCTAGTTCTATCTTCTCCAATGGTACTATGAAACCTCAAGAAAATAGCATAATCATGGCGTGAATGCTCGGGGAGGGAGAAAATCTGCAACTGAACAAGTTTTTTTGCAAACAAAACATGGGTTCCCCATGCTCCACATCCTTAGAATAGGGATTTACCAACTTAAGAAATTTCATGCTACACAAAAACACCCATCAAGGATCTTAACAGACATGGTACTCCATAATATGCAAAGGCCACCTAATGATTGCAAAACATGCAAATAGATTTAATTTACACTGTTGCCTACAGATTTCCAGATGTGATTTTGTCAAATGAAACTGAATTCAGCTAGCCACAATTACATCAAGAATGTAACTCCAATCAGTTTTCAGTATAGTTATTCAAAGAAGTAAATAGTATAGGCTATTACGAGTCACTCTAATGAAGAACAAAAAGAAGGATCCAGAAATCATCATGCCTTCTCCATGCAATCCTCCAAAAAGTTGCCTTTTCTTTGTCAGTGGCCCAAGGATCAGGATGAAAATTTTGCATGGTACATGAACTCCACAAGCAGGCAGTAGGACCACAGTATCCAGGTGGACGAGGTGCATGGAAAGGAGGTCACTGGGCCTGACTTAATGGGTACTGTGCTAAGAACAAGCTGACAACCCTGCAGGGAGTGCATGATATATTTTTAGAAAGATAGAATAGATTAAAAAGAAAACTAATAATATCTGTAAGAATAAAGATGCAGAAGGGCATTGCATCACCCTAAACTTCATCAGGCACATTATGGATTGGGCACAAGAACTTGACGGGAACCAAGCTCAAAACTAAAAAGCTAGTAGGATTCATTGGTGGTCAGTGGTAGAAGAGTCAGCTTCAAGACTAAAACACCAAGTGCACAGTGCCAGGCCGTCAAACTTGGTTATAGGCACCATTAGAAGTAACCTGCAGGAAAAGAGACATCTACACATACATATTATGAACTGATCTCTGAAAAAGCATAAAAACCTGCGCATAAGGATGCCATCACCAAGACATAAAGACAGTCATCCAGTCATGCAAGTCCAAGAAAGGGGTGGCTGGCTTGGGGAGCAGTGGATCTATATTGAACTCCAAGATGGCCAATGACAAATTGCTCCCAACCATCTGGGTTCGTAGGGTACTCTTTAAGGCAAAAACAAGCACAGAAACCTTGATCTCTTGCTGCTCAGAGACCCTGAAATATGATATGAATCATGTGAAAGTAGCAAATGCTTTCCACCTAGGACCTATAAATTGTTTAAAACATTAGATAAGAGTACCCTTTTTTTTTTTTTTTTGAATGTGAATACCAAATAATTTGAGATTTTGTATTCTTCAATTGAGAAGAAAACAGAAAATCACAGTAACATGAAGGTATACCCATTACAAAGTTGAGTCCAGTTTCAAGTAATACTTGCCATGTGTTCATAACCTACGTCACACTGTATGGAGTACTGAGGTGAAACAAAAATGAGACAACTGAAACAGCCATGATCCTACTAAGATTGTGCCCAGCAACTCTTCACCATCTTCGAGTATGACAATAAAATGTGAGACCTCAGCGAACAGAGGTCTTTGCTTTTTCCACCAAGACAATCCGACCATTCCACTCGGTCTGATCAAGTGCTCGAATCGCCGCATCAGCTTCCTCATCCTTTTCTAAGGATAAAAATCCAAAGCCACGAGAGTCCCCCGACCTTGACCACACAAAGGTAGATATACTTGTTAATAGGAACACAAAGCATGTTAGGTAGAGAAGCTGCAGCAAAGCTAAACAATACCAGAAACAATAATGGAAGACAACCCGAAAAGTCATATGAAATGACACATTCATACACATGCACGCTCATGCATGCACATATACATGCCTGCCTGCCGGCCCACTCCCACGCACACGCAATTGGGTACTACAACACAGGAAACAGCCATCCTATTTGGGCTGTTAAATCACATGCATGTGTTATACATAAATATACATGTAGCATACAAACAGATGTTTCAAGCATCTCCCAGGTTCTTCAAGATTTTGATTAAACCTATGACCCATACATGTTAAACATGTTTACTGGTTCATTGTCCACTTTTTCACATTGTGCTTCTTTTCGACTCATGGTTTGTCATCTCTTGTGATGTCTCCAAGATCTCTCAAGTCAAATCTTTATCAAGATCAAGAATATGAGGGGCATGGAGGAAGAGTAGTGGAAGGAGTAGGAGAAAGGAGGAAGAAAGGAAGAGGAGATGAGAATGCCGATTAAGAGATGACGATAGAGGAGGAAGAGCTCTCCAACACACTGAGATGGTGTTGAAAGTCCAGAAAGCAGTCCTTTAGTTTGTGTAAATATGTTTTTGACTTGTTAATATTCTGTTAATTCAATTATATTGAATGGCTAAATGCACAAAGTTTGCAGTCCCCTAAGAAGTATAAGATTATCATGATCTTTGGCCGGTATTTCTGATCTCTCCAAGATCTCTAAGAGATCTCTTCTCTTTGGCTCCAAGATGATGCCAACTCCGATATAGTATTCCTAGTCTCCACCTTGGCCTTCACCACCCGTTTGACATTTCATGTCCCAGTTTATGCTGGTTTCCCCTCCATGGTCCTTATTTTGCTGGATGACCCTTCTCCACCATTTCATGCCCCCAAATCTCCATCCCCCGTCCCCAGAAAAAAAAATAGAAAAAAACTGATCTGCAATCCAATAGTTTTTTCCAACCCAACCCTTTCCACAGTACATCCCATGTGTTGTCCTATATGGTTTCCGCCACTACTCAATGACAGCTAAAGGCTGTCAAAATGGGTCCAGATCAGCAATGGACTCATTTAAGCATTGATTTTGGGTTGGCATAGCTGTTTACTCGGTAACAGAACCATTATTTTTAGCTGCATAGAATAATTATCAGATCTATCGAAATCAATTAATTGATTTTATGTCCATTTGAAGTTTAGTGGCAAGCGAACAAGTAGACCCAAAACTCGACCCGCCTCCCCGTTTGCCCAACACCTTATCGAGTCTATTGTGGGTATGAGTATTTCCCATTTTAGGTCTGGGCCTACTCAGATAAACACCGCTTACAGGCCTACCGACAGCAGAACCAGAGGAGCAGCACCATGGGGCAAGGTGTCTACTCTCTTGTGGGGAAAAGGCAGGGACAGTAGAGAAATTCTAACAAACATGATCCATGAAGGTTCACTATGGAAACTGTTTCCTCGCTAACCGTCTACTGAGATGTCCCTTAGATCATTCTTCGGTGAGTATCACACACAAATTTGGTTTTCCACAAGATCTCTTCTCATAGACAGATCACTGACAGCGATGGAATTGACCAAAATTGACCTAAAAGTTTTCTGTTTACATTCTCCCACAACCTAAGAATAAGCGCAGTAGTAATTTCTTGCCATGTTAGTTTGTTATACTCAAAGTAATCGGAACATGGAATTTTATTGTTTCTCAGATAGCTGGATTGTTCTTACAAAAAAAATATAGCCCAGAAATGATTTTAAGCTTTTGCTGGGTAAAACTGAATCGGATCTGAATATGAACTGTATTCTATTTACAAACCCAGGTGTCGCTGCAGTTGTCAGATAGCTGATAGTTCAACCCTTTTTAATAAAATCCAACCTCAACAATGATTACACAACTAACCATGGGAGTACTTGATTATTTTTTGTCCTACGGAAGCACAAGCCTCGGCTAACATCTAACACTAATTTGGTTTTAGTGGGAATTACACTTGCTGGTGAATTGAATAATCACAACTACAATGGTTTGCGTTAACAGAACTTTACTTAGCCGTCACACTCATGGTCAGTTCAACATTCTGGTTGCTTTTAATAGGAAAGATGCTGAGTGGCTGTCAAGGAATTGGTTTTACCTATGAGAGCCATTTTCTTAAAATTCATTTTGATGTCTTACATATTAGTAGTATAGCTCATTCAGTTCAGTTAGAGATTTCCAGTTGAAACTAGTGTTTTAATATCCTAACATATGACTTGATTTCTCATGTCAGCCAAAGGGCATTGATAGTGAATCTTCAAATTGTTCAAATAGGCCTTTTTGAATTTAGTTTTTATCTATATAGGAAAGCTTGCTTTGTTGTAAGAAAGAAGACATATTTTTTTTCCTTTTTTGTTTTGACATATGTGAAACATATTTATACATATTTGATTTTAAATTAGGACAATCTATGTGTAAAAATAATTGAGGGTATTTTGGGTAGTATGTTAGAGAAAACATGACTTTTGTCCCATTCCGATATAAACTTTAGAAAGGGTACCCCTAATAGAAACTTTGAATTTATAGTGCCCCTAAGAAATATTCTAAAAAGTTTATGCCTCTTTAGTAATTTTCCCTAATTGTTTTCTCCTTCTCTTTTCACCAAGAAAATAAACAATTTTATGAAGAACCTATGTGATATCAAACAAAACATTTTAATCCCTGTACATCACCACGCCATCAAACCCTTTCTTTTTTTTCCTTTGTCTTTCCTCCGCTACTTAATTTTTATGATACCTCTATCCATTTTGGCTATTGTTAGTTTCTCTCTCTCTCATTTCTCTGGCCCAGTTATTTTTCACCTTTCATTCTTTTTTTCCTGTTTGTTCAACATGCGTGCAGAGGAATCACTTAGCTGTCCTCTAGTTTTGGAGGTCACTTTATGTTCAAGTGGAACATCCCTGAGAACAAGACAAATTTATTTCATTAAAGGAATGACAGTTGTAAATGTTTTTTTTTTCTTTTTTCTTTTTTCTTTTTTGAGACTGAGGTAGTACTCGCAGGAAACCACGGCTGGGGCGAGGGCAGCTCCCGGCCAGACACCTACGTCATACCAGGTAAACTGCCCCAGCACGAGGGGGGAAATACGTGCTGGGAGAACTACTTCAGGGAAGCACTTACAGCCGTAAATGTTAGCACTACACCAACAAAATGCAGAAGCATTTCATAAGAAAAGAACTTTGGTTTTCTTAAACTGCTGCACAACATTGAAGACAGAAGAAGTAGACAATTTAAGATGAAACAACATAAGAATGCATCCAATAAAAAGAAACTCTTATATGAAAAAAATTGTGAACATTTCGAAATAAACACTGGTAATTCTCATTCACGGGTGGTTCTCATAGTCTTTTCTCATGGTTCAAGGATCTCTCTTCTAGTTATCAGGGATGGAAGGGGATGAATGTAAGTCATCATTACACAGAATGCATGGCCACAAACATGGAGATAAAACTATCTTGCAAGCCAGAATTAAACCAGAATATACAGAAAGAGACCTTGAGAGAATAAACTACATAAGGCATCAGTGTATAGATATTCTCAGAAATAGGATAATCAAATTGATCACAAAATGGGAAATCATTGTGAGCATTTTTTTTCCCATCAGCAGCAATCAAAGCATTAAAAAGGCACCTCTTATCTCGAACAACGCGAACATCCGTCACTCGACCATACCTAGAGAATTTCTTCTCCAGATCCCTCTCTGTAGTGACAAAGCTAAATCCAGCAACAAACAAATTTTTACCAGGCCTTCCAATCCCAGTGCTGCGGTTAGAAGGTGGTGACCAAGGCCTCCTTCTTGGGGAATGCCGACGAGAATGATAACCTGGGGAAGGAGACCTGCGTCTAGGAGAATGCCGTCTCCTAGAACAAACAAACATCAGATGCAAAAGGAAGGCGTGAAAACAGAGAATAAAATCAACTCCAACAGGACCATCTTTCTTTTACTGAGAATAATATAGATGTAGCTGCTGAATGAGAAAGAAGGTATAAGCATGTCTACCAACACAGGTGGACTTTATATTGCTGAATCAACAAGAAAATGGAAAAAAGACAACTCTGCGGTCATGTTCCAAACAAGATGAGGTGAAACAGAATCAAAAGCTTATATCCATACTTGTATAAAGATATTTAAATTGTAGCTAGAGACCTAGAAATTGCATGGAAGAATATAAACCAATAATAGATAATGTCTACACTTCATGTTAGACAAGGGAGCAATCATCACCTGGGGGATCTCTTATGGTGATCCCTTCCATGTGGAGACCTTGATCGAGATCTATCATGACGATCTCTTTTATATCCAGATGAATCCCTTTTCCCAGGTGGAGATCGTGACATTGACCTGTCCTTTCTCCGAGATGAATCTCGCCTTCGTGGAGATGCAGACATACGCTTCCGAGGAGAATCACCTCCAGGTGAACCTCGTCTTCGTGGTGAATCTCGCCTCCGTAATGAACTACTCTTCCGTGGGGAATCTCCTCTCCGTGGTGAATCTCGCCTTCTTGGTGAATCTGCCCTCCGTGGTGAATCCTGTCTTCTTGGTGAATTTCCCCTCCGTGGTGAATCCAGTTTTCTTGGTGAATCTCCCCTCCGTGGTGAATCCTTTCTAGGTGAATCTCCCCTACGTGGTGAATTCTGCCTTCTTGGTGAATCTTCCCTCTGTGGTGAATCCCGCCTTCTTGGTGAATCTCGTCTCCGTGGTGAATCTTTCCTCTGTGGTGAACCTTGCCTCCTAAGTGAATCCCGATTCTTTGGTGGATCGTGCTTCGGCAGCAAATCTTGTCTCGATGGTGAAATAGATACATTATTTCTGGGAGAACCAGACCTATTATCAGAATCTTTCAACAGTGTCCTTCCTGAAGAAGAAGACTTCTTCATCTCACATGGAGAATTAACCCTCCCATCAGAATCTCCAGTAGGTGTCCTTACTGGAGAAGAATATTTTCTTCTTTTAGGTGGAGATTTGCGATCATGAGATGGTGCCCTTCTATGACCTTTATCAGTCCTCCTAGGAGATGGTGAAGATTCACGCCTAGGAGATCCACTCGAGTATGGTGATCCTCTAGTATGCTTTACATCTGATGCCATTTCCACTTGCTTTGATGCTTGAATTTGTGAAGGCCTTTTTGGAGTGATAGACCTCTCTTTTGCCACTGGAGATGTTGATCTTTTCCGGAATCCATGAGGAGAACAAACATCAGACTCACCTGATGCATTTTCTTCATGGTCAAGGTGCTCTTCATCAAATGCTAATTCATGACTCTTTTGAATACGATCTTCCTTTTCCAAGACCTCAAGATGATGATTACTATCAACGCCCAAAGAAGGTTCTTGCAAACAGAAAGCCGAGTCTACATTTCCCACTCCAATGTGAATTTTTTCATTTTCTAGCGGAGAAGGCAGTTTACTAAAAGAAGCACCATACTGATTTTTATCATTGTAAATCTCAACCTTCACAGGGGAACTAAGTCCCTCAGGGCTCAATGTCTCACTCTTCATGTCATCATGGGCAAGCTCTGATTGTGATGGCAAGCAACATTCTTCACTTACCTTTGAATCAGCCATAACAAAATGAGAAACAATTCCATCATAGCTAACATCAGGATGAAGCATGGGTGATCCGTGGTGTTCGAGCTGATCTCCATCCTCTACCATATAATTGCTATGTGCTTCAGTTTTGGAGGGGTCACTTTCATTCTTGTTTGTGACAAAGTTGAGATCCAATGCCGCCACAGGAGGACCTTCATCTTTCTGATGGTCACCAGCTGCTTCAAGACTTCCATCAGGTGAGCTTGGATCCATACCTGCCAGTAAATATAAAGAAAAAATAATGCTATTCACTTGGAACACAATACACATCAATGTGTATCAAAGGAATTCAACAGAGTAATTTTTGCAACTAGTTTGCAATGTGTAGCACTGAAAAAAGCTTAATCAAGTAATAGCAAAAGGCTGAACATTATAAGCCAATGATTTTTCTTTTTGAAGGTAGATAGTACCACTAAATCATTAAATGAGAAAAGAAAAACGTACAAGTGTAAGAACCAAAAAGTATCACCAAAAACCCTCCCTGTACAAGAGAATGGACCACTCTCACAAACCCCCTAAAAGATAAAAAAAAGGAGGATTTACAAGTATTCGCATATCATAACACTAAAGCCCATTATAAACGAATGATGATGCTTTCTTTTCCTCTGAAACATAGAAGAAACTTGACAGTAAGCAGAAAATGAAGAACGATCCTTGCCCACCTCAATGCTTTCTCTCTCTGCTGGACCCCCTTGAGTAAAAGTGGGACTACAACCTGAATTTACCATGTAAGACCAATATTAATAACTGTATTCATTATATTCCATCCTATTCAGATTACCCAACATGAATATTCTTCTAAATCAAAAATGACATACCCTAAAGCATAGTTATGCCAGGTGCCTATAGTCAACAAAAAGAATAGAGAAAATATTAAAAACAGCAGAAGGACCTCAAGAATGCCAGTATTATACAAATTTAAAGACCTTCCAGTACTAGTGTTATTGCTATGTTCATTGATGGGATTTCGGCTAAAACCCTGCCAGGTACCATGCACAACCTGTTAACATAACATCTTTCTGTCAAAGTTTCTTTCGCTCCATCCGTGAGCATAGGCACTGGTAAATTGCATATGGAATCTAATTCAATTAATTTGGTCATGCATCTTTTTTCTATCATCTGCATTGAACTCCCTAAATATACACCAATAACAAGCTCAATCATAAATATTTACAAAGAAGTCAACACATCATCTACAAATAAATGGGAGACAAACTTCCAAGAAATTGACAGAAACTACTATTGTTCAATACTTTGGTAAGGACACATAATACAACACAGTAGTCAATCTCGTCCCGTCCTGGCCTGCCCTGGCCGGTATGTCCCATCCCAGTGAGAAAACAGGACGGGACAATTTCTCAACTATCCCAGTTGTTGTCCCGCTCTGTCCCGGCCCATCCCCGCCTGTCCCGTTCTGTTCTGGACCGACGCAGCCTATACTGGCCCATCCTAACCAGAATTTGTATTTTAACCTGAGATTTTCCTAACCACTTAAGCTCCTTGTAAACTTATTTTAGGGAGTTCTTTTGATTAATATACTCCTTTATAACATCATAAATCCATCCTAAATGCTTTTATTGCATTAATTTTGTCTTATTTCCATATTTATATGTTTATTTTTCATATTATTTTTTGTATACATATGTTCTATATTTGTTGGAATATGTATGAAAAGAATCCCAGGATGGAACACCGGAATCTTCCGGGACACTGGGACGTCCCATCCTAGTTAAAAAAAAAAAAAGGGGGGCAGGGACAGGGGCGGGATTGACAATTATGTAATATACACCTGACAAAGAGAAAGATGTATGCTTGAAAGAAGAATTACCAGCCAAACCGAATTTCTTCTCTCATTTCTCATCATCTAAAATGTATAATACGAAGGATTATTTGAGCTTCTTTCCCTCTATCTCACAAACCATCACTTTCCATGGTCACATCCACCCTTTATGAAGCTAGGAGAAGCTTTTCACTTCCTATTACATCCATCAAACTGAGTCTCCTCCAAGGATGCCAACTGTCAAATGATCATTTCCTGCCTTCTCCAATGTCTGCTCAGCAGCCGCCCAAAAGCCACCTGGTTCTTAAAAAGCTGGATGATTTACTTGACTATTGCCCATTGAACCATTTCAAACACGTGCAAAGGCATGTGTGCATGTGCCGCGTGCACGTGTGTGTGTTTGGAGGGGGGGCATAGATAGAGAGATACGGATGAAGAGAGGACAGGTGTTGAAACAAAAAAAGAAAGGCAATAAACAGCAGCAGCACCTGCGGCACTAGAAAGAGAGGGCCAGCCCTCTATTTACAACAAAAGAAGAAGAAAAACGATAAAAAAAAAAGGGGGGGGGGGGGGGGGGGGGGTTGGCTGCGCCCCCTTCTTTCCCTCTCTAACTAGCTCTAGAATTCGTTAGTCATAAAATAAGAAAAAAGGGAGGAGTGTTAAATAAAAATTTCACTGTTTTACTATCTTAGAAATAAGATAAGTAGGAAAATAAATATAAACAATAGTTTTTTATATACATTTTCCCACACACCTCCACCGAATCCTTCTTTAATTGCAGCCCAGTGGAGGTGGAGAAGTATTTTTACCCCCCGTGGTAACTAACACCACCCAGTGGGGGTTATAACTTAAGTTTTTTACTTTTACCGTGGGTAAATTGTCCATGACAACTAACCCGGTGGAGGTAAAAAGTTTCTCTTCAACATGCACCTGGTTGAGGTGCGAAGAGGCCTCCTAACCAATGTCACCAAGTCAAAATTTGGGAAAAAGTTGGGCCGACGAAAAACTCTCAAGTCGGCAAAAAATCTGAAAACTTGGTGAAAAAATCATGAAAGATATGTTAATTTTTTGCTAATAAAATAGAATTTTAAAATATAATATAAAATTAAGAATATATATTATAAAAATGAGTGAATTTGTTTTTGAAAAGTATACTTTTCCTGAAAAATACATGATTAATTCGCTATTTTTTTAACTTATGAAGATTTTAAATATTCTTTCAATAAATTGGGATTTGTTCGTGAAAAATACGTTAAGATGACAAGGTGTGATTAAATCATGATTTTTTCAAAAAATCGCAGATTTATGTTACACTGCTCCTAACTACCACCCGGTGGAGGTAGGGCCCTTTTAAAATTTAAGGGCAGCTGAGGTATGGCCCTTTTAAGTTTTATGGGCAGCTCGATGAAGGTAGAGGAAAGACTTAGTCAAATCTCTAATGCCCTTGGTGAAAAAAAGGTTTAACTCCCACCTGGTGGGGGTGGGCTTTTATTTCGAACTTGAGTGAGAAAAAAGCAACCTCTACCCAATGGAGGTAGGCCTTTGGCCCTCTAACCGCCTCTGTGGTAGGCTATAAATACCCCCCTAGGGGGGTTCCATTTGAAGGGAGTGCGACAGAGGGCAAGGTGGGGAGTTTTCCTCGCAGTGGGACTCTCTGTGCTTTGAGTGGTAGGCTCTGGCCCCACTCCTATTGGTTATAGATTAAGATTGCAGTCTTATACTCTTATGCCTTAGTCACAAGTCTTTGGCATATCTTTAGTTATAATTATCATGTCATACATGATAACATATGCAATAATGTTGTCATAGCATTATATGATCATGGACCATGGTATATAAGTTACTAGGGATGCCATTACAGCCTTGTTCAACAATAATAATATGTTACATGATCTTTATGGTGTTAATCACATGTGGTTAACCTGGGTTAACCCTATAGTTGATTTATCAAAAATGGAATATAACCATGATCAAAGTGTGATCTGCACAACCTGATGGTTTGATGAATGTGATCAATAGTTCGATTAATGTGATCAATAGTCTGAGTAATGTGATCAAGTCCGTCAGCAATCAAACGGTCTGATTACTTTAATCAAATTTATTAAATCTCAATCAATGGTCTAATCCTAATGATCTTGATGGTTACCATAATTCCAACCATCCAATCTCATCGATCATAATCCAACAGTCTAATCAATGTGCGATCAGGTCCGTTATTATAATCCAACGGTCCAATCATGTGCGATCAGGTCTGTTATCAAAATCCAACAATCTGATTTCATTGATAAGGTCCATTACCATAATCCAACGATCAGATCGTGTCCAATCAGGCTTGTTATCAAAATCCAAGGATCTGATTGTGTGCGATTAAGTCCAATATCAAAATCCAACGGTCCAATCTTGCCGATTAAGACGGTTATCAAAATCCAACAGTCTGATCGCTTCGATCATGTTCGTTAACTCTAATAGTCCGATTGTGCCGATTCGGTCCGTTATCAAATACAATGGTCTAATCGTGCCGATCAAGTCTGTTGTCAAATCTAATGGTCGCGTCAATTTGGTTCGTTATCAAATCCGACAGTCCAATCGTGCCGATCAGGTCCATTGTCAAATCGAACAGTCTGATCACGCAGATCAGGTCTGTTCTCAAATCTAATGGTCTAATCACACCGATCAAGTCCATTGTCAAATCCAATGGTCCAATTGCGTCGATTCGGCCCGTTATGAAACCTAACAGTCCGATCACTTCGATCAGGTTCATTATTAAATCTAACAGTCCAATCGTACCGATCAGGTTTGCAATCATAAATCCAACGGTCCAATTGCATTGATCACGTCCATTACCCCAAATCTAGTAATCTGATCATGTCAATCCGGTCCATCACCACAAATCCCATGAGCCAATCGTGTCGATCAAGTCAGTAGCATAAATCCAACGGTCTGATTGCGTGGAGTAGGTCTGTTATCCTAAATCTAACGATTGGATCTTAGCGATGTCGACTAGATCTCAAATCCGACGGTCGGATCTTAATGACATCGATCAAATCTCAAATTTGACGGTCGGATCTTAACGATATCGACTGAATCTCAAATATAACGGTTGGATCTTAGCGATATCGAAATCTGATGGTCCGATCTTAGCTATCTCAACCATAAACTCAAATCCAACAATTCGATCTTATTGAATTGTAAACTCAAATCTAATGATCTAATCTCATTTATTTGAACTGTGGACTCCAATACAATGGTCGAATCTTAATGATCTCGACCGTGAAGTTAAATTCAACAGTATGATCTTAGTGATCTCAACCTTAAGCTCAAATCTAACAGTCTGATCATTGTGATCTCAACCGTGGACTCAAATCCAACGGTTTGATCTTGATCTCGACTGTAAACTCAAATCCAACAGTCTGATCTCGTTGATCTCAACCGTAGACTTAAATTCAACCAAGGAATTCTAGATCGGATCGGCCGGCTAGATCGGGACCCACCGATCCCGATCCGGATGGCCTCGGATCGGCCAGAATCGGCCGAAAGTGACCCAAATTGGCCAGGATCGGCCGACTCCAGCTGGATCGGCACTGGCCGATCCCGATCCGAATCGGCCGATCCTGCCTTCCATGAATTCAACAGTCCGATCCTAATAATCTCAATTGTAGACTCAAATCCAACAGTCTGATCTTACTGATAGCAATCGTAAACCTAAATCTAACGATACGATCTTAGTTATCTCAACCGTGAACTCAAACTTAACGGTTCGATCACATTGATCAAGACAGTTAGCACAAATATGATGATTCGATATCACTGATCGTGACCATAGACGCAAATTTTACTGTCTGATTATGCAAATCGAGACTACAATTGCATGATCAATGATCCGGAAATGGCATCTAGGATCATAAGTACAAACCTGTCGTATTGGTTGTAGCAATTGCATATGTAATCATTCATGAAATAATCCGATCATGATAATCAGAATTACAATTATATGTAATGCCTCCATTTGACAAGTACCATTGCAATTTATAATAATCAGTGCATTTTTTTCTTGTCACTCTTGTGTATTATGTTATATGTCAATTTCGTACAAATTTTATTCATTTCGTGGTTAATTTCGGTATCACGAATAAGGGGTTAATCAAAGGTTTCAAGTGAATTCACTGGCGTAATTAACATTGAGCGAGGTTGATGGAGAGGAGTCCAAATACAAATCCACACATTTGATTCAATATTATAATCGGGACTCACTTTGAAGTCCCAGGCTTAATCGACTCTTCATTAAGGGGTCGCGAATCAAACGGAATATTCATATTAAAAATATAAAAATATTTTTATATTTTTATACTTATCATTCCCACAATAGGACCAGGAAGCCCCAAAAGGATGCGAGGACGAAGAGGAGAAAGACTCAACCTTTAATTTCTTATCTATTGTACTTGCCAAAAGCACTATACGTCATCCTCTTGCCCATTGCAAATGCTAATGGCCAGAAGGAGTTTCAAGTTTGTCGATGTTGGCAAGTGAGGATTGTCACCTCCATGGAATGCAGGATCAGCACTAGCCTATCCGATTATGGGGGTAAAATATTGAAAAAAATATAAAATAAAAAGAAAATCGGCTAGAATCAACCTGGATTGCCCAGATCGAGCCAAAATCAGCCTAGATTGCTTGGATCAGGCTAGAATCGGCTGATTCTAATTTTTTTTATTTTTAACTATTTTTTATTAATTCTTCCCTTAGATTGGCCAAGATCGATCGATCCGGATCAAATCGGATCGGGATTAGGACCGGTCAAACCTGGGAGCCGATTGATTGGAAATTACATGGTCACCTCAAAATTGCCATTATAGTGAGAGGAGAATCTTGTCATCGGTGGAGGGGTGCCTCATTGTCGGCATCGAAGATTGGTTTGCCAAGGAGTGACAAAGTTATGAGACCACAACTATGTTATCAAAGGCGATCTCTTCGCTCGCCTAGGCAATGAAGTAGGTTGAGGCGAGCCAAATCACCTTGCCTCGCCTCATGTTCGCCACACTCACCTAGGCACTTGCCTATAATGTCCATGCCAAATGTTTGTTCCTTTTTAGTTATGTGATATTACTTTCTTATCATTAATTATTCCAAAATAGATAATGCTTCTTTTAACAATGTCCAATACCTTTGTTTTCCTCTCTTACATGCCACCACATTTTTTTATTTATTTTTAGGATTCCTAAGACCATCCACAACTTAGATGAGTAGTAGATGGTCATATGTCATTACATGTTGGACATGATTAGTGCATCTCAAAGTCTTATATATAATTATCTTGGATGTTTTCTTTGTTTTCCTTAATTGACATTTTTTTCTTTCATGGTGATCTATGAGAGAACACATCGCCTCAAATGCCTAGGCATTTAAGGCTGAGGCAAACCCTTGGTTGCCTCGCTCACCTTTCGCCTTTAACTACATAAGACCACAAGGAACATGAAATGATGAGGAAGATCAGATAAAGGGGAACTGAGAAGTGAGGAGTAGGGCCCAGTCGCCCCCAAAACCCTATTTATACTAGTTAAGTCCTGATGGAACCAATTTGGTTAGCCTACAAACTGGCCTAGGCATTGCTTAGGCATGTTAGACCTGCCTAGGCATGCCTAAGCGGCACCCAAACCCACTTTTTCAAGGCCCAAGAAGGCATTTGGCCCCCCAGGCCATGAAAAAGAGCCTTGCCACCTAAGTGCACCTAGGTGGACACCTTGACAACTATGCCTGCCGCAAACCCTTTATCCAACAGTATCGTTGTAGGATAAAGTTTTAGAAGGCTTGGGTGTCCAAAAGTAAGTCTGGCAGACTCAAAAACTGCTTCAAAGTTGATCAGACTTAACAACACAGAGACATTATAGATTAACATAGTCGATCAAAATGCCATGACAATAATGGGCAATATATCACTTTTTCACGAGGGTGGAAAAACCATTTTGGCACTTGGCAATCCAAGGCCAATTCTAGAACAATCCTTCAAGAACTTGGAAATGTCTTCTTAAGTTTTAACTCTCTTCAATCAAGAAAACATATGTGGTTGTTACAAAGCTATCCTCT
This sequence comes from Zantedeschia hybrid cultivar, assembly GCA_030544215.1. NCBI lineage: Eukaryota > Viridiplantae > Streptophyta > Magnoliopsida > Alismatales > Araceae > Zantedeschia > Zantedeschia hybrid cultivar. The sequence goes on from JARZZO010000012.1 coordinate 26,132,072, forward strand.
GGCTGTGATTTTTTGCAGGTTCCTAAGGTGGCAGTAAACAAGAACTTGCGGTAAGATTAGCCTCTTGAACAACCCAGAGCAACTTGCTATGTCCAAGAGAGGGCATGGATCTGGCAGATGAAGAGCTGACAGCTACAAACAGTTTGTTACATCAAACCAGGACCAGGCACATGACTTGAGGAGGACAATAATGACTGAATGGAGAAAATGTCCTCCAACCACCATGTTTATGTGAAAGGTTCCCAGAAGTCTTCAACCTGTGGATTCACAAATAGTGGTCCCCACTCATAGTTTCATACAACCAGCATGCTATCCCCTCAAAAGCATCCACTGACTAGGGTCTAGTCCAGATACATCAGGTGCATGTGGTGTAACAAAGACAACCAATACTCAAGAGTCAATGGTAAGAGAATGCACAAAACAAATACCGAAGCACAATTATCCGTCTCCTCTCCATCCGTAACATTGAAAATGCACTCTTATTCAAGCAATCTTCAGACATTAAATCATGTCAGAGCTTCCAAAGGAGTTATAGCCTTTACACCCAAATGAATTGTCTGTGCATGTTCTGAATCAGTATCCAGTGGTATCTTTTTTTTTTCTCATCAAAAAATCTTCATTATCCACTTTTTACTGAACATTTACATTTGCAAATTAGTATTTGGTAAACCAAACGGCAGCAAGTCAGGCAAATTTCCACTGCCTCAAAAGTTTGAAGCACCTTATAGATTTCCACTGCCCAGAACTAAATTAACCAACTCTAATTATGTGATTCCTAATCCATCAAGACAATTTTACATAGAAAGCCTACTATCAAAATTACACAAACAAATCTGAAAAATATTCTATCATATGCTTCCTCAATTGGTTTAATTTCACCTCTGGACACTGTCATAATGTTCTTCCATTCAATAAATACCAATTTGATGCCTTTAACGATCCCATCTAGAACTTCCCTCAGCTCAGCCTATGAGTAAGTAACTTGGCTTAGAATGTTTTTTTATATTCTTTGATTTCTTCAATAATTATTTCAGTTAAAAGCACAATGGTAGTGTTGTTTGACCCTCTCATTTGGGTGAGAATTGTTAGCATACTTGCGATCTCTTTAAAATTCCTGAAATCTACTCAAAAAAGACTAACATTCTTTTAGCAAAAAAACTAACATTTATCTCCTTCCATTCAAAATTGATGGAATCTTTTCATCACATTCTTTTACCAAGAAAATAAAACTTTTGTTAAGAAACATTTGCAGTACCCATTTATCTCAATCCATCTAATTCTATTAAAAAAATAAAAAGAAAGATTGCTGAGCTTTTCCCCTAAATCCGCTCCTCATCCATTTCTACTAATTGGAAAAGATTTGTGCTTACAACCACAAACAATGAATTCCACTTTGGCATTCCGTTCTATCATAGCAGACCCCCTTCTGAATGTGCATCAGCCGGAAACCCCAAAGTCTCTCTCCCTTCATGGCAAATAGTCAGATCGTACACAACTTCTCCCCCATTTCAACATCACTTTCTTTTCTCTCTTCCTCCATTGAATAAGTGCTTGAATGTGCCAAATAAACATCACTAAGCCCATTACTCTGCATTGCATTTTACTACCATTGCACTGACAATGAATCAATAAAGCCCCAGCTCCAAGCTAGATCTTCAAGAAATGGAATAAAACAACTTTTGGGTTCTATTAGCATTCTAAATATACCTCACAAACTCTAGTTTGTACTTTTTACTGAAATTTTAAAGAAAGCAACAGTTTTTCCATCATTTACTCGATTTCTCATAACATGTTACGTGGAAGCTTAAGCACCACCCTGAATATATAGCCATTCAAAGCAATACCAAGGTTATCCCCAGTTATCAAATGCATCCCAAACCGCAACTAAATCTAGTTTCCCTAACCTAATCTTCTGATCCTCCAACCGGAATGGCAAATTCCCTCTTTGAAGACATTTATCAGCATGCTAAAACATACCATCTTTTAAGCTCTAACTTACGCATTTTATCAAAAATTTCCCACAACAAAACAGTTTTCCTGCAATTTACACAATTTCCCACTCACATTTTCACAGAACCTCAAACAACAACACCCTGACCGAATCTACCAAAGTATGACCACGTAACAAGTCTTAGAAGCAGGATTCGCCTTTTCTAGACCCCGATCCCAAACGGGGACGGAGAATCCACCTCTTTAGGAGCGGATTCGCGCTGGGATCGCGATCCCCCACCACACACACACACGAACACAGAGTTCCGGGAAAGCGAACCCTTCACGCCGGCAGCTGCAGCGAAAGAAGAGGAGGAGGGAGGAGGAGAAGACGCACCAGATGGAGTCGCAGGCGGAGGAGCCGCTCTCGCTTGCCTCGCCTCTTCCTCCTCCTCTCTCTCTCTCGCTCGCTCGCTCCCTCGAGTGGAGAAATTAGGGTTAAAGGTCTGGGTTTGCTGATGGTGGGGCCGACAGTTAAGGGGATAAAGGAAAAATTAAAAAGATAAAAAAAGATAGCAAAGAAACCTACGTGTGTCCTCGGGTTGGTTGGAGTGTGCGGGTTGAGCTGATTGAGGGGGTGTTGGTTAAACTTTTTGTGAAAAATAGTTTTTCAACTAATTTTCACATGTTTTATAAATTCGTGTAAAAATTAGTTGGTAAAATATTTTTTATATTCTCAAAATAATCTTTTTTTCTTAAGATCTATTTCTCTATCTTTCGTAAGATTCGCAAACATGTATTTTTATTCTATAGGAAAATACTTCACATGATTTTTACTTCCCGAGAATAATTCTCGCGATTCTTTACTTTTCGGAGAAACATTGAGAATGCAAACGCTCCCTTAGTAAGAGAAATTTTAGATAACCAAAATCAAACCTAACAAACTCTCAAATCCGATCAAAAGTTATTAGTTTTAATATAAAACTCTATAATTGATAGATTTTAAAATCATTGGTTTTAAAACAAGTGAAATTGTGAGGTTGTTTATTTCAACTTAAAACAATATAATTTAAAACACGAGAAAAACTTGTTGCCCTGTCACATATTATTATGTCGTTTGATGGTGCAGTCACAATTAAAAAAATATTGTTTGAAATTTTTTTTTTGAAAACTCCCAACATGTCCTAACTACATATAATCCGATTTTCAATCGGACATCCAAAAGAAAATATTTTTTGGATGTCTAATTGAAAATCGGATTATATGGAGTTATAAGGCATGTTGGGATCTTTCAAAAAACAATTCTTTTTATTTTGGCTGCACAGCCAGATGGCGTAATAATGTATGGGGGTGCAACAAGTTTTTCTCTTCAAACAATTGTTTCGTTTTATGGTGTTTCTAGATGTTTCTAGATGTTTATGGTGTTACTTGTAAAATAAAATAAGAGTGCTAAAATCTTCTTGTTTTACTTTAGAATCCTCCTTATAAATCAAAACAAGAAGATGGACCTATTAAGTGGGCACACAAGACTCAGATGAGAGTTTATTTTACACACTATATATATATGAACAAAAGAAATGAAGTTTTCATTCATAAAACCGGCTCCAATATAACAAGAGAGCAAAACAACAAACACCTTCCTTGCAATAGAGCAAGACAATACTCCCAAAGTAGTCATGGCCATATCCTGTTAGAACTCAATACACAAGGCTAAAACTAAGCTTGCCGAAAGGACACATAAGTTTTTCCTTCATAAATATCTTCAACGAAAGGAGGAGAGGTTGTAAAGATAGAAGCAACTTGACTTTGAAATAGGAGAGCTCGGAAGGCCTACTCTCAACATCATAGTAGGGGGTTACGCACACAAACTTCAGCCTCCATCTTAGTTTCAACATATTGACAAACATGTGGTAAGCAAAGCACTACTTGGTCCGTACATATCGGCTTCAACAAGACACTAGCCGGTGGAGGTAGAACCAACAACTAGCAACAATTGAGTGACTCGATTCCCAGAAAAACAAGTATGTGCTGAGGAGATTGGGGAGATTAAGGAAGGCTAACCTAAAACTTACAGCACATGCCAGGATGAAAGCAAAGGGGCGAGAGAGTGGAGAAGGAGTGTTCACATTTGTCAGTCAAGGGTAATTATACAAGTGTTTTGATACAATTGCAACCTTTGTAAAAATGTCAAAGGAATTCGTAATACAATGTGAGTGAAGGGTAATTATACAAAGGTGGCAGTCTATGATCCCCACTTTGTTTGCATAATAAGTTATTACGTAGGGCCCATTGACGGAATGACGTATACTAGAATAAGGGGTGTTTTGGTTTGATGGTTTTATGGGGCCTGCTGATGGAATAAGAAGAATAAGTAATTCTTGGGTCTAGGGTAAGATGACTTATTCTCCTTATTCTCTGAATACGTTATTCTACACCGGTATAAGTCATTCCGCTTGTCAAAGAAAATTAAGCTTATTCTCCTCTTATTCGCCCTTATTCTTCTCCTATTCTCCAATCAAAGTGGCGCAGTATATGTAACACCCCGATCCAAAAGACACCAAACCACTCCGAGTTGGTTCCCTTGCCCCAACATATTATCGCGTCGAAATCCGTCATAATCATTTCATATGTTGGGAATGATAAGTTTGAATTAGAAAGAATATAATATAATTACACACATGTACAATAAAAAAATTATACAATCGATCATTTGTACATATCTAGGAAGAGATATAAAATTTCGAGGTTCAAATGAATTACATAGCCACAATACCATCAAATAAGGAAATAAATGTCGTAGTTTCTCCCTAGCATAACCAACCCAAGACAACTCCATCAAACCTACAGTCACCAATATCTAAAAACTTCTCCTACTCCATAGGACCTAAAACCAAAGTGGACTGAGTCTAATGAAGAGTGCTCAATAGGGATCCCGTGCCCACAAAGGCCCATGAAAGCTCTATGGAACGTTAATTCACAATTATCTCAACATAGTAAATAACTTATTTATACAAATTCACTAATCAAATAATCACTAATTGAGAATTAAATTTATTATCTATTAGATAGTATAAGAATCATTAATCAAAGCCATCCATGGATCTCAAACGGTCATTTCACATGGGAAAACTCAAACTCCACATAAACAAGTCAAGGAGAATCGTAAGATCATATCTTATGTTCACATGTGAGAATCATCTTTTGATTATCCCACTAAGCATCCCATTACACAAAATCTATATCAATGCTAATTTATATTTACCATGTATCTGTATCAAGGTCAGTTCTATCTATCATGTATTCGTTAATTCTTTTAATGATTCCCATGTTAGGTTCGCTGTGTCGAGATCCGACTGAAAACGCAGTGAAATAAAACTTTTTGAGATCGGATCTAACCCGTTTTGATGATTAAAATTAATTGGCAAATCTTAGTTACCTTACACGGATTCGAATCCGCGTTCGTTCTCTGGTTCCATCAGAGTGATGCCGCAAGCCGCGCAGGTGCCCGGCCTTTAGCGGTATCCACGCAGTTCTCCTTGCGACGGATCGTCCTCGCCTCCTCGCTCGATGCAGCGTTCGTGGATCCCATCTGGCTACGCGTAATCCGCCGCGACATGCGGATTTGGAAACTCCCGTCGGATGGAAGGCGGAGCTGTCGGGAACCGAAGCGAAGCCTCCAGATAGCCGCCTCGCATCGTGTGCCCAGGAGAGAGGAGAGAGAAGAAGGTGGCGGCTAGGTCAGGGTTGCTGGCCCCGACATAGCAACCGTTCTTTTATAATAAGCCTATTTGCGGTTTTTCATAAAAATTCAGACTTATCCGAAATCCTGTCGGATTATCCATCGACTTGAAAACCTTTTGCGTGTGAACCTCTAGGCCCAAATACCAGTCCAGTTAATGGCCCATTAAGCCAAGTAACTTTTTACGGACCCACTAAATTAATTAATATCCTTATGTTAATTAATCAGCCAAATTTAATGTCTCACAGTAAATTCGGACGGGCTTCCGATCACGTTAGATGCCAAGCAACATCGCGTGATCCTAGATGGCATTGGAGTTATCGCAACCCTCTATTGGAACTTTTCCGTCATCGGTTAGCGCGCGGATATAATCCTTCATCCGTGCAATGTTCCCGAATCGACCTAGGATATGGTTTACTATTAAACCCTAACTAGTCGATTCACTTGAATCAGATGCCGCTAATCTGAATCCGATAACTCCTTATCAGATATAGAGTCTACCCTGGCCAGGGACTTTAAGCGCATCATTCATGGAACATTCTCTCTCAAACTACTGAGAGCGGATGATCCTGTATTGAACACACAATTACCTTCGAGGGCATTTCCCTGAACCCGATCACTTGACTTATTGATAACCCATGGTTAGGGATTCGTTAGTCAAGGTCAAAGTTCAGAAATCTACCAACAAGATATCTTTGGGGTCTCAGGTCCAAGGATCATCTACGCAACCGTGACAAAAGAATCGAGCTGGTTAACAGTGAGGTGTTTACCATCCAGCGATTCATAGTCGAATCAGTTCAGTGAACTCATTCGCTAATGAGCACCTACAGGTCCAGCATAGTGTTTCCATACAAGTGACTTATAGGATCAATTACCCTCATCATATGAGCTAAAGAAACCTATACCAGTCTATCCGGATGTTCGATGTCCTTCTCAAACATCCTATGACTATGAACAATTAAGAACATGTGTTTATAAACCTTCGGCCCCGTAATTATGATCTCATCATAATCCGAAGATTAGTGCACATGTTCATGGACTTCATCGTGATTCGATAAGTAATGCTCAAATAAGATACATAATGAAAATATTCCATTATATTTATAATCTGAACATAATATAGTGTCGGATTTGCTTATTGGCCATCCAATACTAACAATCTCCTACTTGGACTAAAGTCATTTACTTTTATACAGAATACTCGTATTATCTAAGTGACGCTCAAATACAATTTGAGACAAAAGCTTTGTTAGTGGATCTGCTATGTTGTCGGCTGAGGAAACTCTTTCTACAACGACATCTCCTCAAGCTATAATCTTTTTGATCAAATGAAAGCGCCGCAGAATGTGTTTCGACTTATGATGAGACCTCGACTCTTTCGCTTGAGCAATCGCCCCATTGTTGTCACACAGCAGTGGGACGGGACCAGATATGCTTTCCACCGACAAGGTGTCCTTGGTGTCTCAGGTACGATGACCATCTATGCAACTGCGACTACAAAATCAAGCTGGTTGATAGTGAGGTACAATACTATTCAGCGATTCAGTCGGATCAGTTCAGTGAACTCATTTTCTAATAAGCACCTACAAATTCACCTTAGTATCTCCACACAAGTGACTATGAGATCAGTCACCCTCATCTTATCAGCGAGAGAAATCTGTACTAGTCTAACCGGATATCCGATGTCCTTCTCGGATATCCTCCTACTATGAACTATTAAGAATATATGTGTTTAAGTGATAAGTCTCACTAGTATGATCTCATCATAATCTGATCACTATCGCACATATTCATAAACTTCATTATGAGACGATAATAATACGAATTATACATAATGAATAGTATGGCATTTTAATTAATAAATGAACGAGATTACAAAGTCATATTGGCTTGTAGGCCACCTAAGACTAACAGAAACCACAGACCTTGCTAAAACAGTTGGGACCCCTCAGGTAGTAAACTACTCCAGCCATTGTATGGCCACAAGTGGTCCTACTTCTTAGCCTCAGAGTGATAAAGCACACATGCTACAAGTGCCAACTCTCCTCAACCACTCACACGATAAGTGCACATGAAGCGACTTACAACTCAACCAACACTCATGTCTGTCCACCCTTACAAGGTTCCAAACGCCCGTAAGGTGAGGTGGTGAGTCAAAAATAGGAATAATTGGGACTCATAAGTCTAAACAGGATCCACACCTCTTAGCCACGTGTGCACACAAGCAGAAAATTGCTCTCCTAATGGCCGGATTCCCATCAATGCATGGACGAGGCTACACAATTGAGGGACTTAGGATCGGTTCAGACCCAATTACGCCAAATTGCAAGGGGATAACTTGTAACATCCCAAATCTTAGAAAGTCCTTCTAAGTTTTAATATAATTGGGTTAAAGCATTCATAAGTAAATATAGTATGGTCATGTTAGTTAGAATGTAGTAGATTCTAAGAAAAAGAAATATAAATAATAATAATATTAATAATAAAAAAATAAAATAAATTTTGAGTAATTAATTAAGCAAACGAAAATTAGAAAATAATTTGTAATCGGTTATAGCAGTAATAACTAATAATTACAAGCTGAAATTTAAGGATAATTTGTAATCGGTTACTATAGCAATAATTGATAATCGAAAATTGAAATTAGAGGATAATTTATAATCGGTTACTATAGTAATAACTGATAATTACAAATTGAAATTAGAAGATAATTTATAATCAGTTACTGTAGCAATAACTGATAATCATAAACTAAAATTGGAGGATAATTTGTAATCAGTTACTGTAGTAATAATTGATAATCACAAACTGAAATTAGAGGATAATTTGTAATCAGTTAGTGTAGCAATAACTGATAACCGCAAATTGAAATTAGAGGATAGTTTGTAATCGGTTATTGTAGCAATAAATGATAATCTTAAACTGAAATTAGAGGATAGTTTTTAATCGGTTACTGTAACATAAATGATAATCACAAACTAAAATGAGAGGATAATTTGTAATTAGTTACTGTAATAATAATCGATAATGGCAAACTAAAATTAGAAGATAATTTGTAATTGTTTATTGTAGTAATAACTGATAATAGCAAACTGAAATTAGAAAATAATTTGTAATCAGTTACTGTAGCATTAACTAATAATTGCAAACTAAAATTAGAGAATAATTTGTAATTGATTACTATAGCAATAAATGATAATCACAAACTAAAATTAGAAGATAATTTGTAATCGGTTACTGTAGCAATAACTGATAATCATAAATTGAAATTAGAAGATAATTTGTAATCAGTTACTGTAGTAACGATGGTTACTGTAGCAGTAAGTTATCGATCACGTCGACACATGTAAATTATGTATGTTTATCACTTTAAGGGTGATTCGACACCTGGACTTCTAGTAAGTGGGTTATGACAGTGTTAAGCTTTAGACAGTTCTATAGTGGGTTTAAGATGGGAGATATCTTATTTCTTCCACCAAAAAATCCAGAAAAATAAAAAGCAAAGAGAGAGAGAAATAGAAAGAGAAGGGTGCAAGTGGTGCTGAAATAATTTTAGAAAATCAGAAAGTGATAAAATTGGCTAGGATTCTTCATTCAGGCAGGTGTATGATGAACTTATTATATCTTATTTGTTATTTAAATTATTTTAAGTCCTATTTTGATATATGAAATATGAATTTGAGTATTTATGAGTATTAAATGAGCTTGTAAAGTTATAAGAAAATGTTTTAACTGTATGTATAGTTTAGCACTGAAATCATTATAATTATGATCTTAATTATGATGTAAAATTTTGGTTAAGTATTTATTTATTGAATTTTAATTATATACAGTTAAAAATATGCTATAGGGCTCTATTTTGAACTATGTATAATTATATATAACTGAACCATATTAAATTTTAAGTATGCTTGGACAATATCATCTTAAGGGGGCATATATGGAAGAACTCACAGTAAGCATCCGATATAGTAGTACTCAATTTACAACTCGAGGATAATGGAGATTAAAATCTTACAATTGAACTTTAGTTTGGTGGATGGTAGGGTAAATACCTATGATCCCAACTGGTTGTATCAAGACCAAGACGCTCATTTGTCCAAGCACCAAAGTGTTTACGACCCCTTATGTTGTGGTTTGAATATCTGTCCAAAAATATGAAATTTAAGAATTTATTTTAATTAAAATCGAGGCAATAAGTGTGCTGTTTTGCACATAACTAGCAAGATATGTAAGAAACTGGCCTAATGGAACATGAATCGATTATGTATGAACTTGATATGCTTTAAGACTACAAGTTCATATGAATATGTATAGGTCATTCGTATGAAGTATATGTGATAAGAAAGTGATCTATATAATAGACATGCATAGATTAATTGTGAAATATGTATTAAATAATCTTCTCTTAGTTCTTTGCGCAATATTATATGTATAAAACCGTCTATAGATCATGCATTATTTAGAGATTACATATGCTTGCGAAAGTTTATTATAAATATATGCATGTATAAAAAATGATTTTGACGTCTGTTGAATATTACTCATAGACTTGGTTATTAAAAAAATTTTCAAGAAGGTTCGGAGGGCAATAGATCAGAAGGAGAATTTTCAGATTCGATCTTAGAATATTTTGCAATTTGTGGACCAACAAGTGGGTCCTAAACTCATGGAATTTTAGTTTGTTGTAAACTTTGTAAATTAAGTTTGTATTTGGCAACAATATAATTATCTTATGTTATGGTTTTGGCATGGTGGTCTATAAAAAATTATGGATGGTAAGCCTAAGTACTTTGCAAAATTATCTTAAATCACAATAGTTTGAGTAAGATGACATCTGTGGAAAATGATATTAATCTCTCTGGAAGGAGTGCCACAGGTGTTGGTATCAGAGTAAGGTTGTGATACTTGGGGAGTTTTGCAGCCATCTAGATTAAATACCATGCCACAAGATTGAGAAATTTAATTGAGAAACTTGGAGTTTTTATTGGAAGCTATATTGATTTAAGTTAGTTCTCCCTTGCAAATTATGGAAGGGAGAGAGAGAGAGAGATGTGGTGGAATTTATGCAGAGAGGGACAATACCCTCTAATGGAACCTCAACTGGTATAGTGGGAGAGAATGAGAAAGGGGTGATACCAGCTCAGGCTATATCCCAAGCAGATTTAAGAGGTTTTGTACAATCATTTCAAGGGCTGGTGCAGACCATGTGTAGACACGCTAATTTTGACGTCATTTTGAGTAAATTTCATATCATACAATAATGCCTCGAAATGGTCTGATAATTAATCATTAATTAATTTTTATTAATCTTTTTAAGTGTCGGGTTTAACAGATGTGTTTAAGTTAATCAATTGAATTGGTTTTAGCTCAAATTTGAGTTAAAATATGAAGAATTCTAAAAGACGTCGACCCAACTGGACGCCATTTAGACTTTATTCTTATTTTAACGTTTAAATTTGAATTTTAATTCATTAATTAATTAACTAAAAGGCGTCTGGTAATGTAGACGCTTTTTAAGTTTCCTAAGTGATTTTAACTTCCCCTCCGGATGTTTATCCTTATCTTAATTAGTCTAAAAGACGTCTATACAGGTGGACGCGTTTTAGCTAATAAAGATAAAGATAAGTTTTCCCGGATATTTATCCTTATCTTAATTAATCTGAAAGGCGTCAGCCATGGTGGACGCGTTTTAGATAATTACAGATAAAGATGAATTAATCAGTATTTATCTGTCGGTTAAGATAGATAAATCTTGGATTTTTCTATGTTAATCGCGAACGCAAGAGAGGCCTATAAATACCCTGCATGTTGAAGAGTTAAAAAGAAAAGGGAGTTGAAATCCATTAAAGAGAGAGCATTATTATAGCGAGTTGAAGATCGAAGCAACAAACGTCAGAACGCCGGAGCGCTGCCATTTCCAGAAGTCGGCGTCCTTTTAAGATCTTCATCCTTTCAAAGCTTCATCCGATTGGGCATAAGTGTTTCATTTCTGCATTTTCATTTTCGTCTTCATTAATTTCATTCTTCATTCACTTCATGCAAACACACACCACAGCATAATTTTTCAAAACCTACTTGATTAAAGGGGTTTCAAAGCCACTCAACAAGTAAGTTTGATGTTCAATCATATGTCCAAAATCATGATTAGTTCAGATACTGCTTCTATTTAAATTCTCATCATCATTGTTTCTTCGTTTTCTGTTTCTGTTTCTACTGCACTCAACAACAACGAGAGATTCAAAAGGGGAAATCAAGCATAAAGTCAGAAAGAGTTCTAGACGATCCTCAACCTCAAATTCAACAGCAAGAACAAAAAGCAAAGAAAGGGCTCTCTTTCTTCAGCCGGCTGAGGAAGGGGAACCAAGGACTCAATCTTCCGCGTTTGAACAGGTAAGCGATCATATCTCTTTTGAAACTTTTTAGTTAAAAGTTTCTGACGATCACTGCACTTAGTTGCTATTTTTAATAGGTTAGTTTACACTAAACAACATAGATTTTTCATGTTAATCACACGGTCATTCTAAGCACCTACACCATGTAGTTTCAAGCCCAAGTCCAAGTAGGAATGCAAGCTTAACTGCAGGCCCAAATGCAAGGGCCGCAAGATAGATTAGTTGGGGCTTCCTTGATGGAAAAGTTTAAGAAGATGGGTCCTTCTCCTTTCAAAGGGAAGAGTCAGCCACATGTTGTGGAGAGTTGGTGAGAGAGATTGAAAAGTTTTTTCATGCTATTAGGTGTGCAAAAGAATACAAGATGGTGTTAGCCACTTTCATGCTGCAGGATAGGGCTGATGAATGGTGGCAGTCTGCATTGAGAACCATTTTTTAAGGAGGAAATATTAATATTAGTTGGGAGGAGTTCTTTCATGCATTTCATGCCAAGTATATTCAACAACATGTAAAGGATAAGAAGGAATTAGAGTTGTTGGATTTAACTCATAGAAACTTGTCAGTGACAAGTTATGAAGTAAAATTTATCAAGTTAGAGAAGTATGCCCCTTATATTTGTGTAGATGAGATGAAGAGGGTAATGAAATTTGTGAGAGGACTGAAAGGCAATATAAGAAGTCGAGTGTCATTGTTGGATCATCAAACTATGGCAATAGCAATGAGGACAACATACATAGTTGAGACTGAATATGGAGATTTTCTTGAAGAAAGGAAAAAGGGGCTTGTGAAGAGGGGTAATTCAACTATTTTTCAGAGGAAGGACAAGAGAAAGAAGATAACATTTTTAGAGACTGAACAAGTAGTAAGAAAAGGAAAAGCAATAGTCTGCCAGCAGTGTGGTAAGTCACATGGAAGTACTGAATGTTGGTAAACTACTGGGAGATGCTTTAATTGTGGACAAACGAGACATTCGGTGAGAAATTGTCCTAATAGGTAACGGAAACAAGGACCATCACAGCAGCGGAGGGCCCATGTGTAAGGATTGAGGTTTCGGATCCAGTTATTGGGTCATTTTCGGTGTCGGACCCCTTGGTTTGGGCCCTTGCGGGGCTGGGGGCATAGGTGCAAGCTCTACGCGGTTCAAACGACGTCCTGTTTGGGGGACACGTTTTAGAGTGTGACACGTCGGTGCCACGTAGGCCAATTTTGGGCCGCGAGAGTACGGCCCTAGTCTTGTCACTTGAATGGTGTCGGTATTAGACGACGTGTCTTAGCTAGGTTCGGTTTAAACCTACGAACCCTCCCTCCTTTCCCTCATTTCTCTCATTTTCTTCTCTCTCCTCCCTCTCTCCGATCTCTTCGCTCTCCCTACCCCTACCCCTTCTCCTTCCTTTCCTCTCCCTCTACTCCATCAAACCTCCACCTTACTTCCACCACTACCACCACCATTTCCTCCACGGCGTATTGCTCTCAAGACGGCGGCCGACATCCCGGTGGAGTAACGGCGTCCATGGCGGTACTGGCGGCGACTTGTGGCGTGACAGTTTGGCGGCTTGGAACTCAGAGGAATTCAAGTAATCGGTAGGGTGACGATCTCCGTTGTGTTTTGATTAAAACCACGTTTTTCCTGCTTTGGAGCATGTTTAGGAGATTTTCGAGAAGAAATTCCACTTTTTGTATTAGGAAGGCTGGGGGAAACCTGTTAGCGAACGCTAAATGGCGTTTTGGGACAGCGACGCCATTTTGAATGGCGGCTACCTCCCACGACACGATTTAGTTCGGATCACCCCGAAGCCTGATTCGGTTTCTGTCGTGATTAGGCAACTAGGGACAACGACGCCTTTTAAAAGGTGACTACCTTTCACGACGCGTTTTAGGCCATTCTGAGGCCAGTTTTCGTATGAACCAGTTTAGGAGTCTTGAATGACGTCAGCCACGGACGACACGATTCAAGACATAACTTCATTAATCCATGTAATTAACACGTGTTTACATTGTTAGATAGTTTGGTTAAAATGTATGCTTAAAACCATACTTCGAAGTCGAGGATTTCTACGTGATCGGATCGCATTGTGACGTGTTTTGTGCAATCGTGGACCTAGAGTGACAGTTGTTAGCGCTTAGGCACCCTGTGTCGGTGTGGGAGTGACACGACGCCGGTGTGGGAGTGGTACGGCGCCGGTGTGGGAGTGGTGGGGTGACGCCCAGAGAGAAGGTCACCTGGTGTACCCCGGGGTATAGCTAGTATCGGTGTGGGAGTAGTACATTCGGAGTGTCACTCGTGCTGGGGGAAGCAGAACCACCTGGAACCGGTCAGGTCGGAGTAGCCAGTGCGCTATCCGAGGGGTTGCTGTTTGGTCTCAGCAGGTCGGTGTTTTCCGCGTTCGGCCGTGTGACTTGTGTGTTTAGCCGAGACGCTGGTTGTGGACTCTGTGGTGGAGTGGTTTAAGAGTTATGTTTACTCTTTATTTAAATTGCCTTTATTCGTGTCGTTGCCCTTGTGGGTGTGTGAGTGGGTGGTGGGGATCGAAGGATCCCTACTGAGTCTATTTCGATGAGACTCACCTCCTGTGGTTTTCAGGTGAGGGCTCTAGGCAGGCGTAGCGTAGAGGGTTTTGTCTCGGGTGGCATGCCAGCAGCCATCGTTCCGAGATATGTCCCGATGTAGTTGTTATTTCTTTTAGGCCTATACGCTTAATTACTTCTTTTCAGTTGGAATATATAATTATTTGCTGAGTCAAGTTGAATTGTAATAATTTTTAATTAATGCACTTCCTTTACAATTCAATGTGACGTAGATGTTTAGCTTAGCTTATCATTTATTTTCCAGACATATCGCGATTCTGATTTGGCTCCAAATTTTAATGATTCGGTACTCATTTAGTAATCTGATCTCCGATTATAGGGTGGCGGGTCGTTACACCATGCCTGAGTGTATGCATTGACTAAGCAGGATGCTCAAGGTACTTCCAATGTACATGAACGTATTATTCTTATTGATGATGTATATGCAAGAGTTTTATTTGATTCTAGTGCTACACATTGATTTATTTCATTGAAGTTCGCTGAATTGTTAAAAGATAGAGAATTTGTAGTGATAGGAGAACTATCTATTAGGGCTGTCAACAGAGCGGATTCGAAGCGGATATAATACTATCCGAGTTCGCTCCGTTTAAAATTATCCGAACATCCGACTTCGAATAGTATCCGGTGGATAATAAGTTTGTTCATCCGTTTCCGACTCCGCCGAATAATATCCGAATTTGGATAATATCCAAATATTTGCTGCCAACCTACAACATATTATTTAAATTTGTAAGATTGTTACAATGTAAATATTTTAACAATGAAACTTTGTGAACTTATACACATCATAAACCACTGAATCATACTTTAAATAATTATCTGAAAATAAAAATACTTTGTTTGAGCAAAATAAACATTAACAATTTTAAAATGTTTCAACATTCTCTGAACAGTACTAATTACTAAATTAGAAGGCATTCATAATAATCTACACAGAGTTGAATGACAAGTATCATTACAATAGTTTCTTACAACACAAACATTCTTTTACAAGCCAAAAGAAATAGTCAACAGGAAAATAATAAGATTAAAAATATTCCACGCTGTTTGTCCCCATATCATCCATCATTGTAGCTGATTTTATCGATCATTTGATCTGAAAAATAATAATACTAAAATTAGTACAAGTATATAAGCAAAAGGAAATAAAAATTGTAAATACTTACCTATACAGAAAGGTAAATCTACAACTAAGAAGAATTAGTTCAAATATAGTTGTTTAATTGCTTACTTCCAAGGAAGGAGAGTAATCATGGAGGAAAATAAATATGAGAAGGTGATAAACAATGTAAAAAATACCTAAAAACTAAAATAGAAGATAGTTTGCTCACTAATGCTGGGATCCAGTGGTTGGACTGCCCATTTGGTCAATAGCTGCTGAAGTCATATCACTTGAATGGGGGCCAATGTTAAATATTGCACTCATTGTCAATATAAGTTGGGCTGAACAAATTCATTCATGTCATGAAGTGTTGTGACTGCATAAAGTAAAAAAAAAAAAAAACCCACATGTTTGAACATGTTCATTCATAACAATTAAAGCAAGCAACAAAAACGTAGTATGCAAGTCATATTCTTTCCTCACCATCAAGGGCACCATCACAAACAACCAAATCAACTTTGCATTCATCAAAGTATTTAATGACCTATCAATAACCAATGAAAATGAGAGATTAAATTGTTGAATTTCTTATGCAAAAATTAACTTGCTTCTCTAGAACAATATTCTATATCTCAAAAAAAATTGCACTAACACAGAATTTGAGGCAGGCATATGAAAATCAGCAAATTAGTATAAAAAAGAATGTTGTAGTTTCTACCACATCAGTTGTTCTTTTCAAATCTACAAAAGAGTCAAAATAGAAATCTTAAGACAATAATGCTCTTCGGCCCAAATAAAACATTGTAGTTATTTTAGACATCTAAGAAAACAATATAAATAAATTATATAAAAAAACTTAAAAAGTTAATACTTACCACCAAAAAACTTCACTGGCATAAGCACCGTCCAATGGTTTTTAAAAGATTATATAACCATTCTTTCAAGTCCACAAAAAGGAGATGCTCTTTGAGGTTAACAAAAAGAGTCGAGACAAAATGAGTCTTTTGTTGCATTTCTTTCTATCACCCATTTCAACTGAAAAAAGAGTAAAATTAATGAAGATTTATTTTGACTAAAAAAAAGAATAAGCTAATGGAGTAGTATAATATTTAATGATAGAAAATTGAAAATCTTAACACTTACCTACAAAAAAAACTTCAATGGCATAAGCATCACCCATTGATTTTTAACAAATCATAAACCCACAAAAAGGGACTTGCTCTTGCAAGTTAACAAAACGAGTCAAAAGATAAAGAAAATCCATTTGTGAGATTTGTTGAACTTCATTCTATCACCCATTTCAACTGAAAAAAAGAATAAAATTAATGAAGATCCATTTCAACTAAAAAAAGAATTAAACTAATAAAGTAGGATAACTACATAACTAAAGAAAATTGAAAGTTTTAACACTTACCCACACAAAAAACTTCAGTGGCATAACCATCACCCATTGGTTTTTAACAAATCATAAGCCCACAAAAATGGAGATGCTCTTGAAAGTTAACATAAAGAGTCAAAAGGCAAAAAGGATCCATTGGTGAGATTTGATGTACTTCATTCTATTAGCCATGTCAACATAAAAAGATAAATTAGTCGAATCATATAAGAAAAAAGAAGTTACAAATGTTTTGTATACATTTAAATCAAAATAAAGAGTGAAAGTAACAAAATAAAAATGTAACTTTACTTACCTTTATTTAGGTAAGGTAGCAAAACTTCACATGGTTGATGACTTGATGCTAGATTAGCAAGATTCAAAAGAAGCATCATCTACATCATACAAAATATTTTAACTTCTTAAATAAATAGGAGTACGATTAAAATTAAATTTACAAAATAGAATAATGATTTTACCATTCTTTTTAGAGAAGGTAGCCAATCTTGTGTACAAATCAACGCTTGAATCGTCTCCGGAAGTAAAGATGTGCGGTTATCATCAATAACTCTTGAACCGGTACTAAAAGCTGACTCCGAAGCAACACTTGTTACGGAAATTGTAAAAATGTCTCTTGCCATCTTTGAAAGTATGGGAAACTTTATGCCATAACCCTTCCACCATAATAACACATCAAATTCTATTTCATCCGGAGAATGAGTCTCTTCTAAGTGCACATCCACTTCATTATTTTGAGTTAATGCACCACATGATCGAACACTCAAAAATTTCTTAAACCCTCCTCTGAATTGCTTTTTTGCATCACCACCCTCTATCTCATCACCATCACATTTGCCTTCATCTTTAATTGGAATAGAGATGCATGTTGGGATAGTAACCTTGGATGCATATTCAAAATAAAGTCCATAAAGGAAAGACTTGACTTTCTCAACATGAGCTCGAGCACTATCACCATATATCTTTTCATACATGTATACAACAAAATCTATTTTGCATCTAGGATCAAGAATGCAAGACACAGTGAATATCAAACTACAATCCTCCCAATATTTCATAAACTTAAGCAACATTTTTTGTGCCATTTCTCGAATGTAAGATTGCTCATCATGTAACCACTCACGCAACTTAATATGCACCGTACATACTTCATCAAAGTATAGATTTGCAGTCACATATCTTGTCCCATAAAGACTAAGAGTAGCATTATAAAAAACTTTCAAACATTCATGTATGTGACTAGCAACATCTCACTCATCATCAAAAGGACAATCTACATATTCATAATCAATGTCCGACAAACGCAAAAATGCTTTCTTCAATTCTAATGCACTTTCAAGCATTAAGAAAATAGAATTCCATCGAGTTGGAACATCCAAACATACACCTCTTTTTGTTGGCAAATGTTCATGAATCAAAGCCCTTTTGAAGTTTTCCTTTCTCTTAGGTGTCTTTCTCACAAACACAATGCTTTTTCGAATCTTCTCTATTTATTTAACTATGACACTCAAACCGTCTTGCACAATCAAATTCAATATGTGTGCACTACATTGAATATGAAAGAAATCACCATGAGATATTAACAAGTTCTTGTCACAAAGCCAATTCTTAAAATCTCTAACCATTGCATTGTTAGAGGATGCATTGTCAAGAGTTATAGCATACAACTTCTTGTCAATATTCCAATTTAACACTTGAGCTTTTACAAGTTTGTAAAGAACTTCAGCTGTGTGTGGAGTCTTTACATGTTCAAATGCAAGAATTTTTTTTTGCAAATTCCACTCATCATCAACAAAATGAGCTGTCAAACAAGCATAACCCATAGTTTGTCCCGAAGTCCATAAATCTGTGGTTAGACTAATATGTGCATCAAGGTTATCTAACACATGATACAATTTCTTTTTTTCTTCATCATAAATTTTCATGATTTCAGCTTTAATGGTGTTTCTTTTGCAAGGTTTGAATTGAGGCTGCAAATTACCACAAAATGTGGTAAAATAATCATACTCCACAAAGATAAAAGGTAACTCATGCTTGATCACTAACTTTGCAAGATCTCGACGACTACGATCTTGATCAAATTTGAAATTTGAAATCTTTGCATCAACCTCATTTATGCACTTAGATGTTGACAACATTTTCTGTTTGATATCCTCGTGAGCTTTCCGTGGACGTGCAGGTGCATGATTTCTAAGATGAGTGGTGCCTTTAGTGCTAGATCCATCAAATTTTCGTTTGCAATGCAAACATATAGCAATACCATTTCCATCATCATCCTTAGTCTTCTCAAAATCTTTCCAAACCACTGATGTCAACCTTCTCTTCCTAGGTGAAGGAGGTTTTATTTCAAGATTTGAAATCACTTTTGCTCCATCTATAGTCGGTGTAAGGTTGCTAGTTGGATTAAGTGCATTGACACTTTCTAGAATGATTGGATTCATGGGACAAGAAACATTACTCTCCATATGAGTAGCTAACCCGTGCTCATCCATGACACCCAATGATGCTTAAGTGCAACCTATCAACATGACATTTGGTGTTCAAAGTCAAAATAAGAAAGTCAATAAAAAAAAATCATAAACAACATTTACAAGTTAGACTAGAAAATAACTAAAAAAGAACACCACTTAAGTAGCACATGCAATCTTAAGTAGCACATGCAGTCACTCAAAAAAACACACACATAATTTAAGATCACAAACTCATAAATGCACACATAGTATTTAGCTTGCCTTGTAAACATCGATAGGTGTGCATAATAAAATTTAAAACATCAAAAGCATGCAAATAAATTGAAAATCTAAAGGGAAATGTAAATTAATAAACTAAGAGGATGAGAAAAAATTGGATATTTTCAATAATGACCAAACAGTATAAAGGATCGCAAACTCTCATATGCACATATGATGTAATAACAACACTGGAGCTCCCAAATAAAATGCATACATAGCATAGGAATTGACATCTAATTTCAGACAATCAAACAAAGAGATGAAAACGTCCAAGTTCAGACGCACAAGCATATGCACGTGCACACGTTTACGTGTGCACAGAGAGAGAGAGAGAGAGATTAATGGACTCACCAAACTTAGCTTAACCAAATCAGATTGTCAACAGTGAGCACCACTAACAGTTTGACAAACTGCCAAAAAGGAAAAAAAAAAAAAGTAAGACTTGTATCTCTATTAATGTCTACCATGAAAGAAGGTGAAAGCTGCAACCTTTACAAGGTGAAGTTCCATAGGATAGATTGCAAATGATGACCACCATCAACAATTTGATGACCTGCAAAAAGAGGAAAAAGGTGAGATTCTTATGTCTCCATTGATAAATGCCATGAAATAACAAGAAAGTTTCAACCTTTATAAGGTGAGAGTCTAGGGGAAAGGTGTAAGGATTGAGGTTTCGGATCTGGTTATTCGGTCAGTTTCGGGGTCGGATCCCTTAGTTTGGGCCATGGTGGGGTTGAGACTTAGTTTTCTTTTCGCGTCGAGCTTGCGAGACACGATTCAAATGGCGTCCAATAATGTGGACGTGTTTTAGGCTGTGCCACGTGGGCTGGCCTTGGGGCGCGAGAGTACGGCCCCGATCTTATCGTCTGAATGGCGTCTTGTATGGACGACGCCATTTAGAGTACGACCCTGGTTTGTCAGAGTACGGCCCGATCTTGCTTTCTCAATGACGTCGGACTTGGACGATGCGTTTTCTCAGTTTCTGTTTGACCCCGCGAACCCTCCCTCTTTTCCCTCACTCCTTTCTCTTCTCTCTTCTCTCTTCCCTCTGACTTCCAGCTCTCCTTTCCCCCTTTCCTTGCTTTCCTCTCCCCTTTCCTCCTCTCCCTCCACTCCAGTAACCTCCCAACTTCTTCCACTACCTCCACCACTTCCTCCGCGGCGCATTTCTCTCCGGACGGCGGCCGACGTCCCGGTCAAGTAACGGTGTCCACAGCGGTACCGGTGGCAGCGTGTGGCGAGGCGGGTTGGCAGCTTGGAGCTAGGAGGAGTTCGAGTAACCGGTAGGGTGACGATCCCCGTTGTATTTTGTTTAAAACCATGTTTTTTTCCGCTTCGGAACATGTTTAAGAGTTTTTCTTGGGGTGAAAACACTAATTGCATGAAATGAGAAATTGGGGGTTTTTAAAGGGTATTTAGGTTCTTCTCCTCCTCCTCCACTTTGTAGTGTTTTTATACGATTTGGGGGAGGAAATCCCACCCCATGGATTGGGAGATGGCGGAGGAAGAACCTGTCTGTGAGGGTTAAATGGCGTCGGGGGACAGCGATTCTAAAACCGCCCGCGACGCGATTTAGCCCAAATAATAGAATCTGTCTCTGGATTGATGAGTGTCCAGGGACAGCGACGCCTTTTGAACGGCGACTTTCATGCACGACGCATTTTAAGTTCAGATCACCCCGATGCCTATCTCGATTTCTGTCATTATTAGGCGACTAGGGACAACGACGCCTTTTAAACGACGACTCATTTGAACGACGCGATTTAGGCCATATTATGAGGCCCATTTTCACATGAACCAGTTTAGGAGGCTTGAATGACGTCGGCCTTGGGCGACGCGATTCAAGACATAATCTCATTAGTTCCTGCAATTAACATGTGTTTACATTGATAGATAGTCTGGTTAATTGCATGCTTGAAATCATGCTTAAGGACGATGATTTCTACGTGTTCGGATCGCACCGTGTTGCGTTTTGTGCGATCGTGGACCTAGAGTGACAGTTGTTAGCGCTTAAGCACCCTGTGTCGGTGTGGGAGTGACACGGCGCCGGTGTGGGAGTGGTGGGGTGACGCCTAGAGAGAGGGTCACCTGGTGTACTCCGGGGTATAGTTAGGACTGGTGTGAGAGTGGTACATTCGGAGTGTCACTCGTGCTGGGGAAGCAGAACCACCTGGAGCCTGTCAGGCCGGAGTAGCTAGCGTGCTATCCAAGGGGTTGCTGTTTGGTCTCAGTGGGTCGGTGTTTCCCGCATTCGGCCGTGTAGTTGTCGTGTTTTGCCGAGACGCTGGTTGTGGGCTCCGTGATAGAATGGTTTCAGAGTTGTGCATGTTATATTTTGAATGCATGCGTTTTATATCAAAATTTAGGAATTGTATTTATTGTTTTACTTGCTTAAATTATCTATATTTGTGTTGCTGCACTTGTGGGTACGTGAGTGGGTGGTGGGGATCGAAAGATCCCTACCGAGTCTTTTCGTTGAGACTCACCCCTGCAGTTTTCAGGTGAGGGTTCCAGGCAAACGTAGCGAGGAGAGTGCTGCCTTGGGTTGCGCGTTAGTAGCCGCTGTTCCGGAGTATGCCCCGATGTAGTTGTTATTTTATTTTCTGGCATGTACACTTAATTATTTCTTTTCAGTTGGAGTATGTAATTATTTGCTGAGTCGAGTCGCATTGTAATAATTTTTAATTCTTGCACTTCCTTTTTAATTCGATGTGATGTGAATGTTTAACTTAGTTTACTATTTATTTCCCAGACTTATCAAGATCCTAGTTTGGCTCCAAATTAATGATTCGATACTCATTTAGTAATCGGATCCCCGATTATAGGGTGGTGGGTTGTTACAAAGGGCCTCCTAAGTCTCCCCTGACGTCTATTAGGAAATCTTCTAAGAAAAATCCAGACTTCAACTAGGACTTTAGTGCAGAGCCTTAGATCATAGCTTAGATAGTTAGATTCAATAGATAAAAGAGGCTCAGATGTGAGACACAACTCCACATGAACAAAGATCTAGAGCAAGAGAAGAAGAAATCTGCAGCTTATTGTCCGTACACTACTGGAAAAAGTCGAAGTACAGAGAGAGAGGGAGAGAGAGAAAGAGAGAGAGAGGGAGTGAGAGAGACCTTAGGGATGTGCAACTAGCTACCGTCAACTCTTGGAACTGTTAGGAGTCGAGCTTAGACGATGTCCTCAAGGAGGCTGCTGGCTTCGAGGTGGAGGAGGTTAGATGCTGTCCTCAAGGGGCCGGCTGGCCGCTGGCTTCAGGGGGAGGATCACAAGATTTACAGCCTTGGGAGCTCATCGACCACCAGCAACTTGGTGGCTACCATTGGCACTATTGGTAATGGAGGCAGCATGGAGGAGATGGAGATGCAACAAAAGTGGGGCAGTAATGGAGGCAACATGGAGGAGATGAAGATGGGTGGCGTGCATCACAAGTGCCAAGTGGGGCAGTAGGTTGATCTAGGAAGTGGGAAACAAGGAACGGATATTTGGGGTGGGGTAAAGGGGCCCGTGGGATTTTGGGGATTAGGGTATTCAAAGCTTCCAACCTCCTCAGCTGTTGGATATGTAGAGGGTAGGATCTAATGGTGGATATTAAAAATTTTAATCGATCGGATAATAATCGAAGCAGATACATGGTTTCCGTTTCCGCTTCGGTTATTAATCGGATCCTATACGGATATTCGGTTACATTTGTCGGATATTATAATCGGATAAAAATCCGAGTAATGGAATACAGATTCGGATAATATCCGGATCCGTTGACAGCCCTACTATCTATTGTCACACTAGCAGGAGAAATAGCTAGAACTACTTGTGTATTCTCAAGATTAATTGAAAATTTAGGAAAGAGTGTTGTCAATATGTGTTTGTCTGCTAGATATGCAAGATTTTGATGTAATCTTGGGTATGAATTGGTTGGATGAAATTTTACACTCTTAGATTGTAGAAAGAAGATAATTTTTCAAAAACCTGAGGAGCATATATTCATTTACCAATGTCCAAGGCCTTAGTGCAATAAAGTATTGATTTTAGCTATTAAGGCCATGAAATAGTTGAAGAATAGATGTGATGGGTACTTAGCTAGTGTGGTGACTGTACCAACTAAAGGTGGTAGGTTGACACCCACTGATATTGATGTGATTAGAGAATTCTTGGATGTGTTTTCTAAAGATCTTCTATGTTTGCCACCACTTAGAAAAGTGGAGTTTATTATTGAGCTTCTACTAGAGACCTTACCTATTTCTAAGACACCTTATAGGATGGCTACAGCAAAGCTTGTTGAGCTGAAAACGTAATTGCAAGAACTGTTAGACAAGGGATTCATCCGTCCTAGTGTATCCCTATGGGAAGCACCTGTACTGTTTGTAAAGGAGAAAGATGGGACCCTTAAATTATGCATTGATTATAGACAATTGAATCAAGTAACAGTGAAGAATAAGTACCTATTGCCAAGAATAGATGATTTATTTGATCAGCTCCAGGTAGCCAAGGTATTCTAAAAAAATGATCCTAGATCCGGATATTATCAGTTGAGGATAAGGGAGGAGGATGTATCCAAGACTACCTTTAAAATAAGGTACGGGCACTATGAATTTCTAGTTATACCCTTTGGATTGACTAATGCACTAGCAACATTTATGGACTTAATTAATATAGTTTTCTAATAATTTTTGGATAGGTTTATGGTAGTTTTTATTAGTGATATGTTGGTGTATTCTTCTTCTATTGAAACCCATCAAGAGCACTTGAAGATGGTATTAGAAACTCTGAAGAAGCACCAGCTGTATGCTAAATTTAGCAAATGTGAATTTTAGTTAGACAGAGTGTAATTTTTAGGACAAGTCATTTCTGCATATAGGGCCTTAGTTGATCCAAGAAAGGTAGAGACAATTTTACAGTGGGAAAGGCCAAGGAATGCAAGTTAAATCGGGAGCTTTTTGAGATTAGCATGTTACTATAAAAGATTTATTAAAAGGTTCTCATCAATTGTAGCTCCTTTAACTAAGTTAACAAGGAAAGGAGTTCCATTTATGTAGACTAATGAATGTGAGCAGAGCTTTCAAGAGTTGAAAACTAAATTGACATTGTGCTAGTCCTTACCTTAGGTAGATTTGAGGTATACACTGATGCATCAGGGAAATGATTAGGTTGTGTATTAATGCAACATGGCAAGGAGGTAGTATATGCCTCTAGGTAGCTGAAAACTCATGAGATAAATTATCCCACACATGATTTAGAATTGGCAGCAACAGTGCATGGTTTAAAAATTTGGAGATATTACCTATACAGGGAACAATTTAAAGTATATACATATCACAAGAGTTTAAAGTATATTTTCTATGAGAAGGATCTGAATTTAAGGAAGAGAAGGCAAATAGAATTTTTAAAAGATTATGACTTTTCAGTCCACCATCACCCAGGCAAAGCTAACGTAGTAGCAGATGCATTGAATAGGAAAAGGCTAATGACCTTAAAAGTTTATCTAGATTGGAAGATGATAGTTAATATAGGATGAAAGGAGAAGGATTAATGGTAGTGCAGCTGGCCGTTCAATCTGTCCTAATCAGTTAGATTATAGAGGCACAAAAGAATGACCAGTAGCTACAGAAAAATGATAGGGAAGCAAGGTTTTACTCAAAACATGAGTGGAACACTTAGATTCCAAAGAAGGTTACATGTTCCCCAGTAGGAAAAAGTTAAGAAAGTTTTGTTAAGTGCAGCCCATAAATCTCAATATTCCATTCACCAAGGCAACACAAAGATATTTTTGTAGAATGGCCTGAATAAAGACATAGTAGAATTTGTAAATAAATGTGTTATATGACAACAAATAAAAGCAGAATATCAAAGACTAGCAGGATCTCTACATCCCATGGAAATTTCACAATGGAAATGTGATTATATTACTATAGATTTTGTAATGGGCTTACCAAAGACAAGAAGAAAGTATGATTCCATCTGAGTAATTATTGACAAATTGACAAAATTAGTTCATTTCTTATCGATCTCAAAGACTCAACCATTAATGGCTTGACCCAAGTGTACATAAGGAAAATTATGAGACTCCATGGTGTGTAAGTGTCTATAATTTTAGACAGAGATTCTAAATTACATCAAGTTTTAGAGAACTTTTGTTACGTCCCGGATTTGAGTCATTTTTTTTTTTCAACGCGAAGTTTGACTGCGTAATCTTGGAACAAATTCCACCATGACAATATGACACAAAATATATTTTCGTAGATTTCATAATGATCATAGATCTGAAAATTAATTTGACAAAGTGATACTTACATATAAGAGTTAAAATACATACATTTATGTACAAAATAATCACTTAAAGAGTTAACATGGTCATATAGATGGATGATCAAAATAAAGTTAATCAAAATAAGTTTATGAAAATAAAATATAGTTAAATAAATTTTCTTATAATTTTATGAATAACAAATATATTTTTCGGCCATCAAAACTAATTTTTAGAGCTAAACAATTAACAAATAAGCCGAATAATATTAAACAGATTTAAAAAATTATCAAACTTTGTTAACCTGTCAAATAGGTCATATTTAAAGTGTGGACAAAGTTTCATAAATTTTCGGATTGATTTGATATGATATTAGATTATCAATTAGATTTGGGGAATCCGATTTAAATAGAATTACAGCAAATCCAAATAGAGGGCAAACTAAATAGCAAACGTGATCATAAAATTCTTACAATTCGTAGAGAAGTCAAAGATAATATAACAAAAGTCTCCATAAAATTTAGCATGATTTGGACATGAATAAAATGAGATATAAGATTCACAAGTTGAGATTTTAAAATTGCTAGAACATATTATATAGTCTGAGAAAACTATTACGGAATAAATATTAAAAGAACTCATAAAATTATGAAATGTATTGGACATCAAGATAACATGTAAAATAGACTTCTGCAAAATTTTAGCTCCATTCGACATCAGATAAAGGAGAATAAACACTTGTAACTCATGTGATCATAGTTGAAAACAAAATAGATTGAATGGACAGATTGTATATGTTGAAATGATAATCATGCAATAAATAGTAAATAAGGTCATAAAAATATGATCTTTGATGATTATAAATTAGACATATAAATCAAACTTCTTACCAATTGATTAGCCTTTGAAATCCTTTAAAAATAATATAAGTTTTTAATACAAAATATATCATATTTAAAATTATCCACCTATCTCTTGAAGAAAGATTGTCTCTTGGTTCTCCTATGACTTCCTTGCTATCTATCCATTGTTTCTTTCTCCTCTAAACTCTTTTTCATATTATCTAAGTTTTTTTCCACGTTTATCTAAACCTCCAATAACACAAAACATTGATTAGAATCAAATTTTCAAAAGAACTAATCATGAATCAACTCTATTCTCTCAAGAACATCACATGAACTTTCCCTTGAAAGAGAGCTGCATATAATAGAGCTTAAGTATGATCCGAAGGCTCTATTTATACTTATTTCACTACCTAATACAACCAAACATCTCTTTTATTTTCTAGAGTCGAACTCTAATTCCTCATGACTTAATCTCTAAGTAAAGTCACTTCTTAATACAAATCGGACTCTATTCACGCCACCAATAGTTTCCTCTTCTGAAAACTTTTAAATTAGATCCCTTAAATGTCTGAATTAGAAAACACTCTCTTCGAAAAAGTTTTAGAAATTTTTATTATATCTTTAGTGCCACTAATTTCACTATTTTTAAACATTGGTACAAAATGTAATGCCTATTTTATTGACCTGCTGTCCTGAGTACTCCGAACTCAACAATTTGGTAGATTTTCATATCATCCAAAGATGTCCTGATTTCGACTAGTAAATGACTTATTTTAAATATATAATATTCATAAAACTTCTAACATTTTTAGTCATCTTTATAATGGAAGTTATCCTACTTAATTTGGAATTTTATACATGAAGTTATACTTAAAAGACTAAGACTGTGTCAAATAAATCTGTATATAGGATTCTAGTTCAAGTAGGATTCTGATTATGACTTTCTACCTATTAATTAGAATCTTCATTATATTCAAATTTATTATGTTCTAATTCTAATTCAAGTCAAATATGTCATACATAACTTTTCAGGTTGTGGTGGATTTGAATTATGTCATCTTTTATTTCTTAATTCAAATCTTAGGCTAATTAAGACTTGTTATCTATGAGCAACACTTTTTAAAACTGATCATCGATATTTTTGACCTCTAAAATATTTGAATTAGTAAAAATGGTCTTCTACAAAGTTATATATCCTTTTATGATATTTCCAATGATACCAATTATGTTTTAATCAGAATTTTTTAAAGAAAGTTATCATTATTTTACTATGTTGTTGTCTAATGGATCAACCCAGAATTTGAATTAAATTGGTAGGCTATTCTTTGTAGTATAATTGGGCTAATTTGATAGATTTTAACAATCAATCTTTGTGTTAATAGATTACTCATACTTATTTCTAAGGTCATAGAATAAGATTAATGTATTACTCAATCAAGATCAAATCACTACGATAAATAAATATATATATTTGTGGAGCATTTGTAATGAGATTAATATATACTTTTGATTTAATGTGTCTATAGACTTGATATCCAATTTAGTTAATCAACCTAATTAATCAATAGATAAACTTATCTTGACATAATTAAGGATATAAGATGAAAAGAGGTCGATGACTAACTCTCATATGGTTGAGTATGTACCAAAATAATTATAATATAGATCATGATCATAACAACCTTATCATGTTTTATAATTACTCCCTAAAAGTACTTTGGATATCATAAGTATATATCAATTAACTTTTATGTGTATTTTCAACTTAATATACATAAGAGTCTTAACATCACAGTACATTACTAAAGAATCATCTATACTTCAAATAATTAAAATATTTTTAGAGATCTAATGAAAATTATGAATCATCAATGTTTTGCTTCTAATCTGAGAGTTTTAAGAAGATTGATCTAATATCTAATCAGGATAGTGTACTTAACTCCTAAATACTCTTCACCGGTCCACTCTTTTAACTAATTTACAGGTTATGTATGCTTAGCAATTTTACTCATCATATAACTAAAAATAATCTATATTTATATTCAAAGATAAGACCTAAAAGATAGTATAGAAGGACTTAAGCATATTCTCATAAGTGGCCTAATTGGTTACTTTAAATAGAATATGTACATGTCCACAAGTATCTTCTTAGTATTCTAATAAATTAAGAAAGTACATTTATGGTGTAGCACTACTATTAAATGAACTCATCCAATGTCGTCTCTATACTTTTTCGTACAAGTACTAACGACCAATGACATAATTTGATTCTAGTTATTTGTCCTAAAAGAAGATTTAAGGTCATCGACATCCAATCCAACACACGTCATTTAATTAGATATGAGTCACTTATAAAATTTTGAGGCTCTATCATATACTAGCATTTTAATGTATTAATCGATTCTTTCTAGTTCATGGGCAACACTAGTGAATGTAGATGAATAGATTGTTAATTAAATAAAAATATATGTTGTGGTCAAGGCATCCCTTAGTACTAATTATCAAAGAATAAGGAATAAGAATAGGTTAATTTTTAATAGTTTAACAAAATTAGTATAAAGATATAAGTAGGTAGCACATATGTATCCTATAACTGGCTCTCCCCCTTAAAAACATAAAAAAATAATCCTCTAATCTCCATCCATATTAAGAATTATCTTTATATAAGCTTAATTGTGGGAGCCAACTAAGCATATTATTTGCAATTACCTATCCTCAAATCTCTAAGCTATAACTTGAAACTAAGCATTACCTTAATTGTTAATCTAAAGGTAAGATCATATTAATCTTAAACTCCATTATATCCTTTAAAATCGATTGGTATGACTTAAGATTAGATGGCGTGGATGCTTAAACTCTCATAATCGCTATGATATCACATTGTTATGGTCCGAACCTGAGTCATTTTTTTTCTTAGCTCGAAGTCCGACTGCGTAATTTCGGAACAAATTCCACCATAACAAATAGATATGAGAGCTAAACAACCACAAGGCAATAAATAAATGTCATAACCATCAATTAATATAAAATATCCAAATATAGCCAATACAAAAGTTCACAAATTACAATATCCATTAATTTGTATAAAAATTCCTAATCTCACCAAATAAAGAAAAATACATCAATCTCTCATTACCCCTACTACATCAAATTTAAGAAAGCTATAAATTTAATTCTAGATAATCTGTTGAAGATGTCAAATGCCTCAATCATAAGTCTCCTCAAACACTAAATTCTCTTTTTCAAATTCTGAAAATGTTAATAGGATTTATGAGTACAACTACTCAATAGGCTTCAAACCATCCACATAACTTAAAATATAATAAATTTTACAAATCACATTATACAATTATACTAAACATGATCTTACATAATTCTACATATAGCCCAAATAAGAACATGATATAAAATATGGTTAGATATAAGTTTATCAAATCAAATGTGGTTTCTAATAGCATGAATGAATCGACTAATATAAAGCATATATGACATGATTAGATTCTTATCTAACTAAATAAGTTTACTAGCCATGATAAGAACATATCATATATCAAACTGAACATATCAAACGGAATATATAGCAAATTTATCATGACATGGTAGCTTATCAAATCACAATTTATATTGTCAAAATAGCTAATCAGAGTGAACATAAATTCTTAATCAAATAGGTTGAGATCAAAATCACTGAACGTAGATATCAAAAGAACAAACTGAGCAGATCATAAACTGAATCAAATGGATCTAAACAACAAATTATGTTTCATATTTATGTGCCAAATAAATCAAATCCAAACATATCAAATAGACATGCATCTAACCACCATATAAGGAACCGAACAAATAAATACCAGAACATATAGATAAGTATGGTAATATCTTGGCACATGTATAGCCGGGGAGTCTATTGTCCTACTTCGGATGACTGCGAACAAAACACAAGCATTGGAATTTTCCCATTGCCCACGGGCAGAACTCACCCACGATGGCTTATAGAATGAGCCCAAATCTCTTTAATATGGTAATGTACAAACATATATCAAATAAATATAATACAAACATATTTTCACAGATTTCATAATGATCATAGATCTAAAAATTAATTTGACAAAGTGATACTTAGATATAAGAGTTAAAATATATACTTCTATATACAAAATAGTCACTTAAAGAGTTAACATGGTCATATAGATGGATAATCAGAGTAAATTTGATCAAAGTAGGTGCTGGATAGAAACGATAGTCATATGAATTTTCTTAGAATTTTAAGAATAATAAACATATTTTTTGGCCATCAAAATTAATTTCGGAGCTGAAAAGTTAACAAATAGGCCGAATAATGTCAAATAAATTCAAAAGATTATCAAATTTTGAGAATGTCAAATATGTCATATTTAAAGTGTGAACAAAGTTGGGCATCTGATTTTGAAGTTGGACACCCGATTGGTCATGTTGTTGTTGAATTTCACAATATTGACAATATGAAAGATAGGACTGGACTGATACATCTGAGATGTCCTTGGAACTTCTTTCTCATTATGATTGAATTTGAAGTGCAGATCAATTCATAAGGCTAAGAGTAGCATGCTGCCATAAGGAGGTTAACCAGTAGAAGCTGCTGAAAGCCCACTGTAGAGATAGGCTAGAATTGCTGTGCTTATCTGCTTTCCTTAGAATATCCCACAAATCGCATTGAGTTGATCTTCCAATAAGATATTGTCCTGGGTAGGGAATAGTAGAGCTCTAGCCAAACATGCAGTGAACGCGATCATTACGGTCTCTATATCTTCCTCCTTGGCTTTTTCCATCTTCTTTAGAGTCCATTCTGCAAGCTTCGCAAGATTAATCCCTTTTTGAATAAGAACACTTTGGATTTCTTTTGGACTATCCATGATCTTTTCTAAGAACTGTTGACAAGTGACCTTTTCTCTCATTAATAGCATAACTATCACGTCAGGCTCATCACTATTAGCTTTAAGCTGAGGAAGTCCCAATAGGAGTTCAACTTCTTCAAAGAGGATTGAAGCTTCAAAGGATGTGAAGAGAAAAGTATGGGCTTGAGGATGTCACAATTCAATCAGAACACCCATTGCAGCCCCATCCATAAGTGAGCTTTTGTAGTGCTTTGCATGGATAACTAGGCCTTGGAGATGCCACTTTGAGATGTATGATTGCATAGAGATGTTGATTTTCCCCACTAACTTGGAAATCCATGGGAGAGAAGAAAATCTTCTCGGACCAGGGAAGAAACGATATCCCTTAAAAAAGGGAAATCGGCATGGTTTTATCATATTGAAAAAGAATTTGGGGCATAGAAAATATGTAGAAGAATAGAGAAAAGAATAAAAATTGAATGGGGAGAGAGAGTATAGCTTACTTTAAGTTAGGATCTCGCCCACTTAGATGGCCTTTTATGTCAGAAAGTCTCTCAATCATCTTTTTCGCCCTCTTACTTGATGAAGAATCCTTAGCAAAATTCGTCATCTTCTTTGAATGCTTGATTTCCTCTCTTTTCTTGCTCTTTCTCTTCCTTTTTCTTGAGCTTTTGAGAGAATCCTCTAGCCTTTCCTCTTGGCAGCTTGTAGTGATGGTTTGAATTGAAGGGAGGGAGATTATATAGAGTGTTTTACGAAGTTGGGAAGCTCTTTCCAAGTTGGAAGAGGGACCTTGATGGAGGAAAGTGGAGTCCAGATTGGAGTCAGAAAGAGTCATGTTTCGGTAAGTTAAATGGCGTCTAGACGGGGCGACGTCATTCAAATGACGTCGACTTAGAGCGATGCCATTTAGGATTTCTGACATTTTTTCGAAATCACATATTATCTACTATTTGATGCTATTTATCCCTTCGCATGAAGTTACTGAAAAATTTTAAGTTCAACTAAAAAATAAAAGAAGTTGAAATTCCACTAAGATACCACTGTGGGAGTTTCACTGAGTCTCTACCGTGACTAAAAAGACGGTTATCTTTATCTTCTATATTCTTTTATGTAATTGATTTGCATTATCATCACTATATATTAAATATTTATTAGAGTATATCAAGGACCTTATGATTTTGATAAAACTGGAATTTGAGTTCTCCTCTATCAAAAACCATGATAATTCGAGAGAATTCTTAATCGCACGGATACGCCGTTAGATTGTTAATTGATCGGGATGATGGTTCCGCTTTTGTGAAACAGTGCATGGACAAATGAGCTTCGGCTTAGCACTGAATTGTAGGACTGGTTTCTTGACTCATCAATGACAGTTTAACAATATTATCCTTGATTAATTTATATTTTATTTCATTTTAATTTTCCTTTTAGTCCAGCATGCATCATGTAGGACTTTGAAATCATTGTGATAAGAATTAATTATTGATTAAATTTCAGACCATTGATCTAAAAAATCTCAACGTGATATGAAATATTTTTATTATAAATTGATCTCTCAATTATTTTTGAAGTTTTCTTGAAGATATCCTTGGAATTCCTTTTTGCTTAGATCTTTATCCCATATTTCTTGTTTTCTTTTAAGATCCATTATGGTTGTAGCACGTCCACATTGGCTGACAATCACTTTCCATGGTGAAATCTGCAGGGTTAATGACCTAGGGTACTTCCCCTCATGGACGTTCATCGTCCTTATTTTGTTTCTTTTATTCATCTCATTCATACATGATTGACTCCATTGATTTCTTTGAATTGCTTCACTGATTTTTTTTAGAAAGATTCTCATCATATGATATTCTAAGCGTGTCTCATCACACCTTGGCATCACCCTTTCAGTTCATTCCATTCCATTTCACTCCCTTGCAAAGTTAATGTCAAGGTGGGGCAGCTGTAGACACACTAATTTTGACTCCATATTGAGTAAATTTCATGTCATAATTATAATGCCCCAAAATAGTCTGATTTTTAATAATTAATTAATTATTATTATTTTTTCTCAAAATTCACTAATTAACGTCGACCATGGCCAACTCTTTTTAAATTTCTAGTGGAAATCAGTTCGTAATTAAATTCCTAAATTTGGATAAATTTACCTAAATAGCGTCGGTCATGGACGATGCCTTTAATTCCTAATTTGTCTGGATTTTCGATTTGAATTCGAATTAATTTCGTAATTATCTAAATAACGTCGCTCATGGACGATGCCTTTAAGGTTTCCTAATGTTTATGGTTTCCCTTCACGGATTTCCTTTCTATTTTGGCCGCTTTACTTAGACAAATGGCGTCTCTTGGACGACGACACTTTAGCAGTTTCTTGATAAGCATGATTTAGCCGAGATAATCCGATTCTAGAGGTTGGAAGGGTTTCTAATTCTTTGGATGGCTATCTATGGTAGTCCGGATTCGTGGGAGAGCCTTTTTGAATGCCAAAACCACTCCAGAACCTAATCTATATATATATGTACCCTTTGGCCTTTGAAAAAGGTTGGCTATTGGAGAATTTGGAGTTCAAGGTAAGGATTTTGGAGGCTCTCAAGAAGAAAAACGTGGACAAGCTTTGGAGCTTCATCTTCTTTATTCTTCTCTATCCTTTGAAGCTTTAGAAGATCAAGGCTACGGAGGGGCCAATCTCTTTTTCCCTTTTCTTTCTTTCCATCTAGTTCTAGTTAGTTTTTCATCATTGATTTTTATTATTGTTTCGAATAGAATATTCATATCATCTTCTTCATGTTTCACACACCACATCATATTCTCCATACCTATACATGAAATAAGAGTTTAAAGAAAGACAAAGCAAGTGAGTCCTTTTAGTTTAGTTCATATTTAATTTGTTAGATAAAATAAATACTACACTATTCTAGTTCTAATTATATTTTCCTTTACTTTGATTGCTTCTTTTTGCAAAGTTTGAAGTCTTGTAAAGTTTGAAGGAAGAACTTGAAGAAAAGGAAGAAAACAACCAAAACACAAAAAAAAAAACAAGAGTAAAGAACAAAGAGGCTCTCCTTTTTCGGCCGACTGAAAAAGAGGAACAAAAAGAACCCAATCTCTCCGAATCACAAGGTTAGTAAAGCGATCAACTTATTTCTTTGAAGCCTTCGGTTTCTGGCGATCACATTAGTTTTAATTAGATTATTCACCATATGTTAACATATGATATCATGATAATCACACACACTATTTGAGCACTACATATATGAAGTTTCAGTGGCCATTGGAAGAGGAACTACAAAGACTACCTTGCGAAAATCACCTTGTAAAGAAAGCTCAAGCTTGTTGAAACTTCATATATCTATATGATAGACCTTCATTTGTTCTATTGAAGATTCTACATTTTGGGTATTAGATACTGCAAAGTAGTTTTTGCAATTCGTCGCCCTTCTCTTAAGCTTTCTTTGCAATGTAGTCTTTATAGTTCCTCTTCCAGTGGCCTTTCTGGTGGCAATAGAAACACTCGCCCTTCTATGCCCCTTTGCCCTTGTCCTTCTTCTGAACTAGCTTTTGCATAGTCTGCTTCTTTTCTCTACCTTTCCAAAAAGCTTGGACTGCTCTTTTCTTCCTGTTGCTCCTACCAACCATGAGAACATCGGGCTTTTCCTTCTGAAGGTTGCCCTCAGTAGTTTTGAGCATGTTAAGTAGCTCACCCAACTCACCTGAATCTTGTTCATCTTAAAATTAACAATAAACTGAGAAACAGATCGAACAATGACTGAAGGATGAGGCTAATTCTTAAATCTTTGTCAAGTACAAAGCTAAGCACAGTGAGCCTCTTGATCCACTCTATCATCGTTAGTACATGGGTACTAAAGAACCCTCTGCCACGCAATTCCTGAACAAGTTCTTAGACATCTCATATCTCTCTGTACTGTTCTGCTCCTTAAATAGCTCTTGCAAGTGGAGTAAGATGGATCTAGCATTTATCTTCTTATGCTGTCTCTGCAACTCATTGCTAATGCAAACAAGCATGTAGCATTGGGCTATAGTAGAATCCTCCATCTATTTCTCATATGCGATCATTTCCCCTTTAGGTGCATCAAGGGATGATTCAGGTGGGGCCTGATCCTTAAGGATATAGGCAATTTGTTCAGATCTAAGGACAATCTTCAAGTTTATGAGCCAATCCACATAGTTCGGGCCTATGAACTTGTTGGCATCCAATATGCCATGGAACGGATTGTTCGGCAACATTTTTGCGTATAGAAGAAATATAAACTAAAGAAATATATGTTCTTAATAATTAAATCAAGATTAGGTCTTTAATCAAGATTAACTCCTACTAATTTTCAACATACTATATAACCCTCAGAGATACAAAACAGGAGACGCCGATGGTCTCCTAGTGCGGATCAAAATCTCACTGACTCATAATGTGATATTATGAATAGCATAACAAATCACACCATGATCAGAAAGTAGTCAACTCTTGATATTTGTAACAACTTGCAATATTTGATCATGCTTCGGCCCCCATATTTTAAGCGCCTTTTAGATAGAATAATAAACCATTAGATTCTAGTTTAAGATGTACAATCGTTATTTAACGAGCATAGATTTGGATGCAACTGTAATACTCCAATCCAAATGATACCGAACCGCTCTGGGTTGGCTCACTTGGCTCGGTGTGTTATTAGGCCGAAATCCAATCTAAATTAAGAAATTATAATATGGAGGTAATTAGTGTAAATAAAGGATATTATGAAAGTAAAGTGCATTGACAACAACAAATTATCTGGATCATTCATACACACTCACAAAAGATAAGCAATTTCAATAATTAATAGATAACATAGCCACAAGTATAATAAAGATAGATGTCCAAAATAAAATTCTAAAATTAAATAATACAATTTCATTAAGCTGGCCACCACACATCCACGGCGCACTCTAATCCCAAAGTAACTTGCACCCACGAAGGGGCTGAGTCGCTTGAAGAGAATTCAGTAGGGATTTTGTGCCTATGAAGGCCCACAAAAATCATTACTAAGAAAAGTACAAAATATCACATGATAAAGAAGTATTTTAAATCATTTCAATGATCTAATGATTACTATCTGATAATCAAAATCTACTATTTAATAACCATCTCAAGAATTAATAGTCATTGCCACTGATAGATCTTATAAGGTCATTTTACATGGGTAACTCAAAGCACACAATTACACTTCTATTCTCTTTCATTCATAACTAGTCATCCCTGACTTATAACCTAAATGGAAGTCATTCATAGTTCAAATCATTCAAATGATCATGTATTCACAAATCATGTTCTATGGTCGAATCATATTAATCATATGTCTATCAATCTTTCTAATGACCCGTTCTAAGGCCTATTTGTTGGGTTTTCTCGGGTTTCTCCGGATCGCTCATGCAGCGAAAAATAAAATAAAACAGCGATCCGTTTTCCCGTTTCGAAAACTAAAATCGATTATCAGATAATCGAAGTTCTCACCGTATGCGGATTCGAATCCGCAACCGTTCGGTTCCGTCGGCGCGACACCGCAAGCCGCGCAAGTGCCCGGCCTCTAGCGAAGTCCACGTGATCCTCCTCGCGACGGATATCCTCACGTTCCTCGTTCTTCGCAGCCCACGAAACCTCCGCCGGTCGCCGCAACGATCGCCGCAACGTGCGGACGATTTCCCGTCGAACGAGATTCGGAGAGGCGAGCAGATCTGGATATGTCTGGACGCCAGAGAGAGAGAGAAACAGAGGAGGGGCGGCTAGGGTTAGCAGCAGCTTGGCCTGCTCAGCCCGTTCGCTATGTTTTATACTAACCATGCGATTTTTTATAAAAACCCCCGGTTTGTATAAAACCGACTTATTTATCCATCGCCTTGAGAATCATTTGCGTGTGACCCTCTAGGCCAAAGTACCAGTCCAGTTAATGGCCCAACAAGCCCAGTAACTCCTCACTGGCTTTATTAATCAATTAATAACCCTTTATTAATTAATTAATCAATCGAATTGATGTCGCACATCGAATTCGACCGGGCCTCCGATTACGTTGGGTGCCAAGCAACACCGCGTGAACCTGGAAGGTATTGGGGTTAAGTAACCCACTCTTGGAACCTTAGTGTCTCCACACAAGTGACTTATGAGATCAGTCATCCTCATCATATGAGCAGGAGTAATCTGTACTAGTCTAACCGGATATCCGATGTCCTTCTCGGATATCCTTCGACTAGGAACGATTAAGAATATGTGTGTTTAAGTGATCAGTCTCATTAGTATGATCTCATCATAATCTGATCACTATAGCACATATT
Source organism: Zantedeschia hybrid cultivar (assembly GCA_030544215.1). NCBI lineage: Eukaryota > Viridiplantae > Streptophyta > Magnoliopsida > Alismatales > Araceae > Zantedeschia > Zantedeschia hybrid cultivar. Next base: position 26,170,235 of record JARZZO010000012.1, read on the forward strand.
CACGGACTTCATTATGAAACGATAATTAATGCGATTTACATAATAAATATTATGCCATTATATTAATAAATGAACGAGATTTACATAGTCAGATTGGCTTGTAGGCCACTTAAAACTAACAATCTCCCACTTGGACTAAAGCCAATCACCTTTATACAATAAGCCTATAGACTCTAGGTGACGCTTAAACATAATTTGAGCCAACGGCTTTGTCAGTGGATCTGCTACATTGTCGACCGATGGAACTCTTTCTACTACTACATCTCCTATGGATATGAACTCTCTGATAAGGTGAAAGCGCCTCAGAATATGCTTCGATTTCTGATGAGACCGCGGCTCTTTCTCTTGCGCAATCGCTCCATTGTTCTCGCATAACAGCGGAACAGGCTCAGAGATGCTGGGAACTACGTCGAGGTCGGTGATGAATTTCTTCAACCACACTGCTTCCTTGGCAGCTTCAGCTGCAGTGATGTACTCAGCTTCAATCGTCAAATCTGCAGTGGTTACTTGCTTTGATCTCTTCCAGCACACTGCGCCTCCGTTCAAAGTAAACACGAATCCAGATGTAGACTTGCTATCATCTGGATCCGACTGGAAACTCGAGTCAGTAAAGCCTCACAGTTTCAAGTCACCTCCTCCATAGACAAGAAACATATCCTTAGTTCTTCTCAAGTAGTTAAGGATACATTTCTCTGCCTTCTAGTGCTCTTCGCTTAGATCAGCCTGAAATCTGCTCGTAACACTTAGAGCAAATGCAACATCAGGTCGTGTACATAGCATGGCATACATGATAGATCCTATGACAGAGGCATAGGGTATTTTATCCATGAATGCCCTCTCATTAGGAGTCTTAGGAGACTGCTCCTTTGAGAGACTAATTCCATGTCACATCGGTATGAGACCTCTCTTGGAATTTTCCATGCCAAACCTTTTGACTATGGTATCTATGTACAAGGATTGAGTCATTCCAAACATCCTCTTTGATCTATCTTTATAGATCCGTATTCCCAATACGTAGGATGCTTCTCCCAAATCCTTCATGGAGAAGTTTTTCGATAGCCAGATCTTTACCGACGACATCATAGGTACATCATTCTCAATGAGTAGTATGTCGTCTACGTAAAGAACTAGAAAAGTGACTGCACTCCCACTGGTCTTCTTGTACACACAAGGCTCATCTTCATTCTTAATGAAGTCATAAGACTTGACAGCCTCGTCAAATCTTATGTTCCAGCTCCGGGAAGCCTGCTTCAGTCTATAAATGGACTTCTGAAACTTGCACACTTTATCTGGCGATTCTTTGGATGTGAAACCTTCTAGCTGTATCATATACACATCTTCCTCAAGGTTACTATTGAGGAAGGCAGTCTTCACATCCATTTGCCAGATCTCGTGATCAAAATGTGCAGCAATGGCGAGTAGAACTCTGATTGACTTTATCATGGCAACTGGTGAGAAAGTCTCGTCATAGTCAATTCCTTGCCTTTGACGATATCCCTTTGCCACCAACCTTGCCTTATAAGTGTCGATCCGTCTATCAGCACCGATCTTTCTCTTAAAGATCCACTTGCAACCGATGGGTACAATACCCTCGGGCAAGTCCTCCAAGTTCCAAACTTGCTTGGTGTACATGGACTGGATTTCTGAGTTCATGGCTTCTCACCATTTCCTGGATTATGGGCCTTCTATAGCCTCCTGGTAGGTTTTAGAATCATCATCCTCATTATATTGTACCTTAGACTCACCATCAGCAATATGTCCCACATATCGTTCGGGTAGTCTAGGTACTCTACCAGATCTACGAGGCTCATCTGTGTATATCTGAACAGATTCAGGAACTGATATCTCATCTGATGATAATGTAGCTGTTTGGGGATATGGAACCTCTTCCAGTACTATTTTACTCCCACTGTCCTCCTGGAGAAGGTATTCCTCTTCCAGGAAGACAACTTTCCTGGCGACAAACACCTTTTGTTCACCAGGATGGAAAAAATAGTATCCAAAGGTTTCCTTTGGATATCCCACAAACCTGCATTTATCAGTTCGTGATTCCAGCTTGTCTGTATCATGCCTCTTTACATGAGCAGGACAACCCCAGACTTTAACATGTTTAAATTCTGGTTTCCTGCCTTTCCATAGCTTATATGGAGTAGAGGCCACATACTTGCTAGGTACTCTGTTCAGTAGGTATACTGCTGACTCTAGAGCATAACCCCAGAGGGACACTGGTAATCCCGAAAATCTCATCATGGATTGCACCATGTCCAACAAGGTACGATTCCTCCTTTCTGATACACCATTCATCTGTGGTGTATATGGAGGGGTTAGTTGAGAAAGGATACCATTATCCTTTAAGAATTGTGTGAAATTAGTACTTAAGTATTCTCCTCCTTGATCCGATCGAAGAGCTTTAATACTCTTTCCTAATTACTTCTCTACCTCATTCTTGAACTCTTTGAACTTCTCAAATGCTTTCGACTTGTACTTCATTATGTACACATAGCCGAATCTTGAGAAGTCATCGGTGAACGTAATGAAGTATGAAAAGCCACCTTTGGCTTGGGTGGACATGTGACCACATACATCCGAATGTATTAGTTCCAGAATGTCCTTAGCACGTTCTCCATGTCCAGTAAATAGAGATTTTGCCATCTTTCCCATAAGGCATGATTCACATGTTGCAAACGATTCATAATCGAATGCAGTTAAGTAACCATGCTTGTGCAACTTTTGCAACCTGCTTTCGCCAATGTGCCCAAGTCTACAATGCCACATGTAGGCCTGGTTCACACAATTCTTGCTCTTCTTAAGAGCATTATCAATTTGAAGATTGTAATAAGAAACATCTAAGAGATACAGACCGTTGACTAAAGATGCCGAAGCTATTGATTTATTACCATAATAAATCGAACAACTTCTATTTTCAATAGTCAACCTATATCCTATCTTGTCCAAACAAGACACTGATATGATGTTCTTTATTATGCTAGGAACATAATAACAATCTTCTAAAAGTAAGGCGTCTCCTGATGGAAGCCTGAGGTTTACTGTCCCAACAGCAATCGTCGCAACTTTTGTGCCGTTTCCTACCCTCAATTCCACCTCACCTTGTCTCAGCTTGCGCTTACTTGTCAGCATCTGCACATCATGGCAGATATGAGAAGCACATCCGGTATCTAATACCCAAGATGTGGATTCTCTAACTGACAAGTTGATATCTATCATATAGATATATGATGCTTCATACAGTTTCACCTTTCTATGAGCTTTGTCGTGAAGGAATTCCTCGCAGTTCCTCTTCTAGTGACCATACTGCTTATAGTAGAAGCATTCACCCTTCACTACTCTTTTGCCTTTGTCCTTCGATCTTTTATCGTTAGCTATCATCTCTGCTTCAGGGGCATCCAATGCCGATTCAGTAGTAGGATCAGCTCTAGGGACAAATTCAATGTGCTCAGATCTGAAGACATTCTTCAGGTTTCTGAACCAATCCGAGTAGATCAGGTAAGTCAAAAAGGCATCAAGTATGCCGCGGAGTGGGTTATTCGACGACATAATTCCCTACAGGAGATAAGTAAAATCTATTTACCAGATGTTCAATTATTAAAATTTAAAACAAGACATGGTCTTTTGTTCAAGTTTAACTCCCACTAATTTTCGACGGACTATATAACCCCCAGTTATACAGAACGGGAGACGCCGACAGTCTCCTAGTGAGGATCAGAATCTCAATGACTTGCACTACAGTCTTGTGGATAGCACAACAAACTGTAATACAATCACAGAGCACCCAACTCATGGGACTTGCAACTCCTTGCAATATCTGATCATGGCTTCGGTCCCCAGAGATTTAATGGCCATGTGGATAGCACAACAAAGCTACATGGTTCCTCTACCCCGATCATATAGGCATCTGATGCCATAGCCACAGTTTCTCCTCCCAATTAAACAGGCCTTGTGGACAGCACAACAAACCTGTCTAAAGTGATTCGAATCCTATGACTATAACGATGGTGGACCACGCGGTAAGTTCTTAACTACTCGCGTTACGGCTTATAGTTTATCTGAGGGTATTTAGATAACTTTTATCTTGGTCTCTCTTAGGTGATAGTATATAAATATATCGTATATATTTACTAAATACTATACCTGCTTTGATTCATAATCAAAAGAAAACATTGCATCACATACATGTCTTGTGTGGTCATAGATAGCACAGTGGGTTTGACTAAAGCCAACAGTCAAATGCACACACAATCTAACACAACAATTATATTAGATAACCTGCAAACATATAAGCAAGAGATCTCCATCTTTTCGCCTTCCTGGTTACAGCTGTGGATCGTCCTCACTCCTTCCTCGGTTGCCTCGATCATATTACAATAAAATTTAAAATTTACAGGTAAATTGAAGAAGGCCTTATGGTGAGTACAAGAGTGAGGGAGGTAGAAATACATCAGAGAATGAGAGAGGGAGAGATACGCAGATCTCTATTTATTAACAATTAATAAACATCCATCATTCATCCACGATCCACACAAACACATCATTCATCAAATGAACAATTAAATAAGTGCATATCAATGACCACGGTGTGTTTTAAACATCCCACACATGATTCAGCGCATCACATGGCTAAAATAAAAGAGTTTTCAAAATAAATAATTTTGACCTTTCAAATAAATTGGGATCCAATCAAAATTGGTATTTGAATTTCGAAAATACTTTTAATTAGCTTAACATGCAATTAAATCAAAATTTAAAAGCATTAAACACACATCACATGCGCACACACTCCAAATTAATAATTCTAGATTATTCCATACAAATTAGAACAATTCTAATAATCTAACATTTAGATTAAATCATATTAATAATCTAACAATTAGACTATTAATAACTAATCTAACTTTTAGACTAGTGCAACAAAATTAATCATTAATTTATCACATAAATTAATAATTAACTCTAATTTGTTATTAATTATCAATCTAACAATTAGACTAGATAATTAATAAGTGTTAATCACTAATTTAACTATTAAACTAATAATTAACACAAATGAACAATTAAGCACTAATCTAACTCTTAGATTGGTAGATTAATATTAATTATTAATTTAGCTCTTAAATCAATAATTAATAACTCTTTATTAAACCATTATGTTAGTTAATTAAAATTAATCATCAATTTAACAATTAAACTAACAATTAATTCCAATTAACTAATAACTATTAATTTAACTCTTAAATTAGCCAATTAAAATTAATTATTAATCTAACATTTAAATTAATAACTAATTTGAATCAATTAACAATCACTTGTTAATTAAATGATTCCAAAATCATTAATTGGCCCAATTAAAAATTAATTATTAATTTAACCCTTAAATAAATAATTAACTCTTATGATATAACAACAATTTGTTAATCATAATATTGATTCATAATCATTATAGCCCAATAAACTAAAATAGAACAAAGATTTTAATTTTTCAAAAACTATTTTTGATTTTAAAATTAAAATCTAATTCTAGTTACATTTAATGGGCTTGGGATTTTATTTAGGGTTTAATGGGATTGGGGCCCTTATAAAAAGGGAGAGAATTGAAATGGGCTGAGCCCAATAGACCAAGCCAGGGCTCGGCTGGTTCGAGCCACTGGCTGGGGCCGTTAGAGCCCCTGGTCCTGGCCCGGTTCAACTGTTGAACCGCTTGAACCGCCCCGCCCACCAAACAACCCAGCGCCGGCCCAGCTCCTCCCTCCCCAAACACACCTGAAACCCTAAAACCTGCAAACGCAAGGCGGCGGCGGGCTCGGGTGGTGGGGCTCCGGTGGCCGGTGCCCCGGCGCCGTTCGGCCCGGCCGTCGACGGCCCCGGTGCCAACGGGCTCCTTCCGGCTCCGTCAGGTCCCCGGTGGGTGGACAAAAGGTGCAGGCCGAGCCCTAAAAACCCCTTAGATCTCAGGTTTTAACGCAGCAAAAGGGAGGAAGAAGACCCCTTTTTGCATCCCTCCTCCAGGCTGTCCGACGCCGCCCTTGAAGCCCGCAGTGATTTACCAAAAACTACGATCCTCTGGGAAGCCCATTCATCTTACCCGGCCACCTGGATTTACGAAACTGTGCCGGCAGGCACACAATTCTTCATCACATGAAGAACTTTGAAAGAACCCCAAAAATTCAATTTTGCTAGATTAAAATTAATCAAATTAATAGTGTTCATCATATGAATACATATCTAGCAAATAATCGAATTAGATTGCATGGAATAATACATGGATAATTAATTCGGACTTCGAGACGGGACGAGAAACAAAGGAACCTGGCTCTGATACCACTGTTGGGTTTTCTCGGATTTCTCCGGATCGCTCACGCAGCGGAAAATAAAATAAAACAGCGATCCATTTTCCCGTTTTGAAAAACTAAAATCGATTATCGGATAATCAAAGTTCTCACCGTGTGCGGATTCGAATCCGCAACCGTTCGGTTTCGTCGGTGCGACACCGCAAGCCGCGTAAGCGCCCGGCTTCTAGCGAAGTCCATGCGATCCTCCTCGCGACGGATATCCTCACGTTCCTCGTTCTTCGCAGCCCACGAAACCTCCGCCGGTCGCCGCAACGATTGCCGCAACGTGCGGACGATTTCCCGTCGAACGAGATTCGGAGAGGCGGTGGAGCAGATCTAGATCTGTCTGGACGCCAGAGAGAGAGAGAAACAGAGGAGGGGCGGCTAGGGTTAGCAGCAGCTTGGCCTGCTCAGCCCGTTCGCTATGTTTTATACTAACCACGCGGTTTTTTATAAAAACCCCCGGTTTATATAAAACTCACTTATTTATCCATCGCCTTGAGAATCATTTGCGTGTGACCCTCTATGTAAGGACTGGGGTTTCGGATCCGGTTATCGGGTCAGTCTCTAGGTCGGGTTCCCTGGTTTGGGCCCTGATGGGACTGGGGAGTGCCATCTAAATTACGTGTACAGTGCACGACGCCTTTTTGAATGGCGTCTTAGTGGGTGGACGCCATTTAGTTTGGTTGCCGTTTTGTCACGTGGACGCCACGTGGGCGGGCTTTGGGCTGCGAGAGTACGGCCCTGTCGTGTCGACTGAACGGCGTCCGCGATGGGCGACGCCATTCAGACTGCGACCCTGGGTTGTCAGTGTACGGTGCCGGTCTTGTCATCTGAACGGCGTCTTAGGTAGGCGACGCGTTTCCGACTCTGTCAGTACGGCCCGTCATGTCAACTGATAGGCGTCCGTACAGTACGACGCGTTTTAACCAGTTTCTGGTTAACCCCGCGAACCCTCCTTCCTTTCCCTCATTTTCCTCCTCCCTATTCTCTTTCCTCTCTTCCACGGCGGCTCCGGCGACTTCCCCTTTCCCTCCTTCTTCTCCTTCCACCATTTCATCTCTCCCTCCACTCCATCGACCTCCTAACTCCCACCACTACCACCACCACCTCCTCCGCGACGTTTTCTCTCCGGACGACGGCTGACGTCCCGGTGGAGTAACGACGACCTCGGCGGTACCGGCGGCGGCGTGGGGCGAGACGGGTGGGCGGCTTGGAGCCTGGAGGAGTTCAAGTAACCGGTAGGGTGACGATTCCCAGTGCATTTCGTTTGAAACCATGTTTTCCCACGTTTGAAGTATGTTTTAGGGGAAATTTTGGGGTGAAAATGCTAAGTGCATGTATGAGAAATTGGGTGTTCTAATAGGTAGTTAGGTTTTCCTCCTTCCCATTTATGTTTTGCACCCCTTTTCTGTGTGTTTTGGGGGAGAAATCCCACCTCGTGGACGCAATTTAACCCCATTTACAGACTCTGTCTCCGGACCATTGAGCGTCCAGGGACAACGACGCCTTTTCAAAAGACGACTTGCGTGGGCGACGTGTTTTACGCCAGATTCTGAGAGCGAGTTTTCTATGAACCAGTTTAGGAGGCTTGAATGGCGTCGGCCTTGGACAACGCGATTCAAGACAGAATCACACTAATCCATGCCATTAAAATGTGTTTACAATACTAGATAATTGATTAAATGCATGCTTTACATTATACTCGATGGCGATGGATTCCTTGTAACCGGATCGTACACGTTGTGTTGCGTGCGACCGTGGACTTCTTACTGTGCTGTGTTTTGAGCTGCTGTGGACCTAGAGTGATAGTTGTAGTGCTTTATGATCCTGTGCTGGTGTGGGTGGAGCACAACACCGGTGTGGGTGTGGCGGGGTGACGCCTAGTGAGAGAGGGTCACTTGGTGAACCCCGGGGTTAGCTAGTACCGGTGTGGGTGTGGTACCTGTGAAGTGTCACTCGTGCTAGGGGAATGAGTAACCAACTGAGCCAGTTGGGCCGGATTAGCTAGCGTGCTATCCGAGGGGTTACTATTTGGTCTCAGCGGGTCGGTGTTTCTCACCTTCGTTCGTGTGGTTGGCGTGTTTTGCCGAGACGTTGGTTGTGGGCCTGGTAGACTGGTTTTAGAGATACGCATGTTATATATATATTCCGAATGCATGCGATTCATATCGAGATTTAGGAATAGTAATTACTTCTGTACTTGTTACTTTACCTTCAGTTATACTTTGCGCTTGTGGGTGTGTGAGTGGGCAGTGGGGATCGAAGGATCCCTACTGAGTCTTTTCGTTGAGACTCACCCCTGCAGTTTTCAGGTGAGAGCTCCAGGCAGACTTAGCTAGGAGGGTGCTGCTATGTGTTGCGCGCCGTCAGCTGTTGTTCCGGGGTATGCCCCGACGTAGTTGTTATCTTTATTTCTGGCATGTACGCTTAATTATTTCTTCTATGTTGGAATATGTAATTATTTGCTGTGTCGAGTCGCATTGTAATAACTTTTAATTCCTGCACTTTCCTTTCAATTCAATGCGATGTGAATGTTTAGCTTAATTTATTATTTATTTCTCAGACTTATCTAGATCCTGGTTTGGTTCCAAATTAATGATTCGGTACCCATTTAGTAATCGGATCCCCGATTATAGGGTGGCGGGTCGTTACAGTTGGTATCAGAGCATTCGGTCTGGCAAATAAATGAATAACTAGGTTAAATATCGTAAGTCCGGCGAATAATTGCATTATCCCGTACATGCACGACGGTAGTATAGGTTTTAGGATTCTAATTAGAATTATTCGATTTTGTGATTGTAGGCGATTAGATGGCTCCTAGGAAGAGGATGCCGGTTATTAGAGAGCGGGGGGATGTCCCTAGTGGATCTGAGGCTGGTAGGCTGAGTGTGGAGCGGTTTATGGAGGTTATGATGGACTCAATGGCTAGATATCAGACCCGAGATCCTAGTGAGAGTTCCAGTGCTCGGGGAGGGTCTTCAGCTACACTAGAGAGATTTCTGAAGTTGAGGCCGCCTCATTTCACCGGTCGTCCCGACCCTGATGAGGCTATTCACTGGTTGAGGGAGATGGAGAAGACCTTTGATACTATGGACTGTGCGGCAGTTGAGAGGACTCCTTTAGCAACTTTCATGCTGAAGGATGATGCCTACGATTGGTGGACCACTATGAAGAGTTTGTCTTATGCGGAGAGGAGTCTCAGGGAGATTCCATGGGAGACTTTCGTGAAGGAATTCAATGCACAATACTTTCCTAGGCATGTTCAGAGGGCAAAGGAGAGGGAATTCATGGAGCTGACCCAAGGAAGCATGTCAGTGCTGGAATACCAGGCGAAGTTTGTTTCGCTTGGGAGGTTTGTGCCTTTCATTTCAGGGGACGAGGAGCGTCGGACTGAGAGGTTTGTGGATGGAATGAGGCCCAGTCTGAGGAACTTTGTGGCATCCCACTGTTGTACAGATTTGGCATCGGCAGTTAGGTGTGCAGCGACAGTGGAGGCACAGCAGAATCAGTCAGCTCGGGAGAGAGGACTGACTACTCAGGGACCAGCTCGTGGCAGGGGAAAGGTAGTAGCAACAACTCCTTCGTCTGGATCAGGATCGTCTTCACTCGGCTCTAGATTCAGGAGATTCTTTCGAGGCGGTGGCAGCAGTAGCGGCAGCAGCGGTAGTAGCAGACCCGGGCAGGGTCAGCCTAGCCAGTCAGTGTCCAGTGCTCAGTAGGAGTCAGCTTAGAGGCTTCCAGCAGTTTGTCAGCATTGCGGTGGTACTCACGGTGGGACTCAGTGTCTTGCTTTTCTTAGGAGGTGTTTCACTTGTGGCCAGCAGGGCCATTTGGTGAGGCATTGCCCCCAGGGGCATGGTCAGGGGTAGGGACCAGGTGATCAGAAGAAGCCGAGGACCCAGGGGAGAGTTCTAGCTATCACCAGGAAGGAGGCTCGTGCATCCAACTTGGTGGAAGGTACACTTTCTGTCCTTGGGAACTCTACTCATGTGTTGATTGATTCGGGTGCTTCGCATTCTTTCATTTATGAGCAGTTCATAGATGCTCTTTCTGCACCCGTTAATGAGCTATCTGATGGATTAATGGTAGAGGTTCCTTCTGGGGATTTCATGTTATCTTATAATTGTTTGAGTAATGTTCCCTTGACCATTGAGGGTCATGTGCTACCTGCCCGGTTAGTTGTGCTTGCCATTCGTGACTTTGATATCATCCTGAGCATGGATTGGTTGGAAGCTTTTTATGCTGAGGTGGACTGCCACAGGAAGAGAGTGCGTTTCTCTATTCCTGACATCCCGACCTTCTACTTCCAAGGTATTAGACTCTCTTCTCGAGGTATTTTTATTTCTGCCTTTAAGGCCCAGAGGTTGCTTGTTGGTGGTTGCGAGGCCTTCCTTGCCTCTGTTGTTGTAACTGATGTTAGTGGTAGTCCCAGTCTTTGGGAAGTGCCTGTAGTGTGTGACTTTGTAGATGTGTTTCCTGAGGAATTGCCTGGCCTTCCCCCTCAGCGAGAGGTTGAGTTTACTATTGAGCTTGCACCGGGTACGGCACCCCTGTCTAAGGCCCCGTATTGGATGGCGCCAGCCGAACTCGCTGAGTTGAAGGCGCAGTTGCAGGAGTTGCTGGATAAGGGTTTCATTCGTCCCAGTACTTCTCCGTGGGGTGCTCCAGTTCTATTCGTCAGGAAGAAGGATGGTTATCTGAGATTGTGCATTGATTATAGACAGCTGAACCAGGTAACAATAAAGAACAAGTACCCACTTCCAAGGATCGATGATTTGATGGATCAGCTGCAGTCTGCGAAGGTATTCTCAAAGATTGACTTGAGATCAGGATATTACCAGATGAGGATCCGTGAGGTTGATATAAGTAAGACGGCCTTCAAGACTCGGTATGGACATTATGAGTTTTTGGTTATGCCTTTTGGCTTGACCAATGCTCCGACAACTTTTATGGATTTGATGAACCGGGTCTTCAGGGCCTATCTGGATCAGTTTGTGGTGGTATTTGTAGATGATATTTTGATATACTCTTCTTCTGAGGAGGAGCGTGCCACGCATCTTCGGGTAGTATTGCAGGTTCTGAGAGAACACCAACTCTATGCCAAGTTTAGCAAATGTGAATTCTGGCTAGACAAGGTGCACTTCCTGGGGCATGTCATTTCTAGCGAGGGCATCGCAGTAGATCCAGCCAAGATTGAGGCAGTGATGGATTGGAGCAGGCCAACAACAGTGACTGAGATCAGGAGCTTCTTGGGGCTAGCAGGTTATTACAGGCGGTTTGTTCAGGGGTTTTCTTCGATAGCGGCCCCCATGTCGAAGTTGACTCGTAAGGGAGTTCATTTTGTGTGGACCGAGGATTGTGAGCGGAGTTTCATTGAGTTGAAGACTCGCCTCACTTCGGCTCCAGTGTTGGTGATTCCATCAGGTTCAGGTGGGTTCGTAGTTTATTCAGATGCATCACGTCGAGGTTTGGGTGCAGTTCTGATGCAGCATGGTAGGATTGTGGCCTATGCTTCTAGGCAGCTGAAGAAGCATGAGGAGAACAATCCTACCCATGACTTAGAGTTGGCAGCTGTAGTTTTTGCATTGAAGATCTGGAGACATTATTTATATGGAGAGAAATTTCAGGTCTTTACTGATCATAAGAGCCTAAAGTATGTATTCACTCAGAGGGACCTGAACTTGAGGCAGCGCAGGTGGATGGAATTCATCAAGGATTATGACCTCGACCTTTCTTATCATCCGGGCAAGGCGAATGTGGTGGCAGACGCCTTGAGTCGGAAGACTGTCGTGTCATACCTTATGGTTCGAGAATGGAAGTTATTTGAGCAGGTTGTGGAATCTTCCTTTCGGGTTCCACGGGAAGATGATAGAGCCGTGTTGGCCAGCTTGACGGTGAGACCAGCAGTGTACCATGCTGTGATTGAGGCTCAGAGGGCAAATGTAGAGTTACCGCAGATTCTCCAGAGACCAGAGGTGGAATTGTGGGAAGATAGTACAGTCAGGTTTAGAGGCAGACTTTATGTTCCGACCGAGGAGGGCATGCGCAGGTGTGTCCTGGATGAGGCACACCGTTCTAGATATGCAGTGCATCTCGGGACAACTAAGATGTACCATTGTTTGAGGAGGCACTTTTGGTGGCCTGGTATGAAGAAGGATGTGGCTGAGTATGTGGCTAGGTGCATGACTTGTCAGTAGGTTAAGGCTGAACATTAGAGACCAAGAGGGTTGTTGCAGCCCTTGCCGATCTCGGAATGGAAATGGGAGCATGTGACTATGGACTTTGTAATGGGATTACTTGTATCCCCTAGCAGAAGAGACGCAATCTGGGTTATTGTTGATCGGTTGACCAAGTCGTCACACTTCCTGGCTATTAGGAAGGACTGGTCAGTCGGTAAGTTGGCTAGGTTGTTTGTGGATCGGATCATCTCTCTGCACGGGGTGCCTTTATCCATCGTATCAGACCGGGATCCGAGGTTTACTTCTAGGTTCTGGAAGAGTTTTCAGAAGGCCTTGGGCACGCAGTTGGCCTTCAGCTCGGCCTATCATCCCGAGACTGATGGGCAGTCGGAAAGGACCATACAGACTCTGGAGGATATGCTCAAGGCATGTTGCCTAGATTGGGGAGGTTCTTGGGAGCAACATTTGCCTACTGTGGAGTTTGCCTACAACAACAGTTATCATTCTAGTATCGGCATGGCGCCTTACGAGGCTCTGTATGGGCGGCCGTGTCGATCCCCTGTGTGTTTGTCCGAGATTGGCGAGAGGTAGATAGCAGGGCCAGAGTTGGTACAGCAGTGTGCTGAGGTTGCCAGAGTGGTACAACAGAGATTGATTGCAGCTCAGAGCAGACAGAAGAGTTATGCTGACATCCGGAGGAGACCGCTTGAGTTTGAGGTTGGGGACCACGTGTTTCTCCGAGTCTCACCCTCCAAGGGTGTGATGAGATTCGGGAAGCGAGGCAAGCTGAGCCCGCGATATATTGGGCCTTTTCCCATTCTTGCTCGGATTGGGGAAATGGCATATCAGCTGGCCTTGCCGCCCAGTCTTGCGGGGGTGCACGATGTGTTCCACGTTTCGTTGCTGAGGAAATATATTCAGGATCCGTCTCATGTTTTAGATTTTTCAGAGTTGGAAGTCGCTGAGGATTTGTCTTTTCCAGAGTTTCCAGTGCGTATTGAGGATCGCAGAGAACAGGTTCTTCGGAATAAGGTTGTACCTCTGGTTAAAGTAATTTGGCAGTATCGTTCCGGGGGCGAGGCAACCTGGGAGCGTGAGGATGAGATGCAGGAGCAATTTCCCTACCTTTTCTCGTAACTTCTCTTGTGAACTTGTATCTTTATATTTTGACCTCAATAATTCTAGTAGACAATTTCGAGGACGAAATTCTTTTAAGGGGGGGAGAATGTAAGGACTGGGGTTTCGGATCCGGTTATCGGGTCAGTCTCTGGGTCGGGTTCCCTGGTTTGGGCCCTGATGGGACTAGGGAGTGCCATCTAAATGACGTCTACAGTGCACGACGCCTTTTTGAATGGCGTCTTGGTGGGTGGACGCCATTTAGTTTGGTTGCCATTTTGCCACGTGGACGCCACATGGGCGGGCTTTGGGCTGCGAGAGTACGGCCCTGTCGTGTCGACTGAACGGCGTCCGCGATGGGCGACACCATTCAGACTGCGACCCTGGGTTGTCAGTGTACGGTGCCGGTCTTGTCATCTGAACGGCGTCTTGGGTAGGCGACGCGTTTCAGACTCTGTCAGTACTGCCCGTCATGTCAACTGATAGGCGTCCGTACAGTACGACGCGTTTTAACCAGTTTCTGGTTAACCCCGCGAACCCTCCTTCCTTTCCCTCATTTCCCTCCTCCCTCTTCTCTTTCCTCTCTTCCACGGCGGCTCCGAGGACTTCCCCTTTCCCTCCTTCTTCTCCTTCCACCATTTCATCTCTCCCTCCTCTCCATCGACCTCCTAACTCCCACCACTACCACCACCACCTCCTCCGTGGCGTTTTCTCTCCGGACGGCGGCCGACAGCCCGGTGGAGTAACGATGACCTCGGCGGTACCGGTGGCGGCGTGGGGCGAGACGGGTGGGCGGCTTGGAGCCTGGAGGAGTTCAAGTAACTGGTAGGGTGACGATTCCCAGTGCATTTCGTTTGAAACCATGTTTTCCCACGTTTGAAGCATGTTTTAGGGGAAATTTTGGGGTGAAAATGCTAAGTGTATGTATGAGAAATTGGGTGTTCTAATGGATAGTTAGGTTCTCCTCCTTCCCATTTATGTTTTGCATCCCTTTTCTGTGTGTTTTGGGGGAGAAATCCTATCTCGTGGACTGAGGAATCCGGAGGGGAGAACCTGTCTGTCGGGACTAAATGGCGTCGAGGTGAAGCGACGCCTTTTAGAAAGGCGGCGCCCATCCACGACGCGATTTAACCCCATTTACAGACTCTGTCTCCGGACCATTGAGCGTCCAGAGACAGCGACGCCTTTTCAAAAGACGACTTGCGTGGGCGACGCATTTTACGCCAGATTCTGAGGGCGAGTTTTCTATGAACCAGTTTAGGAGGCTTGAATGGCGTCGGCCTTGGATGACGCGATTCAAGACAGAATCACACTAATCCATGCCATTAAAATGTGTTTACAATACTAGATAATTGATTAAATGCATGCTTTACATTATACTCGATGGCGATGGATTCCTTGTAACCGGATCGTACATGTTGTGTTGCGTGCGACCGTGGACTTCTTACTGTGCTGTGTTTTGAGCTACTGTGGACCTAGAGTGACAGTTGTAGCGCTTTATCACCCTGTGCTGGTGTGGGTGGAGCACAGCGCCGGTGTGGGTGTGGCGGGGTGACGCCTAGTGAGAGAGGGTCACCTGGTGAACCCCGGGGTTAGCTAGTACCGGTGTGGATGTGGTACCTGTGAAGTGTCACTCGTGCTGGGGGAAGAAGTAACCACCTGAGCCAGTTGGGCCGGATTAGCTAGCGTGCTATCCGAGGGGTTACTGTTTGGTCTCAGCGGGTCGGTGTTTCTCACCTTCGTTTGTGTGGTTGGTGTGTTTTGCCAAGACGTTGGTTGTGGGCCTGGTAGACTGGTTTTAGAGATACGCATGTTATATATATATTCCGAATGCATGCGATTCATATCGAGATTTAGAAATAGTAATTACTTTTGTACTTGTTACTTTACCTTTAGCTATACTTTGCGCTTGTGGGTGTGTGAGTGGGCAGTGGGGATCGAAGGATCCCTACTGAGTCTTTTCGTTGAGACTCACCCCTGCGGTTTTCAGGTGAGAGCTCCAGGCAGACTTAGCGAGGAGTGTGCTGCTGTGTGTTGCGCGCCGTCAGCTGTTGTTCCGGGGTATGCCCCGACGTAGTTGTTATCTTTATTTCTGGCCTGTACGCTTAATTATTTCTTCTCTGTTAGAATATGTAATTATTTGCTGTGTCGAGTCGCATTGTAATAACTTTTAATTCCTGCACTTTCCTTTTAATTCGATGCGATGTGAGTGTTTAGCTTAGTTTATTATTTATTTCCCAGACTTATCTAGATCCTGATTTTGTTCCAAATTAATGATTCGGTACCCATTTAGTAATCGGATCACCGATTATAGGGTGGCGGGTCGTTACACTCTAGGCCCAAGTACCAGTCCAGTTAATGGCCCAACAAGCCCGGTGACTCCTCACTGGCTTTATTAATCAATTAATAACAATTTATTAATTAATTAATCAATCGAATGGATGTTGCACATCGAATTCGACCGGGCCTCCGATCACATTGGGTGCCAAGCAACACCGCGTGAACCTGGAAGGTATTGGGGTTAAATAACCCACTCTTGGAACCTTTCCGCCGACAGTTACCGCGTGGATATAATCCTTCATTCGTACAATGCTCTCGAGTCAACTCAGGGCATGGCGAGCTGTCAAACCCTAACCGGTCGACTCACTTGAATTAGATGCTGCTGATGAATATCGGAAAACTCTTTTCCCGATATTATCTTCCACCCTAGCCAGGGACTTCCGTGCATCCTTCCTAGAGCATTCTCTCTCTAAGTACCGAGAGCAAATGATTCCTTATTAACACATAATTTCCTTCGACGGTATTCCGTTGTACCCAATCCTTGGCGTATTAGAATCCCGTGACTAGAGATTCGTAAACCAAGGTCAAAGCACAGAAGTCCACCGACAAGGTGTCCTTGGTGTCTCAGGTCCGAGGACTATCCACGCAACTGCGACAATAGAATCAAGCTGGTTGACAGTGAGGTACAATACCATCCAACGATTCAGTCGGATCAGTTCAGTGAACTCATTCTCCAATGAGCACCTACAGATTTGCCTTATTGTGTCCACACAAGTGACTTATGAGATCAGTCACCCTCATCATATGAGCAAGAGTAATCTGTACTAGTCTAATCGGCTATCCGATGTCCTTCTCGGATATCCTCCGACTAGGAACGATTAAGAATATGTGTGTTTAAGTGATCAGTCTCATTAGTATGATCTCATCATAATCTGATCACTATAGCACATATTCACGGACTTCATTATGAAACGATAATTAATGCGATTTACACATAATAAATATTATGCCATTATATTAATAAATGAACGAGATTTACATAGTCAGATTGGCTTGTAGGCCACTTAAAACTAACACTATTCACAATCTGGATCACATCTGTCTAATTCTATCATTAATTCATTAAGCCATTCCATGGCAGTTCATATTCTATCAATAATCACATCATATCAATCATGAGCCATCAAAATAATCATATATAATAAATGGTGTGATAGGGAAGTAGAAATACTAGTATCTATCAATCATCTATATCATATCTTGGACTCGAAATCACGAATCGAAGAGTCGATATATTACACAACCCTTCTAGATAGCACAACAAGACTACACCATCCCTCTACCTCGTTTAAGGCATCATCATGCCATAGTTTTAACTTATCTTTAGAATATGTCAGGTCTTGTGGATGGCACAATAAACCTACCCGATGTGATTCAAATCATAAAACTATAATGATAGAGGGCCATGCGGTGCATTCTTAATGAGTCGCATTAAGGCTTAAAATTTTAACCAAGGAGGGATTTTATTTAAATTTTATGTTGGTCTATCCACCTAGATAGATAATTTTGAATCCTAATCAAAATAAAAGCATGCATCAAACATACATGTTGTTAGGGTAGTCATGGACAGTGCAGTGATCAAATCGGAACCAAACAATTCGTCAATATTAATTTAATATAATAATTATATTAAAATTACAGCAATTACAAAGACGGGCAATCTCATCTCCTAGATGTGTCCATAGTTGTGGATCATCCTCGCTCTTCTTTGACCAGCAGATCAAATTACAAAAATTGATACCATATCAAATTTACATTTGTAATAAGAAGATGCCTTACGGCAAGTAAATAAGAGGAGGGAGGTAGTATTATATCAGAGTGTAGAGAGGGAGAGAGACATGCAGGCCTCAATAATTAATACATAATTAACCATATCACGCATCTACATCCACATAACCATTTACCATCACATGACATGAATATTTTAAGTACATGTCTATTAGATTAACTTTTAATCACAACCACTCACGATATAAAACATCCAATGAGGGGTTATTTTAAAAATAATATAATTTAGCTTTATGAAAACCTTGGATTCAACGAAAAAGTGGTTTTAATCTAAAATTTTCAAAAAAGTTTAGATTCTATGCATGCTTTTAAATCTATATTTAAAAGCAGTAACACACATCAACAAGTGCATCAATGTAGTCTAAAACCATTGCATGCATGATTATAATAATTCTAATATACATATACTAATCTAACTCTTAGATTATCCCTTTGTGATCAATAGGCGAAACGAACACAATTTGATTAATAATTAATATGAACATTTCGTATTAATCAAAACATAATTATCATTAAGTCAAATTGAACGAGCCCACAAGAATTTAGTATAACGCCCAAAAAAATAAAATTTAAAAATTTTCTAAATTTTAAAATCCTTTAAAAAATAATATTTTATTTTATTGGGCCTTAGGGAGGGCTAGGCTGGGTTAGCCAGGTTAGACCCGATTCTGGCCTAGGCTCGAGCCAAACCCGACCTGCTGATCAGTCTAGCTCAGGCTGGCTAGAGTCGGCATAGCTGGTCAGCCCGGCTGAGCCCGAGTTGAGCCATTAGGTTGGCACAGCTAGGGTTTCCATTGGAAACCCTAGACACCACCCTCCTTCCTTCCAGCCCGCCACCTTCTTAACAGAGAAGGGCGGCGTAGGTGGGAGAGGGTGGCAGCAGCGTCGGCTAGCGCCACCCCTAAGGGGGCCGACCTGACCGGTGGCCACCACCGATGCCGTCAGCGATGGCCCTTCCCATCTCATCGGGTTCGATCATGGTTTCCCGTGGATTTGCCAAGGACAATTTCGGCATCCTTCCATATGATTACTTGGGCAAATCCGCCATAAAAATTGATTTTGATCACAAATAAAATTAAAGTTTCAATCTTTAATACGTAGAATCATCTAAGCATATGTTTCGAATTAACGAAAAGGATCAAAGTGGGAACCTGGTTTTGATACCACTGTAAGGATCTGGCAGGGAGATCAAGCAAAATAAAAGAACATGAATACGCAACAAAAAATAAAAATTAAAATCCTCGCCGTTCCTAATCCATTTTGGGAGAGCAAAATAAAATGGTGGGATCTGGTTATCACCTTACACAGATTCGGATCCGCATTCATTCAATTCTGGAGGAGCAACGTTGCTAGTCGGTATGTGTCCAGCCTCTAGTGGTATCCACATGATTCTTTGGTTGATAGTTCGTCCTCAATCCCTTAGCAAGTTTGACGCATTCGCCGACGTTCCTTCTCCGCAATGGTGCACGCAGGATGCAGACGGAGCTCTCGACGATTGAAAGACGAGGTGGCAGAGGAGAGAGAGAAGGGGGTGCCCCTTTTGAGGGCAGCCAGGAGAAGGAGAGAGGAGGGGGGCAGCTAGAATCGATGAGAACCATGGAGCTTGGCCTACGATTCCTTCCTGACTAATATTTATATTAATTAAGGTGACTTTTCATCCTGGAGCTTGGCCTAGGGTTCCTTCCTGACTAATATTTAAATTAATTAAGATGACTTTTCATAAAAGTCCCTAAATTAATATAAATCCCACTTAATGACTATCGACTGAGAATCTTTGTGCGTATGACCCTCTAGGTCCAAATGCTAGTCTAGTTTTAAACCCAATAAACCCAGTAATCCCATACTAGTTTAAAGTAATTGATTTAATATCACATATTAGATAATTACTTAATCGATTTATCATCTCGTGATAATCAATCGGGCTTCTGATCAAGTTGGGTTCCAAGCAACACCACATGATCTCGGAAGGCAATGGGGTTTAACAATCTGTTCAAGGAAGCTTTCCATCACCACTTACTGTTAGAATTGGGTGGCCTCAAAGCCAATCATTGTACATTCTAGTTCATATTATTAATAAAGGCAATTATTTCTTCATTTAATAGTTCTCGCTAACGACTATCGTAATGAAGGTCCATAGACAAATGTATGGGATATTGAATCATGATGAGATCATGATAGTGAGATCAATATCATAAGGCAATTGTCTTAAATAGTTCTCGATCATAGGATATTTGAGATGGACATTAAATATCCGATAAGATCGACACAAGTTATGTTTGCTCATATGATGAGCATGAATGATTTCACATTCACTCGTGTGGTGACACTAAGACAAACAAGTGGGTGCTCATTAGAGAATGAGTTCACTGAACAGACCCAAATAAGAATTCATGGATGGTAATTATACCTATTAGTCAACCAGGGAATTCAATCGTTGCAGTAGCACAGTTGGTCCTTTGACCTGAGTCACCAATGATACCTTGATTGTGGACCATTGTATCTTAATTCTCTGACTCGTGGACTTTAACCATTAAGTCCACCATAATCGGTCTTTCAGATACAATGGAAAGCTTGCGAAGGTAATTGAGTGAACAACAAGGGATCACTCACTCTTGGTATAAGACTGGAGAGAGAATGTCCTATGGATGTGTACACAGAAATCCCTGGCCAGGGTCAAATGAACGAGATGTCTTTCTAGATATTAACTGTGTACTGGAATCCATATGGATCATGCGATAGAGGGTTTGACTATAAAACTATACCCTTCCGTTATCGGGACATTGCAGGAGTGAAGGATTATATCTGTACGGCATCTGCAGACGGAAAGGTTCAATTGAAGGGAACAGTATCCCTTATATCTTCTGGGATCATGAGGTAGTGTTTGGTGCTGTTCATGATCAGAAGGCCAAGTGATTTGATCATCAGATGATAATTCACTTGTTTATTAAATTAATCATTTAACATATGATGTTTAAATGTTAATTAATAAATATTAAACTCAAGAAACAATTCTAAGTTTAATGGGCCTGCAACCGGACTGATATATGGGCCTAGAGGGTCACACACATAAGAGTTCTCGTCAGACGGTGAGAGATGTTAAATTTCATGCTTATTTGGGTTTTTGTGAAAAGCTGCAGGATAAACATGAAGATTTAATGGAGAATTATCCAAGGCCAAACTCTTGGATAATCATGAGGATTAACTCTTGTGCTTATCCTTATTTCTATATAAGGAGGGCCAAGGGAGAGTGGTAAAAAGTTAGTTGGACGAATTTTACTCCCCAGAATCTCTCTCTCCTCTCTCTCTCTCCTTCTCTCTCTCTTGGAGTGGATCTGTCTCTCTCCGCGCATGGTGGATTTGAGATCTGGTCGGAGCACTCAAGTCGAGGAGGAAATCGCGTCTGCTGCGGGAACTCGTGTGGATACCTCTAGAGATCGTGCGCGTGCGCGATTACCGAGTCGGCATCATCCACGGGTGATTCGAAACCCCGCAAAGGTGAAGAACTGTTCTTCCCGCTTAGATTTTAATGTCCGTTTTACGACCCCAGCAACCGATACAATGGAATCATTTTTATTTCTGCTGCGTTGATGGCGATTCCTTACACTTACTACGTAGCTATTGTAAGGAATCGACTAAGACGCAGCGGAAATGATCTGATTCCATGTATCACATTGCTGGGATCGAAAAACACACTAAATAATTAATCTAGAAGCACCGTTCTTCACTTTTGCGGGGTTTCGAATCTCCTGTGCGAAGTACCGATGTGCTAATCGTGCAAGTGCACGATCTCCAGAGGTATCCACACGAGCTCCCGACGCAGACGAATTTCCCTCCTCGGCTTGAAGACGTCGACCGGATCTCAGAATCTCCACCATACAGTTGATGAGGAGAAGAGAGAAAGAGTGGCCGTGTTATTTTGAGAGAGACAGAGAGAGAGAGATTGGAGAGGTGAGAATTTCCAACAAGAAAGATCCGTCTGTCCCACTCCCATCCTTGGTCCTTTTAACGCTCTTATTAGAATAAGAAGGATAATACCAAAAATAATTCTCATGATTATCCAAGAGCTTGGCCTAGGATAATTCTCCACTAAATATTCTCATAATTATCCTGTGGTTTTTCATAAAAATCCAGATAAAGGAATATTTAATATCTCTCCTCGTCTTTCAAGAACTCTTATGTGTGTGACATTCTAGACCCATATATCAGTCTAGTTTCAGGACCACTAAACTTAGAACTATTTCTTAAGTTTAGTATTTATTAATTTATTATTTAAACATCATATGTTAAATAATTAATTAAATAAATAAGTGGATTATCTTCTGATGATAAATCCACTAGACCTTCTGACTATAAACGACACCAAGTACTACCTCATGATCCCATAAGATATAAGGGATACAATTCCCTTCGTTGAACATGTCCGTTTGCAGATGCTGTACAGATAAAGTCCTTCACCCATCTAATGCCCCAACAATGCAAGGGTATGGTTTCATCATCAAACCCTTTAAAGCATTGTTTGGATGGATTCGAGTACGCAGTTAACTTCTAGAAAGACACCTCTTTCAGTTGACCGTGGCTAAGGATTTATGAGTACACATCCATAGGGCATTCTCTCTCTACTGGTATATCAAGAGTGAGTGATCCCTTGTTGTTCACTCAATTTTCTACGCAAGCTTTCTACTGTGTCTGAAAGACTGACTATCGTGGACTTAACGGATAAAATCTATAAGCCAGAAATCAAGACACAATAATCTACAAGCAAGGTATCTTTGGTGACTCAGGTCTAAGGACCAACTGTGCTACTGCAACAATTGAATACCCTGGTTGACTATTAAGTATAATGACCATCCATAGATTCTTATTCGGATCTATAAAGTGAACTCATTCTCTAATGAGCACCTATAAGTTTGTCTTAGTATCACTACACAAGTGAATGTGAGATCATTCACCCTCATCGCATGAGCAGAAATAACTTGTGCCGATCTTATCGGATATTTGATATCCATCTCAAATATCCTATGATTGAGAACAATTTAAGACAAATGTTTACAGAAGATTGATCTCACTATCATGATCTCATCATGATTCAATATCCTTTATATATGTCTATGGACATTCATTACGATAGTTAAATATGCAAAAACCACATAATGAAAATATTGCCTTTATTAATATTTAGAACTAAAATGTACAAACTGAGTTTGTGATTGGCATTAAGCCCTCCCAATTCTATCATTCTTTCACTTGGACTAAAGCCAATCACCTATATGTTTAAGTCACATAGACCTAAGGTGACGTTCAAAATTATTTTGAGACAATAGTTTAGTCAGGAGATCTACTATATTATCCGGACGAGACTTTCTCAACCACTACATCTCCTCGGGTGATAATCCTACGGATCAGGTGAAAACATCTAGAATGTGCTTTGACCTCTGATATGACCTTGGCTCCTTTGCTTGAGCAATTGCCTCATTGTTGTCATACAATAATGGGACATGATCTGAAATGCTTGTGACTACTCCAAGAGCAGAGATGAACTTCTTCATCCAAACTGCCTCTTAACCGCTTCAGTTGCAGCAATGTATTCTGCTTTAGTCGTCGAATCTGTAATTGTTTCTTGTTTGGAACTTTTCCAACCCACTACACCTCCATTTAGCATAAACACAAATCCAAATATGGATTTGCTGTCATCCATATCCGACTGGAAGCTTGAGTAAGTGTATCATCGAAGTTCCAAGTTGTCTTCTCCATAGATGAGAAATAGATCCTTAGTCCTTCTCAAGTATCTAAGGATACATTTCACCGCCTTCCAGTGTGCCTCGCCTGGATCAACCTGATATTTACTAGTGACACTTAGTGGATGTGCCACATCAGGCCTAGTACATAGCATTGCATACATGATAGATCCTACGAAAGTACAAGGAACTCTACCCATGTATGCTTTCTCTTCAGGTGTCTTGGGAGACATTCTTTTGGAGAGATAAATTCCATGTCTCATTGGTATGAAACCTCTCTTGAAATTTTCTATGCCAAACCTTTTGACTATGGTGTCTATGTATATAGATTGGGATAATCCAAGCATCCTTTTGGATCTATCTCTATAGATCCTTATTCTCTGAATATAGGATGTCTCTCCCAAATCCTTCATAGAGAAGTTCTTGGATAACCATATCTTTACTGATGACAACATTTCTATATCATTTCTAATAAGTAGAATGTTATCAACGTAAGGCACTAGAAAGGTAACCGCACTCCCACTGGTCTTTTTATATATACAAGGTTCATCTTCATTCTTAATGAAGTCATAAGATTTGATTACTTCATCAAATCTTAAGTTCCAAGTTCGAGAGGCCTGCTTTAATCCATAAATAGATCTTTGCAGCCTGCATACTTTACTTAAATGCTTTTTGGAAGTGAATCCTTCAGGTTGTATCATCTACACCTTTTCCTAAAGGTTGCCATTAAGGAATGTTGTTTTCACATCAATTTATCATATTTCATAATCATATAATGCAACAATGGCAAGAAGTGTTGTAACGACCCGCCACCCTATAATCGGGGATCCGATTACTAAATGGGTACCGAATCATTAATTTGGAACCAAACCAGGATCTAAGTAGGTCTGAGAAACAAATAATAAACTAAGCTAAACATCCACATCGCATTGAATGAAAGTGTAGAAATTAAAAGTTATTACAATGCGACTCGATACAGCAAATAATTACATACTCCAACTGAAAAGAAATAATTAAACATACAGGCCAGAAATAAATAACAACTACATCGGGGCATACCCCGGAACAACCGCTGAAGGCGCTCAACACACGGCTGCACACGCCGCTCTAAGTCTGCTGGGAGTCCTCACCTGAAAACCGCAGGGGTGAGTCTCAAGACAAGACTCAGTAGGGATCCTTCGATCCCCACTGCCCACGCACACACCCACAAGTGTAGAGTACAGCTAACGGTAAAGTAATAAGCACAGTGGTAGGTACAATATCTAATTCTCAACGTGAAATCACATGCAGTCGAAATATAACAAACATGCATAATCTAAACCAGCCGACTAGGGAACCCACAACTGCCGTCTCGATAGAACTCGCCAACCACACAAACAACGGTGGGAAAACCTCGACCCGCTGAGACCAAGCAGTAACCCCTCGGATAGCACACTAGCTACTCCGGCCCAACTGGCTCAGGTGGTTACTCCTTCCCTCAACATGAGTGACTCTCCGAATGTACCACTCCGACACCGGTACTAGCTGACCCCGGGGTTCACCAGGTGACCCTCTCTCACTAGGCGTCACCCCGCCCACGCCCCCACCGGCACTGTGCTCACGCCCCCACCAGCACAGGGTGATAAAGCGCTACAATGTCACTCTAGGTCCACAGTAACATAAAGCCCAGCACAGTACGATCTGGTCACGTGAAAAGTCCGCGATCGCATAACACACACAATAGTATCACCCGGTCATGCAGAATCCATCTCTACCGCGTACACCAAAACATGCACTAACCATCTATCTAGCAGTATGAACACATTTTACTGGCATGAATTAGTGAGGTTCTGTCTTGAATCGCGTCGCCCAAGGCCGACGCCATTCAAGCTCCATGTACTGGTTTATGTAAAACACTGTCTTCAGAATCAGGCCTTAAAAGGCGTCAACACCAGTGGTCGCCTTTTGAAAGGCGTCGACATCCTCAGACGCCATTTAGCACAGAAAACCAGGAATTCCAAAGGCCTTACTCAGGGGATTTCTGCCTTAAAAGGCGTCATGTCTACCCGACGCTATTCAAAAACGCGTCGCCCACCCATGACGTCTTTTAGTCCCAGAACCCCCGAACTGGCAGACTCTCAGTCAGGCGATTCCTGTCTAAAAGGCGTCATGATGGCCCGACGCCCTTCAAAAAGGCGTCGTCCATGCACGACGTCTTTCAACCCCAGGAACCAGAGTCTGCCATGAGCCCGAGGGCTCCCTTTTCAACCCAAACAACCCCAAAATCACCCAAAAACGGAGGGGAAAGAGGAGCAATACAATCCATAGGCAAACACATTCATAGAAATCCCCCATATCATCAAAAGAACTCCTAAACATGCTCGTTCTACCCCCCCCCCCCCCCCCCCCCCCCCAAAACCAAAGATCCGAAACATGCTTAAACGGGGGAAAACATGGCTTAAACACGATGCTATGGGAACCGTCACCCTACCGGATACTTGAACGCCTCCGAGCTTCAAGCCGTCCACCCGACTCGCCCCACGCCGCCGCCGGTACCGCCGTGGTCGTCCTTGCTCCACCGTGACGTCGGCCGCCGTCCGGAGAGTAGAACGCCACAGTGGAGGTGGAGGTGGTAGTGGTAGGAGCTAGGTAGAGGATGGAGTGGAGGGAGAGATGAAATGGTGGGAGGAAAAGAGGGAGGAGGAGGAATCGCCGCCGAGTTCGCCGGAGGGGAAGGAGAGAAAGAGAGAAGGAGAAAATGAGGGAAAGAAGGAGGGCTCGCAGGGTTAACCAGAGACTGGCTAAAACGCGTCGACCTCCGCGGACGCCTATCAGGTGATGAGACGGCTGCTCTGACAAGACTCTGAAACGCGTCGTTCAAGGCAGACGCCGTTCAGACGACATGTCAGGGCCGTACTCTGACAATCTCAGAGTAGCAGTCTGAAAGGCGTCGTCACACGTGGACGCCGTTCAGACGACACGACAGGGCCGTACTCTCGCGGCCTAAAGCCAGCCCACGTGGCACCCACGTGGCACCCACGTGGCAGAACCTAAAACGTGGCATCCACTGGAGCCTGAACTACAGGGTCCGACCCCGAGAACTGGATCCGAAAGTCTCGATCCTTACAAGTGTGCTGATTGACTTAATCATGGCAACCGAGGAAAAAGTTTCGTCATAGTCAATTCCTTGTCTTTGACGATACCCTTTCGCTACCAGTCTTGCCTTGTAAGTGTCAATCTATCCATCTGCTCCGATCTTTCTTTTAAAGATCCATTGACTGCCAATAGGTACTATATCTTCTGGCAGATTAACCAAGCTCAAAACTTGGTTGGCATACATTGACTGAATTTCTGAATTCATTGCCTCTTGTCATTTTCCTGAATCTTGACTATTCATGACCTTTTGGTAGGTTTGAGGATCATCATCCTCATTTAAGTGCTCTATTGGATTGCAGTTAGTGATATGTCCAACATATCTTTCAGGCTGCTTAGGCACTCTATTAGATCAATGAATTTCTTGTGTATTCTTCTGAACAGGTTCTTAAGTCAATGGCTGCTCAGATGAGCCAGCATTGATTTGTAAGTCTGAAATTTCCTCCAGTTCTATCTTGCTCTCATTGCCTTCTTTTAAAAGATATTTTTTCTCTGAGAAGATAGTTCTTTTTTATGACAAACACCTTTTGATCGTTGGACTGATAGAAATAATATCCAAAAGTCTCTTTTGGATATCATAAACCTGCATTTTCCTGTCCTAGAATCCAGTTTATCTGGATCATATATCTTGACATGTGCAAAACAACTCCAGACTCTGACATGTTTAAAGTCTAGTTTCTTCCCTTTCCATATCTCATATGGAGTGGAAGATACTGACTTACTGGAAACCTTGCTCAATAGATATACAACAGACAGTAGTGTATATCCCCATAAAGAAACTGAAAGTTTAACATAACTCATTATTGATCATACCATATCTAATAGAGTATAATTCCTCCTTTCTGACACATCATTTAACTGTAATGTATAGGGAGGAGTCCACTGAGACAAGATGCCATTATTTTTTAGATATTATGTGAATTATGTACTTAGGTATTCACCCCCTCGATCAGATCGAAGAGTCTTTATACTCTTTCCAGTTTGTTTCTTAACTTCATTTTTAAATTCTTTAAATTTCTTAAAGATTTCTGACTTATATTTCATTAAATATATATAGCCATATCTTAAGAAATCATCTGTGAACGAAACGAAGTATGAGTAACCTCCCATAGCATGAGTGGACATTAGACCACATACATCACTATGTATTAGTTTCAATAATTTCTTAGCCCTTTTCCCCATATCCAGAAAATGAAGCTTTGGTCATTTTACCCATGAGACAAACTTCACAAGTTGCAAATGATTCATAATCAAATGGATCAAGATATCCATTCCTTTACAACTTAATAATCCTATTCTCATTTATATGACCAAGCCTACAATGCCATAGGTATGCCTTATTCACATCTTTATCTACTTTTTCAAGAAACTTATTTACTAGACATACATCATATGCAATATCAAGTAAATATAAACCATTGAGTAAATATCCAGAAGCAAACCATTTGTCTCTTAAATTAATAGAACAACCATTATTCTCAAGTCTCAACGAATATCCTTCTTTATCTAAACAAGAAATAGAAATGATATTCCTTATGATAGTTGGAAGGTAATAACATTCTTTAAGTTCCAAAGTGTCTCATGTAGGCATCTTGAGTCTTGCTGTTCCTACAGCTAATGCAACAACCTTTGCGCCATTTCCAAGTCTTAAATCCACATCTCCACGATTCAGTCTTCTTCTACTTGTTAGTACCTACAAGTTGTTGCAGATATGAGAAACACACCTAGTATCTAATACCCAAGATGTAGATTCTCTATAAGACAAGTTTAGATCAATCATGAGTATATCTGAAGCTTTACCAAACTTCTCCTTTGCCTTCTCTGCTAGATAAATCTTACAGTTTCATTTCCAGTGTCCTTCCTTGTGGCAGTGGAAACATTGACCTTTATCATTGGCCTTTGTTTTGTCCTTTTGAACAGCTGGTTTGGCTTTCACTGGCTTCTTTGCCTTTCATTTCTTAAAGGTTTGTCATGCTTTCCTTTTCTTATTGGTCTTACCAATAAGTAGAACATGTGGCTTATCCTTTTGGATGGTACCCTCAGTTGTCTTCAACATATTGAGCAACTCAGTCAGTATAACCTCAATTTTATTCATATTGAAGTTAATGATAAACTGTGAGAAATAATCTGGTAAGGACTGAAGGATTAGATCGATACTTAAGTTATTGTTCATAACAAAATCAAGCACTTCGAGCCTTTCTATCCGCTCTATCATTGTGAGCACATGTGTCAGCACAGATGTGCCATTGGTCATTCTAGTCCTGAACAGTTTTTTTGATATCTCATATCTTTCTGTTCTAGACTGCTCACCAAACAACTCTTTTAGGTGATTTAAAATGGTCTTAGCTTCCATGTTATTATGTTGTCTTTGTAGTTCATTAGATATTAAACCAAGCATGTAACGTTGTGACCTTAATAGAGTCTTCCTTCCAGTTTTCATAAATCATAAGTTCATCCTCATTTGCATTATCACCAGGCTGATCCAAGATATAAGCAAATTTCTTACACCTGAGGACAATCTTCAAGTTGCGGAGTCAATCTATATAGTTGGGTCCTGTGAGTTTGTTAGCATCAAGTATGCTACGAAGAGGATTAGGCGACCACATATGCGACCTACAAGGAAATATTACGATAATAAGCAAATAGTTCATTAAATCAGGATTAGGACTTTAATTTATATTTTGCTCCCACTATTTTTCGACGATCTGTACGACCCTCTAGTGTACAGAACAGGAGATTCCGGTGATCTCCTAGTGAGGATCATAATCCTTTGGATATCATACATATGATCTTGTGGTAGCACAACAAATCACATAATATTCCTCAGGACTCTTGGCAGTCGCAACATTTGCAATATCCGATCAAATTTAACCTCTAAATCACAATGATCTTGTGGTAACAAAACAAATCAAGCGATTTAGTTAAGTTAATCCATCATTACGTAGATACAATGAACTCGTGGTGTAATCTTTGTGGTAGCACAACAAAATGACACCATTTGTCCACCTCTCTGGAATGGCATCAAATGTCATAGACTCTGATTAATTTTTAAGTCAAATAGATCTTGTGGTAGCACAACAAATCCATTTGAAATAAAAATTAACTTAAAATCTATAATGATGGTGGGCTACGTGGAATATTCTAAATATCTCATCGTACTTAAATTTGAAAAAGAGTGTATTTGAGTTATTTTGTTAGTATAAAATAAGTGCTATTAATAATATTTCGTTTAAAGTATCAAATATACTAAATAGAAATATTTATCTAATACCACAGATATCACATATGTGTAAAAATTAAAACAGGATGATCATGGACTACTAATTCTAATATGGCATCATCGGAGCCAAATGATGATGCACAAAGATATTCTATAGTGAACCATGCAACACATGTTCCATCTGATGCGAGTCCGTCCTCTAGGAGTATCTTCAGAAGATCTCGTCCTCAAATCTTTATTCGCTTCAGTTACATATAATAATGAACATAGGGCTCGCAGGCCCACAAATGTACATTTTAATTATAATTAGAAATATTGATCTGATCAAGGGGAGTACAAAATTTGAGAGAGATAGAATGTACATTTGATAAGATTAAGAAAGAGGAGGACACGCAGGTCCTTAAAAAGGCATCAAATAAAAACATACATTGTATTCAATCACATTAACCATCACATGATTAAACTAAGTCCATGATCATCCCTTCATTCATCATGACACATCAAATGCTTTAAATAATAATTATTGTTGGTTTTTTTTATATAAAAATATAATACCATAAATTTTGAAATAACAATTATTTCAATTTTAACAACGGTATCCACAATATCATTGAAAAATAACTAAACTATTTAGTCAATCTATCACATGCTCAAATAATTTGAACAAAATTAAAATATTTCAAGTTATGTTGAAAATAAATTAAGTTTAAGAATCAAATTCTAAACTTAATTGATTAATTGGGGATTAAGTTAATAATTTAAAACTATTTTAAAATAATTAACAGATACCCCATTATCTTTAAACCTTTTAAATTAATTAAACAATTTAATAAGATGTTAATTAAAATTTTACAGTTTAAACAAATTTTAAAAAACTACAAAAAAATCGGGTTTAAATAATTTATAAATGGGCTTAAGAGGGGTTTATGGGCTCAACAGGTTTGGAAGGGGCTGGCCAGGTACGGACCCGCTTCAGGTCATGCGCGGGTCCCAGACCCGGGCGGGTAACCCACTGGCCCACGCGCCCCCTCACCCCCGACACCCGTTAGGGTTGCAGCGGGGGGAGGGCACTTGGTGCGCGGGCTTACCGGCGGGGAAAGGGCACTGCCGGCTGTGGCTGGGGGCGGGGAAGCTCCGGACGGAGCCTACGATGCCGGCAGATGTCGTCGGACGTCCCCGCGATCCTTGCAAGCCCCGATAACTCTTGCATGGCCAGCAGGGTTCTGGATGCACCTTGTGCGCATGCCCTCGGGAAGAAAGGGGGATTGCTGCCGGCCGCCGCTTGTGTTGGGGAAGCACCGGTCATCATCGGAGACCTCGCTGGTCATACTAGACGGCGGCATGAAGCCAGGGACAATTCCTACGGCTTCCTTAAACCCTTATATAGAAACCCTTTGTTCAGGCCCGTGGAGAAAAAGGAAATGTTATCGGCATCCTCGCCGGTAGGTTCAATCCCTGGATGACACAGTTCATGCCCCTGGGCGTCACCAGACCCCGATGCAGTGGTAGAGAAGCAAGGATAGTCTTTTGGTTCTTTCTAAGCCGTGCACATGAAGTTGAGCTTAATTAAGAAACTACTATAGCAAAATCCCGACCATGGTTTGATCTCTCCGAAAGATCAAACAACGCATCAAAAAGTGCATAAGTAACTCTTCAATCCCGGGAACAATTCCCAACTATCAAACGATAGTTCAACACCCGATGTATTTAGCCCTAGAACGTGTACAATACATCGTTCTACATGCATAACGAGAAAAATTAACATGTAAAATGACGCCATTTTTTGATCGAACTAACAACCTGGCTCTGATACCACTGTAAGGAATCGACTAAGAAGCAACAGAAATGATTTGATTCCATGTATCACGTTGCTGGGATCGAAAAACAGACTAAATAATTAATCTAGAAGAACCGTTCTTCACCTTTGCAGGGTTTTGAATCTCCCATGCGAAGTATCGATGTGCTAATCGCACAGGCTGACGATCTCCAGAGGTATCCACATGAGCTCCCAACGCAGACGAGTTTTCCTCCTCGATTTGAAGACGTCGATCGGATCTCAGAATCTCCACCATGCAGTTGAAGAGAAGAAGAGAGAGAGAGTGGTCGTGTTATTCTTCAAGAGAGAGAGAGAGAGAGAGAGATTGGAGAGGTGAGAATTTCCAACAAGAAAGATCCGTCCGTTCCACCCCAATCCTTGGTCCTTTTAACTCTCTTATTCGAATAAGAGGGATAATACCAAAGATAATTCTCATGATTATCCAAGAGCTTAGCCTAGGATAATTCTCCATTAATTATTCTCATAATTATCCTACGGTTTTTCATAAAAACCCAGATAAAGGAATATTTAATATCTCCCTCCGTCTTTTGAGAACTTTTATGTGTGTGACCCTCTAGGCCTATATATCAGTTTGGTTTTAGGCCCAATAAACTTAGAACTATTTCTTAAGTTTAGTATTTATTAATTTATTATTTAAACATCATATGTTAAATAATTAATTCAATAAATAAGTAGATTATCATCTGATGATAAATCCACTAGACCTTCTGATCATGAACGGCACCAAGCACTACCTCATGATCCCAGAAGATATAAGGGATACAATTCCCTTCGTTGAACCTGTCCGTCTGCAGATACCACATAGATAAAGTCCTTCACCCATCCAATGCCCCAACAACGCAAAGGTATGGTTTCATCGTCAAATCCTTTAAAGCATTGTTTGGATGGATTCGAGTATTCAGTTAACTTCTAGAAAGACAACTCTTTCAGTTGACCCTGGCCATGGATTTCTGATTACACGTCCATAGGGCATTCTCTCTTCAGTGGTATACCAAGAGTCAGTGATTCCTTGTTATTCACTCAATTTTTTTCGCAACAATTGAATACCCTGGTTGAGTATTAGGTATAATGACCATCCAGGGACTCTTATTCGGATCTGTTCAGTGAACTCATTCTCTAATAAGTACCCACAAGTTTATCTTAGTGTCACGACACAAGTGAATGTGAGATCATTCACCCTCATCGCATGAGTAGAAATAACTTGTGCCGATCTTATCGGATATTTGATGTCCAACCCAAATATCCTTTGATCGAGAACAATTTAAGACAAATGTTTATAGAAGATTGATCTCATCATGATTCAATATCTTTTACATATGTGTATGGACATTCATTATAATAGTTAAATATGTAAGAACCACGTAATGAAAAGATTGCCTTTATTAATATTTAGAACTATAATGTATAAACTAAGTTTGTGATTGGCATTAAGCCCACCCAATTCTATCAACTATAATCCTTCGGTCATACCAATGTTCTCAAGTAACCTAGAGTACAGTTAACTGTCAAATCTTAATTAGTTCACTCACTTGGATTATATGCCTCAAAACATCATCATAAAACTCTCTTTCTGATATGTTGTCTTGTCTTGGCCAGGGACTTCATTCTATAGAATAATCTCTCTCTCATTACTGAGAATGAATGATCTCCTATTGATCACACAATTACCTTCGAAGGTATTTCGTTAAACTCAATACTTTAACTAACTAAGATTCTATGGTTCGAGATATATAAGCTAAGGTCAAAATCCAGAATTCTACCGATAAGGTGTCTTTAGTGTCTTAGGTCAAAATACCAATCATGCCATCGTGATGATAAATTAAACTGGTTGACAGTTAGGTAATTTACCATCAACAATTTATGTCAAATCAATTCGGTAAACTCATTCACTAATGAGCACCTACAAGTTCGTCTTAGTAAATAAGTATGTGACCAGTCATTCTCATCTTACGAGCAAGAGTAACATGTACTAGTCTCATCGGATATTTGATGTCCTTCTCAAATATCCTCCAACTATGAACAATTAAGAATATGTGTTTATATGATATTAATCCCATTATTATGATCTCATCATAATTTAATACACATTGCACATATTCATGGACTTTAGTATGAAACGTCATACTAGATTACATAATGAATATGAAGCCGATTGTACATAACTAATACATGTTACTCTTGTTTATCAGATGAGGGCGATTGTCTTACAGTCACTTATGTGGAGATACTAAGGTGAACCTATAAATGCTCATTAGTGAATGAGTTTACTGAACTAATCTAACTTTGAATCTCAAGATGGTGATAATACATAGGTATCAACTAAGGGATTCACAATTACAGTAGCACGGTTAGTCCTTTGACCTAAGACACCAAAGACATCTCTTGATAGACTATTGTATTTCGATCTTTACTAGTAGATCTCTAATCATAGGATCTTGAACAGTCAAGTACTCAGATTAAGTGAGATATCTTCGAAGGTGATTGTGTAATCAATAAGGAATCATTCACTCTCGATATTTAGAGAGACAATTAATGCTCTATAGAATGATATCTAAGAAATCCATGGCCAAGGTTGAACTGCATTAGAAAAGGAGTTTCTTCATAATGCATATAAACAATATCTAATCTGAGTGAGCAAACATGATTAGGGTTTGTTTGAATGAAGGACAATAGTTATGTGATAATTGATGGTTGAAAGGTTTCTGGATGGGTAGCTTAACCCCAATGCCTTATGTGATCATATGGTGTTGCTTGATATCCACTATGATCAGAAGTCCGATCAATTTAATCATGAGATGATAAATTGATGGATTAATTATTAATTAAGCCAATAAGGTGTTATTGAACTTAGTGGGCTCAACACTAGATAGGCATTTGGTCTTAAAGGGTCACATGCAAAAGGTTCTCAATCGATGGGAATTAGGTGGGAATTTATACAAGTTCAAGGGTTTTTGTGAAAATCCGCCAGAACTAGCGTAAATAATAGCCTGGGAGAGAAACCTATTCCAAGCTCCATACTTTCCCTCTTAGCCAGTAAAATGTTATTGGGCTTAGTGGGCTCAAAAGTAGACATACATTTGGTCCTAGAGGGTTACATGTAAAAGATTCTCAATCAATGAAAATTAAGTGAGAATTTATATAAGTTCAAGATTTTTGTGAAAAGTTGCCAGAACTGGTATAAATAATAGCTCCTGAGAGAAACTTAGTCCAAGCTCCAAGGTTTTCCAGAGACTCTGGCTGCCCCCTCTTTTTCCTCCTTTGTCCGTCCTCTTCAGAAGAGGGATCCCCTTTCTCCTTCGTCTTTCGCCTTCGTTGTCGCTTTATTGACCGCTTTGTTCGCATGCTGTGGGCACCTGTGAAGAAGAACAGAACTGGGGATCAGGTGGATCCCTCTAGAGAAACGAGGATGATCCCTCAATCAGATAATCATGTGGATGCTACTGGAGGTCGTACATCTGCGCAGATGACCGCATCGCTACGACAGAACCAAGTTTCGATTGTGGATTCAACTATGCACAAGGTGAAGATTATATCTTCTCATTTCGTTTATTAGAAATGGATCAGAGGAACCCTACGAGATCTTTTTTTCTACTTCATTCCACATTTAGAATTTTTATATTGCCGTATCCCATTCAATCCTTATAGATTTAAGATAATTCAGTAGTTTCCACATATATCTATATGTTTACTCATACTAGTTGTTTTATTAAGAGATTTTCATGAGATTGGCTTATGTTCCTATGTGTAGATGGATGACTAGCTTCACTAACCTCGACACCTATATTGATGTGTTTCCTTGAGAAGGTAGTAGGGTCTAGAATCTAGATGTCCAGACTCAGCTTATTTGATATTACCTTCTAACTAAGGACAGTGGTAGGTGAAAGTCACTTATATGTGCACCTCGACTGAGTGCTTGGATTACATGGCAGTGTGTTGTGTACTTCTGACGATCTTGGATCTTTGCTACACCTTTAAGGATTTTTGGAGATCTACAAAAGGTGGAGCGACATTGCCTGGGTAGGAATTCGACAGGATTTCAAACCCATTCATATAATGATGATTGATAGACTGTTAGTCCCTGTTGTTCCATTTACTTGTGTGATTTATGAGACTAGAAATGCCTCGATAGATGATTGAATAGTGATTTGGATTTATTAATGTCATTTGATATGAAACAGTTACTTGATTCATTGTGATTTTCATTGATTAGAGATTTCATGGGCCTTTATGGGCACGCGGTCCTTATTGAGTTCTCTGTTTGGAAACTCAGTCCTTTATTTATAGATTTCGATGAGCAGGAGTCTTGAAGAATTAGAGGCTTGGGGCTTAGCTTCTTTTATGGCTTTGGCTATGTGCGTCGATAAGATATCATGGTAGTTATCCTTTTCCTTTGGTGAACTCAGCTATATAATAATTTTATTTGAACTTTGTAACTTATTATTTTTTTGGACTTGTATGAATAATCAAATGTATGAGACTTATATTGTACATGTAACTTATCATTCTCAACATATGAAATGATTATTATCGGCTCTTGACCCGATAACACGCCGAGGTACCAAGCCAAAGTAGTTTAGTGTCTTTTAGGATGAGGTGTTACTATCTTATATTAGTTGTTACTATTGGGTCCCTTCTAGTTTAATCCCCATGTTTTAGTGATAAAAAAATGTATAAATTAAGTTATCAATTTTAGTTTATGCAATTAGATCGAACAAATTAATCAAATAACTTGTCTAGGTTCCTTATATTAATCCAATCCCCTTGTTATAGTCTTCTAGACTTAGTCGATTTTAGAGTGTTAATCACTTAATGGTTGTGTTCAGACTTATGTTATTAAATTAACTTTCCAAGTTAAACTGTAACGACCCGCCACCCTATAATCGGGGATCCGATTACTAAATGAGTACCTAATCATTAAAATTTAGAGCCAAACCAGGATCTCGATAAGTCTGTGAAATAAATGATAAACTAAGCCAAACATTCACATCACATTGAATTGTAAAGGAAGTGCAGGAATTAAAAATTATTATAATTCAACTTGACTCAGCAAATAATTACGAATTCCAACTAAAAAGAAGTAATTAAGCGTACAGGCCTGAAAGGAAAATGACAACTATATCGGGGCATACCCCAGAACGGTAGCTACTGGCGCGCAACTCGAGACAAAACCCTCCACGCTATGCCTGCCTGGAACCCTCACCTGAAAACCGCAGGGGTGAGTCTTATCGAAATGGACTCAATAGGGATCCTTCGATCCCCACTACCCACTCACGCACCTACAAGTGCAACCACACAAATATAGGCAATTTAAATAAATAAAGTAGTAAACACAACTCTCAAAGATTCTCAAATTTCGATATAAAACACATGCATTCATAAATGTAACATGCATAACTCTGAAACCACTCCACCACGGAGTCCAAAACTAACGTCTCGGCTAAACACACAAATCACACGGCCGAATGCGGAAAACACCAACCCGCTGGAACCAAACAACTCATCGGATAGCCCTCTGGCTACTCCGGCCTGTCTAGCTTTAAGTGGTTTTGTTTTCCCCAGCATGAGTGACACTCCAAATGTACCACTCCCACACCGGTATTAGCTATACCCCGGGGTACACCAGGTGACCGTCTCTCTAGGCGTCACCCCACCACTCCCACACCAGCGTCGTGTCACTCCCACACCGACACAGGGTGCCTAAGCGCTAACAACTGTTACTCTAGATCCATGGTCGCACGAAACACAACACGGTGCGATCCGATCACGTAGAAACCCTCGTCCTCAAGTACCTTTTTAAGCATGCATTTAACCAAACTATCTAACAATGTAAACGCATGTTAATTGCATAGATTAATAAGATTCTGTCTTGAATCGCGTCGCCCATAGCCGACGTCATTCAATACCCCTAAGCTGGTTCATACGAAAACTGGCCTCAGAATATGGCCTAAAACGTGTCGCCCTTGGCAGCCGCCATTTAAATGGTGTCGCTATCCCTAGACGCTATTTAAAACAGAGACAGAGTCCCTTATCTGGGCTAAATTGCGTCTCGGGTGGAAGCCGCCATTTGAAATGGCGTCACTATCCCCATACGTCATTTAACACCCGCAGACAGGTTCCCCCTACGGCCTCCCCCGAGTTACAAAGTGGGATTTCTCCCCCAAATCGCACAAAAACGTACCAAAATATGGAAGGAGGAGGAGAATCTAAATACCCGTTAAAAGCCCACCATTTCTCATTTATAAAGTTAGCATTTTTACCCCAAAAATCCCCTAAACATGCTCCAAAACGGAGAAAACATGGTTTTAATCAAAATACAATGGAGATCGCACCCTACCGGTTACTTGAACTCCTCCTAGTTCCTAGCCGCCGAACCGTCACACTACGAGTCGCCACCGGTACTGCCGTGGACGCCGTTACTCCACCGGGACGTCGGCCGCCGTCCGGAGATAAATGCGCCGCGGAGGAGATGGTGGTGGTAGTGATGGAAGTTAGGAGGTTGATAGAGTGGAGGGAAAGGAGGAATGGGGAGAGGAAAGGAATGAGAAGGGGAAGGGGATTGGAATGGGTCGGAGAGAGGGAGGAGAGAGAAGAAGATGAGGGAAATGAGGGAGGATTCGCGGGGTTAAACCGAAACTAGTTAAAACGCGTCGCCCAAAATCGAGGCCATTCAGACGACAAAATCGGGCCGTACTCTCGCGGCTCCAAATTGGCCCACGTGGCACCCACGTGGCACAATATAAAACGCGTCCTCCTAACCGGACGCCGTTTGAACCGCGTTTCGCAAAGTCGATGCGAAAAAGAACCCATGTCTCAGCCTCACAAGGGCCCAAACCAAGGAGTCCGACACTGAAACTAACCCAATAACTAGATCCGAAACCTCAATCCTTACATAAACAATTAACTTAGTTAGATTAACAGATTGCACCTTACTGCTTTAATCGATTAACTCACTGAAGCTTCGATTAAGTCAGCCCAACTCAATTGATTAATATAGCGAATGTTTAGTGACTTAAGGCTTAGTTAATCAATTGATTAATATAGCGAATGTTTAGTGACATAAAGCTTAATTAATTAATTAACTTATCAATTGCCCATGTGACTTAATTGATGTCATTCATTTAACTTATTCGATTATGTCATTATTTTCTTTCATTTAGTGATGTAACCGAAGCTATTATTATCGGATTCCAGGATCAGAATCCGAATGTCAGCCGGATGACCAGTGGCCGAGAGGGATCCGGACCGAGAGGTGGACAGAAAATGAGGCCGAAACTCCTGTGGGAAGAAAGAACCAGTTAGGAAGGGTCCTAGGTCTCGGCCCAGGAGAATCCCCTCCGATGGTAAAGTCAGTCCCGACAGAAAGACTGACTATTAAAAAGAAAGAAGCTTGAGGCTTATGGAATTACCTTTTCCGCATTGAATAGCGTTCCTTTTATAGCAGGGGATGAGGGTTCCTTTCTTATGGCAGTCGATATAGGACTGTGTTTGTGGGTTTGACAGGAAATCGCCAAAGTACTCTGTTAATAAGCCGAAGGACCGCTAGCAGTCAACCAAAATAGGCCGGACCCATTTCGGCTTATTATGTGTTTGGATTGGGCCAAATACTGCCGTTTGGTTATTGAGCCCATTATGTGTGGGCCGGACCTGTGCTGATCCAGTAAGGCTTCTGGGCCGACTCTGTTCAATTGGCTTTGTGGGCCAAGTACGTTTCGGCCCCTTCCCTTGTTGGACTGACCCCTAACTGTTGGACCTAATCGGATTCTCTCCCATCACAGGGCCCCCTACTCTCGTTGTTCTCTACTATTGTGAAACGTTAAGAGTAAGATCTGAATCTTCAGTTTATATAACCATGTTAATCAATTATCTCAAATGTTTTTCATTGTGCACTTTGTAGACTTATGCAATTAACTTGAGCATTTCACTTTTTGAATAACTTGATATTTTCTATGCTATTGAACCATAGATTACTTGATCGATTAGTGTGATTCTCTCAATTTTACTAGTACTTCATATAATCGATTGAGTCTGCAATTATCTAACACTTAAAACGATTATCTTGATGAATCATGTTCTATTCACAGCATATATTCTTTGATTCTATTCAAAAGCCTTTCCGATTCGATTTCGATCGAGTCTCCACTAGAAGGTAACAGTTCTTTTTGGTTCGATAACTGTCGGAAAACTGAGCTCTAAGGACCCAAAAAGATCTTAAAACCGATACTATTCAAATCTCTGGCTCCATAAATGGCTACGTCTCCCTTGTTTGTTGTCGTTTTGTGCAAATTCCCGCTACTCACCTAACCTCCGGTCAAAGATCAGATGAGTTTCTATTCCTAACTATGCAGCAGATAAAGCAGCAGCTCATGTGCAACTTTTTTTTGGAATTTTTGGCGACAAAAAATAGAAGCTTCTATCAAATAAACACCAAATTGTCTAGTGCCTATCGACTCCTACAGACGAAAAAAATTTAACGTTGGACTCATGGATGTTACTGTTAGACTCGAGAACACCTTATTGTCCAAACGAATCTCTGATGTGACTAACGAAGAAATTTGAATTAAGGAGGATTAAAATATAAATTTTGAAGAAAAAACCACATGTGGGCCACTTAAGGACGATACCTACTCAGATTCCAACAATTTATTGTTCTGTGTAAGGAGACATGTTTAGACTCGAAACAATCATCCAAGGGACGCTAGACTCCAGAAAATGTCTTATTAAAGAAAAAGGTTAAAACAAAGATCTGAATTTAATCTCTCTTTATTAAGAAAGTCTATATATACTTCTGAATAAGACAATTGAAATGTGCAGAACCCTTCGTCACCGATCCCTACACGACGAATTCCATTAAAAAAGAATTTGATCGTATGCAGTGGCAGATGTAAGAATTTTATCCAGTGAGGTCATCTGGATTGAGTATTACAGACCAAATTGAAGGGGACAGTTAATGATGCAAATAGGTCGGATTCGGTGTAGATCTAAGGTAGATCTATGACCATATTCGTTAAGTTATTAGTTTAGAAATATTTTCGATCCTATAAATTAATAATCGGTCGTGATGGGGCAAGAACCCAATTGGGCCCGGAAGCTAGGTCCAGTCCCAATTCAAGAATGGGCCGAGCGTCATTCGTCTGTTCTCGGTGGCCCATGATCATATTGGGCCGAGACAGGTCCGGTCCGACTTAATCAACTACTAATGGGCCTTCGGCCTACTGGCGTTTGAGGTATTCTCAAGATTTCATATCGAATTTTTAAAGATAGTCCTACATCGTCTGTCACAAGAAATGAACCCTCATCCCCACTATAAAAGGAACACTATTCGCTGCAGTAAAGATACACAAGCTATTAAGCCTTCATCTCTTTCTATACTAAAGTTTTCATTAAGTATCTTGCTAACTTAACCATTGAAGGGGGTTCTCCGGGACCGAGATCCGGGACCCTTCCTGATTAGTTCCTTCTTCCTGTAGGAGCCTTTGCCCTCATCCCCGACTCATTCTCGGCTCGGATCCCCCCCTTGACTCTCGGTCGCCGGTTGATTTTCGGATTCTATCTCAAAAGTTCGACAGTTATTGTCTCGGCTACATCAGGTCGGATAATTGAATCTTAGTGTACCATATGTATTCGGTCAAAAATATGTGTATTGGTTACTTTATCCACTATGAAGTTCGATTTGAAAAGACAATTCATTAATTGACCTATAAACTAATGATCGGTGGAATATTCGGATTATCGATCGGTTAACATTTGCATCGCTAGGGTAGTAATAAGGTTCACTTAGGCTAAACGATTTATTTGAAAGATACGAACATAGAGAAGGATGGGTGTGCAGTTGTGCATAGGGCTATGGGCTAGCTAAATGGACTAGACGGCTGGGCCAAAGTCCAATGTGTTCCTACAAGTGAGTCAATGGGGTCTTAAGACATCTTAACCTGGACTGAACTGTAGAGTTGCAAAATCTAGTGAGGCCCTGAGACCTTACGATCCTATTGCCCAAACATTGGATCCGCCACTGATCTTATGGACCTCATGTTAGAGATATCTAATATCTATTTACATGATTAGAAGATATTTCCCTCAGAAATTTGAAAGAAGATACAACAAAGTACGGTAGAACACATAAAGAGAATACTCATCTATTATAGCTAATAAAAGTGAGGTTCATATTCTCTATACCCATCTACAGTAGAATCGAATCCTCTTTTTTTTTTTTTTTTTAAGGGTGGTAGAGTGGTTAGATATGTACAAGTATATACAAATGATTGGGTTCTAATTCGAGTGGAATCTAAGGTATCATCTACAGAAGGAGATAATTCTAAAACAAGTTGATAGGTCTGCCAAATTAAGTGAGAATTCCAAGTCCGTCCAATTATCCGATGAAGTAATTTCACAGACCAGCACTAAATAATGCCTAACAGTTGCATTGCTAGAGAGTTTTTAGACTCTAACTAGATTCGAATCTGAAATCCTCCTGTACGAAAGACAAGGAGTGAAGCTAACTGCAGCTGGTTCAAGTAGAATCGAATCCTTACTGAAGACGAGCAAACACCCATAAGATGGAAAGTCCACATACGCAACATGCCTGCTTCGTTGTCATCCTACAAACGGTGGTCCCAGAACAGAAATGGACCGGACTTTTCTGAATGGTACCGTACGCCAACGACAAAATGTGTTGCTCATGCGCGGGACCCACCAGGTTTGCTAGTGGGGTCTCATTCTCTCTCCTCCATCTCTCTCTTTCTATATACTCTTCCTGATTCTGGAGTCATTCAGCAACCTGAATCACTCGTGTAAGTATCCTGGAAACAGATTTAGCAGGTGGAAAGCTGATCTGGGTGTTGCTCAGAAGCTCAAATTCCGGCATCAATCTCCTTAAAGGTACCACCTTGTTATTGTTGTTTAACAAGGAACCAAGCTAAGGGTCCCCAACTTTGAGTTAGTTCCTCTTCTGGTTTGCAGGTAGTATGCTTGGTTTTTGATGGGTCGTCTCTGCACACAGTCCTAATTTGGGTTCTTCTTCTGGTTTGCGAACAGCATGACTCAAGTTTTGATGAGTCTCTGCCAAAAGTCTTGATTTGGGTTGTTCTTCCTGTTGGTATTTAACAAGGAATTCAGCTAAGGTTCCCATACTTTGGGTTGGAGAGAACTGGCTTTCTTCAACTAGAAGGAAGAGATGGGCCACTGTTTCAGCAAGGGGAAGGTGCATGAACCAGCTGGTAATGGATATGGCAACCGGCAACCCCAACAACAACCCAGGCCTTCTCCTCCTCCGACTTCCCACCAGGCACAGCAATCACACCCTTCCCAGCATCCCCACCACCCTTATCCGCCTCCGCCGGAGACCCGTTATGCTCCCCCATCCCCCAAGAAGCAGCCTCCTCCATCCCCGCCCCGCCCCAAGCCTGCCCATGCCCATGGTACCATCCTTGGGAAGCCCTTTGAAGATGTTAAGGCTCACTACACCCTCGGCAAGGAGCTTGGGCGCGGCCAGTTCGGTGTCACCTACCTCTGCACAGACAATGCCACTGGCCTCCAGTATGCCTGCAAGTCCATCTCCAAGCGCAAGCTTCCGAACAAGAGCGACAAGGAGGATGTCAAGAGGGAGATTCAGATCATGCAGCATTTGAGTGGGCAGGCGAATATCGTGGAGTTCAAAGGCGCATTCGAGGATAAGCGCTCGGTGAATGTTGTGATGGAGCTTTGTGCCGGAGGGGAGCTGTTTGATCGGATAATTGCTGAGGGGCACTATTCAGAGAGAGCGGCTGCTACGATCTGCAGGTCAATCGTTAATGTCGTGCATATATGCCATTTCATGGGGGTGATGCATCGGGACCTTAAACCTGAGAACTTTTTGCTTTCAACCAAAGATGAAAGGGCAATGCTCAAGGCTACAGACTTTGGACTCTCTGTCTTCATAGAGGAAGGTAACTGTCCAGTCATATGCCATCGGTTGTCCGTTCATGCTGCATAAAGATAGAATGTTTTAGCTTTATCTTTTCCCTTCGCCTATGTTAGGAATTTTGAAGGTTTAGCATTTCTGGTGCCATTGTAAAGTTTCTCTTTACGTCTACTAATGCTTCTCCAAAATTTACCAGCTATTCATGTTTCTTGTTATTGTATCTGCTGTTCTTGAAGCCTGGTGACTTGGTCTTGCACTTGAATTGTTCATTCTGGGTCAACACAAATTATCACTGCTGTGTCCTATTGAACAAATATAGAAGCAATAGTTTAGTGGCACATGTTTCAAGAGGTTGTTCAAAAAGCTTGTCAAAAAGATAAAGTAGAATAAATGTAATGTAGAAAAAAAGACAAGAATCTCATAAAATAACTGTTAAATGTTGTTTATACTCACTTTCTGCATCATACTTTAGAGGTTGTCTCAAAATTCACCTACAACATTTACCCAACTAGTCAGACCAGCAAGATCTTTGTTCGGTCTCTGCCCACCAAGGTGTCTCGTCAAACAATAGTATGACTCATTTTGCTTCCTTAAGAAGCAACTTGCTTGAGTTATAGTGATCCATGGTTAATGATGATCTCATAAAGTTAAACTTGAAGCCTTCTGATCCACCATTAACAAAGGAAATAAATCCCCTCCATGCTGCAGCATGTGGGCTTGGTTGTGTGTGTGTGTCTGTATTTCTGATGTTGAAGATATTATTTCAAAGCTACAATGTCGTGGTTCATAACTATCCTCCTGCGGTTAAAAGAAGATAACAGAAACAAGTTCTTTAATGTCGAAGAGCTCTTCTCTCTCTGGTGTTTGTTACATATTCATTATTTTCCTCTGAAGATTTGCCAACTTATAGAAGCTTACTCTGAAGGCTAAAGTAAATGAGGAGACTCCCTAGATTTATTTATTTTTGGCTATTTACCCTTTTATTTTCTCTTCAATCCATGTGAA
The DNA here is from genome assembly GCA_030544215.1 of Zantedeschia hybrid cultivar. Taxonomy (NCBI): domain Eukaryota; kingdom Viridiplantae; phylum Streptophyta; class Magnoliopsida; order Alismatales; family Araceae; genus Zantedeschia; species Zantedeschia hybrid cultivar. Next base: position 26,214,830 of record JARZZO010000012.1, read on the forward strand.
TGTGTGAGTCCAAGGTCGAAAAATGTTGGCACGAGTTTAGTCATTTGCTCTTTGTCAGGAAAATTGGTGTGGTTTGAGTTAGTATTGAACATTCCTTCATAGTAGCTATGATACAGTAGACAGATGACCGTTCCCATTCTTAGAAATGAAATCAAAATGCCTCTGACAGTGTCAAATGCGAAAATTCATATGGTCACAGCTTATACTTTATGCTTGTCATATGTTCTATGCGAAACCAGTTTATTTATTGTTTGTTTTTTTCACTAAAGTGCTATTTCTTTAACATTAGCTGTTTCCTTGTTGTGTAACTAATTACATAGACAACGAAATTAATGAACCAAAGAAAAGTGTAGGATATTCTTGGAACTTGTCTGTTGATGGATAAAGATATTTGCCTTTGTATCTGCCAATGGTTTTCTTGTCTTATATCAGCTGTTACACTGTTATTTTTACCTACTAAGAAGTAAATAGAAATTAATATCTTTATAACTTTATATAATATTCTAAGGGTGCATAAAAAGTTTTATTCTCAAACACATCATGTTGGCAATAGAAGGTTCATCCTGGATATTCAAATTTTGCATGGTGATTGTCCACTTTGTCGTGAATCTTGCTTCAAGGAAATCATTTTTCTGAAAAGAAGAAATGTATCAGTTTCCTTTTAGTATGAGTGATTTGGTGAAAAACATTGACCCATCATTATCAAGTATGTCAAAGAAACAAAGAAAAATCGTCATACAGTAACCTGCCCATTCACGAAGGTTCTTGTGAGATTCCCTACCTGACAAAAAAAATTATTGGCTAACATGGTTTTCCAGTGGCATATACAGTTGATCACTGATTCCTTTGATAGTTATTATTTTGTAAATTCCCCATACGTTAATTGGTTATGATAGGGCTCTGAGCAAGAGTATAATCCTATTTTGTGATCTGTGTTATGCCCTGATATCTAGATTTGTTACTGTTTGGCTTGTGCTAAATTAAGTCACAATCTACGTTGGTCTGTTTTGTTAATTGCTTTATAGCCTTCCAAAAGCTATATGTTAATAAACCCTAAACCCTAAAAGCTAAGGTTCAATATTTTGTGTTTATAGACCCTTTCTCTAAAACTTCATAAGTGAATAATCATTGTCATCATCAAAAAAATTGTGCACCCTTCAACTGATCCACCCCAAGCTGGAGCAGTTCAATGACTTCTTATTGTCAAAACTATACTCCCAGTGGTAGTGGTCATGTTACATGACATGAGTTCATGACCAGAATGGCTGGGGTATGAGCCTTCTGTTTTAACAAAGCACGAGCAATCTTGGTACTAGTCTTTTAATTGGTTATGGTGAAAAAAAATAAAAAATAGATCTGCATTTTACAGTTTGTTTCTTCTGTATGTTCTTGAAGGTAATCTCAATGATACCCGCACATGATAATTATCTAACAACCTACAGAGGAAACAAACTGGGAAGTTTCTGTACTCATTCGAAGGGAACAGAGTTATAATTTAGATGGGAGGCACCACCAGTTGGTCATATGAAAGTCAATTTTGATGGGGTGGTCAGTCAGCATGATGGAGATGCTGGGGCACAGGTGATTCTTTTCTGTTCTAGGAGCCAAAATAGCCCTTATAGCCATGCATATGGGGCTACAACAGTTATCAGAGGTTTGTGACTTGTGAGAACTCAGGTGTGAAAGGTTGGGTGGAACATGATAATAGTGTGCACTGAAGATTGCTACTGATCCCTCAAAAGCACCATTAGATATCAAAGGGCTGAATTCCCAGGCACATTCCTTACATAAGCATTACAAAGCATCCAAATCACTTATGTCAGGAGAGAAGACAACAGGACAGCAGATTGTCTGGCAGTAGAAGTGAGGAAAACAAAACTTCAACAATGGGTAATTAAAAAGTAAAGCTAATAGAGCAGTGAAAAGAAAGCAACAAGGCAAATCAAGCACAAGAAGGAGATAACAGACAATGAGCCAAACACACAAAGAACACAGAGGATTTTATGTTGGTTCATTCCGCAGACCTATGTCCAGTCCCCAAGCAACTTATTGGTAGTTCCACTAGCTTTCAAGCTAAACAAGATACAGACCCCTTGCAAGTCACACAAGCATTGAGCCGCAGCTGGCCTTCCCTTTCACTAACTGAAAGAGGAACAACAATACATCCAGCCTCAACTGGTCTTCTGTTTCCCTCAGGAAAGAGGCACAAACTACCTTGCCTTATCAGGTCTTATGTTCCCCTTAAGGAAGAGGTACAATTAGAATTTATCTAATTAAGAGATACACAGAAAAATGCCTCTCAAATGCTATAATGTGTATAATATGCTCAAAATCAATCAAGACTAGAGAAAAGAAATGAACTGAGCATGTCTTGATTGTCAGTAAAGAGGCCCCAAGAGCTTCAACAACATAGCAGAAGATAGTGGACACAATGCTTTGGAGTCGAAGTAGGTTCTTTTGAGCTCTTCTCTCTTTTCGCTCTTAGCTACTGAAAGAGGGAGTTTGGGTAAGAGAGACTTGAGTGCTTGAATTTGAATTTTCAAGAAATTGTTCTTCTTCTGGCTGGAGGCTTCCATTTATAGATGATTTTGAATCCATCTGTTAGGCACAACCGCTTCCCGTTAACTCTATAAGGTTCTCCTTGAGTCTAGTGTTAACCCAACTGAGTCTAACATTAACTGGATTGAGTCTAGCCTAGAGAGCACACACACAGGGCTTTGTCTTTATCTTATGGAAGCTTCTATTCCTTGTCTCCAGATTTTTTGAATTCAGTCGCACAGATCCCACTTGATCCCTGTTGAAATTCTAAGAAATAAAAGTCCCATCTGATTCTCCAACCAGAGGATAGGTGAGTAACATAAGATCTACAAAAGTAGATCAGACAAGTAGGAGATAGGATATGCAGGTGCCAGAAAGAAGATAAATAGTGTCACACAAGAAGATCGACTAAAGGGGGTCAGATAATCATTTAAGTCCAAGATAATCAATTAAGAGATTGATTAATTGAAAAAAAAACTTTGCCACTTAATCGATATAGCACACAAGTAGTCAAAGCACCAAATAGATAAGATTAAGAATAATCGATATAAGCAAGCACAAATAAATGAATAATTGAAGCACAGAGGAATATAAGCTACAGAAAATAATCGATATAAAGTGCTTTGCTTGATCACTTACAAGACCGGTTAATCAATTACTCAATAAGAACTCCAGTTAATCGATAACTTAACAGTTAACCAATAATCGGGACTTTAAGAGCTAATTGGAATAGTTAATCGATTAATTAGTTTGGTTAGTCAATAGCACATAAAGAGTTAACTAATAAACCTAATCGATCTATCGATCGACTAAATAAGCCGGAAGGCAGATTTAATCAATAGATATCAATTAAATGACCCGATAGGAGGACTTAGTTGATTCTAAGATCGATTAAGGGATGCCTGGCACCAATGGCCTATCCACTATATAATCGACTAATTGTTGAGACTTAATTGATATTCCAGTGAGTTAATCAATATGAAAGTAGGAGTGTAAGCTCTTAAAACTCCTGAAATTAGACTGTCCCAGAACTTAGTGAACTGAACTGAAACATCCAGTGAATCTACCCTGAAAATCAATTAAACCAGTCATTTAACACTCCCATGAAAAAAAATCTAACGTCTTTATTTTCATTGTGTGTTATCACCAAAACATGGGGATATAATTAGAAGGGACTCGATGGTTCAATGAATCTGACATTGTGTACACTTCTTAGTAGTCATGGCTTGGCTCAGCTCAGGATCCTGATGTCTTTAAATGAGATAACAAACCAAGTTATTATATTTAGCTCTGAAACCAAGTTATTATATTTAGCTCTGAAACCAAGTTATTATATTTAGCTCTGACTTCCTATAGGAATTTGTTTCTCTTTTGTGAGGGACAACATATAATGAAGATTTCAAGTGGACTTTACTTCCTGAAATAAACTTGGTGGTAAGATTCATAAAATATAAAATGTTAAACTAACCCAAGGGCACCTCAGCTTTGGTCAGTGCGTCACCCAATTGGTCCAAGCTCAGCAGCTCGAGCTGTAAATGTTTATCTCACACTATGTCATGCTTCCAAGTGAAGATAACTGCATTCATCAAGAACTGCATTCATCAAGAAACCTGGGAAAGAGAGAATAATCATAAAAAGTTCACCTGAACTCTTGTAGTAAACATGTACTAGTGAACATTTTTTGAGGATTTATGGGGACCTATTCACCTTAACAAACCTCCTCTTATGGCCTGGTGTGAGACAAACCGTAACCCCTTTGACTTTCTTAGATGATGACATTTCCAATATACGTGAATGAATGTTGAGGATTTTCTGTGGGAGTCCCATGCCACAAAATGAAAAGGATAAGCATAGCAGACAAACATGGATACAAAGGCACACCCAATCTTGGGAACACATCCAAGCAAGGCCATTTACTTTCTGCCATTTTTGTATCTTAAGTTGCATCTCTGTCAATCTGTTACCAAGTCCCCAGTTTGGAAGTTGTTTCACATTTTGGATGTACATGAAGCCATAATGGCTGAATGTTTCAAGTGCTGTAGTCTTGGTTGGCAACACATCTTAACGAACTGTTTTCCTTTTTATTTTTCATGCCATCATTGTGTTAACTATAGTTTATGAATTCATTGATGCTCCATTTTTAAAAGTTACACAAAATGTGTACTGTTTAAAGTCTAAGGAACACTAAAGTAGATGAACACAACATTTTGATATATCATATCACCACTGTAAATGAACTGGTTTAAGTTTCTCAACTCTGAACTGTGAAGGTAACTGTATGTTGATTCATAATTTGTTGTCACGTGATATCGAGAGTACTACCAAGTTAGTTCATACTAATCCCATCCATTTTTCTTCGATTTTTCTCTCCCTCTAGTTCCTTCTATGGAAATGCAAGTTCCTCTCTTGACTGTAGACATCCTTGATTGTACGTGGCCAGATCATCTTCAACTCTTATTTCTTTTTGCCTTCAATTGGTGCAATAACAATGTTCCTTTTGATATCTTTATCTTTCATTATCCCAACTCGACCTCAATATTCTCATATTGTGACCATTGATTTATTCTCTTGGACCTCAACTACACTGCACTAATATTGTTGGTCTTATGATCATCTTGGAGGATTTTGATGCTTTAAAGGCATTTAAATGACACGTCAATCAATGTGCCACTTCAACTGACCTATACTGATCATGTGAGTAACATTTACGTATAATTCCTCATCGTGTAACATAATAAAACCAAAAACCAAAAATTGAATATCTAGGAATCACCTTTTCTAACCAGAAACTTCTCCCGGATCTCGTGTTTTTTTTTTAAAAGCTTGAAAAGCATTTGACAATCACACATCAAACCACATGCTACATGAGGCTGCAACTGACCTATACTGATCTTAACATCACATTGACATATATTGTTCCATCATTTAGCATAATAGAACCAAATACCAAAAATTGAAGCTCTGAGGATAATCCAAAACTTCTTTAAGACCTCGGATTGGCCCTTTGGGATCTACTAATGAGGCACAATAAGCAGGGTTAGGGGCAGAGGCATCCCATTATACACATAAGATGGGGAGTACCTGGACAATGGAAAAACTAATTCCACATTCAAACACATACGGATACTTTGCACTCTGATGAATGGTGCTCTGCTATTTCATTGTATGTACCCCTTCAGACTCACATTCCATGTATTTTGTCTTGGTATTGCTGTTTCAAGAGCCTTTACTCGCATCTGGCATCCCTTATCTAATTTGGTTTCACCGTGGCACATCCCTTTGTATCTTTTGCAGTTGGAGCAAAAAGGAATGTACAATCCTCACTCTTGTTGTAACTTCTTCATACATGTCTTCCAAGGTGTCAGTGTTTCTGCTATCTGCTAAGTGGTGTCATTATGTCAATGTTTCTGCTAGGTAGTTGCTTCTTTTTGTCAGTCCATAGGACATTCCTTGGGACTTTATGACATGTCCATGTAGATTACTAAACAGCTTATTCAGAATAGTCTATCAAATCTCTAAAATTGGAATCCTAATTTGCTCTACATGCTAATCCATTTTCAATATGGTTTTGTAACTGCGACGTGAATCTTAGAAAATGTAGACTTTGTAACAATGTTTCACTAGATAACATAAAACCTTAGAGTAGACCGGAAAATTAATTTGATTTCTTTCGTTGAATGAATAAGTCATTGTTGATCGCTCCCTTCATCACTGAGGGATAGTTTGTTTTCCCCTTTCTACATCGTAAAATAGTTGTCAACCTTTGTGAAGTCAATGTCATCTCATTAATGGAGAGTGCTATTTCTGCCATATGTGAAAAAGTAAGGCAAAAAAGTGGTTGAGACTGCAATCTTGGAAAACAAATTTGCATGAAAGATAGTCATTAATCTCCACAAATTGTGTATTTTTTTCCTAAATGAGAGGTCATCATGAGATTGAGAAAATAACCTAAATTGGTATAGTGGCTTCGCTTCTACCTTTGCAATGTGTAGAAGGAATGTAAAAAGTCCTGCTTTCTAAGAGGATCTAAAAATTTCGAAATTTTATAAGGGTTGATTCATTGTGAGAACAAAAATGTATCTTATTCTTGATCTCTGGTAATTTTGCAACTCTGAGCCAACATAAAAATTAAAGAAAGAAATGATCACGCCCTTCATATAAAGAAATGATCAGGTCCTTCATATAATAACATGAAAAATAATATTAAATAAAATTTCACGTTGGCCATATTTGAGACAGTTGAGAGTTAGATTCGAGTTGTTCGATTTTTCTTTGTCCTTATTGAGGCTAATGATTAGGATCTAAAAACCATTAAAACAAAGGGACCCCCAATTTGAATTTATTAAAAATATCATAAAAATTCATATCTTCCACTAAGAAAAACTCATCTCTCCTATAAGAAGAAAAATCATGTTTCTAATGATTCTGTAAGGACATCCATATTACATGTTTTGCATGTTAAAAACCCAAATCTGATAAAAAAATGTTAAGCACATATGATACTTATCCAAAGATCCTTATTATCCTACTGACAACACTTGGCGAAATCCAGGTTTTGTTAGAACTGGTTAAACTTTGGCAACCATGCTCTAAAGAGCCTAAAGTTGGCACATTCAAGAGTCACAAGTTCTAGTCTATTAAACCATAAGCTTTCTGAAAAAATTTCAGATAAACCTTCATGTTTTTAATCATTTATTTTAAAGCTTTAACTATATTAATTATATAATCATCCTTTTCTTTTACATATGGGCCCTTACGAGTAAGATTTTGTTGATGTTCCTTTGCAATGATGTTGGTCTGTCTCCTCATTTTATGGTGCCTTATCAGTCTAAAACATGGTTGAATATTTTGGAAAATATTTTACGTGGCCTATCACGGCTGGTCGGCTACCACCCACCTGGCATGGTTGGTCTACATAGTCAAGTTTGGAACAAGTACAGAATCCCCTCTGGTGATTGACTAAGTGATGGTGATGTGTGATCTGGCCTGTCTTATAACACTAGGGAAGCCTTTGGGTCTTCCACCACCATGACCCATGAATGGTCTTGGATGAGATCTTTTTATCTGGTCATATCATTTTTTATTGATCACTTCACAAGAAATTGAAATAAAGTTCAAACAGAGAGAAAATCGTCATTTACTGAGCCCAACGTCTCTGTTTTAGCTTTACTGATTTTCTCACAGTTAGCTCTGGAGTAACTTTATCATTTACTTTTTCAAAAATTTTGCCACATATTTGGGATTTCGTAGTTGAATTGATTTGATTCTCTTAGTTATAGATTTACTGGCATCTTATAGTTTCATATTTTGTGAGTGCTTTAATTTTCTCTAATTTCACTGCTCATAAAGAAATAAAGACATTTTTCTGACTACTCATGAAAATGATTAGGGAAGGTATACAGAGATATAGTAGGGAGTGCTTACTATGTAGCTCCCGAAGTCCTACGACGTAAATATGGAAAAGAAGCTGATATCTGGAGTGCTGGAGTTATCTTGTATATACTTCTTAGTGGTGTCCCTCCTTTCTGGGGTGGTAAGTGCTGGCATCAATTTTATCTATTCATGAAGGATTTCATATTTTCTAAGATAATTTTTCCTGAGCTTATTTCATATGACCACTTGTAGTAAAATATGTTTCTGGTAACCATGCAGAGACTGAGAGAGGAATATTTGATGCTATCTTGCAAGGAGGCATTGACTTTGAAACTGAACCATGGCCATCTATATCAAACAGTGCTAAGGATTTGGTTAGGAAGATGCTGATCCAAGATCCAAAAAGACGAATTACTTCAGCTCAAGTTCTTGGTCCATTCTTTTGTCCATCTGCCTGTCATCTGTTTTCTTCTCAAGATTCTTTGGCCATGCATTGGTTAGCACTTATCATTTATTTTTAAAAAAAATCATGCAGAGCATCCATGGATTAGAGAAGGTGGAGAAGCATCAGACAAGCCGATAGATAGTGCTGTCCTTTCTAGAATGAAACAATTCAGAGCTATGAACAAACTCAAGAAGATGGCATTGAAGGTTGGTTGTTGAGAGTGCATTTTCTATTTTAGTCGTGATCTTGATGGATATATGAAATGCTTTTAGGTGATTGCTGAAAACCTTTCTGAAGAGGAAATCAAGGGCTTAAAACAAATGTTCACAAATATGGATACTGACAAGAGTGGGACTATCACTTATGAAGAACTAAAGACTGGATTGGCTCGGCTAGGATCAAAACTTTCAGAAGCTGAAGTCAAACAACTCATGGATGCTGTAAAATACTCCCCATGATTTCAAATTTTTCTCGTTTTCTTTGTGGTCATGGCCAATAAAGACTGACACATTAAAATGAATTCATAGGCCGATGTAGATGGCAATGGGACAATTGACTATATTGAATTCATCACTGCTACAATGCATAGACACAGACTAGAAAGAGAGGAGCATTTATACAAAGCGTTTCAATACTTCGACAAAGATAACAGTGGGTAAGTATGTTATTAACATGACTACAATGCTGCTTTCACTGTTTTCTTTTGGGCCTTTGGGATCAATTATTAGAGTTCCAGTCAATTTCTGCAAGTTAATCCATCTATCATGAATCTTAAGCTTATGTATCTTTGCACAGATTAACTCAATCTCTTGAAAATTTCTTTGTTAGGTTTATCACAAGGGATGAACTAGAAACAGCTATGAAGGAGCATGGTATGGGAGATGCTGCTAGTATTAAGGAAATAATATCTGAGGTGGATATAGATAATGTAAGTTATTTTCCTTGTTTGGAACCTCTGACCAGGACTGTATAATTGGTGATGAACATCAACGTGCATGTGAATTTCAGGATGGAAGGATCAATTATGAGGAGTTTTGTGCCATGATGCGAGGTGGAATGCAGCAACATGTCCCAGTCATGTAGATAACTGTTTTGAATCACAAGTGGAGCCACATGATTAAATCTTAATGCGGTAGCCATATTAATTACAACAGAGCACATGGATCGTACCAATGGAGGACATCCTTCCTGCTCTATGTTGCTTAACTCGTCGGCACTTCCCGTGATTTTGGCAGGATCATGTATATACTCTTGGTTTGATTTATTTGTCTGTAAGGTGCCTTGCTGGTGAGCTTGAATTAATGGAGGCCCTTGGAGCAGCCACCGAGTTGCTATGGCTTGGCTATTTATACCATTTTAATTTTGGAATTGTCCTCAGTTTAGGATTTTGTTCAAGTGATAATCTTAAAGTCACTTTAAATTTATAGTTAAATTTGCAGTATGTATATTCCTATCCCTACATCATTGCATAAGAATATGCTTTTGTAATTTTAAGGAAGTCTTTGTGACATTGTTACTGGGCTACTTACCTGTTCTGATTGTTCATGTGTAGTAACTCTTGGTGCTATATCAATCAAGGTCACTTGAGGAGTAGAATGGGTACTAAATTCAGGACAATCGCATGATCTGTCCATGTCCTAACATATGTGGTGACAGGTGAAATATGTAAGCATAAGTTATGGGAGAAGATTAGTAGATTAATTAATTATGATTATGGTGATAATGTATGACAGAGCAGTGGAAAAGAGGAGTAGAACGGCTATTAAATTCAGGACAACTACATAATCTGTCCATGTCGTAACACGTGGTGACATGTGAAATATGCAAAGCATAAATGAGGTGAGAAGATTAGGAAATTAATTAATTATGAGTATGGTGACAATGAATGACAGAGAAGTGGAAAATTCTCTAATAATATCTCAATGTAGTATGTGGACCGGTAAAGGGTAATCCAAATCTTGCTCAGCACCACTGACAGTGTGTTTGGCAAAATTTTAGTTAGAAGTTACTTTTTTTTACTTTAATTTTCAAAAAGAAGTATCGAGTCAAAGTAATTATAACTAATTTTAGGTAGTTACAAAAGTTAAACTTTTTCTAACGATTATTTTTTTCTCTAATTTAGAAAACTCAAATTTGTATCTTTTAGTTGGAAGCTAAAAAACAAATAAAACACTACATGGATATCTTTTAAGAGCTTTTTTTTTTTCTCAAAATAAGTGTGTAGAAAACCAAAGGTATTTCTACTTCAAAGGGAGCATTGCGGCAAGGCATCTATCTCCATTCTCCCCTCCTCTGTCCATCTCCTTCTCCAATTTCTGTTCTGCATGAGAGCTGCTAAAGACACCAGTTGCGAGGGAAACACAAAGTGCAACCCTGATCTGGCATCACCAGTTGCAAACACCAAAGCCTATTTATGCTTTGCTTAGATCGCTCTAGAACAATCTTCTGTTTTCCCTATTTATGCTCCGTTTAGATTGTCCGGTTTGTTCTTATTTTTCTTTTATTTCTTCATCACTTTCTCTTGCTGCTCACATCCATTTGCTTAAAAGAAATGTATTTCTGGTTATCTTTGTCCCTCGTTATCAAAGAAAACAATCTTTTTCTTCCGTATTTGGAGATTGATATACATGTTGGAGTAAATGTATAATCTATCCTTCAATCATTTAATAGAGCTTTACGTGAGGTTCGGAAGGACAATGCAGCCAACCTTGATCATTTAGTAATAGATATTATTGTAACTTTATATGGATTGTGTTTGTGATTTTAATCTGTCATGTCTTATGGTTTCAATTATGCAGTACATTGAAAACTTGAGCTTTTGGACGCCAAGGTGGATGTTTGGATAATTTTTGCTTTCCATCTTAATTTAATGTTTGCAATGGTAGCTTGTTTACTGATTACGAATGTTGTGATTATATTGATGAACGATTGTTTGTTTTCAAAGTAGGTCTCAAAATTTTAGTTAATAGATGTGAAATATGGAAAATAATAAATACATATATATATATATATATATATATATATATATATATATATCCATATTTTTCACTCCGTATTTTTAAAGACTATGTATAATACTTTGTACGTATTTCATTCCGTACTTTTAGAACATAAGTTTTTTTTGACCGAATTTTTTTGACCATCTTTTTCAAAATTTAAATCGGATTATATCCGAATGAATGTTTGCCGTATTATACTCGTCCCGTATTTAACTAACTATAGGTGGAGCAATACTTCAAGATCATAAAGTTGGAGGATGGGAATGTTCATTATTTTTCTCTCGAAGAAAGATATACTATAAATGACATATCTTATGTCAATGATTCTAAAGAGATATTAAATGAATGGAATTGGAATATACTATTTTATATATTGAAATTATAAATAAAATAATTTTATTATTGATAGGTCAAAATCTCGTCTACTACGATCAAGGTCTTCCGCCTATGATCGGAGGGTCGGAAATCGACTGTTCCTACAAAAGAGAATACCGTGAAGAGCTACCGGCGTAATCCAGGGGATCCCCTTCTGTAAATTAGAAAGCTAGAGTGCTAAAAGAAAGTAGGAGGAGCTTGGGCTAATGAAAGCGTACCTTGGCATGTAAGACTGGAGATCCTTATATAGTTGCGCAAAGTCTCGAGAGAAACAGATCACGTTCCAGAAAGTTGGGTTCGGGGAGCAGTCCCAAATCAAAAAGGACCGTCTTAGAAAGGCCAGATTTAGGATGCATTCCCAGATTAGTCTTGATCTGCCCCGAGTCGCGGTCGGACTGGGCTGAGGGGGGCCAAGTCTTCCAATTCGAGTTGATTTCCAAGTGAGGTAAGGTCTTTAATCTGATTGGGTCAGTCTAAGTGTTCTGTTAGGGAGCGGATCCGAGTCATGCTACCCCCTTTCTTGATGTTAAGGCTGTTAGCGTCCCGTTCTGGGGGCACTCTTAAATTGAGTGCGGGCTAGGGCCCAAACAGAAAGACGCTAACCTACCTTGGCGGGATGTAAGCCCCCTAAGAGATGTTAGTTTTAAGTGGCCTACAAGCCAATCTGACTATATAAATCTCATTCATTTATTAATTAAAATGGCATACTATTCATTATGTATAATTCGTATTATTATCATCTCATAATGAAGTCTATGAATATGTGCGATAGTGATCAGATTATGATGAGATCATACTAGTGAGACTTATCACTTAAACACACATATTCTCAATAGTTCATAGTCGGAGGATATCCGAGAAGGACATCGGATATCCGGTTATACTAGTACATATTTCTCTCGCTCATAAGATGAGGGTGACTAATCTCATAGTCACTTGTGTGCAGATACTAAGGTGAATCTGTAGGTGCTTATTAAAGAATGAGTTCACTGAACTGATCTGACTGAATCGTTAGATCGTATTGTACCTTACTGTCAACCAGCTTGATTCTATTGTCGCAGTTGCGTAGATGGTCCTAGGACTTGAGACACCAAGGACACCTTGTCGGTGGACTTCTATACTTTGACATTGGTTTATAAATTTCTAACTACGGGATTTTAAACAGCCAAGGATCGGGTACAGCGGAATACCGTCGAAGGGAATTGAGTGTCAATAAGGAATCATTCGCTCTCGGTACTTAAAGAGAGAATACTCTAGGAAGGATGCGCGGAAGTCCCTGGCCAAGACGGACGATAATATCGGGAAAAGAGTTTTCCGATATTATACGGCAGTATCCGATCCAAGTGAGTCGACCGGTTAGGGTTTGACAGTACATCATACCCTGAGTTGACTGGAGAGTATTGTACGAATGAAGGATTATATTCATGCGGTAACTGTCGGCAGAAAGATTCTAAGAGTAGGTTACTTAACCCTAATACCTTCCAGGTTCACGCAGTGTTGCTTGGCATCCAACGTGATCGGAGACCCGATCGAATTCGATGTGCGACATTAATTCTATTGATTAATTAATTAATTAATATGAGTTATTAATTGATTAATCAGGCCAGTGAGGAGTCACTGGACTTATTGGGCCATTAACCGAACTGGTTATTAGGCCTAGAGTGCCACACGCAAATGATTCTCAAGGCGATGGATAAATAAGTGGGTTTTATATAAACCGGGGATTTTTATGAAAAATCGTACAGTTAATATAAAATATAGCGAACGGGCTGAGCAGGCCAGGCTACTGCTCAACCCTAGCCGCCCCTTCCTTTCTTCCTTTCTCTCTCTGGTGCCACAAACGAGCCTAGATCTCCGGTTCTGCTCCGCCGCTTCTCCGACTCCCGTTCGATGGGAAATCGTCCACGCGTTGCGGCGATCGTTGCAGCGAACGGCACAGAGGCTTCGTGGGCTGCGGAGAACGAGGAACTGCGAGGATATCCACTGCGAGGAGGATCGCGTGGACTTCACTAGAGGTCAGGCGCTTACGCGGCTAGCGGTGTCACACCAACGGAACCAATCGGTCGCGGATTTGAATCCGCGCACGGTAAGAATCGATAATCTGATTATCGGTTTTGTATTTTCGAAACGGAAAACGAATCGCCGATTTAATTATTTAATTCCGCTACGTTTTGCGATCCGGAGAAACCCAAGAACCCAATAAGAGATGCATTTGATGATTTACGCATGAGGTTGTTGGGCCAGCCTATTAGCTGTTAGGGGTGGGCAAAGTTCTTTTCCTTCAATTATCATACACGCACCAGCACCATGTACGTAAGATCATAATGACACGACCATATAATGTTATTATCCTTCATTATAACAGGAGTAAACATATGTGGCACAAATAAACACGCGCCATACATAAACAAACATGCATGTGTAGAACAAACTCGTTCGACCTAGATATGTATACAGACACATAATACAAAACGTTTCAAGACCTACACGTGCACAGACAATGTTCTGCATCATTTTCGTAGACTATGGTATTAATGGTAAGAGTTATACTTGCTGCACCGTTTGCAATCAAGTAGATACCTATTCAATCTGCTAGATCGGATGGTTGCAATAGCAAATTTATTTATTTTTAATTTTTAATTTTTTTTTCAGTGGACCTTATCATATTCGACATGTCCGTAAAACCTAATCTCTGATAGGATGACCAAAAAAATTCTAAAAAAATCAAAAACTAAGTGCAACGAACAATAGAAATTGGGATAACCCAAAAACTTCTAAGAAATCAAAAATCAAGTGCAATGTTCATTGGGCTCAGTTTTTTATTTTTTAAATTTTTTTATATTGTCTCATTGGAGATCAAATTGTACAACATATCAAGTTATAAAAAATTAAAAAAATAAAAAAATTGACAACAACTTGATACACCGCATGTAGTGCAAGAAATATTACTCTAGCACTTAAGGCCCCATCGAAAGGCATGTTTAACACAACTTTTGGACACATTTTGGGCACCTTCTAATTGAAAACACTTTTAAATTTTTATCTAATAATTTTAAGAGAAAAAAAAAAAATCTTGTCACATCTCATGATACGGATTCATGAGTAAGGGTGTAGTGAGAAATAGGCAACGGTTGAGGGCGTTCCCCGCAAGCGACGCGCCACGTCCACGCCCGGATGTGGTGTTAAATGAGTAAGGGTTTCCATATTATGGACGGATGTGAGTAAAGAAGCTAGTCTATGGAACTGAATATAGAATAGGACACATGACAAACTTAGAGAATAATAAATGTTACTACATAAAGAATTCTAAGAAAGTGTAGGTTGAGAAGAAGTAGATTCTTAGAATATAGGGTCTCTTACAGGAAAGTTGATGGAACTTGTTGATACCATAGAGAGAAGAAAAGTCAATATTACTTGCATTCAAAAGACTAAATGGATAGGAGAGAAAAGTAAGAAAGTGAAAAATACAGGCTACAAATTATGGCGTACAGGAAATGATAGAAATAAGAATAGGGTAGGTATTATTGTTGATAAGACTTTGAAGGATGGAGTAGTAGCAGTGACGAGAGTAGGGGATATGATTATACTAATGCAATTAATTATAGAGAGAGATGTTATTTAATATAGTTAGTACCTATTCTCCAAAAGTTGGATTAGATAGTGAGAGTAAACGTAGGTTTTGGGAAAATATGGATGACCTTATGCAGAGCATATAAAATGAAAAGAATATATTTATTAGTAGGGACCTCAATGAGCATGTAGAAAGTGAACATCATGATTATGAGAAGATTCATAAGGGTTTTGGCTTTGGGACCAGAAATGAAGAGAGAAAAATGCATCCTCGATTTTGCTATGGCCTACGACCTTATACTAATAATTACCCACTTTATAAAAAGGGAATCTCATTTAGTGATTTTTAAAAGTAGACAAAATAGAAGTCAAATTGACTTTTTTTCTCACAAGGAAGATAAATCGCGCTTTATACAAGGACTGCAAGGTTATCTTCGGAGACGCCTTAACAAGTCAACATAGGTTAGTGGTCTTAAATATTAAGATCAAGAGGTGGTCAAGTGCGTTTAAAAGGAAGACTGTTGCTGGAACAAAGTGGTGTGAATTAAAAGGGATGAAGCAAGTGATGTTTAAGAATGAACTTCTTAATATGGGTGATTGGAAGTCAGATTTGGAGGTCAATACTATGTGGATAGATTTGCCTCAAAGATTAGAGAAGTAACTGAAAAAGTGCTTGCAGAGTCTTAAGGACATGGCCCACCTACAAAGGAGAAGTGGTGGTGGAATGAGTAAAAGAGAATGGTATAAAAAATTGTCAAAGTGTGATAATAATGAGACTTATGAACAATACAAGATAGCAAAAAAGGCCGTTAGTCGGGTAAGAGCTCAGGCCTTTAAAAAGATATGTGAGAAACTTAAAATTAAAAAAAGAAAAAAGGTGTCTATAGATTAGTAAGGATGAGAGAGAAAAGATGTCGAGATCTTAAGCAAGTTAAATGCATCAAGGATAGTGAAGGAAAAGTTTTGGTGAAAGATGAGGACATCAGAGAAACGTGGAGAAGTTACTTTGACAATATTTTTAATGATAATCATAGTGGGAACATAGTGGGCATAAAATGTACAACAAAGTGTAATGTGAACTATACTAGGAGGATTAGATTTTCAGAAGTCAAAGAAGCATTGAAGAGGATGAAAGTAGTAAAGCTTGTGGTCTTGATGGAATTTATATTGAAATGTGAAAATGTTTAGAAGATGTAAGAGTGGAATGGTTAACCTGACTGTTTAACAAGATCTTAGTCTCTAAGAAAATGTCAGATGAATAGAGAAAGAATACTCTTGTACTTTTTTTAAAAAACAAAGGAGACATCCGGAACTACTCAAACTATAGAGGAATTCAACTTATGAGTCATACTATAAAGATGTAGGAGAGAGTTGTGAAACATCATTTACGTTGTGACACAACTATCTCAGCCAACTAATTCGCCTTTATACCGAGTCGATCAACCATGGAAGCTATCTTTCTCATTAGGAGCTTGATGAAGAAATACAAAAATATGAAGAAAAATCTATATATGGTGTTTATCGATTTAGAGAAGGCATATGATAGAGTTCCAAGAGATGTCTTGTGGTGAGTGTTGAAACGCAAGAAGGTATCTACTAAGTACATATAAATATTAAAAGGCATGTATGAAAGAGCAACTACTAGTCTCTATACGGTTGGAGAGAAAACAAAAAAAATTTCTATTTCAGTTGAAGTGTATCAATGATCAACAGCAAGTCCTTATCTTTTGGCATTAATTATGGATGATTTAACAAAAGATATACAAAAGAACATTCTGTGGTGTATAATGTTTGCGGATGATATTATGTTGATAGATGAAACACAAGAGGGAGTTAATACAAAACTAGAGTTTAAGGATTTCAGGTTAAGTAGAACTAAGACATAATACATATATTGTAAGTTTAGTAAAAGTCAGATGGATAAAAAGGAAAGAATTAACTTGGATGAAATAACAATACCCCAAAACACCAATTTCAAATATCTTGGTTCGACCCTCTAAGAAGATAGAAGAATGCGAGGAGGATGTTAGCCATATGATTAAAACAAGATGGGTAAAGTGGAGACTTGCCACGGGAGTCATGTATGACCACAAGATTCCAACGAAGCTGAAAGAAAAATTTTACCGTACAATAATAAAACCTGCAATGTTGTATGGTAGTGAGTATTTGACGATGAATGGACATTATATCTCTAAGATGAGTGTTGCCGAGACGAAAATGTTAAGATAAATGTGCGAACATATTAGGCTAGATAAAATTCGTAATGGTACATTAGAAAAAAGGTGAGAGTGATCAATTAAAGACAAATTGAGAGAAGGAAGATTAAGATGGTTTGAACATATAGACCTAAAAAAACTCAAGTTAGAAAAGTGAAATATATTAAGATAGAAGAAGGGAAGAAAGAAACAAATAAAAATAAATTAACTTGAAAGAAGATAATACAATATGTTTTGAAAACTTTAAACCTTTAAAAAGAAGTAACTCAAAATCGTTTAAAGTGGACACAAGGAATCCTGACACTAATTAATTTGAGATTGAGACTTAATTAAGTTGAAATGCATTGAAAGTAAGTTTGAGAAAAAACTAGATGTTTAAAAATTACTTACATAATATTTAATTTAATTTTTGATTTCCAACTAACAATTCAAAATTGAAGAAAAAAATGAAATTATTAAGAGAAATTTGACTATAATAACAATCTGAAATTAATTATAACTAATTTCATCTATTAATTTTTATGTTATAAAAGGAACTCAAAAATAACTTCCAATTGAAGTTAGGCCAAGCACACACTTGATTGATAACATGCCAAGAGATTTATGATTCACATTATAAGGAAAGAACATTATTTCTAGAAAGTTATTATAGTCTATGGAATTAAAACTACAAATTTGAACTTACTAGACTAAGGAAAAAACATAGATTGTTAAAGAAAGATTGACTAACACAACCGCCTAAAATTAGACCCAAGTCCAAAAGGAACTTCCAATTAACAGTTGTCACCGACAACATAAATAAACACGTGTTTGACAAAACTACTACTTGAAAGTTGTTTTTGGCTCCCACTTCTTGCATAGGATGAGTTGAGAGAGCGGTTATAATTAATTTTAGTTTGTTACAAAAATCAACTCTTTCATAACAACCTTATTTTTTCACCAATCTTGAAAACTCCTCCTTTGTAACTTTTGGTTGAAAGTCAAAACACAAGTAAAATACCACATAAATGACTTCCAAGATTCAATAACTTCCATAAAAAATAACTAAATGAAAACACAATAGTACTTCCAAATGGAAAATGCGTCAAACATGGCCTAAGTTTCCTATATCACACCAAATACTCGGAACTTTTTGTATATCATCTTTTTGTAGAACAAGAAAAACAGGGAGGATGATAAAAATAATCGCATTTTCTATTGAGGGCAAAAGAAATCAAACAGCTCTAAAAAGGTAAAAAACACTCGTCGACTGTGCAACCGCCACGATATTGGGGGAGCAAATATATATTGGAATCTAAAAAAAAATAAATGGTACAAAAAAATTCAAACAATTCTAAGATAAAAATTCCTTTCTATCATTCTAATGGTACACAAGCTCTTCACATCCAGTCGCCGGACTAGCTTAACTCCTAAAATTCTGCATGTCCCCAGACCACGAGCTACCGATCACTTTGGAGCAATGGCATCCACTTGCCCTTCGCCAACCTGGTTAGAGTAGACAAACCCTGACTGAGAAATAAATAGACATTGGATCTAGGGAATTAAAGTGCTCTGGGACCCTGATCAACCTTTTAAACCAGCTCCATTCCAACTGCTTGTATTTCATGAAATCAGTTACAAGCCTTGTTATGGTACATGGACAGTAGTTTTAACAACAGGCCATCAAACCACACAAAACTCTCCCAGTACAGATAACCACAAGCCCAACAATGCACTGTTCCTAGTATGCTTATTCATCAAGTAAAAAATTAATTGCGCACTGTAACTTTGCAATGCGATCTCTCTGGTTGGATGAGAAGATTCTATGTACAACAGCCTGAAGAGAAATGAACAGAAATGGGACCCTTCCACAAAAACCGACTTCCCAACCAAGCTGCACATTTAATTCATGATGCACAAAAGATTGTGCACAGTAACAGAAGTAAATAACAGGGTGCATCTCATTACTACAACAGTCTCTATCTTCACCTTATGAAGAGGGTTGACAGCTGCCGAAATTAGTTGTCTTGATAGTCCCTACTGATGACGCGGAGTAAGCACTGTCATACCAGCAAAAGAGACTTGAGTCAGGCTGCTACTAATCACATGTACGTATCATCATATTATCATGTGGACAGACAAGTACTTGTTAGTGTAAGGCACATACTGTATACCACACACAGTAGAAGAAAAACAGATGATCAAGACAAGCAACGGTACGGTAAATCTAGTGAATCTTTTTTTTTAATGAGATAGTCAAAAGACTTTCACAGTTTAAACTGCATCTTGTGCTATAGTGTCTAATTCAGCACGGTCCTTGTGATGCAGATGCTTGACGTCCAGAAGTCCCTGGGAGAGGAAGGGGGACCATGGTTCATGTTTCAATTATAAAAATGGTCAATGCATTATAGATCATCCTATTGACAACAAGAGTGATCCTTTGATTGCCGCACCATGAATCGGTGTTGTACTTTGCCACACCATGAAACAAGTCACAACAGTGATGTACATGAGGAATCAATGTTCAATGCTATCCACATCAAGAACTCAATGAATTAGTTGAACACCCATTTGCAAGATGTGAACTCAGCTATGCCTCCACTAATACATGCACCACTGAGAACACTACTAATACCAGATGCAAAAGATATTTTAGGGAAAATTAATTAATCACCAGAGACAAAATTTGAATTATACACTTGCCCAACCAATTGCCTTTAGGCTGTCGGGGTTCCTTCGTTATTCGTACCCCACTGTTCGTCATCCTCATTTCCGTTAACAAGGATGGCACCGTCTGTAGAACCATCAGCATCAACTTCAACGGCTTCCTCCTCGATTTCTTCATTGTCCCCTACAGCCTGAAAAAGAGAGTCTCCCAAGTTAAATATTTTTTGAAGGACAGAATTTGCTAACTAAAAATTAACTGATAAACTGAAGAGTTATTAATCAGGAAGGGGGAATGCATGAAAGCCCTTGCATGTGTGTGTGTGTGTGCGCGCGCGCACGCATGAGAGAGACAGACGAGATTTTGCCCAGTAAACTAGATTTGCTAATGCAGAGAAATATAATTACATTTATTGATCAAGACATTGGAGTCCTATTCTTCAAAGTCCCCTCATATTGAACATAGTTTTCCTTTTCCTTTTTTTGTAAATTAACGATGACAAGGACAACTGGTTCTTGGTAAAGCCAACACCAATGAAAAAGAGAATTAAAATGCAAAACTACAAATGTCAAAGTAGATCACTAAAAATCAATGCTAGATCATTCACATATCTCAAGATACAAAAATATGATGGTAAAGAAAATGGCAAAGCTATTAATTGCTAAACCCATTGCGAGGATAACATCTCATAAAAGGGATTGTAATCTGGCTTTCTAGGATAAGAAGCAATGTGGACCATGCTACATACAACTTTTTGGAAATCTGTGAAAAACAAACTAAAATTTGGAAAACATTGTGAACAGACATCAACACCATTAGTAAGTACATTTACAAACCTCATGGCCAGAATCTCCATTTTCAAGAGGTACTTCCTCATCTTCACCAATTTGCATGTTTTTGAAGGCTTCAACAAGATTAGTGTTGGATTTTCCAGCATAATTGATGTACTGATCAGCAGGAGGATAGCTGCCCCTGTTTCCAAAAATGAATTTTATGAAAAATCAAGCAACACACATTAACATTGCTTCATAAAATAGAATTCTTAAAAGTAAAACCTTCTTTAAGAAACAAACAACTATCCGAACCCAAGCAGTGGCTGTTGTAGTGTTGGTATAAGCAAACCATGTTTGAATTGAAAGTTTTGCAATCAGGTGAAGGTCAGCAAACAGACCTGTCCCAATACATTTTAATTCAAGGCGGGGGTCAATGACTCCCTGATCCTTAAAGCTGAGAGCTTGGATTGAATTTGGATCAAGCGTTCCTTCATTATACTCCACAGGGACCTGACGCACCTCCAACCCCACATATCCATTCCCACTTCGAAGTTCTAAATAGCATCCGATTTCATGGTGACGAAGACAGTATGCGGTACCAAAGATTAATTCTCTCATCCTACCTAAAATTTCTGACAAGTCAGAGGACTTTCAAAGACAAAGCAAACAGGAATTTCTCAGGATCTGCATTACATCATGGCTCATTCAGAGATTTGGATAGTGGCTAGAATATTCATAGACCCTAAGATACTTCTGGGTAATTTTGGAAAGAGTTGTCTATCTTAGAGATTAAATGAACAAAGTTCATGGACTGTTAGCCCTTTATCTTGTGAACCAGACATTAAGATATTGACAATGCTCACAGTAGACTACTATAGCCCAAGGTTTGCCGTATCATACTGGATCGGGCCGACTCGTACGAGTCAACTCGTATCTGGACAATCCCGAATCGCTGGCAAGGGTGGATCGTGCGAGTCGGGCTGGGACGCTTCCAGATCGAGCCGTCTCGCATAGTATCAGACTGACTCGTGCCAAATTGCACGATACGAACATGAGTCGTTGCGATCCGGTGCGAGCCAATCACAGTTTGGCTCGAGTCGGTGCGATCCAACTCAATAAAGTGTGATCCACTCTCTTTAGTCTAGGTGTACTACTTTGTTTTATTAATTGAGATTTGACGTTTCTAACTTTCCATGAGATGTGGTATACCACTTTCTTTTGCAAATTGAGATCCCTAAACTAAATTCCTCTCAATTAGTATCTTAGACTAATTTTTTTACAAATTTAAATCCATTAAATTAGAGTACTTTTCTTAAATGTGACTTATAGTCATTCACAGTAACGATGGACGTAAAGTATGATGTTTATAATTAGGTAAGTATTAAAAAAAAAAAATGACCTAGTTGTCAAAAAAAACTAGCCTGCATTGGCTTGAATCAGTCCAACTCGTGCAAGTCGGCCCATGTCAGTCTGAGTCGGATCGGATCCGACTCGTATCTGGCCAAATCCAACTCATATTTGGCCAAACTCGATCCGATCCGGATCCACGAGTCAGCGAACCTTGCCATAGCCACATTTTGATACTTCAAGATTCAAAATGGGCTTTTATTCATTAATTTATTCTTATGCAAATTAAATATTGAAACCTATGTTATCAAAGGGATTGCCTCGCTCGCCTAGGCGATAAGGTTGAGGCGAGCCAAAATGCCTTGCCTCCCCTTATGTTAGCCTCACTCACCTAGGCACTTGCCTAAAATGTCTATGTCAAATGCTTGTTTCTTTTTTTATTATGTGATTTTATTTTTTCTTATTCTGAATTATTCTAAAGTGGCTAATGCTTATTTTAGCAATGTCCAATACCCTTTTTTCTTTACATGCTGTCATATTTTTTTCTTATTTGATGAATTATAAGACTATCCACTACTTATATGAGTAGTAGATGGGCTTAGGACATTACATGTTGGACTTGATCAGTGCTTCTCAAAGTCTTACATATAAATTATCTTGGATGTTTTCGTTATTTCCCTTATATTGCCATTTTCTTCATTCATGGTGATTTATGAGAGAACACATCACCTCATATGCCTAGGCATTTGAGGCTGAGGTGAACCCCTGGTCACTTTGCTCACCTCTTGCCTCTGACTACATAGATTGAAACAAAAGACAAAATACTTGAATCACAGTTGTTACATGTAGTTGCTTCTAAACTTCAACAACCTCATCTCCAGGTACAATGCCTCCTAGGTAAACAAACATTATGGAATAATGGTCAACATCATGGTCATAGAAATAAGCATCTTTTGCATCACTGTCCAATGACAGCAAACATTATGCCCATCATCAGGCTTGTTCTTCTACCTGTCACGTGTCAGGCTTAACTCATGGGTCCCTGCACAGTTGTAGGATAATAAATATAAGAGTTCAATTTAGAACAAGCAAAAAGCACTAGCTCATAGTCGACAAAGAACTTGATTTTACAATACACGTGTGAGAAGACGAGCTAAGTCTGTGGCTTCCTTGTCTTCTTACTTCCCTGAAACATTATCCAATCACCAACTTCTATGGAAGATAACAGTGTCTCCAGAGCCTCACCTCATTGTGGACACTGGGCCTAAGATGTAGTTCATGTCATTGGAGCATGAGCTGGGACCTGCTGGTTTGCAACAGGCAGGGTTCATACTCGGGCCCATAAGGATGAAGTCACAATGGTAAAATTACGGGTCTTCAGATTATTGATGTCAATGATCCTGGCTTCATTCCTAGAGTTGTATTCTTTTGGAGGAAACAATGCTTAGATTGTGGCCCACATATCAAGATCCTTCAAACTGGCATGCACAGGTAGAACCCTGCTTCACAAAATTAGTTTAGTTGCCCCTGATAATCCATCAGCTGAGCATTATTTACGTGCCTAAATGTGATTATTGACCCAAGAGAACTCATTGCAACACGGAAGCTTTCCAATGGTTTCCTTTTAACTCTTCACCCTTTTAGTGAGAGTCTCAAGATGCAGCAGACATTAAAAGAGCTACTTGTCAACCCTGTTCTGGTCCCTGTCCCATTTTCCTACTAGGATGGAATGTTCTGATGACCTAGACAATTCCGGTGTCCCATCGCAGAATTTTTACCATACATATTCCAACAAATAATATCAAAATAAAACATATCACATGGAAATAACAAAAAAAAAATAGTGCAATAAAAGCATTGAGGATAGGTTTATGGGTTTATCGAGGAGTACAGGACTGGCGAAGATAGACTGGGATGGGCCGGGACACTTACTGGGACAGACAAGAAAGTGTCCTGTCTATGGTGGAAACTAGTTTGAAGAGGCATGAGTGCATGTGCGCATGGCCAGTTGCGGCAGCAGAAATTTTCCTTTGGGTGGGGGTTGGGCCAGGCCATACAAATTCCTGTTAAAAGTGGCTTTCTTTAAAACACTAAAGGGGCATCCCACCCTCACCCCTGCTACCCCCAAAAAGCCCAAACAAGCACATACAGGTTAACAGCTCCGGATAAGGACAAACTGGAGTATTGGAAACTTTAAGTTGATTGTGAATCTGATCAATGTTTTCCTTCTGTCATCATCATAAAGCAATAGAGCCTCATCCAATTTATTGGGATTCTACATGAATCATGTCCTACCATTTTAATCTATGCAATGCCAAATTTGTGGTTGAACCTAGGAGCATCAAATCCTTTCTCCTTTTAGGCTTTCCCTGAGTTCTTCTACCCTCCTCCACTCCAATTTGATCATATCTCCCAACTGGCGCTGAACATCAATGTTTTGTTTTCTTTAATTTATCTTAATCAGGTGGACTAAGAAAAAAAAAATTCTAGTAGGACCAACGGCTAGTATTAATGTTAGACAGAGCCCTTTCCTGTAGTCCAGCAGAGTGATGCATGACTTACGAGTGGTATTTCTCATGGGACCCTAATCCAGGAGGTCAGATGCAATGCAAGGCGGTTAGGAGAGGGGAAGAAGATAAGCTCTCTCATGACACTGCCCTTCTTTGGCAGGGTCAGATTGCAGGAATTAACTCGCAGTTTCCTGGTCTGGTATGTGTTGATCACATGTTGGCAAAAGTTAAATACTTTCACATAATACATGTGTGCTATCCTACAATGGCCATGGCAATGCAAATCGAGTGTGAAAATTAAGAATATGGGTATGACAATGGGAGAGAAGCACAAATAATGCCTAATAAATAAAAAAGAATTGAATTATATTATAGTTTGAACAGAATCCTCCAAAGCTTTAAAATGTAAGAAGGGTATCTGAGAAACAAACTACCTGTCATTACTATACATAAACTACTTACATTTCATCCTTTTTTCCAGGTTCCCACACTTTACATTCATTTCTAGACCAACTACTTAGATTTCATCCAGGTTTCCACTACTTATATTCATTCATTTCTAGACCAATGCTAATCCAATCCAAGACCAGTTTTGGCATCTCCCATCCAAAACAAGCAACAGAATCAGGTCAGTGTCACCTAATCCCAAATCCAAATCAATCACTCCTTCAAAACGTAGTTGTTCAGCATAGTTGACAAGGCTTACACCTAGGCAATGCCTAGGCAACAAGGCTTTTTTACAAGGCCTAGGCAGTCAAACACCTTATTGGGGCTTGAAGAAAGTGTGCTAAGGCATTGCTTAGGCACGCTTAGGAGTGCCTCGCAAGCCCAGCCTAGGTGATGGGACAATCAAATTGGGTCTGCGACAATCTTAATATAAAAAGGGTTCTGTAGATGATTAGGCCTCGGTTTTTTATACCTTTTCATCTTGTCTTCCTCATTATTTCATCTTCCTCGACATCTTTGACATCATCCCTCCTCGGCCAACAAATCTTGGCATCAACAATGAAGCATTGGTATAGGTTCTCCTCTCACTAGAATGACCACAATGAGGCAATGAGCCCCCCTTGCCCATGTCCAGAAACTCGTTACCTCTCATGGCCAATAGCCTCCTCTCACCTTTGTCAACTATTTTGTATGCCCATCCTTTCTTCTCCCTTCTCTTCAAGTGTTTATCTCTCCGTCTCTGAGTAGCTCTCCCTCCATCCCTTCCCCCACCATTTGATTGCAAAGGTGCCACCCAGGCACTGCTTAAGCAAGGCGCCTAAGTGCTTAGGTGCTCAAGGACCCCAAGTACACCTTGGGTCGCCTTACTGCTTTAACTATGTTATTCAGGTAAAATAGCAGCAATTGTATACTCTCATAAACATTGTGGGTGCATAAAAGGAAACATATTTAAAAGGAAAAACAAGAAATTATGTTCTTATCAACAGGAAAATAAAAGACTGAATGCTTTTCAACTAACCCATCAGCGTTACTTATCCCATTTATTTGGAGTCAGCTGCGAGAACCATGTCTGCCACATGTTTGTAGTTAAACCTAGTAAAATCACATCTCTTCCTACTATTCAAACCATCTTATTTTGTCTGCCACATTAGGCCTTCTCCAAGTCTTTTTGTCATCCTCCACGTGAATGTAATCGCACCTTCAACTAGTGCAGAACTTGGACAGCAGTGCACATATCCAAACCTTCTAAGCCAATTTTCCCAAGCTTAATGACAATTGAAACTTAGGTTTGGGGGTTGGGTTTTTCTGTTTGGGTGGTTTGCCTTTTGACTTTGGTCATCATTGTAATTTCTGTTCTCTTCTATTTAATGAATTGTGACCTTTGGTCACCTTCCAAAGAAATAACAATTGGAACTAACCTAAGTCTCCATGCATACATTTAGTCTTAATCTTATCCTTTCCAGTCTTCCCATGAACCTATCTCAACATCCTCATCTTTACCCAACACCCAAACCCACACAACATAGCAGGTATCTCAACACCCTGATCTATCTCAACATCCTCATCTTTACCCAGCACACATTTTCTGCAAGTGTTCTTTTCTGACCACCCAACACTCAAACCCACACAACATAGCAGGCGTCACAGCAGTTATATAAAACCCACTGTTTTTCCTACCCAGCTGAACGGGTGTTTAAGATTTTTTTTATGTATAACCCTCTACATGAACATGTCTTATTTTATATCCAACTCTCAAATATTATTACAAATATCTTTAACATCTTTGAAAGGCAGGGTTTTATCTTTTCTTCAAAATATTGTGAACTCTTGAGATCCTATTTAATACACAAATTACTTGCTCGGGCATAAGCACTTCAGGATTATTTATATCGGAACAAAATATGTTTTCATTTGATTGGAAGATTATTATTTCATTTAGAATAAAAATAAAATAGATAATATAGATTACTTCTTATTTAATTGCTTATTCAAATTTGTACAGGAATAAGTTATTCTCACTAGATATATAATCCATGCAGGCCTAATCCAAGTGAATACACTCAAATAAGTTGGATAGTTCATCCAATTCAAGTTTCATCCCACTTTCAAGCAGGCCTAATCCAATATGTATGCATGTATGTATCAGAATCTTTTTAGCATATTTTGTTGAAGTACACGACATTTTGACTAAATGGGTTACCTAGAACCTTTCCAAAGGTGTCAGAAGTATTTATGACAATATATTAGTTCATGAGAATGTGTAAAAAAATCTTTATGTTCTAAAAATTCATTGTTCTGATTTTAATATTTAGTACATATACTTATTGCATGTAAAATCTAAATTCGTATAAAATAGATATTCATGCAAATATCTTATCTCTTTTTAACCGTTTAAGAAGGTTGGTGATGACTGATGAGTGAAGCATCTTTTTATTGCAATATTTTTAAAAGAAAAATGTTAAAAGAATATATCTTTCATGAAAATAAATACATATCATGATACCTACTATCCTAAGAAATATTTATATCAAATATATTTGTCAAAGATGTTAACACTACATAAAATTTATTTCCAAGAAATATAGGCACAAAGTGCATGCCTGTTAATTGTTAACTAGTCTTAATGAGGATGATGCAAAAGAACCTCATCCAATTCAGTGGTTTTGAATGGGTAACAGAAGACAGAAGGTCCAAAACATGTGAAGGAAGAATATTTCACACAGACGTGTATAATAGAATAATAGGAAGATGAACTTTCAGTGAAAACCCAGATGATAACAGAAAAGATAAAGGCTAAGACAGGGAGATGCGACTATAGAGCAGGCACCTTTTTGTTGAAACATTAGATTCAACTTCAAGAGAAAGATGCCAGTCCTCAAATAAATTAGGGTACTCTTCAGGATCTGCCAAAGACTCTGCAGCTTTTGGGTTAACCTTTACAAACCAGAAAAAAAGGCATTAGAGAGGACCGATGTTTTTCACTCTTCAGATCATAGAAACAAACAAACAAATCCAAAGATAATGAGGCCTTATACATGAACAGAACACACTGAAAAGAAAAATCAAAATTTTCCAAACACTATAATTCAGAAAGGCAAGAAGGAACCTTGTTGAGATCATTCCGCCAAATTCCTACAATCTTTGAAACTTCACTGGGAAGATAGGATCGCGCCATTAGTGCAGCTTCTGGTATGCGATTGCTGTGAATCAAGTAAACCGAGTGAAAATGGTCCCCATAAGTATATTATCAAAAACACTAGGTATGACATACATCAGGCAAAAAAGAAACGTGAGTACCTCTCCACCAAAAGTTGAAGGCAATCCTCCAATTTGCCTAACATGAAGAGACAGAGGAAGGCAACATTATTCTTCCCTTGATCTTTAGCAAGAGATGCAAGTTTTGTCAATCCTTCTGCATCTCCGAGGGAAGAGTAAAGAAGTAACAAGCCACTCAAATCCATGGCATGTGATAAACATTCCTCGGCCATTTCTAGCTGCATCCAGAAAATATATAACAAGATAAATCCATAAATAACCAAGACCAAGTGGCAATATGAAGCTTTATGTTTAGAAAATAGAAATAAGTGGGAAAAGGAAAGCAGGTCCACAGCGAAGACCTTATGACTATAAATGAAAAAAAAGAATGGTGTATAAAGCCACACAAAGTAAAAGCCACATTATTTTTAGCCAAAGCTCAGACATTTCGCAGACAATATTGTCACAAAAGAAATTTTACTGGCTAACAATTGCCAATGAGATAAGTCTTCAGTTTGTAGTTTGTTTCATGACTTTCAATATGTGTGCAATGTAAAGTTTATCACCATAAAATATGATGCAATCAATTATGTAAGAAAAGGAGCAACTAAAGTTTATTTATCTTATATACAATTTTTTAGCTATCCTTGTATAAAATATAAATGCCTGTCCCTCCCTTTCTGCAAATAAGAGAATACCTTTCCAGATGACAAGGCCAATTCTCCTAGCTGCTTCCATTTTGATTCACTTTGTACTTCAATAGCAATTGCCTGAAAAAAATTAAGTCAAATTTTAGGAACCCCAGAATCAGAATAATAGAGTGATTGAATTTGAAATACATCCGGACTACGGACAAATTAATCATAGAAGTATACCTTCGCAACTTCTAATCTTTCCAGCTGTAAAGCTAAATCAAATCTGTAATTTGGATCTGTAGCTACTCCCAGTGCATCCTCCAGCATGCCTCGTGACTCCAAGAAGTGTGCCACACTGACAAGTAGAGCACATTTTCCCCAAGTGAGTCAGAATTTGCGGTCAAACTAAACTAATTAAAAGATTATAAAATAGAAAAATAGCATACAATTTTGAAAGCAGATCCTTGCCAGACCCATGGCAGGGACACTAACCTTGGATGAACACCTCAAGTAAGAAGTAATATAAGTGAACAAAGACATGCATCCATTTGTTACAAGAAAAAGGTGTATAGAATTTGAATGGCATCTTTGCATACACCACTAAAAGATTATGTATTTGTGAAAAAGAAAACACCTGTACTGTGAGGATATATAGATAAATGCATGTGTTTACTGTACGCACATATAAACCCATTACTTGGCAAACCGGTGGGTGGATCATATGGGTGTACAATAATCATATGGGGAATATTTACATGGACTCAATATACAGGGGTTTTAAAAAATACACCACATTCTAGGGGGTAATTTGCAAAAAAAACCTGAACTTGATTTAGATATTCTAGATTACTTCCAATTTTTGAGATGGACCAGGAAGAGGTGCCAGTAATACCAGCACATGATGTCATGCCACAGAACTAGTGACATTAGCAATCAGGGTATATCAATTTGTTGTAATCCTTAACTATGTTTTTACAACAACTAGAACTATCAAATGCAACTCTGTACAGGTCTTACACATTAAAATTGTTACATGTTTCCATGCGTGTCGTTAAATTTTCTTCAACAAATGTGAAAGCTTCAATTTTGTTATATCAAGACTTAAGCTGGTGTCATGTTAAAAGGATATCTTAACCAAAAAAAACTTTGTTGTGGAGAACCAAACGGTAAATGTCAAGGACCCGCATGTCTAATGTCAACATGTGTGGAAACATGATTCATCTCCAAGAGCAAATCGTGCCACATGGTATGTTACATTTGTCTAGATTTATAAACCCACAACAAATAAAAAGGTAACAAGATCAATTTGGTCGCAGAGTATTCTCATTCCCAGCATTCAAATCCCATCCAATATTGAGCTAACCAATATAATGAAAAAGAGAGCAAAATGCACAGAAATGTGAGAATTTGATGTAGAGCAACAGCCATAGATGTAATTCAGATTTCCCTGTTTTATCCTTTCAATTTTTAGTTTCCACAGATTGCATTTTTGGCATGGTGAACTTCCAAAAAATATCAAACACATAAATCATGGTAATACCTATTATGGTGTTCCTTGGGTATTGAGGGTAAAATTTCATTTGCACGTTCCAAGTCTCCTCGCATCACCAGAGTTTTATACTCAATCAAACTCAGAAGTAATGTGTATCCCACCACACTGCATTGAAGGGAACAAAGCAACCAAAATATAAGCAATGTACAATGGTGCTAGAAATGACAGTAGAAAACAAATGACACCTAAATATCACTTACTTAAATTCTTTATCAATAAGATATACACGACTTTGACTAGCAAGATAGCCCAACAGGTACATTGGTTTGTCCAGGTGAAACATTGTGGTCACCTATAACAATAAAGCAAGTATTTGCACTTTTCAAGGCATCAAACAAACGCTTATCACAAACTGGATAAAACAATAGTGTAGAGAGTTATCGGAACAAACCTCTCCACCAACACAATAATTTAGCCGTGAAGAAGAGTTATTGTAAATGAAACAGTCTCCAACCCATATCCCTGTCCGGACTCTCTCATTCGTTTCATGAAGAAGCTCAAATGCCTCTTCAACACCTTGATCGTCTGCAGCCCTACCACTATCCAAGTAAGAAGCAACAATGTCTCTCTGCCAAATAAAGGAGTCCAGGTTACACGAAAGAAAGCCATTTCTTGACAAAAAAGGGTGGAATAACCACTCACTGAAAAAGCCACTTGAAGAGGGGAAAATGGAAAAAACACAGTAAAATAATCAAAAGAGTATATAATTGTATCTATCCTCTGACGCGGGGGGGGGGGGAGGATAAAAGCATACATTGTACTTCAGAATGTAAAACGATGTATCACTAGCAATAGCCACCAGGTCGCCGCTATCAGCCCAATAGAGATTCTGAAACAGCACCACCACCATTTTATAAAGACAAACAGATAATCAGAACAATCCAAATAAGGTCTCTATACAAAAAGGCTGCCTCACCTTGACATTTACATCTATCCGACGTATTAACCTACATTCAGCCCAGTCGTAGAAGCAAATAAAGTCATTCGAGCACATTGCCAGCAAGGTTCCGCCAAAAATACGCTCAGCAGAGAATGTTGGCCGTATGCTCTTCTTCTCCTGGAAAAGGTGCAACATTCAAGTCCACTTTAATTCTCTCATGAGTTATGAGTCTTATGACAAGCACTTATTTGTCTTTGTTTGAATCCAAAACTGCAGGAAACGAGCAATGACAGAGTGCTCTAGTGTGGCTGAATGTGGTGCTAGTTTTTTCATTTCTTCTATTATCAAACGCAATTTTCATGACCATATCACCAAATTGGGAAACAAAGCCAGAATTGAAAATGAGAAACAAGGCTCAAAAAATGTGAGAAATAGGAAATGATTTTAGTATTGTAACTTAAATGCATGTTTCACAGTCTAAGGTTTTCTTAGATAAGTGCTACTTTTGAGGTTATAGGGGACATAAAAATAAATGTTTATTACTTGTACATTATATACTTATGGGTTTTCTTTTATAATAGTTTATTCATCAAGGATTTTAGATAACATTCACAACTTACTCAGTTATTTGAAGACTACTAAAAAACAATAAGGCTCAAAAAATAAATGTTTAACAAAAAGGGACTTGAACAAAAATAACCAAAAGTCTTTTCTAAACCAATATGTATAGCCAATAACGCAATTGATACATATATCTTTTCTAAAGCAAATGCATATGGTACTTTTTTTTTTAAGAGAAATCCATATGGTACAGTATTCAATAATTAGTTTATTTAACGGGCAGTCTTTCCAAACAGACAGCATAGCAGATGCGGTCACAGATCAACACCGAATCCGACCTGTTTGCATCCCTATCTCTCCCCACCCACCACCCAAAAAAAAAAAAACTGCACAAAAAAACTCGGCAGCATGCCAGTGTTGATGAGCCCCCTTTCCCTCTCAGGTTGTTGTGGATAAACCGGTGTTTTCCCATGCATTTCCAAAATGCATCACTTTTGTTTTGCGAAGGTGTTTCACACACACCTTCAGTCCTTCACGCCTTTTCCCTTGCAACTATCTCATGACAGACTAAACAAGGAAAGAACATTTTTTTAAAAGTACACAGGAAAGTGAACTATATTGAATCAAATCTGGATTCTTATGAAAATACTGTACTCAAAGTCAAGAGGCACTCCACACCTCCACACATGTCCCCTTGTCATGACAGATTAAACAAAGAAAGTAAACATTTTTCCAAAAAGAAAGTGAACTATATCAAATTGAACCTGGATTCTAATGAAATTACTGAATTCAAAGTCATCAAGATAATTATTTGTGCACACAAAAAGGAAACTGTCATTGACAGATGTACATAGATTATAGGTCCCACAAGAACTTCAACAAGATACAAAACCATCATAAACTAAAAATGGAATATGATTTACACCTGCTCTGATCACATAATGAAAGCCATTATGATGAAATCATGGAATGCACTCTTACAATAACTTTACAATCATCATCATTTTTTATTGACACCAATCTTTTAATTCAGGGGTAGTCCCTCGTAGGAACCTTCACAGACACCAGATTCAAGCAATATCCTTGCCCTCCGATTTCTGAATTTCAAATATTCAAGTTTTCATGGGAGCATTCTGTCCTTCAGGGACAGTTTTGAGGACAATAGAAAGACCTCCAATCAGGTATTAATTGCCGCCCAAAGGGCATGTGCATTTGGTGGGATTTAGATCTTAGGGATTGTGAATGCCATCTGAACTTCAAGGTCAGGTTATGTGAGTACCATGCCCTTGACCTTTACCTATCCTGCCCCTCATAGAGTGATGTTAATGCCATCCTCCAAAAGGAGGAATAGACTTTCTTGGAAAGTGGATGGTACACAAATTGTTAAGTAACAGAAGATTTACAAATGTAAGAGGAAAAGCATCCCCGATGCCCAAAAGTGAGGAATAGATTTGATAGTGGGATCCTTTGGTCTGAACATAGAAATCTCTCCTATCTTTCACTCTACCTCTCTTTATTCTAGTAAAATTGGTGGTGCAATCCACTCTTCATTCGAAAAGGAAGATTTGACAGTTGGAACAAAATGCTTTGACCACAAAAGTAAATGATTACTATTGTGTGGTCTTGGGGAGCGATACATGCATTGTACGCTCCGTTGCTCAATATATTTAATTGTTTGCATCCTTCAAGGTTGTTTCATGCTGTTTACTTTCAGGTTGTAGGGTCATATGGATCCGGGGCTTGTAAGAACATCCAAGGCATTTCAAGCGTAGATGCATCATGATTTCAAAGTGCACTGGGATGGACATCAAAAAAAGCAGGATGGTAGTATCAGTACCGGTGGGTACCAATACCGATACATGGTATCAGGCATACTGGTCCGGTACCTGCCCATTTCAACCCAGTACCAGCTGATATAATTTATTATTGTTTTCAAACTTAAATGACTGGTATCAGGGTACCCCTCCCCCCAATTATCGGCATCGATACCCACCGATACCGATACATATCGGCGGATATATATCTGTATCGGCTGATACTGCCAACCACGGAAGAAACAGCACGACACCACAGTTACATGTTCAAGAATTTCTTCTAGATGCATGTATATTCTTTGGCATAGAAGTCTGTGTGGGAGCATGATTGTAAATTGACTGAGATAGGGCCCCGATATTTTTGCTGTACCCTTCCATTCTTTTGTAAGAAATACATAACCCCTTGGCTGCTAAAATGCCCACAACATGGTGCACACCAAATGAAATAAGGGCACTGCCATCACCACTAAGCAATACCTAGAGATACAATTTTATAAGAAGATGCATCCAAAGTTCCACTTGAATAATACAGAATAACGTAGCCGCTAACAAAAACAATAACTGGAAAAAATATAAGTAACTTAAACTATCACCCTTCACCACATACTAGTAAAGATTTTAATAACCACTGTGTCTAATTTCTCTAAGATTTTGCACCGTGGGCAACTCTCTTTTAATGTTCTATTGTTTTTTGGAAGGCATTTTTAAAAAAATTTGGAAGGCATGTTCTATTGTTATTCAATACAAAAGAATGGCATGAACTACAAAGCCATTTACCAAGGTTCATGAACTTCCAACAAGCAACATCAAACAATGAACCTCCAAGGAGAATGAAAATGACCAACCTTCGAAAAAACAGGAGATTAATTACAGTTAAGCAAAGAAGAGAGCAGACCTGGAAACTTTTACTGAAGATCTTTACTCTTGATGTACTCTCCCGAACTGCATATTCTCCATCCGATGACCAAACAAATTCCAAAGCAGAACCAAATGATCTATTTCTCCATGCCAAGGCAGTGTATATGATGTATTCTCCATCTCCACAAACAACAACAAACCTTCCATTTGGATTGTGCTTTAAGCTCTGAAAAACAAAACAGCATTGTTAAATTCAGAAATATGCATTATAAACAAAAAGATCAAATAATTTAATATGCTATGATACAAAAATCAATGTAGGTGTCCTACTAGACACTTACAATTTAGATTTTGAGCTTCCAAACTATAAGACTATGACAATTACCAGTAGCAAAGGTCATAAAACCACATTAACATTTAGCACTTTTACTTCAGAAATAAACATCACTAAAATCAACTCCCTGGGTAAAGGCCACTATTGTTTTCTTTCTTGTTAAAACATTAAAACCTTTCCCAGAATGGTTGGCATTTCCTACAGTTCTAACATAAATTTGCGATTTTTGCCAACACTTTTTCATCTTCAACATATTTTTTCAAAAATAAATCACAGTTTTATTGTAAGAATTAACATCTTCGTAAATTCAAAAGGTCATGAGTTAGTCATATATTTTTCAAAGAAATCATACTTGTAAAAGGAACTAACTCATTTTTATAGCAAATATTTTTAGAATGTATATTATGTCACAAACCTAATTATTATTAGGGATGTCAACATGCCGGGCCTACCCGGCATGTTTCTAGGCAGGCCCAGGCCCAGCCCAGGCCCAGCCCAAGCCTCAGTTAACTAACAATTAAGAAGGCACAGGCCTGGCCCGGCATGGGGAAGGGAGGGGAGGGAGGCAAAGGTAGCGAGGATGGGTGCAGAGGGGGCCACCGCTGCCGTTTGTGAGGGGGCAATTGCCACTGCTTCTACACCACCACCTGTGCTGCTGCATGCAGTGGCAAGCAACCAGAGCCAGAGAGAGAGAGAGAGAGAGAGAGAGAGAGAGAGAGAGAGAGAGAGAGGGAGAGTACAGGTGCAAGCAAACTGATATGCTCGACGAGTAGCTTGGTTCCTACTCGAACTCAACTCATTTATTAAGTAAACAAGCTGAGCTTGAGAGAGAGAGAGAGAGAGAGAGAGAGAGAAATACATGTGGGAGGAAGGTGGTGGTGGGAGAAGTAGGGTCAGATGTAGATGGGAGGGATTTTTAGGTTCTTAGGGGTGATCCTGAGCTAGGCCTAGCAAAGCTTGGGCGTGGCCCATGAGGTTACCGAGCCAGGCCAAGCCGAGCCAACGTTTTAAAACCTTTTTTTCTATTGCTCACTATAGTCAGGCAAAAGGTGAGTGAGGTGACTAAAAAAAGTAGTAGATCGTCTTAGGAATCAACGAAAATTAGAAAAATGAGATATACCAAGAGAGCGAAAAAGGGCAACCATACTGATGGGGACACCAGAGCCCAATTCAGATTTGATCCAGACCACGTGTACTGCAGGTGGATCCAAGCCAAGCCAATCCCAACGGCAACCTCTTGTGACTCAAAGACGATCTTCATGCTTAGTGTTTTATTTTGTTATGTATTTTATTTTATTTTATTTTATTTTAGAACATGGCAGTAAGTTTAGAGGGGGAGATTGTCTTTTTTTTTATTTGATGTATTTTTATTTCTTCTAGATAGGATATTTTGTTCTTATTTATTAGAGTTGTCACATGGGATCAAAAGTGTCATTTTGTTTTATTCTGTCTCCCTACAAGAAGGGAACCTCATGTAAATTTTGGCTAATTAAATGAAATTAGAGGAAAAAAACTGAACCTAATGTGCCTCAAGAGGATAGCCCAAAGGGAGGCAAGAGGCCTTCCCGCTGCCAGCCCACCTCCTGCTTCCCCATCCGTCAACTATCTTCTATCTTCTTCTCCATCCATTTGCACATGCAACCCCTCAAGCTTTAGCCTTCTCCTCTCACCCTTTCTTCTCCACCTTTGTCCTTTGTTTCTCTAGTCCTTTTCCCCTTTGTCCTCTTCTTCCTCCTCTTTGTGTGCCACGCTAGGAGCCCACCCTTGTGCCTCCCAAGGTTAAGAAACACAGGATTGGGTCCCGGATCGACTAGTCCAAAACCAATCGGATAGCAGAAAAAAAATAAAAAAATGTGAAAAAATATAAAACACAAGTTCAGTACATAATTGTGTTAAAATATATTGATTTGCTTGAATAAACTTATATATATGATCATAAACTTATATTTATTCCAAACGTACATTATACTGACTCAACATATGGCTTACATACTCAGACCATGACATATAGCTCTAATAGTATTGCTCATATTGCATCACATACCGGCTATAATCATCTGTATTGATATAGATGACTGAAATTTGTGGATATTCTAGATAACTCCCTGAATAGTCAGATGTATCAGAATGTTGAGGGTAAACTACATATCCAATAGAATGACTATACCCTTCGTATGGAAAATACGATGATGCATCTAATAGTTGCTCTTGATATTCTCTCTCCCTCCTAAGTTCTTCTTTGGCTTCTGCACACTGAGGAGCTTTACCTTTGTCCTTCCTATTTGATCTGCTAAATGTTTGAATGGAAAATTTTTCCCGTTCTGCTCTACTACCATGATGTTCATCTTGAGTAGCATGTGTGTAATCTTCTTCTCCAGTGAATTGAATTGGTGGAGGTGGGGTTGGGGCACTGGTAGCATCTCCACCATGGTTAGAACTATCGGAGCTCATCTTTGATGTCGAGTCATTTGAAGTTTGATATTGTACTTCACTACTTGGTTCTAGCGTTTCATCCTCCTCCTTAATAGTCTCCAGATCAACAATCTCAATTCCAGTAGCACTTTTCATTTTACTTGGTGCTTGTTTTTTGCTCTTCTTCTAACATTTTGGAAGAGGAGGTTGAAAATCAGTAAGTAGTGGAACGTTATCTAATTCACCTTCCGCCAATTCCCGATCATTTGGGTTCAATTCAGATTCATTTGAAATGCTTGCATCAACCCATGCATTTAGTAGATGTTGCTTCTCGAACAGCTCATCCAAGTCTATGGGTTCTTCTACATTTGTCGTCTTTGTGCTTTTTCCAGAAATTCTCTCATTCTCCTGTCTTTGAAAGTTCCTTATGAGCTCGAGATTTTTTAACTTCAACCTCATGTTATAATGACATAATACTAGCTTTTCTAGATGGCTCGACTTCAATCTATTCATTTGCTTAGTGTGAATCAAGCCAAAGGTGCTCCAATTTCTCTCACAACTTGATGAAGAGGTTGTTTGACTTAGAACTTGAATTGCTACATAAGCTAAATCTTCATACCTATATGCTTTACATGATCTAGCTACCAGTCAGCTGTAAATAGAAAATTTTACACGTCAACAATGTGCAAGTTATAATTAAAAGTTAAGTAAAACATATAGTTAATAGTTTTCAAATATGGACTCAAAATCTTTGCAACTCTCTGAACAGTACTTGTCCCAAAGTGGTATAACATGAATTTATAATTATGCATTTGCTTGTATGCCATTATTGCTCTGTCCTCATTGTCAATTATGCGCCTAATAACATTCTTAGTCACCATCAATACTTCTGAGTAATTATCATAGTTATCATTTTTCCCATCAGTTCTAAACATGTACTGAAGGTTGAAAAAATAACTTAAATAAAGAAGTAGAAGTTAGTTATTACTATGATAAATGTGTATGCAAATTAATAAATACACAAACTTAGTTTTTTACCAGCTGCATGAAGATCATGATGTAAAGTATGTTCCCAACGTCTCTATTATGTTCCACCACTTTACATAAGTTATTGGATTGTTAAGTTGAATGAGCTCCTTAACTCTGTCCATAGCCTCATATAAATATCCCATATCCAATCTTCTTTCTCCATCACAAGATCGCATAACACGGACAAGCGGTTCTACAATATTTAACATTGCTTACACTCTCCTCCAAAAGAGCCTAGACTGAATTAGAACAACCACTTTCTTACCCTTCTATCTGACCTTAGTTGGTACATGCTGAAATATATGGTAATCCCAATCTTCTGATGCCACCTTCCTAATCAAGTTGTTCTTTTATTTACTTAAACTATCTAGACAGATATGTTGAGATGCAAACCTAGTGACTCCCGGACAAAACAACTCTCTTCCATGAGTATGTGTGCGCATGATATCCAAAATGTTGTTGTAGTTGTAGATGAATGTGGTGATAAATCGACCACTCTTGACCACTCAATCCACCATCGGATCAGCGCAACTGTCTTCCAACATCAAGTCAATACAATGAGAAGAACAGGGAACCCAGTATAGATGTTGTCTCTTCTTCATCAACATTTGTCCAGCTAACTTGAAGACCGATGCATTGTCCGTAACTACTTGGACAATCATTTTTTCTCCCACCTCTACCACCATTTGATCCATTAATTCATATAGGTACTGGGCATTTTATATCTTTCCAGATGCATCAATAGACTTCCAAAATACGGTTCCCACTTTGCAGTAAATTAAGAAGTTGATCATACTTCTTGTTATCTCTGTGAAGTTCCATAGGTGATAAGAAACCAGAAAGAGACCCATTTATATTTTAAAAAATAAATAAAGATAAGACTTACGTACATGTCCATTCATCGCACATTAAAGTGCATCCATACTCGTCCCATATCCTTTCAAAGGATGTAATATATGTCCGGATGTCGTCAACTTCTAAGTCCAAGTACTTGTTGTATATCTCATATGGGGTAAGCCCCTCAACCCCTTTGCCAACTTCTTGTATGGTTTCGATCATGGACTCATAATATGGCCCATTAGCATGGATACTGTTATAGAAAAATCACCTAGATGTAACTCTCCCTATCTTCTCCTTACAAAGTAATAATGGAAAGTTGTTTATCCCTCTTCTTGGTGAGGAAGGAATCTATTGGACCCACTCTCTGATCTCCATCTTTGGTGAACTCATAAGGTAGCTCATCGCATACATTAGTGCTGATGCCGGCACTAGTACTCTCTTGTCCAGAAGGTGTGGAGCCACTTCTTTGTCCTGCATATCTTCCAGTATGCCGAAATAAGTCCTCATCTGCAAAGGACCGTCGGATTGCCTCCATTGCACGTCACATTTCAGGTTTAAATGTAAAAGAAAAAAAATTAATCTACTATAACTTTGAAAACGTTAAATGAAAAACATGAAAATAAGTTAAATAAGAAACTTGCTTGTATCCCAATCATCCACATTTATAGGTTGA
This sequence comes from Zantedeschia hybrid cultivar, assembly GCA_030544215.1. NCBI lineage: Eukaryota > Viridiplantae > Streptophyta > Magnoliopsida > Alismatales > Araceae > Zantedeschia > Zantedeschia hybrid cultivar. Next base: position 26,254,910 of record JARZZO010000012.1, read on the forward strand.
TTACTTACACCAAGCCGAACTCCAACATCAGACTTTCACGCTAGTTCAGACAACTCCTCTCGAATCTCCTGTCTTCTTCTGACAGTACTTGCTTTGGTTGATTCCTTCTCCTTCATATAAGTTCGAAATTAGATCCGAACCTCTGAAGGAACTCGAGCACATGCTGCGACTTCACCTTTTATTCCAATAAGATGTTATTTGAATCAGTAGACCCTGCCAGAGACAACCCGGTTGCAATATTTGCATTGTGCCTTTCTCTAGCCCATGTCCACCGGCGTGCAATGACCCAAGTAGGATTAGCGCTAGGAGGATTCCCAGAGGACCGCTCAGCAGTACTTTGAGATGCCATTCCTTACGCAGTTCACAGTTCACAGCACGTCGACTGCCAAAGGGCAAATAGAGATGCTGAGAACAATAGTATAGAAAGAAAAAGAAAAAAATGACAAAGGAAAGTAAATGAATTAAAAAAAAGAGGAAAGATCGCGGAGCTTGTAGTCGTAGCCTCGTAGGAGAGACAGAAAGAGAATTCTACGATCGAGAGAGTGTGAGAGAGATCAAGAATGTTAGGAGGCTCAAAGGACACTTGTAGAGCCTTAGGAGGGCCTTGGGGGGGGGGGGGGGGGGGGGGGGGAGGGGTTAAATAGACCCCCAAGGCCCAAACTAGCCGTTGCTGGCCGTTTGGAACGGCCAGCAATGGCTAGTTTGACCCCCAACAGCTAGTTTGACTAGCCGTTGGGGGCCGGGTCAGCCCGAGCCGAGCCGACCCGGACTGATCCAGACTCGGATCGCCCGATCCGAGTCCTGAACTCGGCCAGGTTGCTCGGGATCGGCACGGCCGACAGAAAATCGGTCTGACTCGACCGATCCATGCCGATCTGAGCCGAGTTTTTGAACCTTGGTGCCTCCATCACATTAACAGCAGCAACAAGACTTGCTGTCTACTTTGCCACCAACCACGTACAGGTGAGCTCTCTTCTCCACCTCAACGTAATAGCCACAGTGCAAGTGGGTGGGAGACGGTGTTCCTCTAGGGTCAACATGACCTCGTCATCTATACAGAGCCGCACCCACCCCCGCCAACCCCACATGCCACAGATCTATCGTCCATCCTTATGCCTGTCCAACTTGCGCAACCATAGCAACACAAGCAGTGTAGTGGCTGCAAGTTCGACGGAGTTCTCCCTGTGGAAATCTTTTCGATATGCCCGTCCCACATCAAATTTGACGTCAGAGCCAGATTATCGACTCATCCCTACGAGCAAAGGTTATGAATCTATCTAAGTATGGCATAATCATGGAGCACCTTCCTCCTTAGGACGAGTTAATCAAAGGTGCCAAGTCCAACCTTGAAGATATACCAAAAAAACTGGCAAAAGAAGATACAAGGCCAATCTAGCATTGGCCGATGTATATTTCAACCAAATGAAAGAATGTTTGTGTTGCATAACACTTGGGATACCGACTTGTTTGCTGAATCGGGACTGGACTTGGTCTCCGCTGATCTATTCAAGGTCAATCCACCACTTGTGGACAAATTCGAGTGTGATGAAGTACACGATGAGCATGTCCCCAGTGGGACCTTTACAGCTATCAAGACAAAGGCCCGCCAATATGACCTTGTTTGCCAAGCTTTTGATGAGCACGCTCCATGGTGATTCAAGTTCTTTGATGTGGGAATCTGCCCAAACTCCTCAACAGTATTTTCACCCATTGTGATTGCCATGGATACTCCCACATTTCAAAACTCAAGGATGGGTTTTTTTCCGAACCAAGGGAGAATTAATGGGGACACCTTAGCTCAATTCAGATTCTATCCAGACTGCATGTACCACAAAAGGAGTCGAGCCAAGCCACAATCCCGATGATGACCTCCTTGTGGCTCGGAGACAATCTTCATGCTTAGTGTTTCAATTTATTTTATGTTCTTCCATTTTAGGACATTGGCAGTCGTAGTTTATAGGGGATGAGTTTGTCTTATTTGATGTATTTTTATTTCTTCTAGATGAGATATTTTGTTCTTACTTATTAGAGTTGTCACATGGAGTCAAAAGCGTCATTTTGTTTTATTCTGTCTCCCTACAAAAATGGGACCTCATGTAACTTTTGGCTTATTGAATGAAAATGGAGAAAAAAAAAAAACTAAATCTAACATGCCTCGAGAGGAAAGCCTAAGGGGGGTAAGAGGCCTTCCCGCCGCCACCCTCACCTCATGCTTCCCCAGCCATCTCCCATCTTCTGTCTTCTTCTTCTCCATCCATTTCCACACACAACCCCTCAGGCCTTTTCTTCTTTCTCACCCTTTCTTCTCCAGCTTTGTCCTTTACTTCTCTTGTCTTTTTCCACTTTGTCCTCTTCTACCTCCTTCTCTTCTGTGTGTCACGCTAGAAGCCTGCCCTTGGGACTCCATCACGTTAACAGCAGCAACAACACTTGGTGTCTACTTTGCCACCAACCATGTACAGGCGAGCTTTCTTCTCCACCTCAATGCAATCCTCTAGGGCCAACACAACCTCATCATCCCCTCCATCCCAAAAATGCCACGAGTCCATCATCCCTCCTTGTGCCTGTCCTACTTGAGCAACCATAGCAACACAAATGGCACGGTGGCTGCAACTTTGACAGAGTTCTCCCTGTGGAAATGTTTCCAATCTGCCTGTCTCGCATCATGTACATTGCTAAAAGAGGCATTAGCCGCTACGGAATAATTAAGAATAAGAAAAGCAATACAAAACAAATACCACATAATTAAGAAAGATATAAGCATTTAGCATAGACAACAGAGGCGAGGGCCTACGTGAGTGAGGGAAACTTGAGGTGAGGAGAGGCTAAGCATTTTTGGCTCGCCTCGCCCTACTTCATCTCCTAGGCGAGCAACGTGATCACCTTTTATACCACAGAAAGCATAGGCCCTTTAAAATACGGGCAGGGCTTAATGGGCCTCCAGGCCATCTGGCCTGTTGACACCCTAATTTTATATGTTAAAAAACTACATTTCTTTTACTTTTTGTTCCTTGAAGTTTTCAACTTTTTGCCAACTTAAGATTGTTTTCTTGGAACCATATTTTTTCCCGAATCTTGACTTGGTGACATTGTAGTTCATAGGTCAATTTTCCTATTATCAATATTGGATTTCCGATCCACTACCAGAGGAAATACAAATAGCTCTTCACTTATCTACACTTCAGGCATCATTAAGATGGGGGATACATCATGGTTCTAAAAACCTAGCCGAACTGAATCAGAACTGCCCAGAACTTCTCAAGTTATCAATAAGGCCCCATTTGGCAATAAGTTTTGTAGCTGCAGATTCGTGAAAATCTGATTCCTCTGGCAGGTGTCAGAGATGTCAGATTTTTCCAGACTGTCCTTTATAAGTCTCACGTTTAGGCATATAGGAGAGGAATGACTGTAAAGTTTGTGCATTTTCACCTTTTTACCCCTGGATTACCCTCCTGTACCACTGTTTGTAGGCCCCATTTCCTCTCATGCAGATCCCTGGCTGAGGAAGCAGAGCTGGACCGCTCCCTTAGCTAGAACAGTCACAGACGGACTCGCCCACAGCTCCTGGAGAATGCGCCAGTGTTTCGACGACGAGAAGCTGAAGCCAGCACCGACAATGCGCGGGAATGTTAGGGTCCCTGGATCTGGACGCGGATCTGGATGTGTCCTCCAGCAGATCGGTCATAGAGAGAGGAGAGCAGCTGCCAGTGTTGGACGACAGGGAGATGGTAGCTGGCACAGGAGAAACATCTCCTTGCGCAGGCCTGCTACGATCGTCGGATCTGAACTTTTTTGTGGTGAAGTGCCCTTCACCAAATCTTGCGCAGGCCTGCAACTGGCAAGAAGCTTCACATTGCTGGATCAGGCGAAATCTTGCACAGGCCTGCAACTGGCAAGAAGCTTCACATCGCTGGATCAAGCGGTAGAGCTGCCGCCGGAAAGAGTAGAGAAGAAAGGAAAGAAGGATGCATTTAGGGTTTGGCGCTCTTTTATATGGGACAGTGTAAAAAAGGCCATCATTACAGGGGTACTCTTGGGATATCGTGAGACAAGCGGGTGCGCAAGTTCAAAAAGCTCCCTCCGGTGGGCTGTTGGTGAAAAAAAAATGGAAAATGCCATGTGTCTATCTCTCTCATCTGGTGAGAAATCAGATTGCCCCAAAAGCGAGGCAAAGCATCCTTGTTTGGGAAATGGCATAGGCCTCTCAGGTGATTCTGAGCGTGAAAATCACCTCACTCTGCAATGCCAAACGGCAACGGAGATGGACCCGCAGTGTGGGCCAAATGGCGTATGCCTTAGGTCCAGTCCCAAGAGACATTGACATTGCCGGTTCTTAATATCCTCCATTCATCATGATCTGAGACATATGGTTCGCTATGTTATCAAAGGCGATCGCGTCGCTCGCCTAGGCAATGAAATAGGTTGAGGCGAGCTAAAAACGCCTCGCCTCGCCTCATGTTCACCTTACTCACCTAGGCACTTGCCTATAAGGTCTATACCAAATATTTGTTTCCTTTTTAATTATGTGGTACCGCTTTTCTTATTCCAAAGTGCGTAATACTTCTTTTAACAATGTCCAATACCGTTTTCTCTTACATGCTACCACATTTTTACTTTTTCTCTCACATGCTGCCGCAGTTTTTTTCTTATTTTTGATGATTCCTAAGAACATGCACTACTTTTATGAGTGCTTTATACAATTGCCCATTACATGTCAGACATGATCAGTGTTTCTCAAGGTCTTACATATAATTACCTTGGATGTTTTCTATATTTTCTTCATACTATCATTTTCTTCCTTCATGGTGATGTATGAGAGAACGCACATCACCTCAAATGCCTAGGCGATCGCCTAGGCATTTGAGGCTGAGGCAAACCCTGGTGGCCTTGCTCGCCTTTCGCCTCTGACTACGTACATGGTTCGTGAGATACGAGACCAAAATCTATGATCATGATCATACAATTTGATCAACAATCCAACTAAGCAAGCCCAGATCAGTTATTGATCTCAGTAACACTGGACCTAAAGTAAAGGGCAATTAAGTTTCTGCAATGTGCATAAAAGGCATAGATCAACCTCATTTTTTCTTTCCTTTTCTTTACAGGGGGAGGTTCCATGTCATTAGAGAAAGGATTGGTTGATAATCAAATAGACAACGCAGGAAGCAATATCTTCCTCTATGAAAAATAGAAAGCAATGTGGAAACTAGATGAAAGGTTTTATGATCATATACAACTTCAGCAATATAGGATCAAATGGCAAAAAATAACTAGGAATCATTTAAATAGTATCCTATGTTTTCATTTGGTATTCTAAAATACAAATGGCCCTTTATCGAATAAAGTTCAATAAGCAGCGAGATTCTTTGCAATGACTTACTAAACTCTTAAAATTTGATAAGAAGAAGCATAAAGATAATTCTTTTGAAAAGGAGTCCAAACATAATAGTTCAGAAGAGAAGTCCAACCAAGAGGTGATAACAATTAATTCACGTACTTGAGGGTAGAGGTCACAGCTGCCCAATTCCTTAACAGCCAAGGGGATCCTTTCTCCATCTGTAACCTGGCATGAAAAGGAAGATCAGCAACAAAACCAACTAAAAAGTGCATTTTAAGGTTCACTCATATCAGGAGAGAGTTGACTGACCTCAAAATCTGTTCCCACAGATTTGATGTTGACAGTTTGAACTTCGTTATGCTTTGCCCATATTATCTTACCACTACTGTCCATACTAGCAACTGGTTCTTCACGACCTATTTTTACCATAATGGTTCCTTCATCATATCCAATTGCAAGCCTGCAAAGTAAAGCTGGTCATATAAAAAGATGAAGATACAAGCTAACTAACCAAGATAGACATTTGGAGTAAAGAAAGCAAGATGGTTTAATAAAAGATAAAGATCTGTTGAAATTTCTATCTGCTCATTGGTCCTTAAATGGGCCTCCCTCAACATATTGTGAAGGATGAGTAAGGGATAAATGCGTAGTCCACATACCTTCGGGACCCTTTCATGTATCCAAGGGCCCAAACTCGTTCAAGACCATAGTTCAATGTTGTTTCCAGCCTGTAAAGAGTTACATCAGTTGTACCCATCAGTATATTTATTTCTTGATGATAAAACAGAATGCTATAACATTTTTGTTCTGTTTTCTATGATCTATGTAAAAGTTCCAATCTCTCCATCTACAAATAGTACCAGAAAATGTTGAGTATACTCAAGTATTCATGGTAGAAACAGAGGTACAAAGCATCTCTCATTCACAGCTACTACGTTTCAAGAACACAATTTTTTTTGCCTATCAAAAGGAAAACAAAAATACTCCAGTAAAGGGGGCAACGCAAGCTGCACTAGGAGAAAGCATCAGAACATCTCCCAAATGCCATCAACCAGCAACATATTACACTCTGGAATATAGCAATACACTGCAGAAAAACAGTCATTACTTTTGTTGAGCAAAGACTCCAGCCTTGTGTGTATCTCATTCGAGAGGTTTTGGAGATAAAGCTTAAGATAACAGAGGACACCATAGGATGACCACAAAGCAAGTCAAATGATGTGACAGATTTTGCTTAAGGTGATTCTCTCTCGTACAGGAAAATGTACATAAATATTACACTGCAAGAAACAGGAAATTATCATATGGCAGCCTCAAAAGATGTAAGGGGTCATAAATATATGTGCTGTGAACTAGTATTCAAATTTATAAATGGCAAATAATGGAGGACCAGACTAGAAAATTCTGTATGAGTAATACAAGCTTCACATAAGTGAGATTCAAACATTGACTTCATAAAGTATCAGTAATGCAAACAATGCCATTATAAAGCTGCAGAATTCATTGATCCAATCCTTATAGGCGTACTTTACAATATATTCCATCAATCAATAAATCAATAAATACTTCTGAAAAGAAAATGAAACAAATTTTTGACATAAAATACAACACCTATATGTGGTTGCATGCCATATACGAACTGTCCCATCTTCAGAACCAGTGATAATTATGGGAAGCTCAGGATGGAAACAGACTGCAGAAACATTGTGTGTGTGCCCTTCAAGTGTCTGAACACAGCTCTTAGTTTGGTAGTCCCAGACCTGTTTTTGCAAATGCTATTAACAGAAATCCATACAGAGAAATATATACAGCAAGTAATCAAAGAGAACTGGGGTCACACCTTCGCGGTATGGTCATCAGAACCAGTAATTAGATATGGCCTATCACCACCAGTGAAATAATCAACACAATTAACTCCTTTGAGATGGGCATCCAACGTAAAATTTGGGTCAGGGGAACCCAGATTCCATATCTGGAACATACAAGTTCAACATATTAACAAGTAAAAATTGGCATCTCATGGACAGTGAATGTCAGAAGAAAATAAAAAACTCCCTAGTACCTTTATTGTACGATCAAGGGAAGCACTTGCAAATGTGTTAGTGTCTTTGGGATTGAATGTGACTTGCATGACATAATGAGAATGCCCCTCAAAAATCTGAGTACATATCCAACCCTTTTCCCAATCCCAGAGCTTTATCAACATGTCATCAGAAGATGACAGCACATAAGGAAGGGTTGGATGGACAGTCACACATCTGATGTAATCTGTGTGCGCCTCAAACACTTTAACTTTGTCCATTGTGTTGTAATTGTAAACACGAATAAACATGTCATCTGCTCCAGCAACAATCCATTGTTTCCGTGATATGAACTTAGCTGACCGCACTGCATATTTAAATTTAGTTATTAAAACATATTGGCAACTCAGTAAGAACCAAAAAGCAAGAAAGCAACTGCAGATGAATAAAAAAATACCTGGTAATTCTGTCACCTCAAAAGATTTAACCATTGTCTGGAGCAACAGACACAAACTATTAATGTATTTGTTCAGGAAATATAGTCCAAAAAAAATAGAGTAGATATATAATCCAATCATGGTGTTCCCCAAAAGAACAATAGAAATCCTTTTTCCATTGGAGAAATACGAGTTTAAAAGGTTGAGTCTTGAATGTCAAGAAAGACAAATAAAATGTCCTTGAATTACACGTATAGAAAAGATAATCTAATTTTCTCTTTGTCTATGTAATTTCCCTACTCTCTTCCCTATTTGTATTTCAGCCCAAATCACACGTCTCGGACTCAGTGCTACAAGCAGATTCAATCAATATAGATGTCATGAAGGATACTAAACAAGCAGAGTCAATAGTGTGGAGGAACCCATGCATGACCAAGTTGACATTGAAGACTACCATAACCCTATGCTATTGTCAATCACAACCATGAACGAATATCAATAGTCAAGCGAGGCCCCATGGATGAATCATGCAGATATGGCTGCAGCAAATCTAAAACAGGAATGGGGTTTAAGAACATGGAGGAGGTCACTATGCATAAAAATCTGACAGCATTGAAGATCGCATCAAGCACCTTGCATCCATGTTGGCACCTGTCACCACCAAGGACTAAATGTGCACCATGGGAGGGAGCCCGTGTGCGCTTAAACCACAACATTGAGATGGAGGTATCTTTATATAAAATTTAAAATTGTTTTAGATTTCTTAATGCCCCAGTCCCATGTCATTTGGTCCAACTAGGATCAATCGTGAATCAGGTGAGCATCATCTGACACAGAAGAAGTCAGATCAACTTGGCATCCTAACACTATGCAAACCAAAAGGATCCCAGGTCATTAGATTCTTTTCCAACACTACAGCTCCAAGGATTTCCATGGAAGAGCATTCATAGGAGTCTAGGAACTCTTTTTGGTGCATACAGCACTTGCCATAATCCAATAAACATTTAGCACATAAAACAAAAAAATAAGAGAAAGATGCCATTAACAGTTTCTCACCTGTGACTGGTAGTTCCAGATGCAAACACTTCCAGAGTAGAGACTCACGAGAATCCTGCAGAAACAAAAGACTGACACGATTAAAAACCACCTCGAGGACACATCAATTCCTAAACCAACAACGTACAGGCAAGACCATTGCACTGAATAAAACAAAGTTAGTACACAAGGTTTTCTCATTTCACCGACAGCAATGCACCCCATTAGCAACAAACACACCAACAACTCGGGGAACAACACAAGGAAGCAATTACCATGGCTCAGTCGGGTGCAGATCCACAGATTTCACTCTCTCCGACCTCTGCGCAAGCTTCCTCTGATCCAGAAAACCTCCGTCAGCACAACTAACTCTCAGATTAAAAAAACACCGCCCCAGACAGAAATCTTCACAGACGCCAAATTCCAAACGCAAAACCAACCAAAACAGCAGATCCAGCATCACACAACTCCAAGCAACAAGTGCAAAAGATGAAATTACCTTGATCTCGAGTCTGAGCGGCTGCGGATCGTCGCCGAACGCCCCAAAAAACCCACAGAAGAGCATAAACACAATTCGTCAGAAATCAGCAGAAACAGAGTAAAGAAAGAATCGTCTGCTGAGGGAAGAATGGATTCAAAGACGGATTTTTCGCGCCACAAATCCGAGCTTTTGCGATCAAAATTTGTCGAACTGATACCGACAGACGATCGAAGTGCAGGAGATTAACGTACCATTGCGGCTGCGGGCGATTCGGGGCAAGAACGGAGGGGTGGAGAAGAGCCCCGCGGTGGCGCGGATCTGGGGAGGAGGTGCCCTCGACGCGACGGATCTGGTCGAGGGGCGATAGAATGGGCGCTCTGCTGAGAACTTGCCTGGGGCGAAGGATAGAGAAGAGATGGGGGAGGCTGTTTTGCACATACAACCCTGTAATCTTTTTGTATTTGGTAAATGTCCTCATTTTGCCTGTGTTCTACCTATAACAAGCCGTAGACGGAACCAAAAGAAACTAATCACCTCTTGGCACGTTCATGATATGAAACGTGGCGTAATCTTATTGGTCCGGTGTTTTGTGATCCAATGTATCTCGGTCCAGAGGCTCTCGGCGCACCACTCTCTCCTTACTTTACTTCGTCTCGTCCAATTTCAGGTCTCACTTTTTCCACATATCGAGTCTCATCAGGTAGATAATTTGTTTCCACTAAAGGGATTATCTTGGCTCATATGTATCAAGTTATGAGTGGGACGATTGTTTTAACTATCTTTTTTTAGGATTCTCTTAAAATATAAAAGAAAGTCAAATATTGGATAGGGGAGTGACCATTTGTCATTGATGGGGAAGAATCCGATTAGGCCTAACGGCTGAGGCCAGTCCAACTATAGAAGGAGCCGAGGGATATTCGGCTCACGGAGCCAAATAAACAGAATTGGCCTAGATGCTTTACTGGGTCAGCACAGGTCCGGTCCCCCCATAACAGGCTCAGTTACCAAACAGCAGTATTCAGCCCAATCCAAGCGCATGATGAACCGAGATGGGTCCGGCCCATTTCGGTCAACCACTAGCGGGCCTTCAGCCTGTTAACATAGGGTATTCTCGCAATTTCCCATCGAACCCCCAAAAATAGTCCTATATCGACTGCTATAAGAAAGGGACTCTCACCCCCTGCTATAAAAGAGACGTTATTCACTACGGAAAAGGTACACCACAAGCACTCAAGTTTCTTCTTTCTTCTAAATATTAAGTCTTTCTGCTGAGACTGACTTTACCATCGGAGGGGGTTCCCTTGGGCCGAAACCCAGGACCCTTCATAATTGGTTCCTTCTTTCCGCAGGAGTCTCGGCCCCGTCTCTGCCTACCTCTCGGCCACTGGTCATCTGGCTGACATTCGGATTCTGATCCCGGAGTCTAACAATGATAGCATCGGCTACATCACTTGGCGCCATCTGTAAGAAACTTTTCAGTCATGTCTCATCAACCGGTGACGAGGCGATTCGGCCAAGACGAAGCGAAGACAAACGACTCCGGCGCAGTCACTCCATGCCGAAGGAGCTCCGTCTACCCTTCCGTAGGGGTCTGTCTTCCCGGCAATACCAGAGCATGTCGTTCTCAGGGACAACCGGATAGAAGAGCTCCAGCAACATGTAACCACACTAACGGCTACCATTACCTCTTTGGCACCACTGTGCGACATGGTTTCGGCTATCACCTAGCATATGGGGCTACTAAATCAGCCTATACAGCAAGCGCCGCCTCAACCACAGTATTGTCCGGCTGCTCAGCCTGTACAGGGATAGCCGATACCCTCGCGGGCGTTCCCTAATGATGGAGTTTCGACTCGCAGCGAACCATTTGGGCCGCAAGGCCGAGTTCCACATGCCAGCCGACTGACGACGGAGCCGGACAACACTTCATCCAGCATCCACCCAACCGAAGCCGAGGGACGCTCGGCCGCGTCTACTGCAACTCCGGAGCTGGACCGGAGACTGACTGAAATGAGGAAGGAGATGCAGCAGATGGTGTCCCGGCCATATGGAGCACCTCTCACCAGTACCATTCTAGAACAAACTACATTCTCCACTGAAATTCTAGCCACTGAAGTACCATCCAACTTCAAACTGCCGAAAGGTCCTCTGTACGATGGCATGACGGACCCAGTCTGCCATTTCCAAAAATTTAATTCCTATCTTTCTGTCTGAGGGGTTATCGAAGTAGTCCGCTGCCGTCTCTTCCCCCTCACCCTCGAGAAGATAGCCTCCACTTGGTTTGAAACATTGACGCCCAATTCTGTCCATTCATTGATTCAACTGGGCCAATTATTCATTGACCAATTCTATGATACTACTCGGCAATGTAAAACTTCAGTCAGTTTGCTTGTCATTCGGCAAGGACCAGCCGAGACCCTTCATGAGTATTTCACTAGGTTTCGAACCAAAGCAACCCAAATTCCAAACCTGGATAGTTCAATTGCAGTCTTGGCCGTAATTAGTGACTGCACAGACAAAGGACTTCTCAGCTCTATTGGGAAGCGGCATCCTCCCACCTTTCAAGATATGGTGGCTCGGGCTCATAAATACATCAATCGAGAAGCCCTGATGATGTCCAAAGGCAAGAGTACCACCGAAGCAATATCGGCTGCTACCCTGCCAACAGCACATCCTCGTTCCGAAGATCAAGAATCCTCCCGCAAGAGGTATCGGAGAGAAGACTGAGGCCAAGACAAGCATCGGGCTCCACAACAACAATACCTACCAATTCAAGCTCCTCCCTCCCCGATGCTCATGGAGGTAAAAGATATACTCCAACAGCCTGAGCGTATCAAAACCGATCCCCACCGAAGGGATTCTCGGAAATAATGTGAATATCATCAGGAAACTGGGCATTCAACAGACGAATGCCGGCACCTTCGGGAGGAGATTGATCACCTCATCTGGGTAGGCCGCCTGCCACAGTACAGACGGGTACAACCTCAGCAACAACAAGGTCGAGACGCCCCGGCAGCACTAAAGCAACCACAACTCCCGGCCAAGGAAGCACCACCTCAGCCGAAAGTTGCCTCGACTACGGCAGAAGCATCACACCAGTGGCCTAGTGCCGGATCTATCATGGTCATAGCTGGGGGACCAAGAGAAGAAGCGCGACGTCGTCATCGCGCCAATACATCATCGGACGTGGCGGCAATCAATGCTGAGCTGAAGCGCTCCCGCCACGAGGACATCGTCTTCAGCTAAGAAGACCTCTTTGACGTTCAAGTCCCACACGATGATGCTCTCGTAGTAAACGTTGTATTGAAAAATTACGATGTTCATCGTATTTTTGTTGATAACAGAAGTGCACCTAATGTGTTTTTTTATTATTGTTTCTTGAAACTGGGTCTAACCAAAGCCGATATAAAGGCTCACCGGGGGCCCCTGTTTGGCTTCAATGGAGCCCCATGCCGAGTGGAAGGCATCGTCCGATTGCCCGTGACCCTCGGCACAGCACCAGGCAACTAACCATTAAAACTGATTTTGCAGTTGTAAAAATTGACTCAGCCTATAACGCCATTTTTGGCCGAAGGTTGATCAAAGGAATCGGAGTTGTGCCTTCGTCTTACCGCCAGAAACTAAAGTTCCATACCAACCATGGAATCGAGGAGGCAAAAGGTAATCAAGAAGCTGCCCGACAATGTTACATGATTTCAGTCAAGGGGAAAACTGCGGCCGAATCTCTTTCAATTGAATCTTTAGCCGAAGCATCTCCAGGAGAAGAACTTGGTACTATTTTGGTCCTAGGAGGAGAAGGCCGAACATTATTGATAGGCTCCGGTATTGAAATAGCCGAAGCCGAAAGATTAACCAGCTTCTTAAAGGAGAATCTCGACGTCTTCGCATGGTCCCCTTCGAATATGCTCGGGGTCGACCCAGAGGTAGCGGAGCATCATCTACATGTTAATCCGAATCAACCCCCGGTCAAGCAAAAGCGGCGCACCTTCAATTAAGAAAGAAGAATGGCAATCCAAGCTGAAGTACAAAAAGGACTGGATGCGGGACATCTCCGAAAGGTGCATCATCCTGACTGGATCACCAATGTAGTAATAGTGTCCAAAAAAGATGGTAAGTGGCGAATGTGTGTTGATTTCACTAGCCTTAATAAGACTTGTCCGATAGACAGTTTTCAGCTACCCCGGATAGACCGAATGGTGGACGCCACTTTCGGCCGCTAATTACTTAGCTTTCTCGATGCTTATTCGGGGTACCACCAAATCCGGATGCATCCAAAAGACGAAGACAAGACGAGCTTTACAACAGATCTTGGCTTGTACTGCTACACTCGAATGCCCTTCGGCTTGAAGAATGTTGGAGCAACTTATCAACGCCTCGTCAACAAAATGTTCGCTCCACAACTCGGCCGAAATATGGAAGTCTACATCGATGATATGTTGGTAAAAAGCCGAGTCGCCAATAACCATTTGGCAGATTTGGTCGAAACCTTTTCTACCCTGCGCAGGTACAAAATGAAGCTAAATACTGCCAAGTGTGCCTTCGGCGTAGCCTCAGGGAAGTTCCTCGGCTATATGGTTACTCGCCGAGGGGTGGAGGTAAATCCCGCAAAGGTTGCAGCTATCCTTCAAATGCGTCCGCTGGTGAACATCCGGTAAGTTCAAAGGTTAAGCGGGCGAATCGCGGCGCTAAGCCGCTTCATGTCGAGAGTAGCGGACCATTATTTCCCTTTTTTCAAACTACTAAAGAAGACCAACAATTTCTCTTGAACAGACGAATGCCAATTGGCCTTCGATCAACTGAAGACCTACCTCTCTGAAGTTCCAGTCCTGTCCAAGCCTGTCGAAGGGGAACAATTATTCATATATCTCGCTACATCCGAAGCTGCTCTAAGTGCCGTCCTTATCTGGGAGGAAAATGGCATCCATAAGCCTGTCTATTATATAAGCCGAGCGCTTCATAGAGCAGAGCTTCGGTATCCATCTCTGGAGAAGTTGGCCTTAGCCCTTGTCGCATCTGCGAGAAGGCTTCGGCCTTATTTCCTCGCGCACTCAATAAAAGTCCTCACTGATCAACCTCTAAGGCAAGTTCTCTCTTGGCCGGAAGTGTTTGGGAGATTGGCCAAGTGGGAAATCGAATTAGGAGAATTCGACATCTCTTTCGGACCTCAAACTGTGATAAAAGCTCAAGCCCTAGCCGACTTCATCGCAGAGTTGACTCTCGAATCATCCTCGGCTCCCCCACCGGGAGAAGCGGCCGTCATCGAAATAGACCCGGAAGCCGTAGGCACCTCGGCATCGGTATTCCCCTTAACTAATAAGTGGCAATTATATGTTGACGAGTCCGCTTGCTCTTCAGGTAGTGGCGCAGGGTGGATCCTAGCATCTCCGGAAGGAATCGTCACCGAGTATGTCCTGCGCTTCACCTTTCCGGCCACTAATAATGTCGCCGAATACGAAGCCCTTATATCAGGCTTTCGGGTCGCCAAAAGGCTCGGCGCATTTGAAATAAAAGCATTCAACGACTCTCAGCTTATCGTCAGCCAGATTACTGGAGAGTACGAAGCCCAAGACGCATTGATGGCGTCCTACCTTCAGGTAACCCAAAAGATCATTGCCGAGTTCGCTTCTTTTGAAATTATGCGGATCCCTTGGTCTGAGAATACTTGGGCCGATGCCCTCTCTTGGCTAGCATTGACCCATGATGGGGGAGGGAGCCGAATGGTCCTGGTCGAAGAACTGTCTGAGCCCAGCCTTCAAGAATCCAAGGTAATGCAAGTAGATATTTCCGAAGGGGAAACTTGGATGACTCCAATAATTGCTTTTATCCTCTGAGAGGAGCTACCGTCTAAAGCAAGAGAAGCAAGACGCATCCAACAACGCTCTTCTCAGTTCCTAATTCTACAAGAAATATTGTACAAAGAGCTCCCATCTTTCGGCCGGCCACTCCTTCGGTGCCTCGGCCCCTCCGAAGCTAACTATGCCCTTCGGGAAATACACGAAGGAATTTGCGGAGCACATGCAGGAGGAAGATGTTGGGTTCTCGGGTTTCTCCGGATCTTTAGCGCAGCGGAAATAAAAATTAAATCGGAGATCCGTTCCCATTTCAAAAAAATCTAAAAACCGGATTATCAGATAATCGGTTCTTACCGTGTGCGGATTCGAATCCGCAACCGTTCGGTTCCGTCAGTGCGACACCGCAAGCCGCGCAAGCGCCCGGCCTCTAGCGAAGTCTACGCAATCCTCCTCGCGACGGATATCCTCACGTTTCTCGTTCTTCGCAGCCACAAAACCTCCGCCGGTCGCCGCAACGATCGCCGCAACGCGCGGACGATTTCTCGTCAAACGGGAGTTAGAGAAGCAGCGGAGTAGATCCGGGGATCCGAATCTGGCCTGGGGCGCCAGAGAGAGAGAGAAACAGAGGAGGGGGTGGCTAAGGTTAGCAACAGCTTGGCCTGCTCAGCCCGTTCACTACATTTTATACTAACCGCGCGGTTTTTCATAAAACCCCCCGGTTTGTATAAAACCCACTTATTTATCCATCGCCTTGAGAATCATTTGCGTGTGACCCTCTAGGCCTAATTACCAGCCCCAATAAGCCCAATAACTCCTTACTGGCTTTATTAATCAATTAATAACTCTTTATTAATTAATTAATCAATCGAATTGATGTCGCACATCGAATTTGACCCGGCCTCCGATCACGTTGGGTGCCAAGCAACACCGCGTGAACCCGGAAGGTATTGAGGTTAAGTAACCCACTCCTGGACCCTTTCCGCCGACAGTTACCGCGTAGATATAATCCTTCATTCATATAATGCTCTCGAGTCAACTCAGGGTATGTCGTGCTGTCAAACCCTAACCAGTCGACTCACTTGGATTGGATGCCGTTGATGAATATTGGAAAACTCCTTTCCCAATATTATCGTCCACCCTGGCCAGGGACTTCCACGCATCCTTCCTAGAGCATTCTCTCTCTAAGTACCGAGAGCGAATGATTCCTTATTGACACACAATTCCCTTCGACGGTATTTCGCTGTACCCAATCCTTAGCTGTTTAGAATCCCATGGTTAGAGATTCATAAATCAAGGTCAAAGCACAGAAGTCTACCGACAAGGTGTTCTTGGTGTCTTAGGTCCGAGGACCATCCACGCAACTGCGACAATAGAATCAAGCTAGTTGACAGTGAGGTATAATACCATCCAGCGATTCAGTCGGATCAGTTCAGTGAACTCATTCTCCAATGAGCACCTATAGATCTGCCTTAGTGTCTCCACACAAGTGACTTATAAGATCAATCACCCTGATCATATGAGCAGGAGTAATCTGTACTAGTCTAACCGGATATCCGATATCCTCGGATATCCTCCGACTAGGAACGATTAAGAATATGTGTGTTTAAGTGATCAGTCTTATTAGTATGATATCATCATAATCTGATCACTATAGCACATATTCACGGACTTCATTATGAGACGATAATTAATACGATTTACACACAATAAATATTATGCCATTATATTATTAAATATGAACGAGATTATAAAGTCATATTGGCTTGTAGGCCACCTAAGACTAACAGAAGAGCCCTGGCCCATAAACTCCTAAGGCAAGGATACTGGTGGCCAACCCTCCGGGAGGACGCAGCTAGTCGCGTTCGCCACCGTGACCAATGTCAAAGGTTTAGCTCTCTTATTCATCAATCGTCAACCATACTAACGCCTCTATCGGATCCCTGGCCTTTCGCCCAATGGGGGATTGATATTCTAAGTCCATTTCCCATCGCCACCGGCCAGAGGAAGTTTCTTATTGTAGCAGTGGATTATTTCACAAAATGTGTTGAAGCCGAACCCCTTGCATCTATCACTGATAATAATGCATGGAGCTTCGTATGAAAGTCTTTTATCTGCCGCTATGGTATCCCTCGGACGATTATATCGGACAATAGCAAGCAATTTGACAGTAACCAGTTCAGAGGCAACTGCTCAAGCTTCGGTATTTTGCATAAATTCACTTCAGTGGCTCACCCCCATACGAATGTCCAAGCAGAAGTCACTAACCGGAGCATACTGCGAGGACTTAAAACCCTCTTGGTGAAGTTAAAGGCTGATGGGTGAAAGAATTGCCAAGCGTGCTGTTGGCTTACCAAACAACAAGCCGAGCCCCTACCGAAGAAACTCCATTCCTGATGGCTTACGGAGTAGAAGCAGTCATCCCGGTCGAGATCGGCCTGCCTTCGCCAAGGGTCCTCGCTTATTACCCGGAAAGTAATGATGAAGCCATGAGAGATCACCTTGATCTCGCGGAAGAGACTAGAGATCACGCTCGCATCCGGCTGACGGCATACCAACAACGTATGGCCAAATATCATAATGCTCGAGTAAAGCCTCGAAATTTTGAAGCCGGGGACCTCGTGTTGCAGAATGCCCATGTTTCGAAGCCGGCCAAAGCCGCGGGAAAATTATCTCCAAACTGGGAAGGCCCTTATGGAGTGAAGGAAGTCATTCGACGAGGAGCCTATTGGCTGGAGACCCTCTCGGGCCAGGCTCTCCCTCGCACCTGAAATGTGGAGCGCCTTCGGTGCTATTTTGTGTAAAATATTCTCCTGACTTTTTAACCGGATGCATCAAATGAATATATCATTTTGAAATACTGTCTTCGGCACTATTCTAAGTCCGTGTAAACCGTACCGAGAGTGGCTTCGGCCATGCAAACTGTATCGGGAGCAGCACTATCCTAAGTCCATAAAAGCGCGCCGGGAATGACCTCGGCCATATCCGGAACCTAACCTGGCTTTTAGGCTATTCGGGAGTTCATCCTATAGTTGATCCACCCGCAGGATAACTTGGAACTTTAGAATATTCAGACGATACCGAATGTGGAAAAGCAATAAGAATGCTTAGTCAGAACATATATGGATAATTTCCAAGAGTCATTTTTATATATAAAGGAAGAACAATAGTCAGCCGCTCACTCGGCATTGGCAACTCAAAAATAGTAACCGGGGCAAGCCCCCGGATTAGCTATACATCAGCATCCTCGCCTTCTAAATCGACAAGGGAGTTGCCCGGAGTCGTCGGAGGAGAAGAAGCGTGATCAGAACCGACCGCAGTGTCTTTCGAAGAAGCCAGGATCCTCTCGGCCTTGAGCTGCTACCACCAGTCCAAGAGCCGATTGCCTTCGGCTTCATCGGGGAAGCCGAAACTAGTCAAATTTGTATCTGGACAAGCCCTTTGGGCAATGGCCATCGCCAGATCGAACATGGTTTCGGCCGCTTTAGCCCCGGCCTCGAGCATCGCCTCAGCATATTCCGGACCCTCCTTGAAGCTCGCGACGGCCATAAGCGCAACGTCATCGGCCTCTTTTGACTTGGTCTCCAAGTCCGCTTTCAGTGCCGAGACGACTTCGGCGTGCTCGCGACGTTCTTTCTCCCGCTCCTCTCCAACCGAGCTATCCTCTCTGTGACTTCGTCTTCCTTATTATGGAGCTGAGCCTTCCAAGACTCGGCCTCCGCACAGGCCTGCTCCAGTTGACTCTCGGCCCTTTCCTGGGCCTCGGCGGCCGCCCGGGCCACCTCCTTCTGACCGTTTAGGTCAGATCGCAGCCGAATATTTGCCCCAATGAGGGCGTCGATGTTGGCCTCGAGGTCTCGCTGCATCGAGGCCACCTTACCCGTGGCTAAGTGATCCGCGGCCTCGTCCACATCCAAGAGTTTTTGTTGGATGTGAGTCTGGCGGCGAGCAAGAGCCTCGCACATGATCGCGGCCTGAAAAGAGGAGCAAAAGATATAATACGAAGCAGTAAGAAGAAATGAAAGAATAACACAGAGAAAGTCGAAGTTCACTCACCTGGACAGCGTGGCGGACGCATTTCCACGAGAGACCCTCCGAGGACAGCTCCCGGATCTCGTCCTCGGCCATGGGAATGGCCATGCCCCGGGCCAGGCGCATGCACGTCCGAGAGTCTTCCAGGCTGTCGTCCACGAAGACTCCCGTGTCCGGGCGCCAGGGTTCATGCCCGTATTCCTGGGACATGTGGGTCCCTGCCGCTTCAAATGGGAACGACAACCATGTCGCCGTCGCCGTGGCCGAGGGAGAGTCGCCCCTCTGTGGCCGGGGAGGAGAGGCCATGAGCGGCTCGTCTCACCTCGCGATAGAATTTTTGGTCGCCCGGGTGGTCTCCCTCTCGCCGTGGTCCGCCCGCCGTTTTCTCCTTTCAGAGTGTTCGCTCCCGTGGGCAACCGCCTTGCCCTTCTCCCGTCGCTCCCTTTCAAGAGCAGCCGTGGCCGCCCGTCCTTCGGCGGAGGCAGCCGTCTGCCGGGCCGAAGATGCATCTGACACCGATATGACGTCAGCTCTCCCTTCAACGGGCCGCGACTTTGACGGCCAAGAAGGCACAGACCGCTGAGAGATTTGGACCATAAGCGAGCCAAGACCGGCCATATCTGACAGCAAAGCAAAAGGAATTAGATTTGAAACTCGATAACAATTATACGACCTGAGGCCGACTTACCCTCGGCGAGAGCTTCGACACCCTCGTGGAGTGGGTGGTGGGCCTCGGCCGGGGCCCTGGGCGTGGTCGTGGCAGCCCTCGCCGAGGTAGTCCGGGGAACCCTCGCCGTGGTCTCTCCCGAAGCCTGACCGGGAGGTAAATAGGGAGCGGCTCAGGCGGGAGGGTTTGACGGATCCGGCCAGGCCCCCATTCCGACGAGCCTGTCCTCGTCCTCTAAAAGCTCGTTTATGTCGAAGGGGGCGTCGTCCACAAATAGATGGGTGTCGGCGAGCTGTTCGAGGGTGAGTGAGGGAACCGCGGAAACCCCCTGGATCAAGGACCCCCACTCGGTGGGGGAGGGCCAGACACCCTTATGCCTCTCCGGGAAAGAAATAAAGAAGAAACCTTCCTTCCAGTGATGGATAGACGAGGGCTTCCTGGAGAAGATACCCCGGCCGAAGCGGGGGATGAAACAAAACCAAGAAGACTTCCCCTGGGGTTTGATTTTAAAAGGATAGCGAAAAATAATTACAGAGGGGACGAGACCGAACTTGGAATTAAGGGCCAAGAAAGCGTATACGGTCTGCCACGAATTTGGGAAAAATTGGGACGGGGCCAGCCCGTAGAAGTTTAGAAGATTTACAATGAAAGGATGAAGGGGAAGACGAAACCCAGCGCGGAAGCTGTGCTCGTAGATTAAGAAAGAATCTGACCGGGAAGAGTTAGCTCTCGTATTCTTCCCGGGTCGGACGGGCGTCATCTAGGACGGAAGAAGAAAGTGATTTACCGCGTCGATCACTGCTTCGATGCTAAGGTGAGAGGCCACGTCCGAGTCCTGCTCGGCCGGACGACGGCCGGATACGGAGGGCTCGACGGGAGCAGGGATCGATTCGGTTTCGTGCGCCATATCGGAAGCGAAGGAATTCAAGGAGAAAGGGGACGAAAGAAACGGTTGAGGAAGAACGGGTTTAGACAAAGAGCAGGATGAACTACTCTAGATAGAGAAAGAACTACTGGACATATATTGCAAAAATAGATGAAGCCGAAACTGAGGCTTACCCTCAGATCAAGAAATCCCAGCGATCGACGGGACGCTCTCGGATGACCTCGACGGAACACTCGCGGGCAAGGATGAAGGGACGCTCGCAGAGTTACTCGCAGGATCGCTCTAGTGCAGAAACTTCAGAGGGAGATAGTACAGGAACAGTTCTAAAGCGAAAGAGCCAGTATTTATAGGGAAATCTCGAGGGGTTGGATGGCGAATCAACGGTCGAGATCCTTCAACCCTTCGGCTACTCCCCGCTCGGATGTCCGCCGCGTGTCCCGTCCTTCCTCATGATGACGAATGGGCTGCCCATTCGAAAAGAAGCAATCGACGGCCGAGAACAACCTAACTTTCGGCTACCCCTTCGGATGTTCGCCACGTGTCCCTGATCCTCGTGCAGGGAGCTGAAGTGGCGGTAATCCAAGTGAGTTCTCGTGCTGGGAGCCGGAGTGGCAGTAATCCGAGTTATAGCGGTTGACGGTAGAGATCTCCCAGCCCTGCATTAATCCCTCAGATGCACGCTGCGTGTCTCATGCTCCTCACAGAGCGAGCCTATCGGCAGGAGATTCAAAATTATTGCCGCCATCACTTGGCGCCCAAATGATTGAACACTCCTATAAGCTCTCGGCTTCAGACGAAGGCGTTGGTCACAAGCTCTCGGCTTCAGACGAAGGCGTTGATCATAAACTCTCGGCTTCAGACGAAGGTTGTCTGTCGTCCGAACCCAAGTATTCTTCCATGAGGATTCATATCTTACTCTCGACATCTCACAATAGTATAGAACGACGAGAGTAGGGGGTCCTGTGATGGGGAAGAATCCGATTAGGCCCAACGGCTGAGGCCAGTCCAACTATAGAAGGGGGCGAGGGGTATTCGGCCCACGAAGCTAAATAAACAGAATCGGCGCAGATGCTTTACTGGGTCAGCACAGGTTCGGCCCGCCCATAACAGGCTCAGTTACCAAATAGCAATATTCGGCCCAATCCAAGCTCATGATGAGCCGAGATGGGTCCGGCCCATTTCGGTCAACTGCTAGCAGGCCTTCGGCCTATTAACACGGGGTATTCTCGCAATTTCCCGTCGAACCCTAAAAAATAGTCCTATATCGACTGCTATAAGAAAGGGACCCTCACCCCCTGTTATAAAAGAGACGCTATTCACTGCAGAAAAGGTACACCACAAACACCCAAGCTTCTTCTTTCTTCTAAATATTAAGTCTTTCTGCCGAGACTGACTTTACCATCGGAAGGGGTTCCCATGGGCCGAAACCCAAGACCCTTCATAACTGGTTCCTTCTTTCCGCAGGAGTCTCGGCCCCATCTCTGCCCACCTCTCGGTCCGGATCCCTCTCGGCCACTGGTCATCCGGTTGACATTCGGATTCTGATCCCGGAGTCTGACTGTGATAGCCTCGGCTACATCAGTCATGTTTTTAAGACTTCAATTTTTTGGGAAAATTTGACTTCTATCTATTTATAGTATACTAGTTCATCTTCTTAACTTTTCTCATTGTTTGGGTCGGAGATTTGTCTGGTCTGAATCGGACGTCGAGACTTCTCCAAATCACAGGAAACTCCCCGCCGCTTCTACTAGACAGACTAGGTCAAAGGAGACCTCAGTTGAGATCCGAGAGAACTCCCTCCGATGCCTAAGTCAGGGTAAGAGTAGAGAGAGAACAGAATAAAGGCTCTAGTTAGAGAATGTTGAACATACCTCCTAAGAGTATCGGGGGATTCCTTTTATAAAGACAACCATGAGGCCGTGGTAGAATCTGATTGGAGATCATATGGAGGAAGCTCGATCTGATCTCCGGGCAGGACGGGAACCTAGCTTCACTAATTTGGCACAGGTTGCCCTTATCGACCAGTCGGAGAAGGACTTGGAAAGGACTTCCTTAAGTAGGAAGTCTCCCGCGCCGTAAGGCGCCGGAGTCAGCTTCGGATTCGAAAATCCCTACGGGAACTTAGCCACACGGGCCTGTTGGTAGAAAGATCCAATAGACCCAAGCAGGAAACCTGGGCGTCTCTAAACGGGACAGCCCACACAAGAAATGGACCAGCAAAAGTGGGTCCTCTCACTCATAATTAAGAACATTGAAATCTAAACTAATAGTACAAGTAAACATAGTCACAAGCATTCTGATTTCAATTAATGGAATTATCTTCTCTTAGAGCTAAAAGGTTTTGATGGGTTAGTAGGGAGAAACAAGCTACAGTTATTAATATGTATGAGCTGATGCAGTTCGCTTCCCTCCTTTTACCCACTGCCATCATCAATCTTCATGAGCTGCACTAGTCGGATCGTGGAAGGCTAGCCTCCACAGCCATCAGTGGCTCCCACGCCATCTCTCTCACATCCCAATAGACTCCAGATGGATGATCATGATGAGTAAGAAATGTTCTTCTATGAAGGTTGGTTATGGGCGTTTTTAGGTTACGAAACATTTTTAGCATGTTTTATAGCATATGCATGATGGGGTAACGTTCTAGTCATTATGTGAATTTGAGCATGATATAGCTTCACATCATTCTATAAACACGAGC
Source organism: Zantedeschia hybrid cultivar (assembly GCA_030544215.1). Lineage (NCBI taxonomy): Eukaryota > Viridiplantae > Streptophyta > Magnoliopsida > Alismatales > Araceae > Zantedeschia > Zantedeschia hybrid cultivar. The sequence continues at coordinate 26,278,297 of JARZZO010000012.1, forward strand.
TTACTTGCACTGAACTAAAAATAAAGTAGTGCATTCAGTGAACTCATTTGCTCATACACACTTCTTCTTTCCTCCTTCAAGTTATACTTTGGATTGGAAGGGTTTTCCACTAATGTGGGTGTCGCACGCCGCTGTGTCGACATGTATGGTCAACGTGGACCACCTTGAGCCACCAATTTGATGTGGATCACCTTGAACTCATTTGCTCATACACACTAATATTCCTAATCATAATTCCTAAACTATTTCTAATCATAAGATATTTGAGAGAGAAAACCCTATATTTGGACAAATTGGTGGGTGTTATGCCTACTCATTTGATGAGGGTGATTGATCTCATAAGCACATGTGTGGAGATGCTACGACAAACACATTGGTTCTCATTAGAGAATTGAGTGTTTTAAACTGATCTGACTATGAAATCCTAGATGGTAATTATACCGAATTGTTAATTAAGATATTCAATGTCACAGTTGTATGGTTGACCCTTAGACCTGAGATTTTGAAGGAATGCCTTGCTTGAGGACTACTGAGACTTGACGTTTGATTTAAAGGTCTTTAACCATAAGGCCTTGGACAGTTAGTAACTCAAACTCAATGGAATACTTGCTAAGGTAATTCGAAATCAACATGGGATCATTCGCTGTAACGATGTACTGCCCTCGGTTCAAGAATCAACGTAGCACGGATCATCACCTTCGGCTTAGCACCCCAGCCTCACGTACACACATATGGAGAAGTATATGATAAACTAAGCTAAATAACAAGATTAAATGGATTAAGAGGCAATGCTAAAGTAAGTAAAGGAAATAACGAGTACAATCCAACCATAACCCCAAAGTAAAAGAGTATGTATAAGCCAACAACAAAAGTATAACTACATTGGGACATACTCCGGAACACAAGCACCCACTAGCGCATGCAACATAGGGGACACCCCTCGCTTCTAGTCAAGTCTGAACTCCTCAGCTAAAAAACTAGGAAGTGAGCCACAATTGAAAAGGCTCAGTAGGAATCCCACTATCCCTACCTCCCACACACCTGCACAACTAGTAGGAGTAAAGTAGAAAGCAATAAATCTACCACTATAGCACTAAACAAGTAATGCCATAGAACTATGCTACACAAGAAAAATCAGGACCCTCCAAGATGGTCAAGATCCCTCAGACTTGTCAAATTGCTCTAGCCGTTGTACAACTACATGTAGTCGTACCCTCCTCTGAGCCTCTAGAATGACAAGGGCACAACCACTAGTGCAAAACTCTCCACAACTCCAACCTCCACGGCTGTATGCACCCACTAGCATCTTACTACTTAGACGAGCCTTATGCATGACTACCCTCACAAGGCTCCAGATAACAGTAAGGTGAAGCAAGTGAGAAAAATAGGACTAATTGGGATTCGTGAGTCCATACGATGTCCGCACCCTCAGCCATGTGTGCACATAAGCTGTCTCAACTATTGTCCTAATGACCGATTTTCCCCCAATGCCCAGACACATGCCTAAACACAATAGGGGCTTTAAGAACTGGCTCAAACACAATAACACCGAAGTGTAAGGGACTAACCCATGACCCATGTCCTCATGGGTCATATCGTGCTCAAGAGCACTAGATGTATTATAGTAAAAGATGTCACTCTTGGGTCTCAAAACTATATGGATCATTTCAATATAATATTGAAGAAAATCATCTTCCCATGGATGAGACAAGCATGCACGAGTTAAAGAAATGTAATTAACATGCTATAATGGAATCTAGGTATATAAGCAATAAAGAAGAATGTTTTATAAGTATAGTTACACTCATGATATGTAGAGAACTAAGGGGTGTGAATGTGTTTGGATATGTGGACATTTATCTAGAAAGGCATCTAGGTGCCTGGGCACATTTCAGACAAAGCGTCCAACCCCTAGACGTCTTTATAGATAAAGGCCTAGGTGTAGAGCTCAAGTGTTTCTACCAAGCTCCTCCCGTCCTTCTACCATCTTCAAAACTCGAAAGGACACCTTCCTACAACCCCTCATGCAAAACCACGGAACCACATGAGATCCCACCAACAAGGACTAAGAAAATATGAGAAAAACCTATAAAATGCATGGAGGAGAACTCGGGGATGGGAAGGTTCTAGCATGATGTCTAAGGAGAAGACTAGCTTCTAGAGGAGGAACCATCATCCTACCTTAGTCATGCACTCCTCTCAACTTTACAAAGTGACCAAATTGAAGAAGAGAAGGCGCTTGCGGGTAGAGGGTCCGAAGGAGAGAGGAGATCTCCAAGGAGCCCTTCACATGGAAATCCCCGCCTCCAATCCAACTGGGGTTAGCTCCTCGGTTTACCACCATGTGTTGCTGCCTCCTCCATCCCACCGCTGCCTTGCCGGCCTTGCCATTGCCCCACCGTCCATGCCACCCAACCACTAAGACCACCACCGTCGTTGCAACCTCCTCACCTAGCGTCAGTTGCTGCGAGGGAGAAGGAGAAGCTTGGTGATGGTGGTGGAGGATGGAGAGAAAGGAGGAGAAGATGGGGGAGGGGGGGGCATAAGTGGCGTGGAAATGGGGGATATGGGAGAGGAGAAGGAGTTTAAAAACCCCTATGCCCCGGCGGAGTTGCTGAGGGGCATGATTCCCTAAGTGCATGCCTATGTCGGAATGCCTCAAGAAGAAAACAACAACATGCATGCAAACAGATAAACACATCCAACCTCATGGATGCCCAGCTAATTGCACATTCATTCGACCATATGCCTAACCTGAACAAAATGTCTACCTGCATAGACAACGAACATGCAAAATGTCCAACCACGTGGACGCTAATATCCGACTGCTCCACCCTAAAATGGATCCTCGCTCCACTAGGCACTTAACTTCCCCATGGAGCAGTAACTAGGACCCAATAACCCGATCCAAAAAGCTTAGATATTACATTCAATATTCATATATGAATGAAGGAGAATACCCTATAGATAAGTACTCAGAAAATCCTTGCCCAGGGTTTAATAGTTTATCAAAAAAGAGTTTTTATGAAACTTTGAGGATGAGATTTATCTGACTTAGATACAAGAATTTGATAGTTTAATCATACTCTTAACTAAATAAGAGATATTGTATGACTGAAAGATTATATCCATGTGACATCTATTGATAGAAAGGTTCGTGAGTGGGATTAATTATCCCCAATGACTTCTGGGATCATGCAGCAATGATTGGAGTCCAACATGATCAAAGTGTCCATGTTTAATAATCATGATATGATTATTAAATGATTATTTGATAATCAAGTTAATTAATATAACTCACAAGATGATTAGTTAATTAAGTTAAAGGGTTAAGAAGTTAACCAATAGACCTATATATAACTTTTGAGACTCAATATAGTTGCAACCAGACTAACATCTGGGCCTAGGGGATTACGCATATAATAGTTCTAAGTTGTTGGGTGGACTTAATAAATTCTATGATAACATAATGGTCTTTATGAAAAACTCTAAGAGTATTATCGTGCGAACTGCACCTTTCGTGTGGTTAGACTGCACGGTCCAAATCTTCCATATACCTATGTTGAAAAAAATAATAAAAATAACTATAAAATTTTAAATATTTAATTACCTCTTTATAGTTATTTTTATCTATTGGAGCTTAATTTTTACCGTTGGATCGTATTCGAATTGATTGTAGTCATCCAATATTGTGTGAGCAAATTAATGACGAATACTAAAATCTCATGAGATTGGAATAACCCTAAGGGTAATCTGACTAATTTTCTACTTTTGACCATTTTTTATGATTTTCAAAATTGAAATTTGTATGTATCCGATGGATGGCTACGATTGAGTTTCAAGGTCGGACACGATTGGATGGTGAAAATAAATTCCCAAGAGATGAAAACAACTCTTAGGTGGGGGGGGGGGTGGTAATTGAATATTTAAGAATTTATGGTGAATTTTAATTTTTTAATATGTGCATGGGGTTAAAACAGTGGATGCTCATGATATAATGCCTTGTTTTTTGGGATAATTAGATATATAACTCTCTTAAGTAACTAATTACACTTTTGCCCTCTAAATCTTCACCCTATTATTAATAACCCTACTAAATAAAATCATGTCGAAAATGCCCCTGCCATTGCTTCCTTTAGCATTATGCTGAATATCTCTTATTTAATAATGATTAGCTTTTAACTAAAGTTAAAAAATATCTAAAATATTTTTATTCTTTGCTCAACTCTCTTTCTTTTTCTTTCCATCTATCTCTCTTCTTTCTTTTTGGCACAATGTGCCAAGCAAAAAACTATCTTTCTATAGGGGCATTTTGGTACAAACGTTAAATTTAACAGATGAAAATAGAATCATTAACGAAAATTAACCACAGGGACATTTTTGATATGATTTTCATTTAGTAGGATTATTAATAATAGGACGAAAAATTAAGGGGAAAGAGTATAATTAATTATGTAAAAAGATTATATACATAATTATCTTAATGGTAGTGGATTTTGGTTTGTTGGGTAGTATGTACTTGTGGTGGCTGATGTAGCCGAAGCTATCACGACCTGATTTCGAAGCTGGAATCCGAAGTAATGGATCCGGAGCTGGGTCGGATCGGTGTAGAAGACCCGACGGGGATCCGGTAGGCGAAGGAGGCAGAGGCGAAGCCGAAGGTCCGAGGCCGAGAGCCGCTCGGTCGGTGGCTAGCTTGTCTTCGGGAAGTGGTACCGAAGCTCCTTTGGTAAACGAAGGGGCGGTGCGGAACCGAGTCTCCTCTGGTCGCGGAGCAGCCGGCGCACGGCGTCGAGACCTGGGAGAGGAGTCCGAGATCGGCGGCCGAGACCGACTCGGGAAGGTCGGCGATGATTCGAACCGAGCTCCTGCAGGAGGGAAAGAAGAAGAAAACCGGTCAGCAGGAGTCCCGGGCTTCGGCCCTAAGGAACCCCCTCCGACGGTCAAGTTAGCTCCTGAAGATGATTCGATTCAGAAGGCAAAGAGTAGCTTTAATGCTTTTTGGACTGTAGTCCTTGAGGGTCTCGGAGGCATAGAAGTGCATACCTTTGGCAATAAATAGCGGTGTATTTATAGCAGAGGATAGAGGATGGTTAACGGTGATAGCCGATATAGGACTATGTCCGGGCTTACTGGTAAACCGCCATAGTGCCTAGTCCTCCACCGGAGTGGGCCGGACTCGGCTATTGGGCCGAAGGGGGTTGGGCCGCTGATGGGCTGAAGGCTTTCGGAAGGCCTGCTATTGCTGCTGTTGGGCTGAACTGGGTTTGGGCTTGTTTAAATGGGCCGAATCGGATTCTGCCTCATCAGTGGCTAAAAATTTACAAGTGAGGAGGCATGCTCCAAAAAAAAAAAAAGGTAGTGTGTACTTGTGATAGCTGAAAATTTACTAGAGGGTAAGGCTCAGTGAGAAGGCACCCCTAAAATAAAAATAAATAAATAAAAGCTGCTATCTTCTTGCTTTCTACAACGTGTGAACCATTTCCTCTCTATATTTGCTTGTTTTTTTTGAACAGGACTCTATATTGACTTCTTGTTGTCGTAAACTGCTGCCAAGAAATTATAACATTCCTATACACACTGAAGAGTATGCATTCTCCTCTGTGTGTTACTACCACCAGTAGCCTTGACCGTGGTCTGACATTGGAACTTCCACTAACGTGTGCCCCTTAGCTCCCTTTGGATATGCAATGTCGGGGAAATGGATCTCAAACGCACTCCAATAATCATTGCCAAGAAATAGTACTCGTAGCTTTAATTATTATTTAAGTTAATATGTAATGAAATAAGATTTCTCGTATAGCACGTACCAAGGTCTCTTCCATAGAACCTTTTTAGAACTTGAGAATAATTTGTTGTACTGCCCCAAGGGCAATTACACCGCCTCACAGTGCAGCCAAGTTATTATTATTATTTTTAAAATCTCCTATGGTATCCAATTCGACCGTACAATCTGATGTCGGGTCGAGTCGGTTAGGGGGTTTCAAAAAAAATTTCATTTTTTTTTAAAAACTTGGCTGCACCACCAGGCGGCATAATTTCCCCTGGCACGTTAATCTCTTAGAACTTTGTCACATGGAGTTATGCTTGCTGTACTGAAGGTTGGTGCAGCAAGCTGAGTCATCTTGTAATGTAAGATGCTATTAGTTTACCTAAGTAGGGGTCACATGGGTTGGACAGTTTTTTTTACCGGTAAATCATACAAACATTAAATGTGAGTGCAGAGTTCTAGGCATGATAAATATACGTAGACGTGACAAATACTTCATAGACATCTACGAAGCATTTGTCATGTCTAGAAAATATTTGTCATCTCTATATATATGTATACAGATTTTTGCGTGACAAATATATTACAGATGTGACAAATACTTCGTGGTCATGACAAATAGTTGATGGGACAAAATCCAATTGGACCCATAAGCTGGGCCGAGCCCCAATTTGAGAATGGATTGAACGACATTCATTCATTCTCGGCGGCCCAGGTGTCTATTGGGCCAAGATGGGTCCGGCCCATGCACCCGGCCGAATGTGGGCTATCATTCGTAAGTGACCTCGACGCCTATGGGGCCGAGATAGGCCCGGGCCGCTCGATTGGTTGCATTTGGGCCATCGGCTTACAAGCACTTGGGGTATTTTCGAGACTTCATCTCAATTCCTAAAAATAATCCTACATCGTTTGTCACAAGAAATGAATCATCATCCCCACTATAAAAGGAACACTATTTGCGGCAGAAAAGGTACACATACTATTAAGCTTCTATTTCTCTCTTAATACCAAAGTTTTCACTAAGTCTGTCACTGACTTATCCATGGGAGGGGGTTTCCCTGGGTCGAGACCCGAGACCCTTCCTGACTGGTTTCATTTTCCTATAGGAGCTTCCGCCTTTGTCTCCTACTCCCTCTCGGTCTCATATCCCCTCGGCTTTCAGTCGCCTACTGGTTCTCGGATTCCACATTCGGAGCCCGACTGCGATTGCCTCCGCTGCATCACTTGGCACTATATGTGGGAAAGAAGCAGCCATGTCTCATTGACCGATGACGAGGGGACGATCCGGCCAAGACAAGACGGAGATAAGGGCGACTCCTGCCCAATCACTTCATAATGCAAAAGGAGTCCCGACCAATCTTCCACAGGGATAAGCTCTCCCGGCGGTACCAGAACCCATCGTTCCTAAGGACGAGTGGGTAGAGGAGCTCTCATAACAGGTAGCAACTCTCACAGCTACTGTTACTTCTTTAGCCCCACTGTGCGATATGGTCTCGGCCATCGCCCAGCACATGGGTCTGCTAAATCACCCAATAAGGCCGGCACCACCCCACTCGCAGTGCTGCCCTGCCAGGCAGTTTTCGACTGGACACCCGGGGCCCTCCCGAGTGTGTCCTCCTGAAGGCGTCTCGCTTACGGTGAGCCGTACGGGCTACAAGGCCATGTTCCGCACAACAGTCATCTGTCGATGGAACCAGACAATGCTTCGTCCGGCACTCATCCTACGGGAGCCGAAGGATGCTCGGTTGCCGCAACCACCACAACTCTGGAGTTGGACCGGAGATTGACTGAAATAAGGAAGGAGATGCAACAAATGGTATCCCGGTCATATGGAGCACCCCTGGCCAGTGCCATCCTGGAGCAAACCCCTTTCTCTCCCGACATTTTGGCCACAGAAGTGCCTTCCAATTTCAAACTGCCGAAGGGTCCTCTATACGATGGCATGACGGATCCCGTTGATACAATTCTTATCTTTCAGTTCAAGGGGTTCCTAAAGCAGTTCGCTGCCGACTTTTCCCCCTCACTCTGGAGAAAATTGCTTCCACCTGGTTTGAAACCTTGGCCCCTAGATCTATTCATTCCTTAGTACAGCTGGGCCAATTGTTCATTGACCAGCTCTATGATGCCACTCGGCAGTGCAAGACCTCGGCCAGTCTGCTTGCCATCCGGCAGGAGCCAACCGAGACTCTCTAGGATTACTTTACCAGGTTTCTGACCGAAGCAACTCAAATTCCGAATATGGATAGCTCCATCGCAGTTTCAGCTGTCATCAATGGTTGCACGGATGAAGGGCTTCTCAATTCCATTGGGAAGCGACATCCTCCAACCTTCCAAGACCTGGTGGCCTGAGCACACAAATACATCAACCGAGAGGCGTTGATGATGTCCAAAGGCAAGGATGCTGCCGAATCTGCATCGGCCGCCTCTTTACCAGCAGCGCGCCCATGTGACGAAGACCTTGAATCTTTCTGGAAGAGATTTAGGAGAGAAGAAGAATGGAGCCGAGAGAGGCGTCGGCCATCTCAACATCAACAGATGCCACTGCCGGCTCCTCCCTCCCTGCTGCTTATGGAAGTGAAAGACATGCTCCGCCGGCTGGAGTACATCAAGACCGACCATCGCCGAAAGGATTTCCGAAAATATTGCGAGTATCATCAGGAGACGGGACACTCTACAGACGAGTGTCGTCACCTTTGGGAGGATATCGATCGCCTCATCCGAGAAGGGTGCTTGCCACAGTGCAACCGCGTGCGGCCTCCTCCTCAACCTCAGGGCCGAGGCCCTCCAGCGGCGCCCAAGCAACCTCAACTCCTGGCCAGAGAGAGACCTCCGCCAAAAGCCGCCCCTATAGCAGAAGCGTCGGATCAATGACCCAACGCCGGGTCCATCATGCTGATATTCGGGGGGTTAGGAGAAACCCCCCGACGGCATCAGCGTATCAGGACGTCTTCGGCTATAGCTGCAGTTGGTGGTGAGCCGAAGCACTTTCGACGGGAGGACATCACTTTCAATGAGGATTATCTTGAAGATATCCAAGTCCCGCACAACGATGCCCTCGTCGTAAGCGCTGTAATGAAAAATTACAATGTTCTTCGTATCTTTGTTGATAATGGGAGTGCATCGAATGTGCTTTTTTATGATTGTTTCCTGAAACTCGGCCTGACTGATATCGATATGAAGGCTCATCGAGGTCCTTTGTTTGGCTTTAATGGAGCCTCATGCCGAGTAGAAGGCATCGTCCGACTACTTGTGACCCTCGGTACAACACCGAGGCAATTAACTGTGGAAACCGATTTTGCAGTCATAAAAGTTGATTCGGCCTATAATGCTATCTTCGGCTGAAGGCTGAATAGAAGAATAGGTGTTGTGCCTTCGTCTTACCATCATAAGCTAAAATTCCACATGAGCCATGGAGTTGGCGAAGCCAAAGGGAGCCAGGAGTCGGCCCGGCATTGCTACATGATCTCGGTAAAGGGCAAAGCCGCAACCGAGTCCCTTTCAATTGAATCTTCGGCTGATGCTTCGCCGGGTGAGGAACTGGTCACCATTCCCGTCCCGAGGGGTGAAGGCCAAACCTTCCTAATAGGTTATGGTCTTACGAAAGCCGAAGCAGAAAGGTTGATTGGCTCTTTGAAGGAAAACCTCGATGTCTTCGCATGGTCCCCCTCGGACATGCCGAGAGTCGACCCAGAAATGGCCGAGCACCGTCTGCATGCTGATCCGAGCTATCCTCCGGTCAAGCAGAAGCGGAGAACCTTCAACCAGGAGCGAAGAATGGCGATCCAAGCTGAAGTGCATAAAGGCCTAGACACTGGACATCTCCGGGAGGTTCATCATCCTGAATGGGTTGCCAATGTGGTAATGGTGCCCAAGAAGGATAGTAAGTGGCGGATGTGTGTGGATTTCACTAGTCTTAACAAGGCTTGTTTGATGCATAGTTTCCCTTTGCCCCGGATAGATCAAATGGTGGACGCCACTTCCGGCCATGAGCTGTTCAGCTTCCTTGACGCCTACTCGGGGTATCATCAGATCCGGATGCATCCGTAAGACGAAGACAAGACCAGCTTCACAACTGATCTCAGCCTATACTGCTTCATCCGAATGCCTTTCGGCCTGAAGAATGCGGGAGCGACTTACCAACGTCTCGTCAACAAAATGTTCGCCCCCTAGTTAGGCTGAAACATGGAGGTGTACATTGATGACATGCTGGTAAAAAGCTGAGTCGCTTCTAGCCATTTGCCCGAAACCTTATCTACACTGCACATATATCGCATGAAGTTGAATCCAGTGAAGTGCGCCTTCGGCGTGGCCTCCGGAAAGTTCCTCGGCTATATGGTCATTTGCCGAGGGGTGGAAGCGAATCCCGCAAAGGTGTAGGCCATACTCCAAATGTGCTCCCCAGCGAACATCCAGGAGGTACAGAGACTAAGCGGACGAGTAGCCGCTCTCAGCCACTTCATGTCGAAGGCGGCTGATCGCTATTTTCCTTTCTTTAAACTGTTGAAGAAGACTGGTAATTTCCTGTGGACGGACGAGGTGCCTATCGACCTTTGATTAGCTTAAGGCCTATCTTTCTAAAGTCCCCATCCTATTGAAGCCTGTCAAAGGGGAGCTATTGTTCATATACCTTGCCGCATCTGAAGCAGCTTTAAACGTTGTTCTTGTCCGAGGGGAAGACGGCATCCATAAGCCCATCTACTACATCAACCAAGCACTTCATGGAGCGGAGCTTCGATATCCAACTTTGGAGAAGTTGGCATTGGCTTTAGTCGCATCCGCAAGAAGGCTTCGGCCCTACTTCCTTGCGCATCCAGTAAAGGTACTTACTGACCAAACCTTGTGACAGGTTGTCTCTCGGCTGGACGTATCTGGAACGTTGGCAAAATGGGCTATAGTGCTGGGCGAATTCATATCACTTATGGGCCTCGGACTGCGATCAAAGCGCAGCTACTGGCTGATTTCATTGCGGAGTTGACTTCCGAAGAACCTACGGTCCCATTAGCAAAAGAAAACGAAGCATCTGTCCCGGCACAAACTTCAGAAGCCGTAAGCACTTCCGCTCCGGCAGATAGCTCAGCCAACAAATGGCAATTATTCACGGACGGATCCGCATGCTCTTCGGGCTGTGGCGCCGGATGGATCCTAACATCTCCAGATGGGATAGGCGAGGAGTATTCTCTCCACTTAGTTTTTCCTGCTACCAACAACACTTGAGTATGAAGCTTTGATATCCGGCCTTCGGGCCACAAGGAAACTTGGCGCGCTCGAGCTGGAACCTTCAGCGACTCCCAGTTAATTGCCAGTCAAATTACTGGGGAGTATGAGGCCCGAGATGCCTTGATGGCATCCTATTTACAGGTAACCAAGAATATCATAACCGAATTCACCTTTTTCAGTATTACGCGGATCCCTCGGTCCGAAAATGCTTGGGCCGATGCCCTCTCTCGACTGGCCTCCACTCATGATGGTGGGGGAGGACGAATGGTTCTCGTAGAAGAACTCTTGGTACCAAGCACTCATTGGTATGAGGAGATTATGGAAGCTGATATCTCAGAAGAAGATACATGGATGACAACTATACTGGCCTATATTCTCCTAGGGGAGCTCCCTTACGAAGAAATAGAGGCGAGGCGTATTCGACTACGTGCTTCCCAATTCCTCATGCTGGAAGGAATCTTGTATAAGAGGTCTTTCGGCCGACCACTTCTTCGATGTCTCAGCCCTATTGAAGTCGATTACGTCCTATGAGAAGTTCATGAAGGGGTATGCAGAGCGCATGCATGAGGCTGAGCCTTGGCCCACAAGCTTTTAAGGCAAGGCTACTAGTGGCGAACCCTTAGAGAGGACGCAGCCAGCTTCGTCGACCGTTGTGACTAATGCTAGCGGTTCAGCTCCCTTATCCATCAATCGGCTACTATACTGACGCCTTTATCGAACCCATGGCCTTTCGCTCAGTGGGGGATTTGTTGGGTTCCCTGTGTCTGGATCCGACCATTATGCAGCGGACAAAAATAAAGTCAAGATCGGGTTCGTCCCGTTTCGATCATCAAAACTTTTAAATGGTAAATCTTATTTACCTTGTGCGGATTAGAATCCACATTAGCTCGGTTCTGACGATGCAATGCCGAAAGCTGCGTGTAGACACACTAATTTTGACATCATTTTGAGTAAATTTCATATCATATAATAATGCCTCAGAATGGTCTGATATTTAATCATTGGTTAATTTTTATTGATCTATTTAAGTTAATTATCTAAATTATGTTGGGTCAGACATATATTATTTAAGTTAATTAATTAAATTGACTTTAACTCAAATTTCAATTAAAATATGAAGAAGTCTGAAAGACGTCGACTAGTGTAGACGCCATTTAGAGTTTATTCCTATTTTAATGTTTAAATTTGAATTTTAATCAGTAGATTAATTAGCTAAAAGACGTCTGCATGTCACGACGCCATTTAGGTTTCCTAAGTTCTTTCTACTTCTCTTCCGGATGTTTATCCTTATCTTAATCAGTCTAAAAGACGTCTCCATTGAGCGACGCTTTTTATCTAATTACAGATAAAGATAAATTTTTCCCGGATGTTTATCCTTATTTTAATTAATCTGAAAGGCGTCTCCCATGGGCGACACGTTTTATATAATTACAGATAAAGATGAATTAATATGTATTTATCTGTTAGTTAAGCTTGATAAATGTCAAAATTTCTCCATGTAAATCCGCGGATGCAAAGAAATCTATAAATAGTCAGCCTCTTGGACGAGTGACAGTTAGTGATATTGATGTGAGTGATATCGAGTGATAATTGGCAATCATTTCGACGGTGATTGGAGCAAAGAAGCTTGACGACGTCTAAACGCTGAAGTGCTGTTACCACCAGGATTCGGCATCCTTCTTCATCCGTCCAAGATCTATTGAAGACCAAGGCTTCCAGGGGCCATCTAGCATTAGCTTTCATTCCATTTCTGCATACTTCTCACATTTTTCATCTCCATTAGTCTCACATTCTTCATCACATCACTCCATGCAACACACACAACACTAGCATCATTTTCAAAACCTATTTGTTAAAGGGGTTTAAAAGACCATCCCAACAAGTGAGTTTACTTGCTTAGTTGCATGTTTAAAATTTTCTCTGGAATGGATACTATTTCTTCTTAAGTTCTCATCATTGTCCTTTATTTCTTTTCTATTTCTTGCAAGGTACAAAGGAGAATCAAAGGAAGGGAATCAATAGCAAACAACAAGGAATCTGGACAATCCTCAAAACTCAACAGCAGCCAAAGCAAGAACAAAGACAAGAAAGGGCTCTCTTTCTTCAGCCGGCTGAAGAAGGCGAACCAAGAGCTCAATATCTCCCACACAGGTAGGCGATCAAATCTTCTTTTGAAACTTTTTAGTCAAAAGTTTATGGCGATCACATTACTTAGTTTCTTTTTAATAGGTTTATTTTACACTTAAACAACATAGTTTTTTCATGATAATCACACACTCATTTTAAGCACTCACAACTTTTTTGGCAATCACGGTGGGACTTGGTCTCGCCATCTTTTAGTTTTTTGTTCTTGCTGTTATCAATCGGGCATCCACGGTGCACCACCTGTGTCTCTCGACCCGCCCTCAGCAATTGGTGAGTTTTTAGCTTAGTTGATTTCCTACGTGCACCACGTGCACACCCCTGCGGCAAGATCTTGCCCTCCTCGTTAATTAGTTGAAAAGCTGTTTTTGTGATAAAGATTGTGTGATTGATTGGCATTCTAATTGTTTATTTGATAAATCATCCTGTTAAAATTTAAAACAAAAAAAAAACTTTGTATGAGCTGATTATTTATCGTTTTTATCCTGTTTTGAGGAGGAATTGATCCAGAAATTCCTCATGGAAAACTGTATCTGCGACTTGAAAAGCGTCCAGGAACACCGACGCAGTTCAAACTGCGTCGTCATACTCAGACGCCTTTCAGTCTCATTTTTCCTGCTGTCAACTGTCTGAGCTTCTGCGAAAAAAATAAGGTTATGTTTTGAATAGCGTCGAGCAACAGCGACGCGATTCAGGCAGTTTCTTATTTCTTCTTTACTTCTTACATTTTTGTGATCTGTGTGCTATTATCCATTATGTATTAAGCATTAGAGGCCATCCAGGCTACAGGTCATACGTATTGAGGCTAACACCTTCCTCTTCTTAAGAACACTCTTCTTGACGTCTTCAACTCTCTCTGATTGGGTCGGTCCTGTTAGAATTGGGTGGCCTCAAAGCCAATCATTGTACATTCTAGTTCAGATTATTAATAAAGGCAATTATTTCTTCATTTAATAGTTCTCGCAAACGACTATCGTAATGAAGGTCCATAGACAAATGTATGGGATATTGAATCATGATGAGATCGTGATAGTGAGATCAATATCCTAAGGCAATTGTCTTAAATAGTTCTCGATCGTAGGATATTTGAGATGGACATTAAATATCCGATAAGATCGACACAAGTTATGTCTGCTCATATGATGAGGGTGAATGATCTCACATTCACTCGTGTGGTGACACTAAGACAAACAAGTGTGTGCTCATTAGAGAATGAGTTCACTGAACAGACCAAAATAAGAATTCCTGGATGGTAATTATACCTATTAGTCAACCAGGGAATTCTGTCGTTGCAGTAGCACAGTTGGTCCTTTGACCTGAGTCACCAATGATACCTTGTTTGTGGACCATTGTATCTTGATTCTCTGACTCGTGGACTTTAACCATTAAGTCCACCATAATCGGTCTTTCAGATACAGTGGAAAGCTTGCGAAGGTAATTGAGTGAACAACAAGGGATCACTCACTCTTGGTATAAGACTGGAGGGAGAATGTCCCATGGATGTGTACACAGAAATCCCTGGCCATGGTCAAATGAAAGAGATGTCTTTCTAGATATTAACTGTGTACTAGAATCCATCTGGATAATGCGATAGAGGGTTTGACTATAAAACCATACCCTTGCGTTATCGGGACATTGCATGAGTGAAGGATTATATCTGTGCGGTATCTGCAGATGGAAAGGTTCAATTAAAGGGAACAGTATCCCTTATATCTTTTGGGATCATGAGGTAGTGTTTGGTGCTGTTCATGATCAGAAGGCCAAGTGAATTAATCATCGGATGATAATTTACTTGTTTATTAAATTAATCATTTAACATATGATGTTTAAATGTTAATTAATAAATATTAAACTAAAGAAACAGTTCTAAGTTTAATGGGCCTGCAACCAGACTGATATATAGGCCTAGAGGGTCACACACATAAGAGTTCTCGTCAGACGGTGAGAGATGTTAAATTTCATGCTTATCTGGGTTTTTGTGAAAAGCTGCAGGATAAACATGAAGATTTAATGGAGAATTATCTAAGGCCAAACTCTTGGATAATCATGAGGATTAACTCTTGTGCTTATCCTTATTTCTATATAAGGAGGGACAAGGGGGAGTGGTAAAAAGTTAGTTGGACGAATTTTTACCCCAGATTCTCTCTCTCCTCTCTCTCTCTCCTTCTCTCTCTCTTGGAGTGGATCTGTCTCTCTCCGCGCATGGTGGATTTGAGATCTGGTCGGAGCACTCAAGTCGAGGAGGAAATCGCGTCTGCTGCGGGAACTCGTGTGGATACCTCTAGAGATCGTGCGCGTGCGCGATTACCGAGTCGGCATCATCCACGGGAGATTCGAAACCCCGCAAAGGTGAAGAACTGTTCTTCCCGCTTAGATTTTAATGTCCGTTTTACGACCCCAGCAACCGATACAATGGAATCACTTTTATTTCCGCTGCGTTCATGGCGATTCCTTACAGTGGTATCAGAGCCAGGTTCGCTGGTTCAGTTGTAAAACGGCACCGTTATGCGTGTTTTTCTCGTTATGCGTGAAGAACCCGTATTGTACGTGTTCTTGAGTATAATCCGATTAAAAATGACAGATTAGTGTTCATATGATGATCACGATCAATTTGATTATTTTTCTGTATTTTTCGGATTTATATTTAGATTTTTCGGAGTTCTTCATGTGATGATGAACCGAGGTGCTTCGGCGGCTTCGTACGTGCATTCCAAGTGTTGGAGTGGCGGCCCGGATGTCTGGATCTATTGGTGATAGTCACCACTTCACATTGGGCATGAAGATCGGCACCGGAGTGCCCTTGGAGGTGCTAAAAATCGAGCCCGAACTTAGTTTTTTAAACCTGAAAAATCAGATTTTTTTTTTGGGTTATTGGGGCTTGATTTCCTCCCCGTCGCCGGAAACTGGCGGCCCTGCCGGCGCCGGGCACGACGCCGGCGCCGGCGCCGGGGGCACCGCCAGCCGGGGTCCCCGCCGCTGGAGGCGGTCGCCGGCGCCGCCTGCAAGTCCCTCCTTGCCGGTTAGGGTTTCTGGAAGAAGAAAGGGGGGGGCCGGTCGAATCTTTCATTAAGGGGCTGAACCGCCCGGTCCCGACCCGGTTGGACCGGGCGGGAGCCGGGCGGCGCCCTGGCTCGATCAGGGCTCGACCCTGGCCGAGCCAGAGCCCCTGGCCGAGCCAGGGCTCGACCCTGGTCCAGCCAGGGTCCGGGTCCGGCCCATTGGGCCCTAGTGGGCTGGGCCCATTATTATTTTTTTTATTAAAAATTGTTTTTAATTACTGTTTAGCCCATTTTAAACCCATTTTTAGCCCATTTAAGCCCGTTTTAAAATTGTTTTAAAATAGAAAATTTATAGAAATAATTAATAATTGTTATCAATTATTTTTATGATTATTAACAGGTTATTAAAGAGTTTAATAACTGTTAGTCAATTAAAGGGCTTTATAATTAATGGGTGTTAGTTAATTATTTAAAATTGTTTTAGATAATTAATTTTCCTGTTAAATTAATTAGTTTAAAATTGTTTTAAACTAATTTCACGCATAACTTGATTACACTTAGCCGTTCAAATTGTTTGAATTATTATTTAGATTAACTGAATGGTTTAGTTATTTATTTGTCAATAATGTTTTGAATATTATTGATAATGCTGAAATAAATGTTATTTCGAAAACTAATTGGTATTATAATTTTATATTTATAAAATTTAATACCAAACAGCAATTATGTGATGATTGTGATGCATGTGATATGTTTTATGGTGGGATGATTATGGACTTAGTATTTTCATGTGATGAATGATGTGAATAGATGCGATGCTTATTTCATTTGGTATTTTAAATAGGACATGCGTGTCCTCCTTTCTCTTAATCCAAGTGTACTTTCTACCTTCCTATAAGATTGTACTCCTCTTGATAAGATCAAGGTTTCTAATTGTTTAAATGTACATTTGTGGACCTGCGAGTCCTGGATATCGTATTTAAATGTATCGGATTAAGTTTAGAGGACGGGATCTTCTGAAGACACCTCTGGAGGAAGGACTCGCATCAAATGGAACCAGTGTTGCTGTTTTCACATTAGGATCCTATTATGGATCATCGTTTGGCTCCGATGATTCCATAGTAGTTTAAGCAGTCCATGATCATCTCCATTTAATTTTTCTGCATATATGTGATGTTTGCGGATCATGCTATCATATATATATTTCTATTAAATATATTGATACTTCAAATCGAAATACTATTGATAGCACGATTTTTTTTTCAAATCAAAAATAAAAAAAACCCTCTTTTAAAACTTAAGTTGTAAACGTGAGATATTCAGAATAATCCACGTAACCCACCATCATTATAGATCTTAGGATAATTCTTATCTCAAACGGATTTGTTGTGCTACCACAAGGTCCATTTGATTTAGAAATTAAACTAGATCTACGACATGTGATGTCATTAAGATGAATGGACAAATAGTGTAATTTTGTTGTGCTACCACAAGGATTGCACTATGAATTCATGTCATCTAAGTAATGATGGATAAACTTAACTGAATCAAATTGATTTGTTGTGCTACCACAAGGTCATTCTGATTCAGGGGTTAAATCGATCGGATATTGCAAACGTTGCAACTGTCAAGAGTTGACTGCCTAAGGGACTTGATGTGATTTGTTGTGCTACCACAAGGTCACATGCATGTTGCCCGAAGGATTCTGATCCCCACTAGGAGATCACCGGAATCTCCCGTTCTGTATCTTAGAGGGTCATACAGATCGCCGAAAAATAGTGGGAGCATAAATCTAGATTAAAAGTCCTAAATCTGATTTTAAGAACTATCTGCTCATTTTATATATTTCCATGTAGGTCGCTATGTCGTCACCTAACCCCCTCCGTTGCATACTCGATGCAAATAAACTCACGGGACCAAATTACATTGACTGGTTACGCAACCTGAAGATTGTCCTCAGGTGCGAAAAGCTAGCCTATGTCCTGGATCAACCAGATCCAGTGCAACCCGGTGATAATGCTAACGAAGATGAATTAATGATGTATGAAAATTGGAAGGAGGACTCTGTCAAGGTCCAGTGTTATATGCTCGGTTCAATGAACAATGAACTGCAGCGACAGCATGATAACATGGAACCTAAGACCATTTTGAATCACCTACAAGAGTTGTTTGGTGAACAATCCAGAACAGAAAGGTATGAGATATCTAAGAAATTGTTCAGGACCAGAATGAGCGAGGGCACATCTGTGCAAACTCATGTACTCAAGATGATAGAGTGGATTGAGAGGCTTGCTGTGCTAGGCTTTGTTATGAACAATGACCTGAGCATTAACTTAATCCTACAGTCCCTTCCAGATTCATTTTTACAATTCATTATCAACTTCAATATGAACAAAATTGAAGTTTCACTAGCTGAGCTGCTCAACATGTTGAAGACAACAGAAGGCACTATCCAGAAAGATAAGCCAAATGTAATGCTTGTTGGTAAGACCAACAAGAAAAGAAAAGCTGGACAGACCTTTAAGAAAGGTAAGCCTAAGAAGCTAGTGAAAAGCAAACCGGCGGCACAAAAGGACAAAGCTAAAGTCAATGATAAAGGTCAGTATTTCCACTGCCATAAAGAAGGTCATTGGAAGAGAAACTGCAAGATTTATCTTGCAGAAAAAGTAAAGGAGAAGCTTGGTGAAGCTTCAGGTATTCTCATGATCGATCTTAACTTGTCTTATAGAGAATCAACATCCTGGGTATTAGATACTGGATGTATTTCTCATATCTGCAATAACTTGCAGGTGTTAACAAGTAAGAGAAGATTGAACCGCGGAGACGTGGATCTGAGGCTCGGGAATGGAGCAAAAGTTGCTGCGTTAGCTGTGGGGACAACAAGACTTCAGATGCCGTCAGGAGACTCCTTGGAACTGATAGATTGTTATTATGTTCCAACCATTATTAGGAATATCATATCTATTTCATGTTTAGATAGACAAAGATATTCTATGAAGCTAGAGAATAAAGGTTGTTCAATTTATCATGGAGACAAATTGTTTGCTTCCGGATATTAATTGAATGGATTATATTTACTTGATATTTCATATGATGTTTGTCTGGTAAATAATTCCCTTGAACGCTTAGATAAGGATGTGAATAAATCGTACCTATGGCATTGTAGGCTAGGTCATATAAATGAGAACAGGATCATAAGGTTGCAAAAGAATGGATATCTTGATTCATTTGATTATGAATCATTTGCAACCTGTGAAGCTTGTCTCATGGGAAAGATGACCAAAACTCCATTCTCAGGACATGGAGAAAGAGCTAAGGACTTATTGGAACTAATACATAGTGATGTATGTGGTCCAATGTCCACTCATGCTATGGGTGGTTACTCATACTTTGTTTCATTTACAGATGATTTCTCAAGATATGGCTACATATATTTGATGAAATATAAGTCAGAAGTCTTTAAGAAATTTAAAGAGTTTAAAAACGAAGTTGAGAACTAGACTGGAAAGAATATTAAAACTCTTCGATCAGATCGAGGGGGTGAATACTTAAGTACAAAATTCACAAAATATCTTAAGGATAATGGTATTTTGTCTCAGTGGACTCCTCCCTATACACCTCAGTTAAATGGTGTATCAGAAAGGAGAAATCGTACTCTATTAGATATGGTACGATCAATGATGAGTAATGCTAACATTCCAACCTCTTTATGGGGATATGCACTATTGACTGCTGCATATCTGTTGAACAAAGTTCCGAGTAAGTCAGTACCTTCCACTCCATATGAGATATGGAAATGAAAGAAACCAGACTTTAAGCATGTTAGAGTCTGGGGTTGTCCTGCACATGTCAAAAGACATGATCCAGACAAACTGGATTCCAGGACAGAGAAATGTAGATTTGTGGGATATCCAAAAGAGAGTTTTGGATATTACTTCTATCAGCCCTGCGATCAAAGGGTGTTTGTCGCAAAAAGAGCTGTCTTCTTAGAGAAAGAATATCTTTCAAAAGATGACAGTGGGAGCAAGATAGAACTGGAAGAAATTCTAGACTCACAAATCAACACTGGTTCATCGACTCAAGAACTTGTTCAAGATGATACACAAAGGGTTCGCAGATCAGGTAGAGTGCCTAAGCAGCCTGAAAGATATGTTGGACATATCGATGAAGGCAAACCAAAAGTGCACTTAAATGAGGATGATGATCCTCAAACCTACCTAGAAGCCATAAATAGTCATAAATCAGAAAAATGGCAAGAGGCAATGGATTCTGAAATTCAGTCCATGTATGCCAACCAAGTTTGGAACTTGGTTGATCTGCCAGAAGGTATGGTACCTATTGGCAGTAAATGGATCTTTAAAAGAAAGATCGGGGCAGATGGACAAATTGACACATACAAGGCAAGGCTTGTAGCAAAAGGATATCGTCAAAGGCAATGTGTTGACTATGACGAAACCTTTTCTCCAGTTGCCATGATTAAGTCAATCAGAATACTTCTTGCTATCGTTGCATTCTATGATTATGAAATATGGCAAATGGATGTGAAAACAACATTCCTTAACGGGAACCTTCAAGAAGAGGTGTATATGATACAATCTGAAGGATTCACTTCCAAAGAGCATTCAAGCAAGGTATGCAAGTTGCAAAGATCCATCTATGGATTAAAGCAAGCATCCCGAACTTGGAACTTAAGATTTGATGAAGCAATCAAATCTTATGACTTCATTAAGAATGAAGATGAACCTTGTGTATACAAAAAGGTTAGTGGGAGCGCAGTTACCTTTTTGGTACTTTACGTTGATGACATTCTACTCATTGGGAATGATGTAGGAATGTTGTCATCGGTAAAGGCTTGGTTAACCAAAAACTTCTCCATGAAAGATTTGGGAGAAGCATCCTATATTTTGGGAATAAGGATCTATAGAGATAGGTCCAAAAAGATGCTTGGCTTATCCCAATCTATGTACATAGATACCATAGTCAAAAGGTTTGGCATGGAAAATTCCAAGAGAGGCCTCGTTCCTATGAGGCATGGAATTTATCTCTCTAAAGAAATGTCTCCCAAGACACCTGAAGAGAGGGCATACATGGATAGAGTTCCTTATGCCTCGGCAATATCATGTATGCAATGCTATGTACTAGGCTTGATGTGGCACATCCATTAAGTGTCACTAGTAGATATTAGGCTGATCCAGGTGAGGAACACTGGAAGGCGGTGAAATGTATCCTTAGATATTTGAGAAGGACTAATGATCTATTTCTCGTTTATGGAGGAAACGACTTGGAACTTCGAGGATTTACTGACTCGAGTTTTCAGTGGATATGGATGACAGCAAATCCATGTATGGATTTGTGTTCATGTTAAATGGAGGTGCAGTAAGTTGGAAGAGTTCCAAACAGGAAACAACTGCAGATTCGACGACCGAAGCAGAATATATTGCTGCAGCTGAAGTGGCCAAGGAGGCGGTTTGGGTGAAGAAGTTCATCTCGGCGCTTGGAGTAGTTCCAAGCATTTCAGATCCTGTTCCATTATTGTGTGACAACAATGGGGCAATAGCTCAAGCGAAGGAGCCAAGATCACATCAGAAGTCAAAGCACATTCTGAGACGATTTCATCTGATTCGTGAGATCATCGCCCGAGGAGATATAGTAGTTGAGAAAGTCTCATCTGAAGATAATGTAGCAGATCCCTTGACTAAGCCATTGTCTCAAAACAATTTAGAACGTCACCTTAAGTGTATGGGACTTAGACACATGGGTGATTGGCTATAGTCCAAGTGGGAGAATGTTAGAATTGGGTGGCCTCAAAGCCAATCATTGTACATTCTAGTTCAGATTATTAATAAAGGCAATTATTTCTTCATTTAATAGTTCTCGCAAACGACTATCGTAATGAAGGTCCATAGACAAATGTATGGGATATTGAATCATGATGAGATCGTGATAGTGAGATCAATATCCTAAGGCAATTGTCTTAAATAGTTCTCGATCGTAGGATATTTGAGATGGACATTAAATATCCGATAAGATCGACACAAGTTATGTCTGCTCATATGATGAGGGTGAATGATCTCACATTCACTCGTGTGGTGACACTAAGACAAACAAGTGTGTGCTCATTAGAGAATGAGTTCACTGAACAGACCAAAATAAGAATTCCTGGATGGTAATTATACCTATTAGTCAACCAGGGAATTCTGTCGTTGCAGTAGCACAGTTGGTCCTTTGACCTGAGTCACCAATGATACCTTGTTTGTGGACCATTGTATCTTGATTCTCTGACTCGTGGACTTGAACCATTAAGTCCACCATAATCGGTCTTTCAGATACAGTGGAAAGCTTGCGAAGGTAATTGAGTGAACAACAAGGGATCACTCACTCTTAGTATAAGACTGGAGAGAGAATGTCCAATGGATGTGTACACAGAAATCCCTGGCCAGGGTCAAATGAAAGAGATGTCTTTCTAGATATTAACTGTGTACTAGAATCCATCTGGATAATGCGATAGAGGGTTTGACTATAAAACCATACCCTTGCGTTATCGGGACATTGTATGAGTGAAGGATTATATCTGTGCGGTATCTGCAGACGGAAAGGTTCAATTAAAGGGAACAATATCCCTTATATCTTCTGGGATCATGAGGTAGTGTTTGGTGTTGTTCATGATCAGAAGGCCAAGTGAATTAATCATCGGATGATAATTTACTTGTTTATTAAATTAATCATTTAACATATGATGTTTAAATATTAATTAATAAATATTAAACTAAAGAAACAGTTCTAAGTTTAATGGGCCTGCAACCGGACTGATATATGGGCCTAGAGGGTCACACATATAAGAGTTCTCGTCAGACGGTGAGAGATGTTAAATTTCATGCTTATCTGGGTTTTTGTGAAAAGCTGCAGGATAAACATGAAGATTTAATGGAGAATTATCTAAGGCCAAACTCTTGGATAATCATGAGGATTAACTCTTGTGCTTATCCTTATTTCTATATAAGGGCCAAGGGGGAGTGGTAAAAAGTTAGTTGGACGAATTTTTACCCTAGATTCTCTCTCTCCTTCTCTCTCTTGGAGTGGATCTATCTCTCTCCGCGCATGGTGGATTTAAGATCTGGTCGGAGCACTCAAGTCGAGGAGGAAATCACGTCTGCTGCGGGAACTCGTGTGGATACCTCTAGAGATCGTGCGCGTGCGCGATTACCGAGTCGGCATCATCCACGGGAGATTCGAAACCCCGCAAAGGTGAAGAACTGTTCTTCCCGCTTAGATTTTAATGTACGTTTTACGACCCCAGCAACCGATACAATGGAATCATTTTTATTTCCGCTGCGTTCATGGCGATTCCTTACAGGTCCCTTGATCAGACTAGAGTAGTTGGCGTTAAAGACCTCCGTAAGTCCCCAAAATCTAGGTATTCCTCCTTGATCATCGGGCTGGTTGTACCATTTGAAGTCCCAGTTAGATTTCCATAACGTTGTGAGAGAAAACCATAGAATATAACAATGGACATTGAACTAAAACTAGGATCCTATCTCTTGAGCGAATTTGTGATTTAATTAAATCCAAATAACCCAACAAGGAATCCTAAAATCACGTTAAACATCCACTTGTTTGTTTAATATCTGTACAACTTGTTTGTTAATCTCTGAAGAAAAATCTAACATCATGCTGCTTCGATCAGGCAGAGACTTGAGCATGGCTCCAGATGTCAGTATCAATTACGAGGGAGATGCTAATGCCCCTCGCGATTCCGATTACAATTTTGAGAACGGGAGAGATGCTGATGCCTCCCATAATTCTATCCATGTTCCAGTTCGGTATGAGGGGAATGTCCGAACCCCTCTCTATCATCCTCTTGAGCAATATTCTGATCCTCCCCCGCATGTGCATGCGATTCCCAACCCTGTCTTCGAGGGAGACATGAACCAGAATGATCCCTCATCTTCTGATCCCTCGGATCTTGTAAATGCTTTGGGAGTTCTTGCCTCCCATCTGGACCCTCAACAGTTCGAGGCGATCCAGTCCATTCTAAAGGGGAAGACGTCCGTGCAGTCTGCCGAGCCGAACCCTGCGGCTCCCCCTGCCATCCCTCAACAACCTCCTCATCATCCTCCCTTCATTCATCAGGCCATGGAGGGCCTCCACGTCTCAACTTCTCGGCCAGCTGGGCCACAACTTTCCTCTTCTAGGCAACCGGCCAGACCGCTGACGCCTGCTTATCAAAATGCCCTCGGACATGGCGGAAGCTCTGCTGGACCTCCTCTTTATTGTCCTCCTTGTCCTACGTACTCCAGGCAACATGCCTATCAAGTACCTCCACCTCCCCCTCCTCCCCAGGCTGATCCGACCACGCAAGCGTTGCTGGCAAAGATGGAGCGCATGGATGAACAATTCAACAACCTCCAGAAGATGATGGGGGTCAAAGCTGCACCAGAGATCAATTTACCAAGTATGCCAGTGTTCCATCTGCCACCCTTTGAGATGCCAGTATACCGAAAGTATAACGGTACTAGTAACCCCTTCACCCACTTGAAGGAGTTCATGTACGAGTCATCCTTCTGGCAAAACGACAAGAGGTCGTTGACCTTTTTGTTCAAGAGATCTTTAGAGGGACCAGCCCTCGAGTGGTTATTTTCCTTAGAACCCTCCGAAGTATAGGACTATGGTATCGTCTCCCGAAAATTCATTCAACGATACCAGGACAGAAATGCCCCCTCCCTGTCCATTACTGACTTAATAGAAGAGAAGATGAAGCCCGATGAGGAGTTCGTCAGTTTTGCCGACAGATGGCGGGGTTTGGCCGAGAAAGTAAAAGATCACTTGTCTGAGTCGGAGCAAGTAAAGATGCTCATTTCCAACGCTACGCCTCAGTTCAAACTAGTCCTCTCCCTGAACAATATAACCAGCATGGCAGAGCTCTATGAAAGAACGCGGTACTGTCAGAATGCCTTCAAGGACGCTACGTTCTCTAGTGTCTTTGACCCTCACAGACCTAGCAGGCCTCCACCTCGGAAACTTGCAGTGCCAAATTCCCCCAGCACAGGTCCGACTACCGAGGGCACGCTCTCTCATGAGCAAGTTAGCAGTATGAACAACAGCTCGCCCCAGTTTGTGAGGAGTCAACTGCAACAGTACCAGCGGCCACAGCAGCCGAACCAGCAGGGGTACAGGCAGTAGCCAAACCCCGAGTATCAGCAACCCCAGTTTCAACGGCCCCAACAACCGAATTAGCAACAGCAACAGCAACAGCCACAGCAGCCGCTGCAACGGCAGTTGCAGTACCAGCCGCGCGCACCGTCGGCGTATCATAATGTCCCTCCCCTTGCTGACTATAACCAGCAGAGAAGACCTCCAGGCCGGAAGAGGGCAGAATACCCAGCCCTCCCAGAGTCCTTGGCAGACATTTTCAGTGCTTTAATGGCAGCCAATGCCTTGGTCCTGCCAAGAGAGAAGGCAGTCTGGCCCCAGAATGCCGATACCTCCGGGTATTGCTATTTCCATAGGCAACCTGGACACACTATTGACACCTGCTTCCAATTTTGAGATTACATCCATGATCTCAACGAGCAGGGCGACATTGACTGGGAGGAGATGAAAAAGTACATATCTGCCTTAAAGGCAAGAAGACCACCACAGCAGCAACAGCAGCAGCAAGTGAGAGCACCAGCACAAGCAGCAGCACCACCGAACATAGGCATAGTGCAGAACCCGCTTTCGGAGCATCAAAATCAGAACCAAGTTGCCCCCATTCTGATAAATAGCCGGTCTGAGGCTAACCGCGGGCTACAGTGGAGGATAGAGGACTCTTCCTCTATCTATTCAACGGGTCACATTCCGAGTACCGCAGAACAACCACCACGCCGCACCATCCATATACCCAGACCACAGCCCATTACCATTACCCCTATACCAACACCCGCATATCACTCCCACGCATCCGCTAACCCATTACCACCACCCGCTTTCCTCAAACCCATTACACCTCACGCCACTACGCCTCCACTAAATAACCTCCCGCAAACCAACTACGCACCCCTCCTACCATCCAGACCTCTACTCCGCATACCATTCCCTACTTCACCCGCTACCACTACCGCTTACCCAGATACCATCCAACCTTCTAAACCGCTACTACGCATGCCGTTCCCCACTTCTCCCACCATCCAACCATCAAGGCCTTTAATCCGCACCACACCACTACCGACTAACCCCACGCCATCACCCACATACCAACACTCCACATCATCCGCACCATCCAACCCCGCGGTACTCAAAGTCTCACCCGAACCTTCCACGGCTGAGGAACATGCGCTTCGGAGTGGGAGGATTTTCAACAAAGTCTTTCCTCAGTCAACAGTTAGAGACGGCCCATCGCAACCGACAGAGGAAGCACACAATGAAGAGAGTGCACTAGGCACTCAATGTGACCTACTGAAGCACCTTGACTGGACACCGGCACGGATCTCCGTGCTTGAACTGATTAAAAGATCGAAGACTCACCAAGAAGCTCTGATGGAATATTTGCAAAAGGTGATGGTCAACGAGGACGTGCCAGTGGAAAAGATTGCAGTACCGTTAGTTCCTCAGGGGGATCAACCCTCTATTTCATTTCATACATCGGAACTAGCACCGCCGGCGGCTAGAAGCATGGCTCTAAGCATCACGGTCAATGTCTGCAAGAAGGCCGTGGATGCATGTCTAGTAGACATAGGGGCTTCGATCAATGTTTTACCTCCGAAGACCTTGGAATTGTGCGGTGTGCCCAAGGAGAAATGGTTGCCTAGCCCCATCTCCGTTACAGCATATGATAACTCCACCCGTTCCCCTCTAGGAATGGTTTATTTGAAAGTGGAGCTAGGCCCTGTAAGTCATGCAGAGGTCGAGTTTCACATCCTGGAAATCGATCCTTCTTTAAACGCCATTTTGGGTCGTCCTTACATAAAAACTCTTGAGGCGATTCCCTCCACGAATCATCAATGCCTCTAATTTCCCTTCAAATGACGAATCATTAAGGTTATGAGCATGCCGATCCTTGCTGCTGCTCATACTTTGAATGTCAAACCCACTTCTTTACCTGGCCGACAACCTTTTCTGTCGGTATTACAGGTTTACCATCTAGTGGCTGATCCCCTGAAAACTGCCACTATTTCTCCTTATCCATTAAATGCCATAAAGAGGGGGAAGTGCATGAGTACCCCAGGATGGAGAATAATATTGAAGAATGGCTATCAGCCTGGAAGAGGCCTGGGTACACAGTTACAAGGCAGGACCACTCCCGTCAAAGACCACCGAGGAATACTTGGAAACGGCCTGGGCTATAGGCCGAGAAAAATGAAGCAGGACATTGTTCAGCAAGCAGAGAATGAAGGCGGCCAGAAAGTCTGGGAGACGATGTCTACACCACACAAGGAAGGTCGGGACCCCCTAACATGGACTCTATACAGTCATTTTGTAAAGGGGCCCGTAATAAGCCATGACAACACGGTGGTCATTACTTCATGTTTTGACCTCCACGATATATATGGGAGAGACTTGGTTAGACATTGCTCAGAACTGTTCACGTACCAGTCCTTGGAGGCTCTACGGCCTATGAAGAGGAGAAAATTCCAAGATCTTGAATGTGAATGGTATAGGTGGTTCGATTTAAGAGATCTCTACATCATATTGAACAGGCTGTTTCTCGATCCTGCAGAACCCAAGTGGCCGCCACAGATCGATGAGCTGATCGAAGGTCCCGGTGCTATTTTCGAAAAAAGGATACTACTGTCATAAGAGACTGATGAAGGGGAGCCAGATGACCCCTATGAAGCTGGCTACACCACGGATCTGCTTTGGAGGGGGACTTATCCTTCTCATATTTTCATGCTTTACATCTTGTTTCGTACTTTGCTCTTGACCCCGACTTGGTCGAGGGTCATCATTGAAGACATTCCACGGGCCCCGCCCGTTATGATTACTCTGTCCCCACGGGACCTCATTCCACCACCTCCTCTCGATCTAGAGAGGATGTATGATTTAATCTGGGACATACTGCTGTATGATCCCCCTAATCCTCTAGCCTTGGTGCCACTTCCCTAATCTCATTCTCCTTCTATTCATCTTCATTCCTGTTTTATGCTTAACTCTTCTATTGCCAAAAAAAAAACGCCAATTTGGCAACAAATTCTTCTCAGATCCTCATTGAGGAAACCTCCTACTTGGCCAATTATACCCCATCGCGCGGGTCTTTCGGTCAAGATTCTCTTCTAAATCTACTCTGCCCCTCCCCTCGGTAGGATTCTCCTGTATTTCCATTTGTATCCCATGATTTTCATTCTACTTCATCTTCATTAGGTCAGAATAGGGAGTCTAGTTCTAGGCAGGTTAATCAGGTTAGGAAGTCTAGAAAGTCTAAGGGTAGGCGAATTCCAGATAGATACCTCCAGGATTTAGCTGATAGATGCCCTTCTTGCTCAATGATCCCTCAGTTATTGGAAAATCCCATTCATATGCCAGAAGACTGTATGGACGACGAGTTAGTCAATGATGGATATGGGGTGTCTGAGTTGATACATGAAAAAGACCCCATTGTTGAAGATGAAGAAGATGACGAGGACGCAGCTGAAGCATATGCCAGTGGAGTGAAGAGATTCGATGAACCCTCAGCTGCCGTAGAAGAGCCCACCAGAGAAATCAATTTAGGGACTGAAGACGAACCTAAGGTTGTCCTCGTCAGCAAGAATCTTTCTGAAGAAGATGAGAAGGCAATGGTACAAGTTCTTAAGGACTATAAGGATACTTTCGCCTGGAGTTATGAAGACATGCCGGGGTTAGACTCGTCATTAGTAGAACACAGATTGACATTAAAGGAAGGAGCTAGCCCGGTCAAACAAAAGCTAAGGCGATTCCACCCACAAATGACTTTAAAGATGAAAGAAGAGGTTGACAAATTACATAAAGCCAAATTTATTAGAGTTGTCCTCTATCCACAATAGATGGCCAACATAGTCCCGGTTATGAAGAAGGACGGGAAGGTCAGGATTTGCATTGACTTCCGAGATTTAAATCGGGTGTGTCCTAAGGATGATTTTCCATTGCCTCATATTGACGTACTCATCGATAACACTACTGGCTATGAGACTTTATCATTTATGGATAGATTTTCAGGATACAATCAGATTAAATTGGCAGAAGAAGATTAGGAGAAGACATCATTCACTACACATTGGGGAACATACTGCTATGTTGTCATGCCATTTGGATTAAAGAATGCTGGAGCCACTTATCAGAGGGCTATGATGGCAATATTTCACGACATGATGCACATAGATCTAGAAGTGTATGTGGATGACTTGTTGGTTAAATCTAAAACGAAGGCTGCCGGATGAGGAACTGATGTCCATAGACCAAATCAGAGATGATATGTGGACTCTGCATTTTGACGGAGCTCTGAATTCCCATGGAAAGGGTATTGGCATTGTTCTATTATCACCTGAAGGTATCACCATTCCACAAGCCTTTCAGCTTGACTTTCCAGTCACCAACAATATAGCTGAATACGAGGCGCTCCTTGCTGGCCTCGAGGCTGCTCAGTCCCATGGTGTTACCAAACTCAAGATTGTGGGTGATAGCTAATTGATTCTTCGCCAAGTGTTAACCAAGTATCGAACCCTTGATCCCAAACTCAAGCCTTATCAAGAACTTACTTCTGCTTATTCAAAACTTTTCACCAAACTGATCTTCGTCCATGTTCCTAGGAATCAGAACATCTTAGATGACGTCCTAGCCTCACTTGCATCTTCTCTTGATTTTCCAATCAGCAGGCAATTTGAATCAATCATAGTTCATAGGCGTCTTTCACCCGCCGTGAAAGACCCTTCATTTCTGAGAACCAAGGAAAAGTTGCTGAAGAAGGTCAGAGATAGAGATATCATGGAAAAAAGAGAAATCATGTTGATGGAGCTGTTAGAAGAGATGGATGATGAACAGAAGCCATGGTACTATGAAATCGCCAAATATTGTGAAGATCAATCGTATCCTGAAGAAGCCACAGCTGAGGAGAAAAGGGCTATCAGGAGAGTTGCTCAACGATACACCCTAGTTGGGGGAGCACTGTACAAAAGAGGTTTTGATGGAGTTCTTCTGAGATGTCTGAACAAAGATGAGCTTTGGAAGGTTATGGAAGGAGCTCATGCTGGAGTTTGTGGTGGCAATGTTAATGGACAGATGCTTGCAAAGAAGATCCTTAGACAAGGATTTTATTGGCCAACTATGGAAGAAGACTGTGTAGGATATGTCCGTAGGTGTGCTAAGTGTCAACTTCACGCCGAAAAAATTCATTCTCCTGCATCTTCACTCCATCATGTTTCCTCCCCATGGCCTTTATCCATGTGGGCTTTCGATATCATTGGACCCCTTAGCAATTTCGATTCCGGCATCAAGCAAAAGTCTTTCATCCTCACGGCAACAGAATACTTCACCAAGTGGGCAGAAGCTGAAGCATACACGGAAGTCAAAGCATCAACCGTCTGCAAGTTCATCATGAGGAACATCATCACCGGATTTGGAATTCCAAGCACCTTCGTCACCGACAATGGACTACAGTTCGTGTCACAAGAATTGAAAGACCTCTGTAACAGGTACAAAATTGCATTGCATCATTCGTCTCCTTATTATCCGCAAGGCAATGGCCAAGCAGAGGCAACTAACAAGACTTTGATAAAAATCATCAAAAAGACGTGCAAATCTAACAAGTTCACAGACTGGCCAGAAAAATTTGTTGAGGCTCTATGGGCCTACCGAACTTCAATCTGCACGCCCACTGGGCAAACTCCTTATTCCTTAACATTTGGAATGGAGGCGATAGTTCCATACGAGATCCTCATACCGTCATTAAGAGTACAATTTAACAAGGAATTTTCCATTGATGAACACCGTTCAGCACTCCTTGCTCAATTGAAACTCTTAGACGAGAGAAGATGGTCAGCTGCTAATCATGCAAGAGTTTATCAAAATAGACTAGCACGTTTTTATCAAAAGAAAGTTATTGAACGTAAGTTCAAAGTTGGTGAAATGGTCGTCAAAAGAATTTTTGTAAAATCTGGTGGTCCGCGTTCTAAGCTCCAACCCAACTGGGAAGGACCTTATGTTATATCACATGCTTTTCCTGGTAATACTTATCGTCTGGTTAATGCAGAAGGAGAAGAGCTAACTCACCCCTGGAGCGGTTTGCATCTTAAGAAATACTACCCTTAGGTTAAAAAGTCGATCAGCATGGTACAAAGATCAGTGGAATCAGAAAATTTAGAAACTCAAATTTCTTTATCAGTCTGGATAATTTAACTCGAGCCCATTACTACACACACTGACACGTTTGATTCGTGAGTAACAAGAGATGCCAAGTCCTAAGGAATACCGAAAGCTTGACTGAAAGTGTAAAGTACAAATCATTCTTTTTAAAGTAAAATTTTGTTTTTTTACACTCGGCCCATGATGTCGGAACGAGGCTTAGAATAGACTACCAAAAATACCCGCCATCTTAGCAGGAGGCCGTCATAAAAAAAAAGGGGGAGATCCGTCCTAAAGAAAAGAAAAGAAAAGCAAAGCAAAGGCAAAAGCCAAATGTCAAATCAAAAGGCCATCACATTACAAACGTTACATCAAGGCCATGAAATGAAATAAAAGGGAACGCAAGGTCGATAAATACCCCGGAAAGAAAATGACCGAACCCCAACAGATATTAGGGTAAGAAAGGAACATCTTTTTAGGTCTCTGGAACCTTCTTATGGGCTTTCTAAACCAATTCTTCCTTTCTTTCTAAAGAGGCGTACTCCAAACTTAAGGAACGACCTAGATTGAC
The DNA here is from genome assembly GCA_030544215.1 of Zantedeschia hybrid cultivar. NCBI lineage: Eukaryota > Viridiplantae > Streptophyta > Magnoliopsida > Alismatales > Araceae > Zantedeschia > Zantedeschia hybrid cultivar. The sequence goes on from JARZZO010000012.1 coordinate 26,310,266, forward strand.
TAAGGATCAAATCATCAAATGGGATCACGAATGGAAACACAGGTTCAAACACGAGGGGTTTAAGTTAAATTATTAAAGAACAATTTGAGAATTAAGTTAATGAATGAATATGATCTTTTGATCTGAGTATCATGCTGGTCTTTTAGTTCACATCATATTTCAAAAAAAATTTAAAAAAAAATACATATTCCAAAATCCAAAAAAATACATATTTTAAAATACAAAAAAAGTACATATCCCAAAATCCAAAAAAAAGGCACATGTTTCAAAAGTCAAAAAATATACATATTTCAAAACCTAAAAAAAAGTACATATTTCAAAACAACAAAAATATTTCAATTAGCATTTGCTTATTGCATTTGGTATGCTTCATTCCTTTTATTTTCAGTGAGCATTTGTCTGCTTGCATGTTGCATTTTGCTTACAGCTTGATTATTCATATTACCTTTGTTAATAAAGGCTATGCCCCTTGACCCTCCTACTAAGAAAGAGATTGATCGACCGTTCATTTGGTCAGGCAAGGGGCTAAGCCTAAATAGATACTTGACTTGTTTGTTAAGTGATGTGCAGGACACAAGGCAAACACATGAGACACGAGGTTTGAGGCCAAAAGTTTCATGTATATATATATATATATCAAAAAGTATTTGTACATGATACACAAAAGAAAGAAAGGAAAGAACAAAGCCCCGGCAAGGCACGTGACGAAAGCTTTCGTCACATCTTCAGCTTCGTCCTCCCTTAGGTCATCGATCTCATACAAAGTCCATTCAGCGAGCTTTGCAAGGTTGATCCCTCTTTTGGTAAGGCATCCTTTAGCTTCTGAGGGATCTTTCATAATTGATGTCAACAGTTGTTGACCGGTGATCCTTTCTCTAATCAAAGCCATCTTGTCTTTGGTTTTTGGAAGACCCAACAGGAGCTCCGCCTCTTCTAAAAGGATAGTGCAGTTGAAATCCGGGAAGAGAAACGTGTGATTTTGAGGTTGCCACTGTTCGATCAAGGCACCCATGGCCGCCCAATCCACGTTCGAGCTTTTGTAGTGCTTGGCATGCACTACCAATCCTTGAAGATTCTACTTCGAGATGAAGGCTTGCATGAAAAGTTTAAGACTTTTGGCCAGTTTGCGAATCCAAGAGAGAGAAGTGAATCTCCTTAGACTGGGAAACATGGGATATGTCTGAAAGAATAAAGAAAGTATCAATTGAAGAACATGGAAAACTTGAAGAACATGAAGAACATGAAAAAAAAAAAAAAAAAAAAAAAGAAAGAGTTTGAAGAAGAAGAATTGAAGGAAAGCTAATTCAACTTACTTGGAGGTTGGGATCCCTTCCAATAAGGTGATTCTCCACGTCGGAGATCTTCTCCAATGATCTCCTCATCCTCTTGTTTGAAGAACTCATCCTATTTTCGGATTTCTTCCTTCTTGAAGCTTGAAAACCTTGGAAAACCCTTAACCTTCAAGAAAAACTCAACCTTGGATCTCTAGATTGTGGTAGGATTGCTTGGAAACAAGTTAGTGATGTTTATATAGAGGAAATTGCGATCCTAGGAAGACTTTTCCGGATTGGAAAATGGATGAGCATTGGAAGAGTTGGAATCTTAGTAGAGAACAGCTATAAACTGTTTCTGCGACTGAAAAGGCGTCGTGGAACACCGCCGCATTTTAGACAGTTAAAGGGCGTCGGCGCGACACGGCGCGTTTCAAGCTTTCTGTCATTTATCCGAAATTCCATATTTTGATGCTTAATTAAACATTTCTTTGAAGTTACTGATGAACTTGTGAGTGCAGGAAAATCAAGGAAAGCTGGAAATCTTAAGAAGATCCCATTATGGGAGTTTATAAGTCTCAACCGTGGATAAAAAGACGGTTATTTCTACCCTTGTACTATTTCATGTAAATCATTTGCATTACTATATATTAAGTATATATTAGAGCATGTCAAGGACCTTGTGGTTTTGATGAAACTGGAATTTGAGTTCCCCTACAACAAAAACAGTGATAATTCCAGAGAATTCTTAATCGCACGGATAGGCCGTTGGATTGTTAATTAGTGGGGACTATGGTTCCACTTTTGTGAAACAGTACGTGGATAAACGAGCTTTGGCTTAGCACTGAATTACAAGAATTGGTATCTTGACTCATTAATGACAATTTAACAATATTATCCTTGATTAATTTATATTTTATTTGACTTTATATTTTTCTTTTACCCCAGCATGCATCATATAGGACTTTGAAATCACTGTGATAAGAATTAATTGCTGATTAAGTTTCAGACCATTAAATCAAATAACTTCAAACATAATATGAAATATTCAATTCTGAATTGAGTATCTTGATTATCTTTAAGACTCACTTGAAGATATCCTTGGAATTCTATCCTTTCTTAGACTCTTTATCCAATATTTCTTGTTTTCTTTTAAGATCCATCATAGCTGCATCACGTCCACATTAGCTGGCAACCGCTCCCCATGATGAAACCTACAGTGTCTACAACCTAGGGTACTTCTCACTCTGTGGAGGTTGATTGATTTTATTTTATTTCCTTGTCTACCTCATCCAGATATGATTGATTCCATTGATTCCTTGAACTATCTTCATCGATGATCTTGAGAAAAATTCCAATCATGTGATGTTGAGAGCGTGTCTCATCACACCTTGGCATCACCTTTTCAGTATATTCCATTTCATTTCACTCCCTTGCAAAGACGATGCCAAGGTGAGACAGCTGTAGACACGCTAATTTTGACATCATTTTGAGTAAATTTCATATCATATAATAATGCCTCAGAATGGTCTAATATTTAATCATTGGTTAATTTTTATTGATCTTTTTAAGTTAATTATCTAAATTATGTCAGGTCAGACAGATATGATTTAAGTTAATTAATTAAATTGACTTTAACTCAAATTTCAATTAAAATATGAAGAAGTCTAAAAGATGTCGACTAGTGTAGACGCCATTTAGAGTTTATTCCTATTTTAATGTTTAAATTTGAATTTTAATCAGTAGATTAATTAGGTAAAAGACGTCTGCATGTCACGACGCTATTTAGGTTTCCTAAGTTCTTTCTACTTCTCTTCCGGATGTTTATCCTTATCTTAATCAGTTTAAAAGGCGTCTCCATTAGGCGACGCTTTTTATCTAATTACAGATAAAGATAAATTTTTTCCGGATGTTTATCTTTATCTTAATTAATCTGAAAGGCGTCTCCCATGGGCGACACGTTTTATATAATTACAGATAAAGATGAATTAATATGTATTTATCTGTTAGTTAAGCCTGATAAATCTCAAAATTTCTCCATGTAAATCCGCGGATGCAAAGAAATCTATAAATACTCAACCTCTTGGACGAGTGACAGTTAGTGATATTGATGTGAGTGATATCGAGTGATAATTGGCAATCATTTCGGCGGTGATTGGAGCAAAGAAGCTTGACGACGTCCAAACGCTGAAGTGCTGTTACCATCAGGATTCGGCATCCTTCTTCATCCGTCCAAGATCTATTGAAGACCAAGGCTTCCAGGGGCCATCTAGCATTAGCTTTCAATCCATTTCTGCATACTTCTCACATTTTTCATCCCCATTAGTCTCACATTTTTCATCACATCACTCCATGCAACACACACAACACTAGCATCATTTTCAAAACCTATTTGTTAAAAGGGGTTTAAAAGACCATCCCAACAAATGAGTTTACCTGCTTAGTTGTATGTTTAAAATTTTCTCTGGAATGGATACTATTTCTTCCTAAGTTCTCATCATTGTCCTTTATTTCTTTTCTATTTCTTGCAAGGTACAAAGGAGAATCAAAGGAAGGGAATCAATAGCAAACAACAAGGAATCTGGACGATCCTCAAAACTCAATAGCAGCCAAAGCAAGAACAAAGACAAGAAAGGGCTCTCTTTCTTCAGCCGGCTGAAGGAGGGGAACTAAGAACTCAATATCTCCCACACAGGTAGGCGATCAAATCTTCTTTTGAAACTTTTTAGTCAAAAGTTTATGGCGATCACATTACTTAGTTTCTTTTTAATAGGTTTATTTTACACTTAAACAACATAATTTTTTCATGATAATCACACACTTATTTTAAGCACTCACACTGCGCAGGTGCCCGACCTCTAGCGGTATCCACGTGGTCTTCCTCTTGGTGGATCGTCTTCGCTTCCTCGCTCGCAGCAGCGTCCGCGGATCCCGTCTGGCTACGCGTAACTCTCTGCGACATGAGGATTCAGATTCCCATTGGACGAGAAGACGGAGCAGGCGGAAGTCGGAGCGGAGTCTCCTGGGGCCGGACTGAGGAGGGAGGCGCCAGAGACAACGGGGGAGAGAGAGAGGGGCGGCTAGGTTAGGGTTGCTGGCCCCTCACCTAGCCCCATACTTTTATAATAAGTGCGTTTCGGTTTTTCAAAAAAATCTACACTTATCCGAAATCCGGTAGAATAATCCACCAAGTTGAAAACCATTTGCGTGCGACCCTCTAGGCATAAATACTAGTCTAGTTAGTGGCCCATTAAGTCCAGTAACCTTTTACAGATCCACTGAATTAATTAATATCCTTATATTAATTATCAGCCGAATTTAATGTCCCACAATAAATTAGGACGAGCTTCCGATCACGTTGGGTGCCAAGCAACACCGAGTGATCTTGGAAGGCATTGGGGTTTATGCAACCCACTATGGGAACCTTTCCGTCAACGGTTACCGCGCGGATATAATCCTTTGTCCGTGCAATGTTCTCGAATCGACCTAAGATTTGGTTTATGTTGGGATCTGGGCGAGACGTGAAGAACGCAGTAGAAACAATCAAAAAAATCTCGCTTGATGCCTGCTGATCTGATTCAGAACGAAAAGTATAAACCGAAAAATCGGGTGTAATCAAATTACCATGCGCGGATCGAATCCGCTTCAGTTTCGGTTCCGTTGAGGCGATGCCGTGAGCCGCACAAACATCCAGCCTCCAGCGGTATCCACGTGATCCTCCGCGGTGGTTCGTTCTCGCTCCCTCGTCCGTATCAGCTCGCTCGCTGAAGATCTGTCGCTGCAATGATGTCCGAAAACTCATTGACGGGAATTCTCGACTTTCAAGAATTACACGCGACGGAGACGGAGATTGTCCCGGTGCCTCGAACGGGGCGCCCAGAGGAGGAGGAGAGAGAAAGGGGGGATGGCCAGTATGGGGAAATCCTAGAGCTTGGCCCAGGGTTTCTCAACAACGCGTATATATTAAGTCGACGCGACTTTTCACAATAGTCCCCGACTTAATATAAATCCCACTTAAACACCACTGACTGAGAATCTATTTGCGTGTGACCCTCTAGGCCCATTAACAAGTCCGATTTTCAGCCCGTTAAGTCCAATAACATTTTATTGACTTACTGTAATTAATTAATATCTAATATTTAATTAATTACTTAACCGAATTAACATCTCATGTAAATTCGGCCAGACTTCCGATCAAGTTAGGTGCCAAGCAACACTGCCTGATCCCAAAAGGTAAAAGGGTTCAGCAACCCACTTATGGAACATGTCCGTCCACAGTTACCGCGTTGCTATAATCCTTCATTCGCACAATGCTCTCGAGTTAACCTAGGGTATGGTCACCTGTCAAATCCTAGATGGTCAACTCACTTTGAATCAGACTCCGCTGTACAATATCCAAAAACATCTTTTCTGATATTATTTATGCTCTGGCCAGAGACTCTTGCGGATCTGTTATAGAGCATTCTCTCTCTAGTTATCTGAGAGCGAACGATCCTTTATTGAACACACAATCACCTTCGAAGGTCTTCTGCTGGACCCAATCCTTGACTATTAGAGATCTCGTGGATAGGGATTCGTAGGTCAAGGTCAAAGTCCAGAAGTCCACCGACAAGGTGTCATTGGTGTCTCAAGTCCAAAGATCAACCACACCACTGTGACGATGAATCAAGCCGGTTGACAGTTAGGTAAATTACCATTCGGCGATTCATGGTGGATCAGTTTAGTGAATTGATTCCCCAATGAGCACCTATAGGTTTACCATTGTGTCTCCACACAAGTGACTAACGAGATCAGTCACCCTCATCACATGAGCTGGAATAACCTGTACTAGTCTTACCGGATGTTTGATGTCCTTCTCAAACATCCTACGACTAGGAACAATTAAGAATATGTGTTTATAAGTCATCAGTCTCATTATTATGATCTCATCATAATCCGATGACTATTGCACACATTCATAGACTTCTTTATATGCAATTACAAATATGCCAATCTACATAATGAATTTAATACCATTTATTAGTGAACCAAATTGAAATAGGTGCCTTATAATTGACTTAGAGGACACCTATATCCATCAATCTTCCACTTGGACTCAAGCCAATCACCTCGAATCTGATCTCCATGAAATCTAGGTGATGCTTACATAAAATCTGTGACTAAGAGTTGGTCAGGGATCTGCTAAATTATCTACAGATGGAATATTTTCCATTACGTTATTTCCTCTTAATCATTTGTCTCAAAACTTGTGAAAGAGTCCCAGAATGTTTTGCAACTTCTGATGAGACCATGGCTCAACCAAAAAATTGATCACTCCCACTGTTGTCCTACAACAACGGGACGTTATCAGAGACCTTTTAGAATTACATCTAGTTCATAGATGAACTTTTTCATCCATACTGTTCCAATAACAATATCACTTGTTTATGTCGTTATCTTAATATCGATCTCTGGGTTGGAACTTTTCCAATCAATTCCTTTCTTATTAGAAGGTTAAACCTATGATTTGACTTAAAATTTGAGTCAGTGTGACCTCATAGTTTCAAATCATCCTCTTTATATACATGAGTACATCCTTAGCACTTCTCAAGTGCTTAGTGATATGTTTCACTCCTTCTATCAAGGTTTCCCTATATCCTTTAAGGAATTTTTTTCTTAAAAAAATAAATTTCATATCTCAATAATTGAGACTTATTATGGAATTTATGCCAAACATTTTTTCATACAGGTCAATGTAATATCCCCACCGATCTATCTTAATAGATTCGTATTTCCAATACGTGGGATGTTATAATCAAACCTATTATAGGAGAACATATGGTTAATAATGCTTTTACTGATAGTAATATCATGATGTCATTCTTAATGACTTTGATATTATTATCACAAAGCATTACTAATGCTACCGTGCTCCCACTGTCTTTTTTGAACACACACAATCCATGATCATTCATAATGATCACTTGATGTTTGACCATTAAGTCAAAATTCTTATTACAACTCTGGGAAGCTTTTGTTTGATTCAAATAGATCTTTGAAATCATAACTTACTTTTTGGATATTCTAAAAGTTCTAAAGGTGTATCATATACATATTTTTTTCAATCATATTGAAGGAATGCTTTTTAATATCCAACTGCCATCTCATCATCATGATAGGCAGTATTGACAAGTAGAATTCTAATAAACTTATTTATTGTAATCAGTGAAGAAAAACATGTCCATGTCAACACTTTGACCTTGACCATTTCTTTCAGTTTACCACATAAATTTTTAAGTAGTCCATTTATGTTTATCTTCATCATGAAGATTAACTTGCTTTTGACAGGTACAATACCCTCAAGCAATACTATCAAGTTCCGAACTCAATAGTTTTTATGGACTATGGCTTAGAATTCTTAACTTCGTACCAATTTCAAAGTTGTAATAATAGAGAGCATCATCATAGACTTTAAATCATAATCTATATCTTTGAGCTCTTCTCATTCTGCTAAATCTGATATGTCAAACATATCCTTCTAGCCATTGAGAGAAACTTAAAAATCTATGAAACTCTCTAATGTGTGTTACGAGTGGTTCCAAACAACCAAAGATTATCTAATAATCTTGTGTTAATTTGTGGGTCTAGAATATCTTCGAGTTTTATCAGCTCCTACTATCTTCTCTGAGGACATATTCCTCTTCATAGAAGACAGCTTTCAGGACGATAATTATTTCATTATTATATGGCCAATAAATATAATGTCCAAACTCTTTAGACATCTTACAAATTATTACATCAGGGTATAACTTGATTTTAAAATCAGGGTTGTTTACAATTCACATCTCATATGAATTATCGTATCTCCATATCTTATATGAAACTTATTTAGAACTATATGTAAAGTATAGACATCTAATATTCATACTCATATATTTATATATATACAAGGATATAAGAGTTAGGCACATCTTATATATCGCACTATATCTAATAAAGTGCTACTCTTCATTATATCATATTGCTATAATATACAATGATGATCAATCGAGATAGGATACAATTATCTCTTTAATGATTTGTATGAATTATGTACTCAAGTATTAAATTCTTTGATCAAATCAAAGAATTCTAATACTCTTTCTTATTAGTCACTTCATTTTGATCTTTTATACCTTAATCTCTTAGATGCATTCGACTTGTATTTCAACAAGTACATACAGCCGAATCTTTCTTAATAGAAGTAATTATCTTTGGCCTTAAGTGGATATTGAGCTATTTACATCAGTATGTATCAGTACCAATAATTTCTTATTCCACAACCTTGTATATAATGCCATAGATAATCAGGATTCACACAGTTCATTTATATAGGAGACTCGTGAAATGTCACATCAAGAATCTATAGTACATTGACTGGTTTTAAAATCTTATGAAACAACTATTGTTCATTCTTAGTCAATGTTATTCATTTTTATAATTCTTGATATCTTATTGAACCAAATAACAATTATTCAGTTTCATATTAGACTTCTGTAGATATATAAAGATTTACTGTCTTACAGTAACCTATACATATGTTGAACAATTGTTGAGTCTAACTCAACACTTACATTTTTTTTGATTTCCTTTTACTTATCCAAATTTACATATTATTGTAGATCTGAGAATCATTTCCGATATCTCATATCGGATATGCTAATTCTTCAATAGACATGAAAAAGTTGATAATAAGAATACCTGAATCAATATCCTTATAGATGGCAGTGGGAGAACTGCTGTTTCTCTCTTTCAGCTGATTTTTCTTTATCCTTCTCAGGTGTGGGTTCGATAGTTTAAGATCTTACCTCTTACTTTTCTCAAAGGCACACCATGAATACCTCTTCTTCTTGGTCTATCAAAGTAAGAGATTTCATGACAACTGATTAGGATAGTGACTTTCACTTGGCCCTGAAGACATTCTTCAAAGTTTTCTAGTTAATCTAAATATGAGAAATATTGGCATCCAATATGCCAAATCTCGAATTAATAGACGACATTTTAGTGAACGAAGGAAATAACTTGATTTGAGTAGATAGTTCTTATAATTCAATTATGGTCTTTTATCTTGAATTATTTCCCACTATTTTTCGACGAACTGTATAACCTTAAGGTATATATAATGGAAATCTCTGACGGTCTCCTAGTGAGGATCAGAATCTCCAAGAATCATAGTATGACCTCGGGTAAACACATAGTATCATACCATTATCTTAGAGCAACCATCTCATGGTAATTGCAATTCCTTGTAATATCCGAACTTATTTCGGCTCCTGGGTATTTAATGGTCTGGGTAAACACAGTAGACCATTATCCCTGGTCTAAGCTTTACCATCAATATGTAATAGAGTAGATTAAGAATGTAGCTCCTAGATAAACGCGAGGATAGCTACACCGTTCCTCTATTCTTATCTCAAGACATCATAATACCATAGTTAATAGTCTTTTCATCATATGGTGGCAGATCTCAGTTAAACACATAGAAACGGCCATCATTGGATCAAATTTTAAAAATTATATTGGTGGAGAGTCACACAGTGCATTCTCAATGACTCGCGCTCCGACTTAGACTTTATGTTGAAGGTTTTGCTTATTTTATGTTGGTTTCATCCTAGGTGATAGTTTATAAATATATCGTATATATTTAACTATACCTAAATATTAACAATCGATTCATAATAAAAAAACTAAAAAGCATGCATCAAACATACATATTCATTATGTAGTCATAGACAACACAGTGATTAACTGGAGCTAAACAAGTAATCACCACAACAATATAACAATTATATAATCAAAACATGTAAACACACAGACACTGGTGATCTCATTTCCTTTCACCTTCCTCGTTGCACTAGTAGATCATCCTCGCCTCTCCTCAGCCGACACGATCAATTACAACATAAAATAAATTTTGAAACATTTTTCTAATACATATTAATTGTAAGAGAAAGTCTTATGACCGAGTAAAATAACAGAGGGAGATAGAATTACATCAGAATGAGAGAGAGAGGAAGGTACGCATGCCTCATTAATTAATAATTAATTAATCCACTCAAATTCTAAAATAATCCACACAAACTATATACCATCACATGATGTGAAATAAAGAAAGTGCATGTCCATGACCACTTCAAATTTTAACCATCCACACATGATAAAGTGCATCACATGAAAGCTAAATTTTTTGAAAAAATAATAGTTTTGATTTTCTCAAAACCTGAGTACCAATCAAAATTAGATAAATTGATTTTTTCTAAAATCTTGTTTTCTAACATGCAATAAATCTAATTAAAGCAACAAACACATCAACATGTGCAAACAAAGCTAAAATTAAAATTCTAAAATATTCTTTGCATGATTTAAAACAATTCTAAATAAATTAATTTAACACTTAGATTAATTTTAAATCATATTAATAACAATTATTAATGTAAAATAATCTAACAATTATATATAATTAAAAATTCATAAATAACACTTATAAAATAATTTTTAATTCCAATTTTAAATACTTAACAACTCTTTGTTAAGTACTCCCTTTATTAAATAATATTTCTCAATAACAATTATTAAGAAACATTAATTAGAACATTTCTAATCAAAATCAGTCTAACAATTAGGTTTAATTTAATCTCTTAATTATTTATATTAAAAGATCATTTTTAAGTAGATTAGATCTTCAAAAATTTAATTAAGAGATTCTTAAGAATATTAATTAACTATCTTAATAACTGTTATTAAGAGTTAATTAATCTTTAATAACTTTTATTAAGGTTAATTCTCAATAAATAATTAACCCTTTGCATAATAATTATAAAGAGTTAACTTAACACTTAATAACTACTTATTAAATGTCCCTTAATTAAATAATTAATTTTATAACAACAATTGTTAGGAAACTAAATATCTAATCACTTAATTAGAATTAATTAACAACATTTGTTAATTAATATTCAGGTTACAACTTAAAAAACAATTAACAACACTTGTTAACATTAATTTAAGATCATATCTAAAATTATCAACCTTTTAAGATCATATCTTAAAATCAACCCTCTAATTACTTAATTAACAGTAATTAATAATTAAGATCGTATCTTAATTATAACCCCTTTAATTCAAAATTTAAAAGTAATTAACAACACTTGTTAATTCAATATTAAGATCGCATCTTAAATAAAAAACCTCTTTTATTAAGATCATATCTTAAATAACCCATTTAACTGAAAATGACAAATTTAAATTTAAAACATAATTTTAAACAAAAATAAATAATGTTTTTCATGATAAATGAGTGGGGTTTTAAATTTATTAAAAGGGTTCATAGGAGTTAAAGGGTTTGATGGGGTTGGCCTATTGGGCCCAAGGCCTCGGGCCCAGCCAGAGCAAACTTGGCTCGGACCTAATGGGCGCCTGGGCTCGGGGTTAATTGGGCTAGCCAGGTCCAGGTCCCCGGTCGAACCGCAGCGGGACCGGTAGGTTCGGCCCCAGCTCCAAGCTTCGGCCGGTTAGGTTTCCCTTCCCCATGATCTGTTTGCAGCGATTAGGGGCGGCGCCGCCGCTGGCGCCAGTGGCGGGGGCGGCCGGAGCTTTCTCAGGGGAGTCGCCCCATTCGTTTCAGACGCCGCCGGTGGCTGGCCGGCGTGCCAGGGCTGCCAGTTTCCTCCCCAAAAACTCGACAGTAAATTGGTTCAAAGCCCAATTTAGGGTTTGAAAAACCCAGCCGCCGACACCCTTATACTAGTTCCTCTCCTGTGCCGGCAGGGTGAAGGCCGGCCGGAGGTCGCAAGGGGGGGTTCCCTGTTCCTTCCTCGGCGCCGGCAATGGCCGGCCGGCCACCCCTTCGCCGCCGGTGGGCACTTAAAAATGACGGTTTAAAACTATTTCAAACTGTGGCATCCCCTCTAAATATTCTTTCACCATGTGAAAATTAGAGAGATAGGAGATTCCATTGCCGGCCACCGACCATTACAGAAATTTCCCGGGGTGGGGGAGGGGTAGCTGGTCATACCAGAAAGCCTATAGGGGTGGTCCGACCACCATTAAAAGCTCTTCAAAGCCCTCAAAGCCTGGTTCTTCATCTCCATGAAGAACACGAAGAAAACCCCAAAATAAAATTTATTGTCTTCATGAAAAATGATCTAATTATCTATTGTTCATCCGATGAAAAATTTCCATGAGAAAAAAAGAGCATAGAATTAATTTTAGAATCATAATTTAGTCGTCCCGAAGCGGATTAGAGAGGAACTTAGCTCTGATACCACTGTTGGGATCCGGGCGGGACGTGAAGAACACATCGGAAATAATGAACAAAATCCCGCCCGATGCCCGCTAATCCGATTCAGAACGAAAAGTATAAATTGAAAAATCGGGTGTAATCAGATTACCGTGCGCGGATTCACATCTGCTTTCGTCTCGGTTCCGTCAAGGCACTGCCGCAAGCCGCATAAACGTCCGGCCTCCATCGGTATCCACGCGATCCTTCGCGGTGGTTCGTCCTCGCTCCCTCGTCCGTATCAGCTCGCTCGCTGAAGATCTGTCGCCGCAACGATGTCCGAAAACCCGCGGACGGGAATTCCTGACTTTCGGGAATCGCGCGCGACGGAGACGGAGACTGTCCCGGCGCCTCGAACAGGGTGCCCAGAGGAGGAGGAGGGAGAAAGGAGGGATGGCCAGCATGGGGAAACCCTAGAGCTTGGCCCAAGGTTTCTCAACAGCGTGTATACATTAAGTCGATGCGACTTTTCACAAAAGTCCCCGACTTAATATAAATCCCACTTAAACACCACCGATTGAGAATCTATTTGCGTGTGACCCTCTAGGCCAATTAACCAGTTCGGTTTTCAACCCGTTAAGTCCAATAACATTTTATTGACTTACTGTAATTAATAAATATCTAATATTTAATTAGTTAGTTAACCGAATTAACATCTCATGTAAATTCGGTCGGACTTCTGATCAAGTTGGGTGCCAAGTAACACTGCATGATCCCGGAAGGTAATGGGGTTCAGCAACCTACTTATGGAACATGTCCGTCCACAGTTACCACGTGGCTATAATCCTTCATTCGCACAATGCTCTCGAGTTAACCTAGGGTATGGTCACCTGTCAAATCCTAGATGGTCAACTCACTTTGAATCAGACTCCGCTGTACAATATCCAAAAATATCTTTTCTGATATTATTTATGCTCTGGCCAGAGACTCTTGCGGATCTGTTATAGAGCATTCTCTCTCTAGTTATCTGAGAGCGAACGATCCTTTATTGAACACACAATCACCTTCGAAGGTCTTCTGCTGGATCCGATCCTTGACTATTAGAGATCTCGTGGATAGGGATTCGTAGGTCAAGGTCAAAGTCCAGAAGTCCACCGACAAGGTGTCATTGGTGTCTCAAGTCCAAAGATCAACCACACCACTGTGACGATGAATCAAGCCGGTTGACAGTCAGGTAAATTACCATTCGGCGATTCATGGTGGATCAGTTTAGTGAATTGATTCCCCAATGAGCACCTACAGGTTTACCATTGTGTCTCCACACAAGTGACTAACGAGATCAGTCACCCTCATCACATGAGCTGGAATAACCTGTACTAGTCTTACCGGATGTTTGATGTCCTTCTCAAACATCCTACGACTAAGAACAATTAAGAATATGTGTTTATAAGTCATCAGTCTCATTATTATGATCTCATCATAATCCGATGACTATTGCACACATTCATAGACTTCTTTATATGCAATTACAAATATGCCAATCTACATAATGAATTTAATACCATTTATTAGTGAACCAAATTGAAATAGGTGCCTTATGATTGGCTTAGAGGATACCTATATCCATCAGTTTACTGTTAAACCCTAGTCGATCGATTCACTTGAATCGGATGTTGCTAATCTATATCAGATAACTCTTTATCTGATATAGAGTCCGCCTTGGCCAAGAACTTAAGCGCATTATTCCCAGAACATTCTCTTTCTAAATACCGAGAGCAGATGATCCCGTATTGAACACACAATTACCTTCGAGGGCATTTCTCTGAACCCGATCATTTGACTTATTGATAACCCATGGCTATGGATTCGTTAATCAAAGTTAAAGTTCAGAGGCCTGCCAACACGATATCTTTGGTGTCTCAGGTCCATGAATCATCTACATAACCGTGACAAAAGAATCTAGCTGGTTAACAGTGAGGTATATACCATCCAACGATTGATGGTCGGATCAGTTCAGTGAACTCATTCGCCAATGAGCACTTACAGGTCCAATATAGTGTCTCCACACAAGTGACTTATATGATCAATCACCCTCATCATATGAGTTAAAGAAACCTGTACTAGTTTATGCGGATGTTTGATGTCCTTCTCAAATAACCTCTGACTAAGAACCATTACAAATATGAGTTTATAAGTCTTTGGTTCCGTAATTATGATCTCATCATAATCCGAAGATTGTTGCACATGTTCATGTACTTCATCGTGATACGATAAACATAGATCGAATTAATTACTCACAATGAATTTATGCCATTATATTAATAAATTGAATAATACAGAGTATCGGATTGGCTTTCAGGTCACCTAATACTAACAATATCCTACTTGGACTAAAGCCAATCACTTTTATATAGAATACCCATATTCTTTAAGTGACGCTTAAAAACATTTTAAGACAGAGGCTTCGTTAGTAGATCTGCTATGTTGTCGGCTGAAGGAACTCGTTCCACTACAACAACTCATCGAGATATAATCTCTTTGATCAGATGAAAGCGTCGCAGAATGTGTTTTGACTTCTGATGAGACCTCGGCTCTTTTGCTTGAGCAATCTACCCAGTGTTGTCGCATAGCAGTGGGATGGGACCAGAGATGCTTTCCACCACACCAAGGTCACCGATGAATTTCTTCATCCAGACTGCTTCCTTGGCAGCTTCAGCAGCAACAATATATTCCGCTTTCGTTGTCGAACCAGCAGTAGTTTCCTGTTTGGAACTTTTCCCGCTCACTGCTCCCCCGTTGAGTATGAAGATAAACCCTGATGTTGACTTGCTGTCATCCAGATCAGACTGAAAACTCGAGTCAGTGTATCCTTGCAGCTTTAAGTCTCCTCCTCCACAGACCAGAAACATATCCTTAATTCTTAAGGATACATTTTACAACCTTCCAGTATTCATCACCTGGATCTGCCTGATGTCTGCTTGTAACACTTAGAGCATATGCAATATCAGGTCTAGTACATAGTATAGCATACATGATGGAATTTATAGCTGAAGCATAGGGAACCTTATCCAACATTGTCCTCTCCTCAGGAGTCTTGGGAGACTGACCTTTGGAGAGATAAATTTCATGTCTCATCGGTATGAGACCTCTCTTGGAATTTTCCATGTCAAACATTTTGACAATGGTTTCTATGTACATAGATTGGGTTAAAGCTAGCATCTTCTTTGATCTATCTCTGTAGATCCGTATTCTCAATACGTAAGATGCTTCTCCCAAATCCTTCATAGAGAAATTCTTGGAAAGCCAAATCTTTACCGGTGACATCATCCCTACATCATTCCAATGACTAGGATGTCGTCAACGTAAAGAACTAGGAATGTGATTGCGCTCTCACTATTTTTCTTATATACGCAAGGCTCATCTTCATTCTTAATGAAGCCATAAGATTTGATTGCCTCATCAAATCTTATGTTCCAGCTTCAGGAAGCTTACTTCAGTCCATAAATAGACCTTTGCAACTTACATATTATATCTGGAGATTCCTTTGATGTGAAGCCCTCTAATTGTATCATATACACATTTTCCTCAAGTTTTCCATTGAGGAAGGCCGTCTTCACATCCATCTGCCAGATTTTGTAATCATGGTATGCAGCAATAGCGAGAAGAATTATGATAGACTTAATCATAGCAACGGGTGAGACGATCTCGTCATAGTCAATGCCTTGCCTTTGACGATAACCTTTCGCCACTAATCTTGCCTTATAAATCTCAATTCGCCAATCTGCACCAATCTTTCTTTTAAAGATTTATTTGTATCCGATAGGTACTATACTTTCGGGCAAGTTAACCAAGTTCTAAACTTGGTTGATGTGCATGAACTGAATTTCAGAATTTATGGCTTCTCGCCATTTTTCAGCCTCTGGACTTTCAATGGCCTCCTGGTAAGTCTTAGGATCATCATCCTCATTATAGAGTATCCTAGAACCATCCAAATTAATATGTCCCACATATCTTTCTGGTGGTTTAGGTACTCTTCCTGACCTACGAGGTTCTCGTGTACTTTTTTAAACATGTTTAGAAACTGATAGTTCATTTGATGAACCATTAATAGTTTGTGGGTTTGGAATTTCTTATAGAGTTACTTTACTCCCACTGTCTTTTTGGAGAATATAATCTTCTTCCAAAAAGACAGCTCTCCTGGCTACAAACTTCTTTTGTTCGCCAGGATGATAAAAGTAATATCCGTAAGTTTTGCTTCGGATATCCCACAAATATGCATTTGTCAGTTCTCGACTCCAGCTTATCTACATCTTGTCTTTTGATATGAGCAGGATATCTCCAGACTTTAACATGTTTAAGGTCTGATTTCCTTCTATTCCATATCTCATACGGAGTGGTTGCAACATATTTACTGGGTACCTTGTTCAGGATATACATAGCCGAGCTAAGTGCATATCCCCATAAGGACACTGGTAATTTGGACATACTCATCATGGATAGCACCATTTCCATTAATGTGCGATTCCTCTTTTTCGATACACCATTTATTTGAGGTGTATAAGGTGGTTTAAGCTGAGAAAGGATACCATTATCCTTTAAGTATTTTGTGAACTCTGTACTCAAGTATTCTCCACCATAATCAGATTGGATGGTTTTGATACTCTTTCCAGTTTGTTTCTCTACTTCATTCTTGAATTCTCTGAATGTCTTAAAAGCTCCTGATTTATACTTCAATAAGTATATGAAGCCATATCTTGAGAAATCATCAGTGAACGTAATGAAGTATGAGAAACCACCAATGGCCTGGGTTGACATAGGACCAGATACATCTGAATGTATTAGTTCTAGTAAGTCATTGGCTCGTTGTCTAGTTCCAGAAAATAGATATTTTGCCATTTTACCCATTAAATATGACTCACAGGTCGCATATGATTCATAATCGAATGGATCTAAGTATCTATTTTTAAGCAGCCTTTGGAGTCTGTTTTCGCCAATATAGCTAAGCCTATAATGCCATAGGTAGGCTTTGTTCACTTCATACTTGTTTCTTTTAGTTAAAGAACCGATATTGAAATTATCATGAGACACATTTAATAAGTACAATCCATTGGATAACAAAGCAGAAGCTATTCATTTATTTCTAAAATAAATTGAACAACAATTGTTCCTAACAGATAAGGTGTACTTAATTCTATCTAAACATGAAATATAAATAATATTCCTTATTATGCTTGGTACATAATAACATTCATCTAATGAAAAAGTGTCTCCAGATGTCAGCTTAAGCTTCATTGTCCCCACAGCGATCGCCGCAACTCTTGCGCCGTTACCTAGCCTCAACTCCACCTCGCCGGTTCTCAACTTACATCTTCTTGTCAGTGTCTGCACAAAATTGCAGATATGAGAAACACATCCAGTATCTAATACCCATGATGTATAATCTCTAATTGACAAGTTTACATCTATTATATAGATACCTGAAGCGTCCTACTGCTTCACAGTTCCTTGAGCCTTGTCCTTGAAGTATTATTTGCAATTCCTCTTCCAGTGGCCTTTCTGATGACAGTAGAAGCACTCACCCTTCTCAGCACTCTTGTTTTTGTCCTTTTTGACAACTTTCGGCTTCTTCTGATTCTTGTCTTTGCCTTTCCTAAAGGTTTGGACTGCTAGTCTTTTCTGGCCGGTCTTACCAACCATGAGGACTTGGGGTTTATCCTTCACAAGGTTCTCCTCCGCAGTCTTTAGCATATTTAGTAATTCAGTCAAAGTTGTCTGGATTTTGTTCATGTTAAAGTTAATAATGAACTGAGCATATGATTGTGGAAGTGAGGATAATACAAGGTCTGTATGCATCTCCTTAGGGAGTGGGACCCCAAGAGCATCTAGTCTCTCCACCCATTCAATCATCTTCAGCACATGAGTTTGTATTGAAGATCCCTCTGCCATCTGAGCCTTGAACAGATTCTTAGATATCTCATATCTTTCGATCCTGCTCTACTCACCAAATAGCTCCTTCAAATGGAGCATGATGGATCTAGTATCCATCTCCTCATGCTGTCTTTGCAACTTATTGCTAATAGAGGCCAGCATGTAGCATTGGGCTATAGTGGAATCTTCCTTCCATTTCTTATATGTCAGCATGTCTTCCTCTGGGGCATCTAATGTTGGTTCAGTAGGAGGTTCATCATCCATGATATAAGCAATTTTCTCAGACCTGAGGACAATCTTCAGGTTCTTGAGCCAATCTGAGTAGTTTGGACATGTCAAACGATTGACATCTAGTATGCCACGCAACGGGTTATGATGCGACATTTTAGCCTACAGGAGATAATCAAATTACAATTAGTAGATATTCAGTTATTAATTAAAAACAAGATATGGACTTTGTTTATCTAGTTTTACTCTCACTAATTTTTGATAGATTGTATAACCTTCATATATACAGAACGGGAGACGCCGACAGTCTCCTAGCGGGGATCAGAATCTCTAAGAATCACAGTATAACCTCGGGTAAACACATAGTGTTACATTGTTATCCTAGAGCAACCATCTCATGGTATTTGCAACTCCTTGCAATATCAGATCTTGTTTTGGCTCCCAGGTTATTAATGGTCCCGGGTAAACACAGCAGACCATTATCCCCGGTCTAAGCTTTACTATCAATACGTGATAGAGTAGAGTAAGAATATAGTTCCCTGGTAAACACGTGGATAACTATATCGTTCCTCTATTCTAATCTCAAGACATCTAATGTTATAATTAATAGTCCCCTCATCATATGATGGTAAATTTTGGGTAAACACATAGAAGTTACTACCATTGATTTAAGTTCTATTAACTATATTGATGGAGAGCCACACGATGCATTATCAATGGCTTGCGCTTCGGCTTAGAATTTGAAACGAAGGTTTTATTTATTTACTTTGGTCTCATTCTAGGTGATAGTATTTAATATATCGAATATATTATTTGTATACTAATAACCTAGATAGTTTGATTGGTAATAAAAAAGATACACGCATCGCATACATGTCATTAGTGTGGTCATAAATGACACTGTGGTTTGACTTGAGCCAGATAGTCAAACACACAAATATACACAATATAACAATTGTATCATGAGTCTGCAAACTCATAGGCTGAATGAACTCCTTAATTTCCTTCTTGGTTGCAATTGTGGATCATCCTCGCTCCACGCTCAGCCACCTCGATGTTAGAATTGTTGGGATCGCTGTGTCGGGATCCGATCCTAAAACGCAGCGGAATAAAGAAGTTCGGGATCGGATCTGTCCCGTTTCGGTCGTTAAAACTAAAACCGATGTAGATCGATTTACCTTGCGCGGATTCGAATCTGCGTCCGTTTTCCGGTTCCGTCGGAGCGATGCCGCAAGTCGCGCAGATGCCCGACCTCTAGCGGTATCCACGCGGTTCTCCTCGCGATGGATCGTCCTCGCTTCCTCGCTCGCTGCGACGCTCGAAGATCCCGTCTGACTGCGCGTGATCCGCCGCGACATGCGGATCCAGATTCCCCGTCGAACGGGAAGTGGAGCAGTTGGGAACGGCACGCCCAGAGGAGAGAGAAAGTGGGGAAGAACGAATGACGGCTAGGTCAGGGTTGCTGGCCCCGGACGTAGAATCCGTTCTTTTATAAAAAGTCAGTTTGCGGTTTTTCACAAAAACCCAGACTTATCCGAAATCCTGTTGGATTATCCATCGACTTGAAAACCATTTGCGTGTGACCCTCTAGGCCCAAATACCAGTCCAGTTAATAGCCCATTAAGTCCAGTAACCCTTTACTGACCCACTGAATTAATTAATATCCTTATATTCAATTAATCAGCCGAATTTAATGTCCCACAATAAATTCGGACGGACTGCCGATCACGTTGGATGCCAAGCAACATCGCGTGGTCCTGGATGGAACTGGGGTTATCGCAACCCTCTATTGGAACCTTTCTGTCATCGGTTAGCGCGCGGATATAATCCTTCATCCGTACAATGTTCCCGAATCGACCTAGGGCATGGTTTACTGTTAAACCCTATTTGGTCGATTCACTTGAATAAGATGCTGCTAATCTGAATCCGATAACTCCTTATCGATTACAGAGTCCGCCCTGGCCAGGGACTTTAAGCGCATCATTCCCGGAACATTCTCTCTCAAACAACCGAGAGCGGATGATCCCGTATTGAACACCCAATTACCTTCGAGGGCATTTTCCTGAACCCGATCACTTGACTTATTGATATCCCATGGTTAGGGATTCGTTCGTCAAGGTCAAAGCTCAGAAACCTACCAACAAGGTATCCTTGGAGTCTCAGGTCCAAGGATCATCCACGCAACCGTGACAATTGAATCGAGCTGGTTAACAGTGAGGTGATTACCATCCAGCGATTCATAGTCGGATCAGTTCAGTGAACTCATTCTCCAATGAGCACCTATAGGTTCAGCATAGTGTCTCCACACACGTGACTTATGGGATCAGTCACCCTCATCATATGAGCTGAAGTAACCTATACTAGTCTATCCGGATGTTCGATGTCCTATCTCAAACATCCTATGACTAGGAACAATTAAGAACATGTGTTTATAAGTCTTTGGTCCCGTAATTATGATCTCATCATAATCCAAAGACTATTGCACATGTTCATGGACTTCATCGTGATTCGATGAACACAGATCGAATTAATTACACACAATGAATTATTGCTATTTATTAATAATCTGAATATATATACAGTATCGGATTGGCTTTGAGACCATCTAATACTAACAATCTCCCACTTGGACTAAAGCCAATCACTTTTATACAGAATACCCATATTCTCTAAGTGACGCTGAAAAACATTTTGAGACAAAGGCTTTGTAAGTGGATCTGCTATGTTGTCGGCTGAGGGAACTCTTTCCACCACGACATCTCCTCGAGCTATAATCTCTCTGATCAGATGAAAGCGCCGCATAATGTGCTTCGACTTCTGATGAGACCTCGGCTCTTTCGCTTGAGCAATCGCCCCATTGTTGTCACACAGCAGTGGGACGGGACCAGATATGCTTTCCACCACACCAAGATCGCTGATGAATTTCTTCATCCACACAGCTTCCTTGGCGGCTTCAGCAGCAACAATATACTCGGCTTCTGTTGTCGAATCAGCAGTGGTTTCCTGCTTGGAACTTTTCCAGCTCACCGCTCCCCCGTTGAGTGTGAAAATAAAACCTGATGTTGACTTGCTGTCGTCAGGATCAGACTGAAAACTCGAGTCAGTGTATCCTTGCAGCTTTAAGTCTCCTCCTCCATAGACTAGAAATAGATCCTTAGTCCTTCTCAAGTACTTAAGGATGCATTTCACAGCCTTCCAGTGTTCATCACCTGGATCTGCCTGATGTCTGCTCGTAACACTTAGAGCATATGCTACATCAGGTCTGGTACATAGCATGGCATACATGATGGACCCTATGGCAGAAGCATAAGGGACTCTATCCATCATTGCCCTCTCTTCAGGTGTCTTGGGAGACTGACCTTTAGAGAGTGAAATTCCATGTCTCATCGGTATGAGACCTCTCTTGGAATTTTCCATGCCAAACCTTTTGACAATGGTTTCTATGTACATGGATTGGGTTAAAGCCAGCATCTTCTTTGATCTATCTCTATAGATCCGTATTCCCAATACGTAAGATGCTTCTCCCAAATCCTTCATGGAGAAGTTCTTTGACAGCCATATCTTTACTGATGACATCATTCCTACATCATTCCCAATGAGTAGGATGTCGTCAACGTAAAGAACCAGAAATGTGATTGCACTCCCACTGTTTTTCTTGTATACACAGGGCTCATCTTCATTCTTAATGAAGCCATAAGATTTGATCGCCTCATCAAATCTTATGTTCCAGCTTCGGGATGCTTGCTTCAGTCCATAAATGGACCTCTGCAACTTGCATACCATGTCTGGAGATTCTTTGGATGTGAATCCTTCTGGTTGTATCATATACACCTCCTCCTCAAGGTTTCCATTGAGGAAGGCAGTCTTCACATCCATCTGCCAGATTTCATAATCATGGTAGGCAGCAATGGCAAGAAGAATTCTGATGGACTTAATCATAGCAACGGGTGAAAAAGTTTCGTCATAGTCAACACCTTGTCTTTGACGATAGCCTTTTGCCACTAATCTTGCCTTATAAGTCTCAATATGTCCATCTGCACCGATCTTTCTTTTAAAGATCCATTTGCAGCCGATAGGTACTATACCATCGGGTAAATCCACCAAGTTCCAAACTTGGTTGATGTACATGGTCTGTATTTCAGAATTCATAGCTTCCCGCCATTTCCCGGCCTCTGGACTTTCAATGGCCTCCCGGTAAGTCTTGGGATCATCATCCTCATTATAGAGTATCCTTGAACCATCCAAATTAATATGTCCCACATATCTTTCTGGTGGTTTAGGTACTCTTTCAGACCTACGAGGTTCCTGTGTATCAATTTGAACAGGTTCAGAAACTGATGGTTCATCTGATGAACCATTGCCAGTTTGTGGGTCTGGAACTTCTTCCAGAATTACTTTACTCCCACTGTCCTTCTGGAGAATATAATCTTCTTCCAAAAAGACAGCTCTCCTGGCCACAAACACCTTTTGTTCGTCAGGATGATAGAAGTAATATCCATAAGTTTCCTTTGGATATCCCACAAATCTGCATTTGTCAGTTCTGGATTCCAGCTTATCTGCGTCATGTCTTTTAACATGAGCAGGACATCCCCATACTTTAACATGTTTAAGGTCTGGTTTCCTTCCATTCCATATCTCATATGGAGTGGTTTCAACAGATTTGCTGGGTACCTTGTTCAGGATATACATAGCCGAACTAAGTGCATATCCCCATAAGGACACTGGTAATTTGGACATGCTCATCATGGATCGCACCATTTCCATTAATGTGCGATTTCTCCTTTCTGATACACCATTCATCTGAGGTGTATAAGGAGGTGTAAGCTGAGAAAGGATACCATTATCCTTTAAGTATTTAATGAACTCAGTACTCAAGTATTCACCACCCCGATCAGATCGGATGGTTTTTATACTCTTTCCTGTTTGTTTTTCTACTTCATTCTTAAATTCTCTGAATTTCTCAAAGGCTTCAGATTTATACTTCAATAAGTATACATATCCAAACCTTGAGTAATCATCAGTGAATGTAATGAAGTATGAGAAACCACCAATGGCTTGGGTTGACATAGGACCACATACATCTGAATGTATCAGTTATAATATGCCTTTGGCTCGTTCTCCAGTTCCACTAAATGGAGACTTAGCCATTTTACCCATTAAACATGACTCACAGGTTGCATATGATTCATAATCAAATGGATCCAAATATCCATCTTTATGCAACCTTTGGAGTCTGTTTTCACCAATGTGTCCAAGCCTACAATGCCACAAGTAGGCTTTGTTCATTTCATACTTACTTCTCTTAATCGAAGAACCGATATGTAAATTATCATGAGACACATTCAATAGATACAATCCATTGGACAAAATAGCAGAAGCTATTAATTTATTTCTGAAATAAATTGAACAACTATTGTTCCCAAAATTTAAATTGTATCCAATTCTATCTAAACATGAAATAGAAATGATGTTCCTTATTATGCTAGGTACATAATAACATTCATCTAATATAAATGTGTCTCCGGATGGTAGCTTGAGCCTCACTGTCCCCACAGCGATCGCCGCAACTCTTGCGCCGTTACCTAGTCTCAGCTCCACCTCGCCGGTCCTCAGCTTACGCCTTCTTGTCAGTGCCTGCACAGAATTGCAGATATGAGATACACATCCAGTATCTAATACCCATGATGTACAATCTCTTATTGACAAGTTTATATCTATCATATAGATACCTGAAGCGTCCTGCTGCTTCACAGTTCCTTGAGCCTTGTCCTTGAGGTATTCCTTGCAATTCCTCTTCCAATGCCCTTTCTGGTGACAGTAGAAGCAATCACCTTTCTCAGCATTTTTACCCTTGTCTTTCTTGGTGACCTTTGCCTTTCTCTGAACCTTATTCTTATTCTTTCGAAAAGCTTGGACTGCAAGTCTTTTCCTGTTGGTCTTACCAACCATTAGGACTTGGGGTTTATCCTTCACAAGGTTCCCCTCAGCAGTCTTTAACATGTTCAGCAGTTCAGCTAAGGTGGCCTGGATCTTGTTCATGTTGAAATTGACAATGAACTGAGCATATGAAGGTGGAAGTGAAGACAACACAAGGTCTGTGTGCATCTCCTTGGGAAGTGTAACCCCAAGAGCATCCAGCCTCTCCACCCATTCAATCATCTTCAGCACGTGATTCTGTACCGAAGTTCCCTCTGCCATCTGAGCCTTGAACAGATTCTTCGATATCTCATATCGTTCGATTCTGCTCTGCTCACCAAAGAGCTCCTTCAAATGGAGCATGATGGATCTAGCATCCATCTCTTCATGTTGCCTCTGCAACTCATTGCTCATAGAGGCTAACATATAGCATTGGGCCATGGTGGAATCCTCCTTCCATTTTTCATACGCTATCATTTCCTCCTCTGGAGCATCTAATGCTGGTTCAGCAGGAGGTTCAGTATCCAAGACGTAGGCAATCTGCTCAGACCTGAGGACTATCTTCAGGTTTCTGAGCCAATCTGAGTAATTGGTGCCTGTCAAACGGTTGGCATCAAGTATGCCTCGCAACGGGTTATGATGCGACATTCTCGCCTACAGGAGATAATCAATTGATAATTAGCAGATATTCAGATTATCTAAAACAAGATATGGTCTTTTATTATCTAGTTTTACTCCCACTAATTTTCGACGGACTGTATAACCTTCAGATATACAGAACGGGAGACGCCGACTGTCTCCTAGTGGGGATCAGAATCTCCAAGCATCACAGTATGACCTCGGGTAAACACATAGTATCATACTGCTATCTCAGAGCAATCATCTCATGATAATTGCAACTCCTTGCAATATCCGATCGTACTTCGGCTGCCAAGTTTAATGGTCCCGGGTAAACACAGTAGACCATTATCCCCGGTCTAAGCTTTACCATCAATACGTGACAGAGTAAAGTAGAAACATAGTTCCCGGGTAAACACGTGGATGACTATATCGTTCCTCTACTCTTATCCAAAGGCATCTCATGCCATGATCAACAGTCCTCTCATCAGTTAATGACAGACCTCGGGTAAACACATAGTATCTGCCACCACCAAATTGAGTTCTATTAATCATATTGATGGAGAGCCACGCGGTACATTCTTAATGACTCGTGCTACGGCTTAGAGTTTGTAACGAAGGTTTTGCTTATTTAATTTGGTCTCATCCTAGGTGATAGTATTAAATATATCGAATATATTTATTAATACTAATAACCTAGCAAATATAAAGCACACGCATCACATACATGTCATTAGTGTGGTCATGGACGGCACTGCGGTTTGACTTCAGCCAGACAGTCAAACGCACACATTCACACAATATAACAACTTATATCATGAGTCTGCAAACCCATGAATGTAATGAACTCCTTCATTTTCATCTGGTCAGCAGTTGTGGATCATCCTCGCTCCGCGCGCATCCGCCTCGAGTAAATTACATCGTAATTCTCAATTACATGATAATTTAAATGAGGAAGCCTTATGGCGATTACATCGAGGTGGAAGATAGAAGTACAATGGAATATGAGAGGGAGAGGTTCGCAGACCTCTATTTATTAATACACAATAAACCACACAATCACATTCCACATCCACAATTAATGCTCGTCCATGACCACCATGTGTTTTATTAAACAAACCACACATGAATTGCGCATCAAATGGCTAAATAAATTTTTTGAAAATAACTTATAATTTTGGTTTCATAAAACCAGGGACCAATCAAAATTGGATTTAGGATTTTCGAAAACTTTAGTATTTATTTCAAGCATGCTTATTTAAATCTAATTTAAACAAGCAAATAAATGCACATCAATAAGTGCACATTAACTCCAAATAGATGCATTTACAACATTCCATACTAATTATTTTACAGACATTAAAAAATTAATTTAACAATTAAATTAATTCTCTTTAATGTCAAGATAATCTAACAATTAGATTAAAACAAACTTGATTAACAACAATTGTTAAATAAAACATAATTCCAAAAATTATGGGACCTTTAACAGTGAAATAACAGACCTTAATTCATTTAAAATCCAATTTTAAATTTAAATTAAAAATCTGTTATTTAAAAGGGCCATTAAGTAATTTAAAACGAATTAAAATGGGTTAAATATAAAGGAAATAGGGCCAGCGGACCAATGGTCCGGGCCGGACCCTGGGCTGAGCCCAGCCGGTCCCTGGCTCGGACCCAGGTCCGCCCACAAGGGCACGGACCTGGTCCGGGCCTAGGGCCGGGCTGGCTCGGACCCGAGGGCCCGGCCTGGGCCCATCGGGCCCGCCCCCCCCACCCGAGCGCAGCTAGGAAACCCTAGCTGCGCGCAGGTGAGGGGCGGCGGCTCCCTGCCGCCGGCAACCTGCCCCGCAGGTGCCGGCCGGCAGGGCCCCGGCCCCTTTGGAGGCCGCCGGCACCCAGGGGCGGCGGCGACGGCGCCGGCAACCCCCTGGTTGCCGGCGGTATCCTTTTAAACCCCCCCCCCCCCCCCCCCCCCCCCTTGTTTTCTTTGTTTTTCAAGCAAAAATTTAGAAATAGGAGGGGGCTCGGTCGTCCTCCCCGTTGCCGGCCATGGATCATCCTGACCACCATCAACATCGTGGAGGGAAGCCCATGCTCCAGCGAGCCATCCCCAACGTTTGGGGTGCCCATGGACATGCCGACGCGATGTGTTCTTCGTCAGACGAAGAACACGAAATAACCCAAATTAAAATCCGATTTTAATCACAGTAATTACAGTAAATACTCTGTGATCATCCTATGATCACAACACAAGTGATTAAAATCAAAACTATGCATGGAATTGATTATAAACGCATTAATTTGGAGACCGAAACGGCGAAAACACAGTGGAACCTGGCTCTGATACCACTGTTGGGATCGCTGTGTCGGGATCCGATCCTAAAACGTAGCGGAATAAAGAAGTTCGGGATCGGATCTGTCCCGTTTCGGTCATTAAAACTAAAACCGATGTAGATCGATTTACCTTGCGCGGATTCGAATCCACGTCCGTTTTCCGGTTCCGTCGGAGCGATGCCGCAAGTCGCGCAGATGCCCGACCTCTAGCGGTATCCACGCGGTTCTCCTCGCGATGGATCGTCCTCGCTTCCTCGCTCGCTGCGGCGCTCGAAGATCCCGTCTGACTGCGCGTGATCCGCCGCGACATGCGGATCCAGATTCCCCGTCGAACGGGAAGTGGAGCAGTTGGGAACGGCACGCCCAGAGGAGAGAGAAAGTGGGGAAGAACGAATGACGGCTAGGTCAGGGTTGCTGGCCCCGGACGTAGAATCCGTTCTTTTATAAAAAGTCAGTTTGCGGTTTTTCACAAAAACCCAGACTTATCCGAAATCCTGTTGGATTATCCATCGACTTGAAAACCATTTGCGTGTGACCCTCTAGGCCCAAATACCAGTCCAGTTAATAGCCCATTAAGTCCAGTAACCCTTTACTGACCCACTGAATTAATTAATATCCTTATATTCAATTAATCAGCCGAATTTAATGTCCCACAATAAATTCGGACGGACTGCCGATCACGTTGGATGCCAAGCAACATCGCGTGGTCCTGGATGGAACTGGGGTTATCGCAACCCTCTATTGGAACCTTTCTGTCATCGGTTAGCGCGCGGATATAATCCTTCATCCGTACAATGTTCCCGAATCGACCTAGGGCATGGTTTACTGTTAAACCCTATTTGGTCGATTCACTTGAATAAGATGCTGCTAATCTGAATCCGATAACTCCTTATCGATTACAGAGTCCGCCCTGGCCAGGGACTTTAAGCGCATCATTCCCGGAACATTCTCTCTCAAACAACCGAGAGCGGATGATCCCGTATTGAACACCCAATTACCTTCGAGGGCATTTTCCTGAACCCGATCACTTGACTTATTGATATCCCATGGTTAGGGATTCGTTCGTCAAGGTCAAAGCTCAGAAACCTACCAACAAGGTATCCTTGGAGTCTCAGGTCCAAGGATCATCCACGCAACCGTGACAATTGAATCGAGCTGGTTAACAGTGAGGTGATTACCATCCAACGATTCATAGTCGGATCAGTTCAGTGAACTCATTCTCCAATGAGCACCTATAGGTTCAGCATAGTGTCTCCACACACGTGACTTATGGGATCAGTCACCCTCATCATATGAGCTGAAGTAACCTATACTAGTCTATCCGGATGTTCGATGTCCTATCTCAAACATCCTATGACTAGGAACAATTAAGAACATGTGTTTATAAGTCTTTGGTCCCGTAATTATGATCTCATCATAATCCAAAGACTATTGCACATGTTCATGGACTTCATCGTGATTCGATGAACACAGATCGAATTAATTACACACAATGAATTATTGCTATTTATTAATAATCTGAATATATACACAGTATCGGATTGGCTTTGAGACCATCTAATACTAACAAGAATTGGGTGGCCTCATAGCCAATCATTGTACATTCTAGTTCAGATTATTAATAAAGGCAATTATTTCTTCATTTAATAGTTCTCGCAAACGACTATCGTAATGAAGGTCTATAGACAAATGTATGGGATATTGAATCATGATGAGATCATGATAGTGAGATCAATATCCTCAGTCAATTGTCTTAAACAGTTCTCGATCATAGGATATTTGAGATGGACATTAAATATCCGATAAGATCGACACAAGTTATGTCTGCTCATATGATGAGGGTGAATGATCTCACATTCACTCGTGCGGTGACATTAAGACAAACAAGTGGGTGCTCATTAGAGAATGAGTTCACTGAACAGACCCAAATAAGAATTCCTGGATGGTAATTATACCTATTAGTCAACCAGGGAATTCAATCGTTGCAGTAGCACAGTTGGTCCTTTGACCTGAGTCACCAATGATACCTTGTTTGTGGACCATTGTATCTTGATTCTCTGACTCGTGGACTTTAACTATTAAGTCCACCATAATCGGTCTTTCAGATACAGTGGAAAGCTTGCGAAGGTAATTGAGTGAACAACAAGGGATCACTCACTCTTGATATAAGACTGGAGATAGAATGTCCTATGGATGTGTACACAGAAATCCCTGGCCAGGGTCAAATGAAAGAGATGTCTTTCTAGATATTAACTGTGTATTGGAATCCATCTGGATAACGCGATAGAGGGTTTGACTATAAAACCATATCCTTACGTTATCGGGACATTGCATGAGTGAAGGATTATATCTGTGCGGTATCGGCAGACGGAAAGGTTCAATTGAAGGGAACAGTATCCCTTATATCTTATGGGATCATGAGGTAGTGTTCGGTGCTGTTCATAATCAGAAGGCCAAGTGAATTAATCATCGGATGATAATTTACTTGTTTATTAAATTAACCATTTAACATATGATGTTTAAATGTTAATTAATAAATATTAAACTCAAGAAACAGTTCTAAGTTTAATGGGCCTGCAACCAGACTGATATATGGGCCTAGAGGGTCACACACATAAGAGGTCTCGTCAGACGGTGAGAGATGTTAAATTTCATGCTTATCTGGGTTTTTGTGAAAAGCTGCATGATAAATATGAAGATTTAATGGAGAATTATCCAAGGCCAAACTCTTGGATAATCATGAGGATTAACTCTTGTGCTTATCCTTATTTCTATATAAGGAGGGCCAAGGGGGAGGGGTAAAAAGTTAGTTGGACGAATTTTACTCCCCAGATTCTCTCTCTCCTCTCTCTCTCTCCTTCTCCCTCTCTTGGAGTGGATCTGTCTCTCACCGCGCATGGTGGATTTGAGATCTGGTCGGAGCACTCAAGTCGAGGAGGAAATCGCGTCTGCTGCGGGAACTCGTGTGGATACCTCTAGAGATCGTGCGCGTGCGCGATTACCGAGTCGGCATCATCCACGGGAGATTCGAAACCCCGCAAAGGTGAAGAACTGTTCTTCCCGCTTAGATTTTAATGTCCGTTTTACGACCCCAGCAACCGATACAATGGAATCAATTTTATTTCCGCTGCGTTCATAGCGATTCCTTACAGTGGTATCAGAGCCAGGTTCGCTGGTTCGGTTGTAAAACGGCACCGTTTTGCGTGTTTTTCTCGTTATGCGTGAAGAACCCGTATTGTACGTGTTCTTATGTTTAATCCGATTAAAAATGACAGATCAATGTTCATATGATGATCACAATTAATTTGATTATTTTTCTGTAATTTTTCGGATTTTATTTGGGTTTTTCGGAGTTCTTCGTGGGACGACGAACGGGGTACTTTAGCGGCTTCGTACGCGATTCCCAAGTGTTGGGATGGTGGCCCGAATGTCCAGATCTCTTGGTGATAGTCACCTCTAAGGATTGGGCATGATGATCGGCACCGGAGTGCCCTTGGAGGTGCTAAAAATCGAGTCCAAACTCGGGTTTTTAAAACCAGAAAAAATCAGATTTTTGGGTTTTCCGGGGGCTTGTTTTGCTCTCCATCGCCGGTCACCGGCGACCCCGCCGGCGCCGGGCACGTCGCCGGCGCCGGGGGGCATCGCCGGCCGGGCCGGCACCCGCTGGGGGGTGGCCGGAGCTCGGCGGCGGCGCCGCCGAGAGGGAACCCTAGGGTTCCTGCCTTCTGTTGGGAAGAAGGGCACGGGCCGGTCGAGCGGGGAGGATAGGGCCGGACCGCCCGGTCCCGATCCGGTCGGACCGGACGGGGCCCGGGCGGCGCCCTGGCTCGACCAGGGTTCGACCCTGGCCGAGCCAAAGCCCCTGGCCGAGCCAGGGTTCGACCCTGGTCCAGCCAGGGTCCGGGTCCGAGCCATTTGGGCCCTAATGGGCTGGGCCCATTTTTTGGTTAATTAAAAATTATTTTTTAATGCCTGTTTAACCCCATTAAACCCATTTTTAGCCCATTTAAGGCCGTTTTAAAATTGTTTTAAAACAGAATAATTGTAGGAATAATTAATAAATGTTATTAATTATTTTTATGATTATTAACAGCTTATTAAAGTGTTTAATAACTGTTATTTACTTAAAGGGCTTTATAATTAATGAGTGTTAGTTAATTATTTAAAATTATTTTAGATAATTAATTTTCCTGTTAAATTAATTAGTTTAAAATTGTTTTAAACTGATTTCATGCATAACTTGATTACATTTTTCTGTTCAAATTGTTTGAATCAATATTTAGAATAACTAAATGGTTTAGTTAGTTTATTTGTCAATAATGTTTTGAATATTATTGATTATGCTGAAATAAATGTTATTTCGAAAACTAATTGGTATTATAATTTTATATTTATAAAATTTAATACCAAACAGCAATTATGTGATGATTGTGATGCATGTGATGTGTTTTATGGTGGGATGATCATGGACTTAGTATTTTCATGTGATGAATGATGTGGATGAATGCAATGCTTATTTCATTTGGGATTTTTAATAGGACCTGCGTGTCCTCCTCTCTCTTAATCCAAGTGTACTTTCTACCTTCCCATAAGATTGTACTCCCCTTGATAAGATCAAGGTTTCTAATTGTTTAAATGTACATTTGTGGACCTGCGAGTCCTGAATTTTATATTTAAAATGTATCGGATTAAGCTAAGAGGACGGGATCTTCTGAAGACACCTCTGGAGGGAGGACTCGCATCAAATGGAACAAGTGTTGCTGTTTTCACATTAGGATCCTATTATGGATCATCGTTTGGCTCCGATGATTCCATAGTAGCTTTAGCAGTCTATGATCATCCCCATTTAATTTTTCTGCATATATGTGATATTTGTGGACTATGCTATCATATATATATATTTCTATTAAGTATATTGATACTTCAAATTGAAATACTATTGATAGGACGATTTTTATAAATCAAAATCAAAACCCTCTTTTAAAACTTAAGTTGTAAACGTGAGATATTCAGAATAATCCACGTAACCCACCATCATTATAGATCTTAGGATAATTCTTATCTCAAACGGATTTGTTGTGCTACCACAAGGTCTGTTTGATTTAGAAATTAAACTAGGTCTACGACATGTGATGTCATTAAGATGAATGGACAAATAGTGTAGTTTTGTTGTGCTACCACAAGGATTGCACTATGAATTCATGTCATCTAAGTAATGATGGATAAACTTAACTGAATCAAATTGATTTGTTGTGCTACCACAAGGTCATTCTGATTCAGGGGTTAAATCGATCGGATATTGCAAACGTTGCAACTGTCAAGAGTTGACTGCCTAAAGGACTTGATGTGATTTGTTGTGCTACCACAAGGTCACATGTATGTTGCCCGAAGGATTCTGATCCCCACTAGGAGATCACCGGAATCTCCCGTTCTGTATCTTAGAGGGTCATACAGATCGCCGAAAAATAGTGGGAGCATAAATCTAGATTAAAAGTCATAAATCTGATTTTAAGAACTATCTGTTCATTTTATATATTTCCATGTAGGTCGCTATGTCGTCACCAAACCCCCTCCGTTGCATACTTGATGCAAACAAACTCACGGGACCAAATTACATTGACTGGTTACGCAACCTGAAGATTGTCCTCAGGTGTGAAAAGCTAGCCTATGTCCTGGATCAACCAGATCCAGTGCAACCCGGTGATAATGCTAACGAAGATGAATTAATGATGTATGAAAATTGGAAGGAGGACTCAGTCAAGGTCCAGTGTTATATGCTCGGTTCAATGAACAATGAACTGCAGCGACAGCATGATAACATGGAACCTAAGACCATTCTGAATCACCTACAAGAGTTGTTTGGTGAACAATCCAGAACAGAAAGATATGAGATATCTAAGAAATTGTTTAGGACCAGAATGAGCGAGGGCACATCTGTGCAAACTCATGTGCTTAAGATGATAGAATGGATTGAGAGGTTTGCTGTGCTCGGCTTTGTTATGAACAATGACCTGAGTATTGACTTAATCCTACAGTCCCTTCCAGATTCATTTTCACAATTCATTATCAACTTCAATATGAACAAAATTGAAGTTTCACTAGCTGAGCTGCTCAACATGTTGAAGACAGCAGAAGGCACTATCCAGAAAGATAAGCCAAATGTAATGCTTGTTGGTAAGACCAATAAGAAAAGAAAAGCTGGACAGACCTTTAAGAAAGGTAAGCCTAAGAAGCTAGTGAAAAGCAAACCGACGGCACAAAAGGACAAAGCTAAAGTCAATGATAAAGGTCAGTGTTTCCACTGCCATAAAGAAGGTCATTGGAAGAGAAACTGCAAGATTTATCTTGCAGAAAAAGCAAAGGAGAAGCTTGGTGAAGCTTCAGGTATTCTCATGATCGATCTTAACTTGTCTTATAGAGAATCAACATCCTGGGTATTAGATACTGGATGTGTCTCTCATATCAGCAATAACTTGCAGGTGTTAACAAATAAAAGAAGATTGAACCGCGGAGACGTGGATCTGAGGCTCGGGAATGGAGCAAAAGTTGCTGCGTTAGCTGTGGGGACAGCAAGACTTCATATGCCGTCAGGAGACTCTTTGGAGCTGATAGATTGTTATTATGTTCCAACCATTATTAGGAATATCATATATATTTCATGTTTAGATAGACAAGGATATTCTATGAAGCTAGAGAATAAAGGTTGTTCAATTTATCAAGGAGACAAATTGTTTGCTTCCGGATATTTATTGAATGGATTATATTTACTTGATATTTCATATGATGTTTGTCTGGTAAATAATTCTCTTGAACGCTTAGATAAGGATGTGAATAAATCGTACCTATGGCATTGTAGACTAGGTCATATAAATGAGAACAGGATCATAAGGTTGCAAAAGAATGGATATCTTGATCCATTTGATTATGAATCATTTGCGACCTGTGAAGCTTGCCTCATGGGAAAAATGACCAAAGCTCCATTCTTAGGACATGGAGAAAGAGCTAAGGACTTATTGGAACTAATACATAGTGATGTATGTGGTCCAATGTCCACTCATGCTATGGGTGGTTACTCATACTTTGTTTCATTTACAGATGATTTCTCAAGATATGGCTACATATATTTAATGAAATATAAGTCAGAAGTCTTTAAGAAATTTAAAGAGTTTAAAAACGAAGTTGAGAACCAGACTGGAAAGAGTATTAAAACTCTTCGATCAGATCGAGGGGGTGAATACTTAAGTACAGAATTCACAGAATATCTTAAGGATAATGGTATTTTGTCTCAGTGGACTCCTCCCTATACACCACAGTTAAATGGTGTATCGGAAAGGAGAAATCGTACTCTATTAGATATGGTTCGATTCATGATGAGTTATGCCAAACTTCCAATCTCTTTATGGGGATATGCACTGTTGACTGCTGCATATCTGTTGAATAAAGTTCCCAGTAAGTCAGTACCTTCCACTCCATATGAGATATGGAAAGGAAAGAAACCAGACTTTAAGCATGTTAGAGTCTGGGGTTGTCCTGCACATGTCAAAAGACATGATCCAGACAAACTGGATTCCAGGACAGAGAAATATAGATTTGTGGGATATCCAAAAGAGACTTTTGGATATTACTTCTATCAGCCCAGCGATCAAAGGGTGTTTGTCGCAAAAAGAGCTATCTTCTTAGAGAAAGAATATCTTTCAAAAGAAGACAGTGGGAGCAAGATAGAACTGGAAGAAATTCTAGACTCACAAATCAACACTGGTTCATCTACTGAACCATTGACTCAAGAACTTGTTCAAGATGATACACAAAAGGTTCGCAGATCAGGTAGAGTGCCTAAGCAGCCTGAAAGATATGTTGGACATATCGATGATGGCAAGCCAAAAGTGCACTTAAATGAGGATGATGATCCTCAAACCTACCTAGAAGCTATAAATAGTCATGAATCAGAAAAATGGCAAGAGGCAACGGATTCTGAAATTCAGTCCATGTATGCCAACCAAGTTTGGAACTTGGTTGATCTGCCAGAAGGTATGGTACCTATTGGCAGTAAATGGATCTTTAAAAGGAAGATCGGGGCAGATGGACAGATTGACACATACAAGGCAAGGCTGGTAGCGAAAGGATATCGTCAAAGGCAAGGCATTGACTATGACGAAACCTTTTCTCCAGTTGCCATGATTAAGTCAATCAGAATACTTCTTGCTATCGCTGCATTCTATGATTATGAAATATGGCAAATGGATGTGAAAACAACATTCCTTAACGGGAACCTTCAAGAAGAGGTGTATATGATACAACCTGAAGGATTCACTTCCAAAGAGCATTCAAGCAAGGTATGCAAGCTGCAAAGATCCATCTATGGATTAAAGCAGGCATCCCGAACTTGGAACTTAAGATTTGATGAAGCAATCAAATCTTATGACTTCATTAAGAATGAAGATGAACCTTGTGTATACAAAAAGGCTAGTGGGAGCGCAGTTACCTTTTTGGTACTTTACGTTGATGACATTCTACTCATTGGGAATGATGTAGGAATGTTATCATCGGTAAAGACTTGGTTATCCAAAAACTTCTCCATGAAAGATTTGGGAGAAGCATCCTATATTATGGAAATAAGGATCTATAGAGATAGGTCCAAAAGAATGCTTGGCTTGTCCCAATCTATGTACATAGATACCATAGTCAAAAGGTTTGGCATGGAAAATTCCAAGAGAGGCCTCGTTCCTATGAGGCATGGAATTTATCTCTCTAAAGAAATGTCTCCCAAGACACCTGAAGAGAGAGCATATATGGATAGAGTTCCTTATGCCTCGGCAATAGGATCTATCATGTATGCAATGCTATGTACTAGGCTTGATGTGGCACACCCACTAAGTGTCACAAGTAGATATCAGGCTGATCCAGGTGAGGAACACTGGAAGGCGGTGAAATGTATCCTTAGATACTTGAGAAGGACTAAGGATCTATTTCTCGTTTATGGAGGAAACGACTTGGAACTTCGAGGATTTACTGACTCGAGTTTCCAGTCGGATATGGATGATAGCAAATCCATGTCTGGATTTGTGTTCATGTTAAATGGAGGTGCAGTAAGTTGGAAGAGTTCCAAACAAGAAACTACTGCAGATTCGACGACCGAAGCAGAATACATTGCTGCAGCTGAAGCGGCCAAGGAGGCGGTTTGGATGAAGAAGTTCATCTCAGCGCTTGGAGTAGTTCCAAGCATTTCAGATCCTGTTCTATTATTGTGTGACAACAATAGGGCAATAGTTCAAGCGAAGGAGCCCAGATCACATCAGAAGTCAAAGCACATTCTGAGACGATTTCATCTGATTCGTGAGATCATCGCCCGAGGAGATATAGTAGTTGAGAAAGTCTCATCTGAAGATAATGTAGCAGATCCCTTGACTAAGCCATTGTCTCAAAACAATTTAGAACGTCACCTTAAGTGTATGGGACTTAGACACATGGGTGATTGGCTATAATCCAAGTGGGAGAATGTTAGAATTGGGTGGCCTCAAAGCCAATCATTGTACATTCTAGTTCAGATTATTAATAAAGGCAATTATTTCTTCATTTAATAGTTCTCGCAAACGACTATCGTAATGAAGGTCCATAGACAAATGTATGGGATATTGAATCATGATGAGATCGTGATAGTGAGATCAATATCCTAAGGCAATTGTCTTAAATAGTTCTCGATCGTAGGATATTTGAGATGGACATTAAATATCCGATAAGATCGACACAAGTTATGTCTGCTCATATGATGAGGGTGAATGATCTCACATTCACTCGTGCGGTGACACTAAGACAAACAAGTAGGTGCTCATTAGAGAATGAGTTCACTGAACAGACCCAAATAAGAATTCATGGATGGTAATTATACCTATTAGTCAACCAGGGAATTCTGTCGTTGCAGTAGCACAGTTGGTCCTTTGACCTGAGTCACCAATGATACCTTGTTTGTGGACCATTGTATCTTGATTCTCTGACTCGTGGACTTTAACCATTAAGTCCACCATAATCGGTCTTTCTGATACAGTGGAAAGCTTGCGAAGGTAATTGAGTGAACAACAAGGGATCACTCACTCTTGGTATAAGAGTGGAGAGAGAATGTCCCATGGATGTGTACACAGAAAT
The DNA here is from genome assembly GCA_030544215.1 of Zantedeschia hybrid cultivar. NCBI lineage: Eukaryota > Viridiplantae > Streptophyta > Magnoliopsida > Alismatales > Araceae > Zantedeschia > Zantedeschia hybrid cultivar. The sequence continues at coordinate 26,347,940 of JARZZO010000012.1, forward strand.
CCCTGGCCAGGGTCAAATGAAAGAGATGTCTTTCTAGATATTAACTCTGTATTGGAATCCATCTGGATAACGCGATAGAGGGTTTGACTATAAAACCATACCCTTGCGTTATCGGGACATTGCATGAGTGAAGGATTATATCTGTGCGGTATCGGTAGACGGAAAGGTTCAATTGAAGGGAACAGTATCCCTTATATCTTCTGGGATCATGAGGTAGTGTTTGGTGCTGTTCATAATCAGAAGGCCAAGTGAATTAATCATCGGATGATAATTTACTTGTTTATTAAATTAACCATTTAACATATGATGTTTAAATGTTAATTAATAAATATTAAACTCAAGAAACAGTTCTAAGTTTAATGGGCCTGCAACCGGACTGATATATGGGCCTAGAGGGTCACACACATAAGAGTTCTCGTCAGACGGTGAGAGATGTTAAATTTCATGTTTATCTGGGTTTTTGTGAAAAGCTGCAGGATAAACATGAAGATTTAATGGAGAATTATCCATAGCCAAACTCTTAGATAATCATGAGGATTAACTCTTGTGCTTATCCTTATTTCTATATAAGGAGGGCCAAGGGGGAGGGGTAAAAAGTTAGTTGGACGAATTTTACTCCCCAGATTCTCTCTCTCCTCTCTCTCTCTCCTTCTCTCTCTCTTGGAGTGGATCTATCTTTCACCGCGCATGGTGGATTTGAGATCTGGTCGGAGCACTCAAGTCGAGGAGGAAATCGCGTCTGCTGCGGGAACTCGTGTGGATACCTCTAGAGATCGTACGCGTGCGCGATTATCGAGTCGGCATCATCCACGGGAGATTCGAAACCCCGCAAAGGTGAAGAACTGTTCTTCCCGCTTAGATTTTAATGTCCATTTTACGACCCCAGCAACCGATACAATGGAATTAATTTTATTTCCGCTGCGTTCATGGCGACTCCTTACACTCGATCCAATTATATTATAAATTCTAATTATATGTTAATTTAAAAGAGGAAGCCTCATGGTGAGTACATCAAGGAGGGAGGTAGAGATACAGTGGAATATGAGAGAGGGAGAGGTATGCAGACCTTTATTTATTAACAATTAATAATCCAAGCATTCACATATATCATCATCTGCATCCACAAAGAAAAATGCTCATCCATGACCACCGTGTAATTTTAATTAAACAAACTACACATGAATTTGCACAACACATAGCTAAATAATTTTTTTGAAAATAAATAATTTTTTGGTTTCATAAACCAGGGACCAAACAAAATTTAGATTTGAATTTTTGAAAAAGATTAATCTAGTAGATATGAAAATTTAAATCATATTTAAAAAACAATATGAACATTAACATCACATCGCATGTGTAAACACATCAAATTGGCAGATTTATAATATTCCATGCAAATTAAAATTATTGATATTAAAGAAATTAATTTAACCATTAAATTAACTAACTTTAATATCCCATAATCTAACAATTAGATTAATCAACTATTTAACAATAATTTGTTAAAACAAAATCCCCAATATATAAATCCATTTACCTGCCTTTAAATAATATAAAACATAATTAAATTTAATTTTAAAATCTCATTTCAAATTTATATTAAAATTCTGTTTTGAGAGGGGCAGCAAATAAGGGAATATAGGGGTTAATGGGCCAAGTCAAGGGGGGGGGGGGGGGGGTGGTTAAAGGGCCCAGGCGGGCTGGGCCCGGTCCGGCCTTTGGGCCAAGCCCAGCCGGTGCTTGGCTCAGGCCTAGACCTGCCCTAAGGGGTGTGCCTGGCGCGGGTTGAGCGTTGGGCTGGCTCGGGCACCCGGACCTGGCTGGGCAGGTCTCCTCCACCCGACGTAGCTAGGGAAACCCTAGCTGCGCCGTCGGCAGCCTGCCCCGCAGGCGCCGGTCGGCAGGGTCCTCCCTGTGGGAGGCTGCCTGGTGGCCAGGGGCACCAACGACGGTGCCGGTGACCCCTGGTCGCCGGCAGTGGCTCCCCAACACCCCCCCCCCCCCCCCTCGTTTTGCCAACATACAGGAAGATGGAGGAGGAGAAGGGGCCCGTCCAGTGGGCTTCTCCAGCGCCGGTCGGCGATCCCCAGAGGGATCCGAGGCGTCGGTACCAATCCCCAACCATTGGGGAGCTCGTGAAGACATCGATCCGTACCCGTTCTTCGTCAAACGAAGAACAAGAAACGCACGCTAGAAAATTCCGATTCTAATGCAATAAATTACAATTAATTTATCATGTTCATCTAATGGACATGGTTCATGCAATTAAAATAAAGAAAACTTGCATGGAATATAATAAAATTGCCAATCCAGAGACTGAAACGACGAAGAACACATTGGAACCTGGTTTTGATGTCACTGTTGGGTTTGCTGTGGCCGGATTCGACCATTATGCAGCGGATAAAATAAAGTCAAGATTGGATCCATCCCATTTCGATCATCAAAACTTTTAAACGGTAAATCTTATTTACCTTGCACGGATTCTTATCCGCGTTCGCTCGGTTTCGACGATGCGATGCTGCAAGCCGCGCAGGTGTCCGACCTCTAGCGGTATCCACGCCGTCTTCCTCTTAGTGGATTGTCCTCGCTTCCTCACTCGTAATAGCGTCCGTGGATCCCATCTGGCACCGCGTAACTCTCCGCGACATGCGGATTCAGATTCTTGTCGGACGGGAAGACGGAGCAGGCGGGAGTTGGAGCGGACTCTCCCGGGGCCGGCTTGAGGACGGAGGCGCCAGAGACAGAGGGGGAGAGAGAGAGGGGTGGCTAGGTCAGGGTTGTTGGCCCCTGACCTAGCCCCAGACCTTTATAATAAGTGCGTTGCGGTTTTTCAGAAAAACCCACACTTATCTGAAATCCCGTCGAATAATCCACCAACTTGAAAACCATTTGCGTGTGACCCTTTAGGCCCAAATACTAGTCCAGTTAATGACCCATTAAGTCCAGTAACCTTTTACAGACCCATTGAATTAATTAATATCCTTATATTAATTAATCAGCCGAATTTAATGTCCCACAATAAATTAGGACGAGCTTCCGATCACGTTGGGGGCCAAGCAACACCGCGTGATCTCGGAAGGCATTGGGATTTATGCAACCCACTATGGGAACCTTTCTACCAACGGTTACCGCGCGGATATAATCTTTCATCCGTGCAATATTCCCGAATCGACCTAGGGTATGGTTTACTGTTAAACTCTAGCCGGTCGATTCACTTGAATCGGATGCCGCTAATTTATATTAGATAACTCTTTATTGTATACAGAGTCTGCCCTGGCCAGGGACTTAAGTGCATCATTCCCAGAACATTCTCTCTCTAAATATCGAGAGCGGATGATCCCGTATTGAACACACAATCACCTTCAAGGGCATTTCCCTGAACCCGATCATTTGACTTATTGATAACCCATGGTTAGGGATTCATTAGTCAAGGTCAAAGCTCAGAAACCTATCAACAAGATATCTTTGGTGTCTCAAGTCCAAAGATCGTCTATGCAACCATGACAAAAGAATCTAGCTGGTTAACAGTGAGGTATATACTATCCAGTAATTCATGGTCGGATCAGTTCAGTGAACTCATTCGCCAATGAGCACCTACAGGTCCAGCATAGTGTTTCTACATAAGTGACTTATAGGATCAGTCACCCTCATCATATGAGCTGAGGAAACATGTACTAGTCTATCCAGATTTTTGATGTCCTTCTTAAACAACCTCCGACTAGGAACAATTAAAAACTTGAGTTTATAAGTCTTCGGTTCCATAATTATGATCTCATCATAATCCGAAGACTATTGCACATATTCATGGACTTCATCGTAATACGATAAACATAGATCGAATTAATTACTCACAATGAATTTATGCCATTATATTAATAAACTAAATAATATAGAGTATCGAATTAGCTTTCAGGCCACTTAATACTAAAAGATTGACATTCTCGGCCCGTTTCCCATGGCTACTGGCCAGAGGAAATTTCTTATTGTAGCTGTTGATTATTTCACCAAGTGGGTCGAGGCTGAACCCCTTGCATCCATAACTGACACTAATGCTTGGAACTTTGTATGGAAATCCATCATTTGCCAGTATGGAATCCCTCGGGCAATGATATCAGACAACGACAAGCAATTTGATAGCAGCCAGTTGAAGGGCAACTGCAAAGGCTTCGACGTCTTGCATAAATTCACCTCGGTAGCCCATCCTCAGACTAATGGTCAAGCCGAAGTCACTAATCGAAGCATTTTACAAGGATTCAAAACTCGCCTCGGCGAGGCCAAAGGCCGATGGGTGGAAGAATTGCCGAGTGTGCTGTGGGCCTATCGGACAACGAGTCGAGCCCCTATCGGGGAAACTCCTTTCCTAATGGCCTACGGAGTATAAGCAGCCATCCCAGTCGAGATTGGCCTACCTTCTTCGAGGGTCCTTGCATATAATCCAGAAAGCAATGACGAAGCCATGAAGATCATCGTGATCTCATTGAAGAGAAGAGAGACCTGGCTCGCATCCGGCTTGCTGCATATCAACAACGCATGGCCAAGTATCATAATCCTCGAGTAAAACCTCGGAACTGGCCGAAGCCGTAGGGAAGCTGGCCCCCAACTGGGAAGGGCCGTACCGAGTAAAAGAAGTCGTCCAACGAGGGGCATATCGGTTGGAAACCCTCTCGTCGTTATTTTGTATAAAGTTCCGTAGAATGCCTCCGTCGTTATTTCGTCGTATAAAGTTCCGTCTTGGATTTCGTCCGAAATGTAAACCATGGTCAATATAAAAGCATCAGTTGAGCAAATAAATCCGAAGCACTGTGTCCGGCACAATTCTAAGTCCGTGTAAACTGTATCGGGAGTGGCTTCAGCCATGCAAACCATACCGGGAGCAGCACAACTCAGTCTGTGTAAACCGTATCGGAAGTGGCTTCGGCCATGCAAACTGTATCGGGGGCGGCACAACTCAGACCGTATAAATCGTATCGGGAGTAGCTTCAACCATGCAAATCGTACTGGGAGTGACACAACTCAGACCGTGTAAACCGTATCGAGAGTGGCTTTGACCATGCAAACCGTACTGGGAGTGGCACAACTCAGACCGTGTAAACCATATTAGGAGTGGCTTCGGCCATGCAAACTGTACCATGAGTAGCACAACTTAGACCGTGTAAATCGTATCGGGAGCGACACAATTCAGACCGTGTAAATCGTATTGGATGTGAGTGCGCTCAAATTTTGATGTGTGATTATCATGAAAATTTTGTTGATTAAATGACAAATAAACCTATTAAAAACTATGTGATCGCCATAAACTTTTGACTAAAAAGTTTCAAAAGACAAAGGATGATCGCTTACCTATTTCAGATATGGGAGATGTTGAAGTTTTTGATTCTTTTCCTTCAGCCGGCTGAAGAAAAAGAGCCATTCTAACTTTGTTCTTACTTTGAATGCTGATTGGGCTTTGAGGATAGTCCAAATTTTCTTTGTTGATTCCCTCCTTTTGATCTTCTTTATACCGTGCAAAGAATGAAATAAAAAGAGAAAGACTAATAAGAACTAAATGGAGGTAATATCTATTCCAATAAGAATTCTAATCATGCAACTCAAACATGATGAATCACTTATTTTGTGATCTTTGAAACCCCTTAACATGTGGGTCGGAGAATATGCTAGTGTTGTGTGTGTAGCATGAAGTGATGTGATGTGAATTATGATGCTAATTTGATGGAAAAAAATGAAAATATGAGCAGAGATTAATTAAGAACTAAGTTGGATGGCCCCTGGAAAGTTTTGGTTCTTGAATGATCTTTGAAGAAAGGATGAAGCTTGCTTCAAAACTCCTGGAAGTAGTCGTGCAGTACCTCGATCCTTCAATTCCTTCAGCGTTTGGACGTCGTCTCTCTCTTGAATTCTTTCTTCAAAGATTTCAACTCTTTCTTCACTAACTGTCTTCAAAGATTATCAATAACTTTCTAATGACCAAGGGCTTGGGTATTTATAGAGTTGAGTTCAAGACTCTACGCGCGTCCGCGGTTAGTTATAGATTAACATGAAAGAGTTTGGAGCCAATCCAACCAAGAAACAGATAAACACAACTAATTCAACATTATCTGTAATTACCTAAAACGCGTCACCCAAGGGAGACTCTTTTAGCTTAATTAAGATAAAGATAAACATCGTGAAGAAGAAACAGAATCACTTTAGGAAACTTAAATGATGTCGTTTAAGGCAGACGTCTTTTAGTTAATTAACAAATTAATTAAAAATCAAAATAAGAATAAAACCCTAAATGACGTCTGTATAGGTCGACGTCTTTTAGAATCCTTTATATTTGATTAAAAATCTGAGGTAAAATGAATTTTATCAATAAACTTAAATGATGTCTGTCTGACCCGATGTTATTTAGATAATTAATCCAGAAAAATAATAAAAAATAACTAATGATTAAATATCAGACTATTTTGAAGCATTATTATATGATATAAAATTTACTCAAAATGATGTCAAAATTAGCATGTCTACAGTTGCCTTACCTTGGCATCATCTTTACAAGGGAATGAAATGAAATGGAATGTACTGAAAAGGTGATGCCAAGGTGTGATGAGACACACTCTCAACATCATATGATTGGAATTTTTCTCAAAATCATCAATGAAGGTAACTCGAAATATCGATGGAATCAATCATGTCTGGATGAGATAGACAAGGAAATAAAATAAGGTCGATCGACCTCCACGATTGGGAAGTATCCTAGGTCACAAACCCTGCATGTTTCATCATGGAGAGCGGTTGCCAGCCATGTGGACGTGATGCAACCATGATGGATCTTAAAAGAAACAATAAATGTTAGATAAAGAGTCTAAGAAAGAATAGAATTCCAAGGATATCTTCAACCGGACCTCAAAGATAATCAACATACTCAATTCAGAATGGAATATTTCATATCATGTCATAATTTATTTGATCAATGGTCTGAAGTTTAATCAATAATTAATTCTTATCACAATTATATCAAAGTCTTACATGATGTATGCTGGCTAAAAGAAAAATATAAAGTCAAATAAAATATAAATTAATCAAGGATAATATTGTCAAATTGTCATTAATGAGTCGAGATACCAATTCCTGCAATTCGGTGCTAAGCCGAAGCTCGTTTATCCACGCACCGTTTCACAAAAATGGAACCATCGTCCTTGTTAATTAACAATCAAATGGCATATCCGTGTAATTAAGAATTCTCTAGAATTATCATAGTTTTTGTTGAAGGAGAACTCAAATTCCAATTTCATCAAAATCACAAGGTCCTTGATATACTCTAATAAATATTTATCATATAGTAATGATGATAATGCAGATCAATTACATGAAAGAATACATGAATAGAGATAACCGTCTTTTTAGCCACGGTCAAGACTCATAAACTCCCACAGTGGGACTTTCTTGAGATGTTCAACTTTGTAATCATTTCTTTGAATTTCCTGCACTCAGAAATTATCAGTAACTTCAAGCAAGCATTTAATTAAGCATCAAGTATAGATAAACAGGGAATTTCGGACAAATAACAGAAAAGCCTGAAATGTGTCGTGTCGCGCCGACGCCATTAATATCATTCAAAATACGTCGCTATTCAACGACGTCAATTAAGTCACTGAAATAGGTTCTTGCTGTGTTCAATCAGGATTCTAACTCTCTTCATACATATCCTTTCTCCAATTCAGAAAAGTCTCTTCAACTTCACAAATTTCTCTATATAAGGTTCCTTAACTTGTATTAAGACAAATTCAAGCCTAATCTAGAGATCAAAATAGAGAATTCTCTCCAAAGTTCAAGAACGATCAAGGTTTTCAAGGTCTCAAGAAGAAGCGCTCAAGAACAAGATGGATTCTTCAAGCAAGCGGATGAAGAAGATGCTTGAGAAGCTTTCTGATGTGAAAGATCATCTTAGTGGAAGAGATCCTAACTTTTAAGTAAGTTAAATCCTCTCTTTTTTTCAATTCTTCTTCTTCAATTCCCTTTTTCTTCATGTTCTTTAAGTTCTTCATATAATTATGGCAATTCTCTTTTTTATTTATCTAGGCATATCCTTTTTTTCCTGGCCCAAGAAAATTTACTTCTCTTCCTTGGATTCGTAAGCTTGCAAAAAGTATCACTATCTCTATGCAGTCTTATGTTTCCAAGTGGAATATCCAAGGTCTAGTTGTTCATGCAAAACATTATAAAAGTTCAAACGTGGATTGGGCGGCGATGGGTGCTCTAATTGAGTTGTGGCACCCTCAAATTCATACTTTCTTCTTTCCTGATTTCGAATCCACTATACTTCTTAAAGAGGCCGAACTCTTATTGGGCCTACCTAAGATCAAGTTGAACAACGATGAACTGATCCTAAACAAGATGGCTCTCATAAGGGAAAAGATCACAGGTTAACAATTGTTGATGAAAATCATGAAGGATCCAAAAGAAGTTCAAGGATGCCTTACAAAGAAAGGGATTAACCTCGCAACGCTAGCAGAGTGGACTTTATACGAGATTGAAGAACTCAAAGAGGATGACACTGAGAACGTGATGAAGGCGTTCACCACATGCCGAACTTGAGCTCTATTCTTTTCTACCCAAGACAACATTATGGAGGATGATCAAGTTAGTGCAATTTGTGAGATCTTTGAAGAAAGACAAATTGGCACGACGATCTTAGCCTATCTTTACAGTGGGCTTTCTGCAGCATCTATAGGTCAGCCTCCCTATGGTTGCACGCTTCTCTTCGCTCTGTGGGTTGAGTGGCACTTCAAGTTCGAATATCACACTAGAAATTCTGCAAGACCATCTCAGATATATCAAAATAACCCAATCTTCTATATTTCTAATATTGTGAAATTCAATGAAAGAATGATCAATCGAGTGCTCAAACTCAAGATTCGAGCTGATTGGCGAGCTTATCTGAGGACAATGCCATCATATGGGTTCGAAGCTTCTCCACTTGCTCTTGTAGGGAAACCAATTCAAGTACGCCGTGCAGCTGGCGTAGAACTTAAACTAATTGGGGCAACTGAGTTTGTACTGTATAATCCTCATCGCTGCTATACTCAACTCAGTATGCCTCGTCATGAATTTCCTGAATTTTCCCACATCTCTCCAATCAAGAAGTGCCCCTTGGAATCTGATGAAGACTTTGAAGCAATTGAGCTTATAGTTACATTGTGGAATATCAGTTTCAATCATCATGTAAAATCTTCTAATGAAGCTCACAAAGGATTAACATATCCATATGTAATAGGACTTCGGAAAATCCTTCCTTGAAAGCTCTCTTTATCTTCCTCTTTGATATAATAAAGAATTTATTTCCAATAAAGGATACATCCTTTATACCATAGAAATTATCCCTTAATCTTTTGCAATTTATCCAGGATTTTTCTTTAAGTAGAACAATGATTTTTCCTTAAAATTTGATTTCTGGTTGCAAATAGCGTCGTCCAACTCAGACGCTTTTCAATCATAATCAATTCCCGAAATTCAAAGATTAATTCCTTAAAAACCCATATGCTAAAACCGCGTCCACAGTGGTAGACGCCTTTCCATTCGCTCTCCTACTTTTTCACATAATTCTGCCATAATTGTATAATTAATCTACTTAAAACGCGTCGTATGACTGGGACGCGTTTAATCATTGACCGTGGTACGGCTCTGAACAGAATTTGTGGTCTAACCTAAAACGCATTGGCCTTAGTGGACACCTTTTACTCATTTCAAAACTTTTGCTTTGCCGCCTCAGTTTATGTGCATTGAATGGCGTCGCTGTCCCTCGACGCATTTTAAACTTCCCAAACAGAACCCTGCGCGAGTCCGAGCTCCTTCTCTTCATTCTCCCAAAACTCTTCTCTTTCTTGCTTTCACCTTCTTCTTTCGGCGATTCCCCACGACCTCCGGCGATCACCCTCTCCGTTACCGGCCTCTCTTTCTGGCGATCTCCCTCTTTCACTCACTCCGGCTAGCTTCTCTCTCTTCCTCTCTTGAATCCGAACTCTCTCTCTCTCCTTTTCTTCAATGCCCATGGAGCAAGGCGAGGGTTCAAGTGGCCATGGTAAGCGCCGCCGTGTTGCTTGTGTTGTGAGGAGGGCGGATGAACCCGAGGCGGTTCCTCCCGAAGAGGCAAGAGTGCTCGAGGCGGCGGCGGCGTTCCTCGGCGAAGAAGTCCCTCCACTGGCGGTGATGTAGACACGCTAATTTTGACATCATTTTGAGTAAATTTCATATCATATAATAATGCTTCAGAATGGTCTGATATTTAATCATTGATTAATTTTTATTAATCTTTTTGAGTGTCGGGTCGAACAGACATGTTTAAGTTAATCAATTAAATTGATTTTAACTTAAATTTCAGTTAAAATATGAAGAAGGATAAAAGACGTCTACTTGTGTGGACGCCATTTAGACTTTTTTCTTATTTTAACGTTTAAATTTAAATTTTAATCAGTTGATTAATTAGATAAAAGGCGTCTGTATGAGTTGACGCGTTTTAGGTTTCCTAAGCTATTTCTACTTCTCTTCCGGATGTTTATCTTTATCTTAATTAGTGTAAAAGACGTCTATACATGTAGACGTGTTTTAGCTAATACAGATAAAGATAAGTTTTCTCGGATGTTTATCCTTATCTTAATTAATCTTAAAGGCGTCATCCAGTGTGGACGCATTTTAGATAATTACAGATAAAGATGAATTAATCTGTATTTATCTGTTGGTTAAGATGGATAAATCATAAGTTTTTCCATGTAAATCCGCGGACGCAGAAGAAGCCTATAAATACCTTACATCTTGAAGAGTTAAAAAAATGTTAAGCGTAATCTTGAGTTGATTATCATTGAGCAATAGCGAGTTGAAGATCGGAGCAACAACGTCGGAACGCCGAAGCGCTGCTGTTTCCAGAAGTCGGCGTCCATTCTTCATCCAATTCAAGGCTTCATCCAATTCGGCATAAGTTTTTCATTTATGCATCTTCATTTTCATTTCATTAATCTCTTTTCAACAACATAATTCTTTTCAAAACCTATTTGATTAAGGGGTTTCAAAAGCCATTAAACAAGTAAGTTTGCTGTTTAGTTTCATATTTAAAACCATGATTAGAATAGATACTACTTTTGCTTAAAGTTCTCATCATTGTTTCTTTATTTCTCTCTCCATTTTTTCTTGTAACGGAGCAAAAAGGAGAATCAAAGGGGAGTGAATCATCAAACACAAGTCACAAGAATCTCTGGACGATCCTCAAATCCTCAACTTCAAATTCAACAGCAAGAACAAAGAACGAGAAGGACTCTCTTTCTTCAGCCAGCTGAAGGAGGGGAATCAAGAGCTCAATATCTTCCGCGTTTAAACAGATAGGCGATCATACTTTCTTTTGGAACTTTTTAGTTAAAAGTTTCTGGCGATCACTTCACGTAGTTTCTGTTTTTAATAGGTTTATTTTGCACTTAAACAACATAGATTTTTCATGTTAATCACACAATCATTCTAAGCACTCACAGCTTTTTTGGCGATCACGGTGGGACTTGGTCTCGCCATCTTTTAGTTTTTTGTTCTTGCTATCATCAATCGGGCACCCACGGTGCACCACTTGTGTCTCTCGACACGTCCTCACCAATTGGTGAGTGTTTTAGTTTAATTAATTTCCCTCGTGCACCACGTGCACACCCCAGTGGCAAAATTTTGCCCTCCCGTTGATTAATTGAAAAAGCTGTTTTTGTGATGAAAATGCTGTGTGATTGATTGGCATCTTACTTGTTTAGTTAGTAAAATCATCCTGTTAAAATCTGGAACTAAAAAAAATATGCATGATTTGATTATTTACTGTTTTTATCCTGTTTGAGGAGGAATCAACCCAGAAATTCCTCCTGCAAAACTGTTTCTGCGACTTGAAAAGCGTCTAGGAGCGCTGACGCGTTTCAAACTACGTCAATACACACAGACGCCTTTCAGTCTTCATTCTATGCTGTTTGCAATCTCAGTCTCTGCGAAAAATTAAGATTTTGTTTGAATAGCGTCGACTGAATTCGACGCAATTCAGACAGTTTTTTTAATTTTTTTGCAGTTCTCAGATTTTTGTGACTTGAGTGCTAACTACCCATTATTATTAAGCATTAGAGGCCATCCAGGCCATAGGTCATACGCATTGAGGCGAATACCCTCCTTTTCTTAGGAACACACTACTTGACGTCAGCAACTCTCTCTGATTGGGTTGGTCCCTTGATCAGACTAGAGAAGTTGACGTTGAGGCCTCCATAAGTCCCCAAAATCAAGGTACTCCTCCTTGATCATCGGGCTGGTTGTACCAGTTGAAGTCCCGGTTAGATTCCATAAAGCGTTGTGAGAGAAAGCCATAGAGAATAACGGCGGATATTGAACTGAAACTAGGATCCTTTCTCTGAGCGAATTTGTGGTTTAATTAAATCCAAATAACTCAACAAGGAATCTCAAAATCACGGTAAGCATCCACTTGATTGATTAATCTCTGTGCAACTTGTTTGTCGAATCTTTGAAAAAAAGAATCTAACATCATGCTGCTGCGATCAGGCAGGGACTTGAGTATGGCTCAAGACGCCATCATCAACTACGAGGGAGATGCTAATGCCCCTCGCGATTCGGACTACAACTATGAGAATGGGAGAGATGCTGATGCCTCCCGTAATTATGTCCCTATTCCATATCGATAAGATGGGAATGTACGGACACCTCTCTTTCATCCCCATGATCGATATCATGATCTTCCCCCGCATGAATATGCGATTCCTAATCCCAATCTTGAGGGGGATATGAATCAGAATGATCCCTCATCCTCTGATCCTTCGGATCTCGTCAACGCTTTGGGAGTTCTTGCCTCCCGTTTGGACCCTCAGCAGTTCGAGGCAATTCAGTCTATCTTGAAGGGGAAGGCACCCATGCAGCTTGCTGAGCCGAACCCTGTGGCTCCCCCTGTTGTCCCTCAGCAACCTCCTCTTCATTCTCCTTACATCCATCAGGCCATGGAACGCCTCCACATTACTTCTCGGCCAGCTGGGCCGCAACTTTCATCCTCTAGGCAACCGGCCAGACCGCTAACGCCTGCTTATCAAAATGCCCTCAGGCATGGCGGAAGCTCTGCCGGACCTCCTCTTTACTGTCCTCCCTGTCCGACGTACTCTAGGCAGCAGGCCTATCAAGTACCTCCACCTCCTCCTCCTCCCCAGGTAGATTTGACCACGCAAGCGTTGCTGGTCAAAATGGAGCGCATGGATGAGCAATTCAACAACCTCCAGAAGATGATGGGGGTCAAAGCCGCACCAGAGATCAATTTACCGAGCCTGCCTGTGTTCCACCTGCCACCCTCTGAGATGCCAGTGTACCGAAAGTACAACGGTACTGGTAACCCCTTCACACACTTGAAGGAGTTTATGTACGAATCGTCTTTCTGGCAGAACGACAAGAGGTCGTTGGCCTTTTTGTTCAGGATATCTCTAGAGGGACCAGCCCTCGAGTGGTTTTTTTCCTTGGAACCCTTTGAAGTAGAAGACTACGGTATCGTTTCTCGTAAATTCATTCAACGATACCAAGACAGAGTTGCACCCTCCTTGTCCATCACTGACCTCATAGCAGAAAAAATGAAACCTGATGAGGAGTTTGTCAGTTTTGCTGACAGGTGGTGAGGCTTGGCCGAGAAGGTGAAGGATCACTTGTCCGAATCTGAGCAAGTGAAGATGTTAATTTCCAACGCCACGCCCCAGTTCAAGCTAGTCCTCTCCCTGAACAATATGACCAACATGGCAGAGTTCTATGAAAGAGCACGGTACTGCCAAAATGCCTTCAAGGACGGTACGTTCTCTAGCGTCTTTGATCCTCACAGACCTAGCAGGCCTCCACCTCGGAAGCCTGCAGTGCCAAACTCTCCCAGCACAGGTCCGACTACTGAGGGCACGCTCTCTCACAAGCAAGTTAGTAGCATGAATAATAATTCGCCCCAGTTCGTGAGGAACTAGCAGCAGTACCAGAGGCCACCGCAGCCAAACCAGCAGGGGTACATGGAGCAGTAGAACCCCCATTATTAGCAATAGTATCAGCGGCCCCAGCAGCCGAACCAGAACCAGCAACAGCAACAGCAACAGCAGCCGCCGCAATGACAACAGCAGTACCAGCAGCCCCAACAACAGCAATACCAACAACAGCAGCAGCAGCAATATCAGCCGCGCGCACCGCCGGCATACCATAATGTCCCTCCTCCTGCTGACTATAATCAGCAGAGAAGACCTCCAGGCCCAAAAAGGGCAGAATACCCGGCCCTCCCAGAATCCTTGGCAGATATCTTCAGTGCTCTAATGGCAGCTAATGCCTTAGTTTTGCCAAGGAAAAAGGCTGTCTGGCCTCAAAATGCCGACACGTCCAGGTATTGCTATTTCCATAGGCAACCTGGGCATACCATTGACACCTGCTTCTAGTTTAGAGATTACATTCACGATCTCAACGAGCAGGGCGGCATAGACTGGGAGGAGATGAAAAAGTATATATCAGCCCTGAAGGCAAGAAGACCACAGCAGCAGCAAGCAAGACCACCAGCACAAGCAGCACCACCACCCAACATGGGCATAGTGCAGAATCCACTCCCAGAGCACCAGAATCAAAACCAAGTTGCCCCTATCTTGACAAGCAGCCAGTCTGAGGCTGACCGTGGGCAACAGTGGAGAATAGAGGACTCTTCCTCTCTTTATTCGAAGGGTCATATTCCAAGTACCGCAGAATGACCACCACGCCGCACCATTCACATACCTAGGCCGCAACCCATTACCATCACCCCTCTACCGACACCCGCATATTACTCACCCGCACCCAATAACCCCTTACCACTACCCGCTTTCCTCAAGCCCATTACGCCCCACACCACTACACCGCTACCATGTAATCCCCCGCAAACCAATCACGCGTCCCTTTTACCATCTAGACCGCTATTACGCGTACCATTTCCTACTTCACCCGCTACCACTACCGCTTACCCAGACACCATTCAACCATCCAGACCGCTACTACGCGTGCCATTCCCCACTTCACCGACCACTTACCCATCCACCATCCAACCATCCAGGCCTTTAATCCGCACCACGCCACCACCGCCTAACCCAACGCCATCACCGACATACCAACACCACGCATCATCTACACCACCCAACTCTGCGGTACTCAAGGTGTCGCCCGGATCTTCCACGGTTGAGGAACACGCGCTTCGGAGTGGAAGAATTTTCAACAAAGTCTTTCCTCAGTCCACAGTTAGAGACGGCCCATCACAGCTGACTGAGGAAGCCCATAATGAAGAGAGTGCACCAGGCACTCAATATGATTTGTTGAAACATCTGGACAGAACACCGGCACGGATCACCGTACTTGAACTGATCAAAAGGTCGAAGAGTCACCAAGAAGCCTTAATGGAATATCTACAGAAGGTGATGGTCAACGAAGACGTGCCGGTAGAAAAAATTGCAGCATTATTAGTTCCTCAGGGGGATCAGCCCTCCATGACATTTCATACATCGGAACTAGCACCGCCAGCAGCCAGAAGCATGGCTCTGAGCATCACGGTCAACATCTGTAAGAAGGCCGTGGATTCATGCCTGGTTGACACAGGGGCTTCGATCAATGTTTTACCTCCGAAGACCCTAGAGCTGTGCGGTGTGCCCAAAGAAAAATGGCTACCTAGCCTCATCTCTGTGACAGCATATGACAATTCTACCCGTTCCCCTCTGGGAATGGTTTATTTGGAGGTGGAGCTAGGCCCTGTAAGTCATGCAGAGGTCGAATTTCACATCCTAGAAATCGACCCTTCTATAAATGCCATTTTGGGTCGTCCTTATATTAAAACTTTTGAGGCGATTCCCTCCACGAATCACCAATGCCTCAAATTCCCCTTCAAAGGACGAATTATTAAAGTAACGAGCATGCCGGTCCTTGCTGCTGCTCATACCTTGAATATTAAATCCGCCGCTTTACCTGGCCGAGAACCTTTTCTGTCGGTATTACAGGTCTACCATCCAGTGGCTGATCCTCTAAAAGCCGCCACTATTTTTCCATACCCGTTAAATGCCATAAAAAGGGGGAAGTGCATGAGTACCCCAGGATGGAGAAGTATGATGAAGAGTGGCTATCAGCCTGGGAAAGGTCTGGGCACACAGTTGCAAGGCAGGACCACTCCTGTTAAAGATCATCGAGCAGCACTTGGAAGTGGTCTGGGCTATAGGCCAAGAAGACTGAAGCAAGATCTGGTTCAGCTAGCAGAAAATGAAGAAGGTCAGAAAATTTGGGAGACAATGTCTACACCGCCCAAGGAAGGCCGAGATCCCCTGACATGGACCCTGTATACACACTTTGTAAAAGGGCCCATAATTAGCCACGACAACACGGTGGTCATTACTTCGTGTTTTGACTTCCATGACATATATGGGAGGGACTTGGCCAGGCATTGCTCAGAACTACTTACGTACCAATCCTTGGAGGCTCTGCGGCCTATGAAAAGGAGAAAATGCTATAATCTTGAATGCGAATGGTACAGGTGGTTCGATCTGAGAGACATTTACATTGCACTGAACAGATTGTTTCTAGATCCGGCAGAACCCAAGTGGCCGCCGCAGATTGATGAGCTGATTGAAAGCCCTGCTACCATCTTTGATAAGCGGATATTGCTGTCTGAAGAGACCGACGAAGGGGAGCCAGATGACCCCTATGAAGCTGGTTACACTACAGATCTGCTCTGGAGGGGGACATATCCTTCCCATGTCTTCATGCTCCATACTCTGTTTCGCACACTGCTCTTGACCCCGACTTGGTCGCGGGTCATTATTGAAGATATTCCACGGGCTCCGCCTGTTATGATTACTCTGTCCCCTCGGGACCTTATTCCACAACCTCCTCTCGGTCTAGAGAGGATGTATGATTTGATCTGGGACATATTGCTATATGATCCCCCTAATCCTCTGGCCTTGGTGCCACTTCCTCCGTCTAATTCTCCTTCTATTTGTATTCATTCATGTTTTATGCTTAACTCCTCCACTATCAAAAAAAAAACGCCAATTTGGCAACAAATTCTTCCCAGATCCTCATTGAGGAAACCTCCTACTTGTCCGATCACACCCCGTCGCGCGGGTCCTTCGGTCAAGATTCTCTCTTAGATCTACTCTGCCCCTCCCCTCGGGAGGATTCTCTTGTATTTCCACTTGTATCCCAGGATTTCTATCCTGCTTCATCTTCATTAGGTTATAATAGGGAGTTTAGTGAAGTTAGGCAGTCTAGTTTTAGGCAGGTTAGTCAGGTTAGGAAGTCTAGGAAGCCTATGGGTAGGCGAATTCCAGATAGATACCTCAAGGACTTAGCTGATAAATGCTTTTCTTGCTCTTTGATCCCTCAGTTTTTAGAAAATCCAATTCAGATGCCAGAAGATTGCATGAATGATGAGTCAGTCAATGATGGGTATGGGGTGTATGAGTTAGTACATGAAAAGGACCCCATTGTTGAGGATGAGGAAGATGACGAGGACGCAGCTGAGGCGTATGCCAGTGGAGTGAAGAGATTCGATGAACCCTTAGCTGCCGTAGAAGAGCCTACCAAAGAAATCAATTTAGGGACTGAAGACGAACCTAAGGTTGTCATCGTCAGCAAAAATCTTTCTACAGAGGATGAGAAGGCAATGGTACAAGTACTCAAGGACTATAAGGACACTTTCGCCTGGAGTTATGAAGATATGCCAGGGTTAGACTTATCTTTAGTTGAACACAGGTTGACATTAAAAGAAGGAGCTAGCCCGGTCAAGCAGAAATTAAGGCGATTCCACCCACAAATGGCTCTAAAGATGAAGGAAGAGGTCGACAAATTGCACAAAGCCAAATTTATTAGAGTTGTCCTTTATCCACAATGGGTGGCCAACATAGTCCCGGTTATGAAGAAGGACGGGAAGGTCAGAATTTGCATTGACTTCCGTGATCTGAACCGGGCGTGTCCTAAAGATGATTTTCCATTGCCTCATATTGATGTACTTATTGATAATACCGCTGGCTATGAAACTTTATCGTTTATGGACGGATTTTCAGGATACAATCAGATTAAGCTAGCAGAAGAAGATCAAGAAAAGACATCATTCACTACACTGTGGGGAACATACTGTTATGTCGTCATGCCATTTGGGTTAAAAAATGCTGGAGCCACTTATCAGAGGGCTATGATGGCAATATTCCATGACATGATGCACATAGATCTGGAAGTGTATGTAGATGATCTATTGGTTAAATCTAAGACGAAGGTTGAGCACGCCAAAGTCTTGGCAAGGGTATTAGAGAGATCGAGAGAGTATCAGTTAAAGATGAACCCCAAGAAATGTGTATTCGGAGTATCTTCAGGAAAATTGCTTGGATTTATTGTCAGCAAACGGGGAATTGAGATCGATCCCAACAAGGCGAAGGCTATCAGAGAGATGCCACCTCCTAAGAACTTGAAAGAGTTAAGAGGATTAATCGGGAGGTTGCAATTTATTCGCCGCTTTGTCTCCCAGCACTCACAAAGGTGTAAGCCGTTTTACGAGCTTACCAAGCCGGGAGTCAAATTCGATTGGGACGATAAGTGTCAGGAGGCATTCGATGGATTAAAGAACTATTTAGCAAGTCCTCCTGTTTTGAGACCACCATCTCCAGGCAAACCATTGATACTTTATATTTCAGTCTTGGATGATGCAGTGGGGGCTGTCCTAGCACAAGAAGATGAAGAAGGAAAAGAGAGGGCAGCCTACTATCTCTCTAAACTTCTCAACCCCGCTGAACAGAGATATACGGCGATGGAGAAAACATGTGCAGCATTGGTCTGGGTTGTGCAGAAATTAAAGTATTATTTTCTGGCCCATGAAGTCCATCTCGTCGCTAGGATGAATCCGATCAAATTCCTTCTGGAGAAATCTGTTCTTACTGATAGGTTAGCACGATGGCAAAGCTTTCTATCTCAATTCGATATCACTTACATTCAGCAGAAAGCGATCAAGGGCTATGCCATAGCAGAACATCTTGCTCATCATCCCCTTCCTCGATTCGATCCAGTACGATCAGAGTTTCCGGATGAGGAACTGATGTCCGTAAATCAAATCAGAGATGATATGTGGACTCTGCATTTTGACGGAGCTCTGAATTCTCATGGAAAGGGGATCGGTATCGTTCTGTTATCACCTGAAGGTGTCACCATTCCACAAGCCTTTCAGCTTGATTTTCCAGTCACTAACAATATAGCTGAATACGAGGCACTTCTTGCTGGCCTCGAGGCTGCTCATTTCCATGGTGCCACCAAACTCAGGATTATGGGTGATAGCCAATTAATTCTTCGTCAAGTGCTGACCAAGTATCGAACTTTTGATCCCAAGCTCAAGCCTTATCAAGAACTTACTTCTGCTTACTCAAAGCTTTTCACGAAATTGATCTTTGTCCATATCCTTAGGAATCAAAACATCTTAGCTGACGCTCTAGCTTCATTGGCATCTTCTCTCGATTTTCCAATCAGCAAGCAATCCGAATCAATCATAGTTCATAGGCGTCTTTCACCCGCCGTGAAAGACCCTTCATTTCTTAGAACTAAGGAGAAGCTGCTGAAGAAAGTCAGAGACGGAGATATCGTGGAAAAGAGAGAAATCATGTTAATAGAGCTGTTAGAAGAGATGGATGATGAACAGAAGCCATGGTATTATGAGATTGCAAAATATTGTGAAGATCAATCGTATCCTGAGGAAGCTACAACTGAGGAGAAGAGAGCTATCAGGAGAGTTGCTCAACGATACACCCTAGTTGGAGGAGCACTGTACAAGAGAGGTTTTGATGGAGTTCTTCTGAGATGTCTAGATGAAGATGAGCTTTGGAAGGTTATGGAAGGAGCTCATAGTGGAGTTTGTGGTGGCCATGTCAATGGACATATGTTAGCAAAGAAGATCCTTAGACAAGGATTTTATTGGCCAACCATGGAAGAAGATTGTGTAGGATATGTCCGTAGGTGTGCTAAGTGTCAACTTCACGCCGACAAAATTCATTCTCCTGCATCTTCACTCCATCCTATTTCCTCCCCATGGCCTTTCTCCATGTGGGCTTTCGACATTATTGGACCCCTTGGTAATCCAGATTCCGGCATCAAGCAAAAATCTTTCATTTTCACGGCAACGGAATACTTCACCAAGTGGGCAGAAGCTGAAGCGTACGTGGAGATCAAAGCATCAACCGTCTGCAAGTTCATCATGAAGAACATCATCACACGATTTGGAATTCCAAGCACCATCGTCACCGACAACGGACCGCAGTTCGTGTTACAAGAATTGAAGGACCTCTGCAACAGGTACAGAATTGCATTGCATCATTCGTCTCCTTATTATCCGCAAGGCAATGGCCAAGCAGAGGCAACAAATAAGACTTTGATAAAAATCATCAAAAAGACGTGCAAATCTAATAAATTCGCAGACTGGCCAGAAAAATTGGTTGAGGCTTTATGGGCTTACCGAACTTCAATCCGCATGCCTACTGGGCAAACTCCTTATTCCTTAACATTTGGAATGGAGGCGGTAGTTCCATATGAGATCCTTATACCGTCATTAAAAGTACAATTGAATAAGGAATTTTCCATTGATGAACACTGTTCAACACTCCTTACTCAATTGGAACTCTTAGATGAGAAAAGATGGTCAGCTGCTAATCATGCAAAAGTTTATCAAAACAGACTAGCACGTTTTTTATCAGAAGAAAGTCATTGAACGTAAGTTCAAAGTCGGTGAAATGGTCGTCAAAAGGATTTTTGTAAAACCTGGTGGTCCGTATTCTAAGTTCCAACCCAACTGGGAGGGACCTTATGTTGTATCGCACGCTTTTCCTGGTAATGCTTATCGTCTTGTTAATGCAGAAGGAGAAGAGCTAAATCATCCATGGAATGGCTTACATCTAAAGAAATACTACCCTTAGGTTAAAGAGTCGATCAGCATGGTACAAAGACCAGTGGAATCAGAAAATTTATAAATTCAAATTTCCTTATTAGTCTGGATAATTTAACTTCAAACTCATTATTACACACACTGACACGTTTGATTCGTGAGTAACAAGAGATGCCAAGTCCTAAAGAATATCAAAAGCTTGACTGAAAGTGTAAAGTACAAGTCATTTCTTTTTAAGCAAAATTCTGTTTTACACATCGGCCCATGGTGTTCGAACGAGGCTTAGAATAGACTACCAAGAATACCCGCCATCTTAGTAGGAGGCCGTCATAAAAAAATGGGGGAGATCCGTCCCGAAGCAAAAAAAAGAATAGAAAAAGCAAAAGTAAAAGGCAAAGTCCAAATGTCAAATCAAAAGGCCATTACATTACAAACGTTACATCAAGGCCGTGAAATGAAACGAAAGGGAACGCAAGGTCGATAAATACCCCGGAAAGAAAATGACCGAATCCCAACGGATATTAGGGTAGGAAAGGAACATCTTTTTAGGTCTCCGGAACCTTCTCATGGGCTTTCTAAACTTATTCTTCCTTTTCTTTCTAAAGAGGCGTACTCCAAACTTAAGGAATGGTTTAGATTGACTAAGGATCAAATCATTAAATGGGATCACGAATGGAAACACAAATTCAAACACGATGGGTTTTAAGTTAAGTTGTTAAAGAACAATTTGGGAATTAAGTTAATAAATGAATATGATCTTTTGATCTAAGTACCATGCTGATCTTTTAGTCAAAAATAAAAAAAAATGTATATGTCAAAAATAAAAAAAAATACATATGTCAAAAATTCAAAAAAAAATACATATGTCAAAATTAAAAAAAAAGCATATATTTCAAAACCCAAACAAAAATGAATATTTCAAAACAACAAAAATATCTCAATTAGCATTTGCTTGTTGCACTCAGTATGTTTCATTCCTTTTATTTTCAGTAAGCATCTGTTTGCTTGCATGTTGCATTTTGCTTAAATTTGATTATTCTCATTACCTTTGTTAATAAAGGCTATGCCCCTTGACCATTTATTGAAGGAAAAATTAATTGACCATTTATTTGGTCAGGCAAGGGGCTAAGCCTAAATAGATACTTAACCTGTTTGTTAAGTATGTACAGGATGCAAGACAAGCACAGGAACACAAGATTGGAGCCCAAAAGTTTCATGTATATCATCAAAAGGTGTTTTGTACATGATACATAGAAGAAAAAGAAAATACATAAGCCCTCAAGGCTGGCTCTCCCCTCCGCCCTCATCAAGCTGGCTCTGGGCCTCGTCAGGTGCGTCCGGTGCTGGTCCTCGGCTGGGAGGGGGAGGTGGCCCCATCGTGCTCGGCCCTGCCTGGCCAGAAGACATGGCGACACTGGCAGTAAAAGCACTGGTCAGACCACGCTCCTGCGCACGCTGCCGAGCACGCCTGTACCTCTCCTCCACACTCCGGCGCTCATGCTCAGCAATCCCTAACTGAACTCGGAGGGAGGCCATCTCTGAATCCATCTTCTGCCGCTCCTGCCTCTCCCGCTCTCGCTCCTCGGTGATGAACCCCAGTCGAGACTGGAGGTGTGAAAGCTCTCGAGGAAGATCTCCAGTCGAGAGTCGGGCCACCTGCTCCTCCAGAGACCGGATCCGCGCCGCATCGGCCTCAGCACGAGCAGCTGCAGCACGAGAACGCTCCAGCTCCGCTTCAGCCCTCTGAAGGGCTTCCTGAAGCTCATCAACCTGAAGGGAAGTCATTGTTAACTCAAGGCAATCAATTAAGTAATCAAAATCAAAATTCGAAAAGTCGAAGAACTTACCCGAGCAGCCCGGTCCTCCTCTGCAAGAGAAGCTCGATGGATGGCAGAGGCGAGCTGACTCTGAAGGTCAGCTAGAGCAGCCTCGTGCGCAGCAGACGAGGAAGAAGATGAAGCTCCGAAGGAAGGGGGAGCCACCTGGGTGTAGACGGCTCGCTGCACCAAAAGACAACTGTCAGTGTCAATCGCCAAAACAATCAATTAATTAAAACATGCACTCATATTCATGCATACATACCAGATCGAACAGTTCCTTCTGGACCTGTTCTAGCTGGGCCTCCGCATCATGTAGGCGAGCCCGGAGGTCGATGATGACCGCGTCACGCGCATCTTGCATATCATACATACATACATTCATTCACAAACATAAATCAAGATAATAAAATCAAAGACGCATAAATGCATACTTACATCGAGTGGTCGGAGGAGCCGAAGTTGATCGGCGTAGTGGGCCCGGTATTGCTGGAGGTAGGCCTCGCTACCCTCCGCCCAGGACTCCACCCGTACGCCTCGGCGGTGCCAGTCCTCGTACTGCTCTGGGAACTTGGCACGCCAGTCCGTGAGGGCTTGCTTGCCCCTCATGCTCCTCCCGACGTCTTCCGGGACCTCCTCGTTGATCCATTCTTGATGGAGGCCCAGCGTCCTCATCACGAGCCGGAGGTGGAGGGGTTCGATTTCGTTGAGGCAATGCACCCACATTTGCCTTCCGAACCTCCTCCTGCCAGCCGTCACCCACGGCTGACCCTCCTCGCCCCTACCAAGGTACGGGCGCCAGATCACCTGCATATAGATTAGATGCATTCATAAATAACTTGCATTTAATAAATAAAAGATTGCATTTAATTAAAGAAGTTAAAAACTCACCAATAGCTCGGGGTAGTCCAGGAACTGACGGCGGAGGGCCGTCAGCTGGTGATGCTGTGGGGCTGTATCCACAATTGACTGCCAACGGCAGGCCAATGGGACGGCGCCGGGTCGAGCAATCCGCGCTCTGCCGAGCGGGAAGTAGTGGTAACTCCAAACCTGCATTCATAAACATATAAGTTAGGAAAAAACATCATATCATATTTCATATCATGAACAAATAATGAAACAACTTAATACCTGGAGGAACGGCGAGAAGCCGCTGACAGTGGTCTCACGGTCCGGCGTGACCGCAGACAAATCGGCGAAGAGGTGGGCCAGAAGGGCTGCACCCCAGGCGTACTCTCCTAGATTCTCTAAATCATCTAATAAATACAGGAATCCACAATGAATGTGGTCGCCCTTCGTACCGAAGAGCAACCGACCAAAGAAGAAGACAAGAAAAACTCTAAGCTGCCTATCTACCTCCTCCCCCTGACTAGGGTCGCTACAGTAGACGGCGGAAGATGACTCAGCTAACCTATCCCTAAACTCCTCCCGGGTCTCGTCAGATCGACGCCGGGGCTCATCTAATCCTAAAGCTGCCTCTACTTCTATCCTGGGAACCATCCTGGACTCCCTACCTATGCTAGATACCTCTATCCCTAGTAGAGCCTCTGCTAATCCCTGGTAGTTGGGGTAAGTAACCCCACTTACCGGTCGGCCCTCTACCCTGAGGCCAGTGATCCTGGCCACATCCTCTAGGGTGGGGACCATATGTCCCCACGGCATTAGGAAAGCACGGCTTTCCGCATGCCACCTCTCCCGCAGCGCCTGCAGGAGGACCAAATCGAGCCAAAATGGCTCGATATCAAATACTTCGCAGAACCCCATCCGGCGCAGGCGCGCCTTCTGGAAATCCGGGAGCCCTCTATAAGCCCCTATCACAAGGTCCTATGAGATTCTGGCCCTCATCACTCCCTGCAAATAAAAACATAAAAATAGGGTCAGTAATGAATAAAAACAGGAAAATCACTTCTGTTTTGAAAGGCGTCAGCACACACATACGTTTTTCAAAACACGTCCACATGCCCTGACGCAATTCAAACTTATTTTCTGCCTAATTAAAAATTTGGAATTGGTCTTGAAAGACGTCAGACCATGGTGACGCCTTGTGAATGGCGTCACCTGGTCTAGACGCCTTTCAAGGTCCGATTCCGGATTCTTGAAAAACCCCGTTTTTTTCCCTCTTTTTCTCATCTCATTCATCACATAGAGAGCTTACCGTGTAGAGGTCGCCCTCCTCTCCTTCTTCCATTGCCACGGGCGCCGGTGGAGGGATCTCTTCCTCCAAAAACGCCGCGGCTTCGGCTAGCACCGCCGGAATCTCCTCGGGGGCTTCTTCTTCGTGCCTTCGCCGCCTCTTGGCTAGGGTTTTCATCTTCTTAGAGCCCTCACCGCGTTCCATAGAGGGAGTTTTGAGGGAAAGAGAGTGAGATCACCGGAGTTCGAAATCGCCGCCGGTGAGGAGAGAGAGGGTTTTTGGGAGAAAAGTGAGGAAAAAAGGGGGCCTTCGCGGGTCTGTAAACGAAAGGTTAAAAGGCGTCGACTCAGACAGACGCGTTTTAGGGCGCATATGTTGAGGCAGCAAGGACAGGTGTTTGAAACTGATTGAAAGACGTTCACATATGCTGACGCGTTTCAGATTACTGCCAATTCTTGTTCAGAGCCGTACAGAGGAAAATAATGAAAGGCGTCTTAACCTGTAGACGCGTTTTAGGAGATTAATCACAGAATTAATGGCAGAATCCTGGGAAAAGTAGGAGAAATAATTGAAAGGCGTCAAGTGTTAAAGACGCAATTTAACGTTTAATCAGGTTTTTGAAGAGCAATTATGGATGAAAGGCGTCTTTCTGAATGGACGCGTTTTACATTTTACAGAACCCGAAATGTCAGATTTTCAGGAAAAATCCAATTTTTACTAAGGGAAAAATCATGTGCACATCACAGGAAGTTAAGGAAAGATTTCAAGACATGAAAAATCATTCTTTATTCCATAAAATTCTTTATTACATCATAAAGAAAAAGAAAAGAGAAAGAGGACATTTAAGGGAGAATTTCATGAAGACTTTTAAGATAAGGAAATTTTAATCCTCTATCTCTATCTTTAGAGGATTTTACACGGTAACTAAAACCAAGGTTCCACAAAGTGGTGATGATTTCTATGGCTTCATAATCTTCGTCGGATTCCAAGTCACGCTTCTTGATTGGGGATGTGGGAGAGAACTCAGGGAATTCACGATGGCCCAAGCTAAGTTGAGTAAGGCACCGATGGGGATTGTATAACACGAACTCGGTGGCTCCAATCAACTTGAGATCTACTCCTGCTGCACGGCGCACCCAAACAGGCTTTCCAACAAGAGCGAGTGGAGACGAGTCAAATATGTCGGATGTCATGAGCTTCAAATACTCTCTCCAGTCGGCCCGAGTCTTGAGCTTTGGAACCTTGTTGACCATGTGCTCATTGAACTTTACAATGTTAGCAATGCAATGAATTGGACTATTCAAGAAGATTTGAGATGGATTCAGAGGCCTTTTCTTGCAGTACTCAAACTTAAAGTGAAGTTCAACCCATAGAGCAAAGAGTAACATGCACCCATAGGGAGGACGACCCACAAATGCCGCAGAAAGCCCGCTATAAAGATATGCCAAGAGTGCAGTGCTAATGGATTTACCTTCGAAGATTGCGTAGATGACACTAACTTGATCATCTTCCAAGATGTTATCCTGCACAGGGAAGAACAAGGCACCGACAAGGCATGTAATGAAAGCTTTCGTAACATCCTCCGCTTCATCCTCCCTTAGATCATCAATTTCATATAGAGTCCACTCAGCGAGCTTTGCAAGATTGATCCCCTTCTTGGTAAAGCATCCTTTAACTTCTGAAGGATCCTTCATGATTGATGTCAACAATTGTTGACCGGTGATTTTCTCTCTTGTCAAGGCTATCTTATCTTTGTTATCTTTGGTCTTTGGGAGACCTAATAGAAGCTCTGCCTCCTCCAAAAGGATTGTACACTCGAAGTCTTGGAAGAAGAACGTATGAGTTTGGGGATGCCACCACTCGATCAAGGCACCCATAGCCGACCAATCTACGTTCGTACTCTTGTAATTTTTGGCAAGTACCACAAGACCTTGAAGATTCTACTTGGATATGAAAACTTGCATGGAAAGCTTAACACTTTTTGCAAGTTTACGAATCCAAGGGAGAGAGGTGAACTTCCTTGGGCCAAGAAACATAGGATAATTCTGAAAACAAAAGGAAGGATTGAAGAATATAATGAAGAACATGAAGATCATGAAGAACACAAAAGAACAAGAACAAGAATTGAAGGGAAGTTGATTTAACTTACTTGAAGATTGGGATCTCTTCCATTGAGGTGATTTTCCACGTCGGAGAACTTCTCTAGAGACATCTTCATCCTTTTGTTTGAAGAACCTATCCTCTTTTTCGGAGTTCTTCCTTCTTGAAGCTTGGAAACCTTGGAAACTTTGAAGAAATCTTGAAACTTTGAAAGAAAACTCAACTTTGGATCTTTGGATTATGATAGGATTGCTTGGGAACAACCTAAGGGTGTTTATATAGAAGGAATTACGATCTTAGGAAGACTTTTCCAGATTGGAAAAGGGATGTGTATTGGTAGAGTTGGAATTCGAGTAGAGAACAGCCAGAAACCTGTTCTGTGAGTAAAAGGCGTCAAGGAGAACCGCCGCGTTTCAACATTGAATGGCGTCTGCTCGACATGACGCGTTTTAGCCTTTCTGTGATTTATACAAAATTCTGTGGTTTTTGATACTTAAATTGAATATTTGTTTGGAATTATTAATAATTTTGATTGCAGGAAATTCAAGAAAACCCGAGTAAAGATGGAAATATCAAGAAGATCCCACTGTGGGAGTCAAGAAGTCTCGACCGTGGCTAAAAAGACGGTTATCTCTACCCTTGTACTCCTTTCATGTAATAATTGTGCATCATCATTACTATATGATAAATATTTATTAGATTATATCAAGGACTTTGTGGTTTTGATGAAACTAGAATTTGAGTTCCCCTACAACAAAAACAGTGATAATTCCAGAGGATTCTTAATCGCACGGATAGGCCGTTGGATTGTTAATTAGTGAGGACGATGGTTCCACTTTTGTAAAACGGTGCGTGGATAAACGAGCTTCGGCTTAGCACTGAATTACAAGAATTTGTATCTTGACTCATTAGTGACAATTTAACAATATTATCCTTGATTAATTTATATTTTATTTGACTTTATATTTTTCTTTTAGTCCAGCATGCATCATATAGGACTTTGAAATCACTGTGATAAGAATTAATTGCTGATTAAGTTTCAGACCATTAAATCAAATAACTTCAAACATGATATGAAATATTCCATTCTGAATTGAGTATCTTGATTATCTTTAAGACTCGCTTGAAGATATCCTTGGAATTCTATCATTTCTTGGACTCTTTATCCAATATTTCTTGTTTTCTTTTAAGATCCATCATGGCTGCAGCACGTCCACATTGGCTGGCAACCGCTCCCCATGATGAAACCTACAGTGTCTACAACCTGGGGTACTTCCCACTCTGTGGAGGTTGATTGATTTTATTTTATTTCCTTGTCTACCTCATCTAGACAGGATTGATTCAATTGATTCCTTGAACTATCTTCATCGATGATCTTGAGAAAAATTCCAATCATGTGATGTTGAGAGCGTGTCTCATCACACCTTGGCATCACCTTTTCAGTATATTCCATTTCATTTCACTCCCTTGCAAAGACGATGCCAAGGTGAGGCAGCTGTAGACACGCTAATTTTGACATCATTTCGAGTAAATTTCATATCATATAATAATGCCTCAGAATGGTCTGATATTTAATCATTGATTAATTTTTATTAATCTTTTTGAGTGTCGGGTCGAACAGACATGTTTAAGTTAATCAATTAAATTGATTTTAACTCAAATTTCAGTTAAAATATGAAGAAGGATAAAAGACGTCTACCTGTGTGGACGCCATTTAGACTTTATTCTTATTTTAACGTTTAAATTTGAATTTTAATCAGTTAATTAATTGGATAAAAGGTGTCTGTATGAGTTGACGCGTTTTAGGTTTCCTAAGCTATTTCTACTTCTCTTCCGGATGTTTATCCTTATCTTAATTAGTGTAAAAGACGTCTATACATGTAGACGCGTTTTAGCTAATACAGATAAAGATAAGTTTTCTCGGATGTTTATCCTTATCTTAATTAATCTTAAAGGCGTCATCCAGTGTGGACGCGTTTTAGATAATTACAGATAAAGATGAATTAATCTGTATTTATCTGTTGGTTAAGATGGATAAATCTTAAGTTTTTCCATGTAAATCCGCGGACGCAGAAGAAGCCTATAAATACCTTACATCTTGAAGAGTTAAAAAAATGTTAAGCGTAATCTTGAGTTGATTATCATTGAGCAATAGCGAGTTGAAGATCGGAGCAACAACGTCGGAACGCCGAAGCGGTGCTGTTTCCAGAAGTCGGCGTCCATTCTTTATCCAATTCAAGGCTTCATCCAATTCGGCATAAATTTTTCATTTTTGCATCTTCATTTTCATTTCATTAATCTCTCATTCTGCATCATCACTTCATGCAACACACATCACAACATCATTCTTTTCAAAATCTATTTGATTAAGGGGTTTCAAAAGCCATTAAACAAGTAAGTTTGCTGTTTAGTTTCATATTTAAAACTATGATTAGAATAGATACTACTTTTGCTTAAAGTTCTCATCATTGTTTCTTTATTTCTCTCTCCATTTTTTCTTGTAACGGAGCAAAAAGGAGAATCAAAGGGGAGTGAATCATCAAACACAAGTCACAAGAATATCTGGACGATCTTCAAATCCTCAACTTCAAATTCAACAGCAAGAACAAAGAACGAGAAGGGCTCTCTTTCTTCAGCCGGCTGAAGGAGGGGAATCAAGAGCTCAATATCTTCCGCGTTTAAACAGGTAGGCGATCATACTTTCTTTTGGAACTTTTTAGTTAAAAGTTTATGGCGATCACTTCACGTAGTTTTTGTTTTTAATAGGTTTATTTTGCACTTAAACAACATAGATTTTTCATGTTAATCACACAATCATTCTAAGCACTCACAGGTGATAGAGGGAGAAGAAGAGGAGGAAGAAGGCCTACACTTGGTAACTCTTCTATGGATGTTTATTTTGGATGAAATGGAATGAGGGAAAGGGGAGAAAGGGACTTTTCCAAAAAGTCCGAAATCGGCTTTGAATGGCGTTCAGACCAGGTGATGCCTTTCAAAAGGCGTCCCCATGGTCCGACGCCATTCAAAGCAAAAATTGAATTTTTAAATAGAGCAGAAAATTGGGCTAAATGACGTCAAGTCATGTGGACGCCTTTCAATGGGCGTCCACCATGGCCGACGCCATTCAGTTAGAATATTTTATTGATTTTTAATGTCCAATAACTGATGAAATTTTCTTGAATTATTTGCAGGGGACGATGAGGGCACGAATCTCGTGGGACTTAGTGGTAGGTGTAGACGCCTAGAGCGTTCTCGTTCTCCTTCTGTGGGGAGGCCTCCCTCCGTCGTACAACTGTGGTGATAATGAGGTTAAAGATTGGAATGTGTGATCGCCAAGAGCATTACCTTACGGTCCCTGTGCTCCACAGGATGATGAGGTTGATCGCGTGCTAGGTGAGTGGGAGATGACGGGTTCCTCTTCTCTGCCTCCGGTCGGCCGAAGGGGGAGAGCTCGGTAATCTGCGCGCAGGATATGGTACGAGTCCCTGAGAGAAAAAGACAAAACAAAATAAAGGAAATCTGATTAGAACTGTGACATGTAGAATCTGCTCATGCAAAATGTATGACTGAAATAAAGTTTGAAAGGGAACGCACCGGATGGGTGTCTGGGAAGGGAAGGTGACCATGCACTATAGCCACCCACCTCCCGTTTTTTTTGTTTGAAACCTCTGTTATAGTCGGTGCTAGGATGTCCTAGGATGCATGCGATGAAGTGCACGTGTGTGCCATGGTGGAGGAATGAATGGGTTGCAAAAAGGAATGACTATGAGATGCAGTGAAGTGGAGAATGTAGTAAATAGAAAAGGAAGAGGGGAAGAGTTAGAAGAACAAACCCATGTAGGAGGGATTCATGGTGCTCCCGTTCTGCTGCCCGTAACCTCCAGACTTGTCTGCCTTTAAAATCCAAAACCCCAATCCTCACCAACCAACCCCTTCTCCGGGAAGAGTAAGAGGGTTTAAATAGGAGGGGAGAAAATAGGAGGAATTCAAGTTCTAAATCCCCGTTAATCATCAAGGAACCAATAGGAAATGGTCAAGGGTTGGAGGTCGTGGCCGTGGCAGTCGCCGGAGCGGGGAGTGATCGGAGTAGTGGGGATGAGGGTGACGAGTGGAGGAGATCGTGGGAAGACGAGGTCAAGGTGGAGGTTAGGGGAATGGACAGCCAACTATCTTGCCTTCCACTTCCGTGGAAGGCCAGGTAGTTGGCCTTCCATGAAAAGGTGGAGGGCGGCCCAGTTGGCCTTCCAAGGGTGGTGGAAGGCAAGGGGTGGCTTCCCAAGGATGGTGAAAGGTAAGGGGTGGCCTTCTAAGGGTGGTGGAAGGCTAAGGGTTGGCCTTCCAAGGATGGTGGAAGGCAAGGGGTGGCCTTCCAAAGATGGTGGAAGGCGGGTTGGTTGGCCTTCTACGAAAAAGTGGCGGAAAATAAAAAAATGTGGCCAAAAGGTGGAAGGCAAGGTAGGTGGCTTTCCACGGGTGGTGGAAGGCGGCCTGGTTGGCCTTCCATGGATGGTGGAAGGCAAGGGTTGGCCTTCCACGGGTGGTGGAAGGTGGCCCGATTGGCCTTCCACGGGTGAGAGGAAGCGGAGATTGGTTAATGGGTCTGATTATTTAGTGGGTTGAATTATGTTAGAAAATCTGATGGGCTAAATGAGATGGATAAGGTGATGGGGGTTTATGACCATAAAGAGGTCCAAAATCGGTGTCTACAAATGCCCCTCCGGGACACCTGTTTTGCAGTGGAGTGGAGCGGAATGATAAATAGGTGTCCCGAAAATCGAACCTGATTTTGGACAGCTCGAAGAAAGAAAGAGCTATATCCAAGGACGATATGCGAATGTGGTAAATGCATGAGAGTTGGCTATTTGGACTGCAAGGGTGATTAAGAAGGGGAACAAAGTTCAAACTAGAGAATTACAATCCGTGGGACCCTCGGGTGCTGGAACTGCGAGGCCTTGGTGCACTAGGATGCAATGATCTAGCCCAAGGGGATCTCAATCATGAAATATGGAGGGGTGTGACTTGAAAAGGTCTCGACACAATGGGCGCACGGTGGCCTAGCATATCACATGATTGCCAAGTGAGAGAATCTCAAGCACACGAATTGGGAAAGGATAAGGTCTTGCAATTCAAGGGGCTAACAAACAAACAATTGCCAGACTCACAAATCAACAATGGGCTAAGCAAAGTGATAAATCATGGTCATTGCCCCTAGGGCGAGGATGGATGTTCTGGTGGATGATGCTTATGCAATGCATGCTGGTTTAAAGATAAAATTGGAGAACAAATTCCTAATGCAGGCAGGAGGAATTTATTGGCCAATCGAATAACTTGGGGAATATAGACTCCTCATTGTTTTGTTTAAAGAGGAACTCAGAGTCTATACGCCCAAAGTTATTAGCCTCCCGTGTCTTCAATCCTACTTGCTTCGGATTCCCTGTAGCTGCAAGAACGCACGTCAGCAAAGTTCATATATTCAATGATCATAACATTCAAGTATTTAAACTGCAAAAGGGATGAGAAGCAAAAGCTAGTTTCGAGTCGAAGCTGATACGGAAGATATGGCTATTCTAATGGTAGAAATGCCAATCCAGTATGGCTTCGACTCGATTTTCAGGAATAACCATTAATTTGTTGAGGTTAAGCAAAGAGGTCTCATGAAACCGTGGTGAAGTTAACTCCCAAATGTAAGAAGTAGTGAAAGGCCAACTAGCATGCCTTCCGAGGAGGTGAGAGGCTACGGAGTGTGCTTTTCAATGAAATGGTGGAAGGCCAACTAGTATGCCTTCTACGAAAAGGTGGAAGGCCAACTAGTATGCCTTCTACGAAAAGGTGGAAGGCCAACTAGCATGCCTTCCATGAAGAGGGTGGATGTGCACGCTCTTCGTCTTTTATGGAAAGTGGAAAGAGACAAAGTTTATCTTTGTGACTTTAAAAGGAGAGGGCTGACCCGAAGCCCCTTCTGCAACCTTCAAACCTTTCTACAATGACTATGGCTTCGTCTTCTGCTCATGTGGCTGCCAAAGAACCTCGAGTCCTATCTGATGTTGAAGGCCGTCTTAGCAACTTACTGGCCCATGGACAAGTAAGCTCAAGTTTCTATGCCTCTTATTTTGATTGTCTTTTCTCTTTCTTGACTTTGAGTTGTCCTGCAGCCTGTCCCTAGATTCCCTGATCCAAGGCATACTCGAAGGTATGCATGGCTTGTAGATTTAATGGATGTGATCACACTAGACATGAGGGTGTATATGCGCCGGTGGAATCTAACCTGCTCTATTGTGTTCGCGAAGTGGTTCAACTCCGTTCACTGGCATTGGGAGGGTCTGGGTGCGCTGCTCGAACTATGGCACCCGGACACGCATACTTTCGTGTTTCGGGAGTTCGAAGCAACTGTGTTGATGGAAGAAGTAGAACTTCTCTATGGCTGGAATGGTCTAGTAACTAGCGATCCCTATGATTTTCTTGCCTGGGAGGTGATTTTTGCTGACATAGTGCAAGACAAGCGGGAGGTGTACCGTATGAGTGACAAGCGAGGAATCCTTGTTGATCGTCTTACGCGCTGGTTGATGCAAGAAATCAAATGCAAGATGGTCAGGCCTGAAAGACTGATGCGGGGGCTATGCCTAGTCCTCGGGGGTGTCTTGTGGTTTCCCACTTCAGGCTCCGTACTGGAGAGAGAGTATGTGGGTGTGCTGAGCTTGCTGTGGAGAGGTCAATCCCTTGCCCTAGTGATCCTGTCACATCTTTATGGCGGGCTCAGTCACATGAGCATGGGGCAATCTGCAAGAGGGAGTTTATTCACTCTGCAGCTGTGGATGGAGATGCATTTGATTTTTGACTTTGATGAGAATGTGACTTCTACTTTTAGGATCTTCCAGCACAGTGCGTGGTATCCTGCACGCTCCCTTCTTGGTCCAGAAGATCAAATCAAATGTCTTACGGGTCATCTCAAGACAAGGGATGACTGGCGTGACTACCTGAATTTCCTGTCTGTGGAAAAATTCATCTTTGTTCCGATGATCCTTCGGGGAAAGGAATTTACCACAAGGGCCTCTCGTGATCGTGAGCTGTGGCTAATCGGCCCTGACGAGTTAACCTTGTACCAAGGGCATCGTTGCCATCTCCAAGTTGGATTTCCAAGACAAGTGCCGTTTCCTGCTTTATGTGATATGTTGATTGTTTCGAGACATACTGGGTATGCGAGGGAAGCAACAACTATAGAACGACTCCGACGTGCATGGCGCCGTCATTCTAGATTCACCAAGGCCCGCATTGATGTAGCGGAGACTGACGAGGAGGTCGAGAAATATGTGAATTATTTAGGGAATGTACGACCTGCTGTCTGTGACTTTTTCATGGGTCGTAGAGCCCTTGAATGATGTACTTTATTAAAGTTAATA
This sequence comes from Zantedeschia hybrid cultivar, assembly GCA_030544215.1. Classification (NCBI taxonomy): domain Eukaryota; kingdom Viridiplantae; phylum Streptophyta; class Magnoliopsida; order Alismatales; family Araceae; genus Zantedeschia; species Zantedeschia hybrid cultivar. Next base: position 26,382,308 of record JARZZO010000012.1, read on the forward strand.
AATAAACTCCTTTTAAATCCAGTGTGGACCCACGCAGCGACAGGCGGACGGCCACAACCATGGCCATCCGTACCAGACGGATGGCCACATCTGTGGCCGTCTGTGCCAAGGGGACGGCCAGGGGGTGGCCGCCCGTACTGGATAGATGGCCGTGTCGTGGCCATCCGTATCAAGACGGACGGCCAAGACGTGGCTGTCCGTACCGGGATGGACGGCCACACCATGGCAGTCCACCCATTCGGACGGCCAAGTCGTGGCCATCTGTCCTGGGTGGATGGCCAAGACAGTGGCCGTCCGAACCGGGACGGCCACGGAATGGCATAAGACCCTCAAAACCCCCCTTTTTCTCTTTGTTACCTTCTCTTCTCTTTTACCTTCTCTTTCTCTTTCTCCTAGCTTCCTCCCAACCCTCTCATGGCTCGAGTGTGGCTTTCCCGTTCCCTTAGGAGGAGGAGAGTTGGCGGAGATGATGGTGGTTATGGCGAGGCGGCGGCGACGGTGAGGATGCCGGGGAGGAGATGCTTAGTGGTGGCGGCGAGGAAGGGGAAGAAGGAAGAGGGGCGGAAGTTGACGAAGAAGATGAGGAAGATGAAGAAGACGGCAATGAAGAGGAAGAAGAAGGTGAAGAAGGAAATGGAGGTGACGAAGAAGCTCCTCCGAGGAAGAAGAAGGTAAGATTTTGAATTTTTTTTTTTCTTTGGATATCAGCTAAGGGAGGGCGTACGACGGCTCCTGCCGCCCGTCAGGGTCGACAGCGGGCCGCCCCGTTGCCCATCCGGGTGGATGGCGGCGGCTTCCGTAATTTGTATACGTACTCAGTTCCCCTTTGGATTTGCAGGGACGTCAGAGAGTTCGAGGCTGAGTTTCGTGGGAGTTGGTCTGGGCCTGGTACCATGCACTACCCGACCGACTTCTATTTCAGGTGGATGCATTTGGATTCGGGCCGTTGTTCCGGATCCGACCATTCATGGTGGATGCACCATTCCAAGTGGCTTTACGGGAGCGCTGGGACGACAGATGCCGGGCCTTCATCATGCCTTGGGGACACATGCTGCTTACACTGGAGGACGTATCCTTTCTGACGGGCCTGCCAGTCATTGGTGATCCAGTGGTGGGTCCCGAGCTCAGGGATTATGGGCAGCTCTCAGATCGAATCCTAGGTGAGGGGTATTACCAAGTACGAAGTGCATTATCCCATATACCTCTTGGCCATTTTGCCCGATATGTGGGGTTGAGTCGGGCATGGCGGATGCCAAGCGAGACTCTTGAGGCATTTGCCGAGAGGGTGGAGACTCTGCTTGACTTGGATGGCCACTCAGATGATGAGAATCTACGGATCTTCCTCCTATTTTTCTTTGGAAGACTGCTATTTGCCACGACCTCCGACAAGGTTAACCTGAAGTATCTACCGCTGTTGGAGGATCTCCAAGCAGCAAAGAAGATGGCATGGGGAGCAACAATGCTGGGCCACCTTTTCTCCCACCTAGTGAGTTTCTGCCAGGGATCCGGGAATTTGGGCGGTTTCAAGCCCTTCCTTCAGGTAATCTTTCTTGATTGTTGCTCCTTGTCCTTCCTTATTCATATGAATTGGTACTAACTGTGCTACTTCCTGTAGATTTGGGGTTACACTTGTTTCCCCATTGGCCGTGGGGCAGTCTCTACGGATTGTGAGGGATGGACTCCTCTTATGGCGCGGTGGGAGGTGATTTGGGATTATCGTCCCGTATTTTACCGCGTAAAGGACATCCGTGCCCAGCTTGACACCTTTCCTCCTCACATGGTGAGTGATTCATGATATGCTCCTTCTGTTCAATAGTTAAGTCTAACTTTCAAGTTCAAACAGGTGGTGTGTATGCCGTATGTAGAGGAGGATCTCACTGATCATCCGTGGGTGTCCTAAAGCCTCTCCCAATTCCGATGAGAAGTGCCCCTGCTATGTGTGAACATTTGTGACAACCTCTTTGTTTGGATGGCTTTCCGTGCGTGGGGATGGCATCAGCCCTTACTTGCCCTACCGACTTATCCTGATATGAACCGCGGCCGTCGCCGCTCTTCTGCAATCGGTCAAGATTGGCGAGTGATAAGGCAAGCCGAGATTGAGGTATGGCACCGCACGGGGGACGCCATGCAGGAGGATACGACCCTTCGAGACAACTATGCGTACTTTGGAGATTATTCCAGACGGTACGCAGACCGCATGTTTCTAAATGCCCGACGGGTAAGTTAATTCAAACTTTTCAATTCACTTGTCTTTCATTCATTTTCTTCTTACTGATTGAACCTGATCGTGTACTTGTAACATATGCCAGAGACCGAAGCTATGCAGATTTTAAGGAATCCGAACGAGATTTTGGTTCTGCAGACGAGTGACTTGCTTCGCCAGATTGGAGAGCTGGTGAGTAATTTGATTTCTGAATTCAGGAGTGATTTTGCACTTTTATCCTTGTAGAATTCTTGTGATGTAGAGGGAAATGCTAGCCCGCCATAGGCAACGGGGGGATCCTGGCGCAGGCTCATCATCCCAGGGGCCAGCTGCCCCTACTGACTGGGAGGCGAGGTTACAGGATGCCCTCGATCGTGCAGAGGCCCGGGAGGCGGACTTGGCACAGCAGGTGAGAGTTGTTTATTTCTGTGTTATTTTGATTGAGTTTGCCTAACCCTAAGTTCTCTTACATCACTAGGAGGTGGAGGCCGCCTTGGTCAGGATACAAGAATTGGAGAACCTCAATAAGAAATTGAGAAATTAGGTGCTAGAGAAGCGGGCGGCTCGAGCCAGGACAAGAGAGGGATCCCATCCAGATGTGTACTGGGAGGGCAAGATAGCCGGCCTGCGAGAGGAGTTGACGAGGTCCCACACATAGATGAGGGAACTTGATTTTAAGTACCGGACTTTGTGGGACCGAGTGATGAAGAAGGGGTGAGAACGAGCTGCGAGATCTAGTGCGCAGAGTCTAGGAGCTCGTCCACCTATGCCTGCCCCATTGGCTGGGCAGGCACCTGCTGGGAGTTCTGTCTTTAGGGACCTCGACTCCCTACTCGCTGAGGATGCATAGAGGGCTCTTTGACCTGCTGGATCTTTGGGGTCCATGCGGCCGGCATCGGGCCATCGCCGTGCTCGAGAGGATGATGCCAAGAGTCGGATGAGACATTCCTCTCGTGAAAGGAGAGAGGATGCGGCAGAGGGAAGGAAGAGAGATTGAGTGTTGTTTACAGGGGTATGCCCCTGTTTTATGATGTATGAACTTTATGTTATGCTTGCATATTTCACTGTTTGGATGTCCGGGCACTTCTTGCTTTGCTTTTGTTCACACCTGTTCTTCCTGCATGCACAACATTAGGGGAAACAATTAGTAGTATATGTTTTCGGCCCCTTACCCAAAAAAGAGCAACTACCTTTTACCTACACTGACATTACTCTTTACCCATTTTGGACTCCTGTGATCATATGAGCATATGATGATTTTTGAAAACGAACCATTTTAAAATGATATTCAGTCTTTAGATAGCTATCTCATGTTAAACCTTGGGGGAGAAAAGGTGAAGAAATTTTGGAGACAAACCTCACAGGAGGATCGACAAAACCGTTAAAAGATAGAGCTATGACAAAATGAACTCTTTTTGACATCCTAGATGCCCCTATTTACTTTTGATTTGTCAGGCTTTTGGTAGATTTCATGACCAGGCACGGTCACGACAAGGCTTTTTTGTATAATTGCTTGAACCCCCTTTCTTTTTTGTATTTTCTTTTTATTTCTTGATATTTTCGGGGTTATTTGATATTTCGCCTGCGGGGACACTGCCCTCTTCACGTGCTCTGGTCCTTTATATTTTATATTTGGGCCTATTTGAGGGGTTACATCTATCGGGTTGTTGAGGAACCGCAGTTTGCTGAGTTCGACCGTGTAAGGGCGTCGACTGTCCTGATCAGTCGAGAGACGAAAAGCAAAGGTTGCAGTTGACAGTGTACTAAAGACTGCGAACTCATTTTAAGAAGGTTCTCTTTAAAAAACGTGTAGATGTGTACATCTCATGATGATCATAGGGATCCGTATGAAAGTAAAGTAAACACGTCCAAGGTTTTGATGGACCAAAGTCTTAACCAAGCCTTAATGATAACCCAATCTTTCATGCAAGTAGACCAAGACAGGGGGTTACGTGGCAATCACCAAACGGTTGGACTTTTATGTTTTTCTAATTTTTTTGTGCTTTTTATTAAACATGTACATATTTACAAATATTTTTGCTGCTTTTTAGAATATTCAATTTTTTGGATTTTGAATTTTGGATTTTTTTTTTTTTTGGTTTTTTTGGTTTGATTTTTCAAGGGTAGAACTTCTTCAGATACACTCCATTCCAAGGATGAGGTAATTCTTCTCCATTTTCATTGATTAGACGATATGCATTACCTGAGTATGCCTCCTTGATTACAAACAGACCTTCCTAATTTTCTTGTAATTTATTCCTGGGACCAGAAGCTTTGATCATTTTTCTTTTGAGTACCATTTCTCTAATTTCAAACTTTCTTTCGAGAACCTTTTTTGCATACAATCTCGCAATCCTATTTATGTAAACTTGAGCGTGGTTTGCCGCCATTAACCTTTTTTCGTCTAATAGTTCCAGTTGAGTTAATATGGCTTTACGACGTTCAACGTCGCTGATTCCACTATCCAACTGCACTCTTAGAGAAGGATGGAGGATCTCGTATGGAAGTATTGCATCTGTCCCGAATGTTAGTGTATAAGGTGTTTGTCCGGTGGGAGTTTGGACATAAGTGTGATACGCCCAAAGAGCCTCGACTAGGTGATCAGACCAATCCGAATAATTGTGAGATCTGCAAGTTCTTTTGATGATTCGAATGAGAGTTTTATTGATTGCTTCTGCTTGACCATTTCCTTATGGGTAGTAAGGCGAAGAGTGATGCAAATTAATACCATACTTACTACACATGTCCTGGAGCTCGTGGGAGATGAATTGTGGTCCATTGTCGGTGATGAGATCGCGCGGTGTCCCGAACCTGGTGAGAATGTTGCGCTTGATGAACTTTACCACCGTGGATGCTTTGATCTCCGCGAACGCTTCAGCTTCAGCTTCAGCCCATTTAGTGAAATACTCAGTGGCAGTTAAGATGAATGATTTCTTTTTCATTTCCCCTGATCGATCTTCCAAAGGTCCTATAATATTGAATGCCCACATGGCGAAGGGCCAAGGGGAAATGATAGGATTGAGGGATGATGAAGGTGCATGAATCTTGTTAGCATGTAACTGACATTTCAAGCACCTTCGAACAAATATGGAACAGTCAGCCTCCATTGAAGGCCAATAATAGGACATGAGAAGTTTTTGAGCTAAGGCACGACCATTGATGTGACCACCGCAATCGCTCGCATGAGCTGCCTCGATGATATGAGGGATTTTGGCATCATCTAGACACCGAAGGAGTATTCCATTGAAGGATCTCCTGAAAAGAAGTCCGCCTAAGATGAGGTAGCGTTGAGATGCACGGTGGATTGCCTTGCGGTCAGAAGCTGTGGCATAAGATGGGAAGGATCCATCGCGAAGGTAGTTCATGATATCAAAATACTATGGATTTCCATCATCCCAATCAGGAGTGAGTTCCTCCGTGATGACAGAGACATGCTTAGATGAGAGAAGGAATTGTTGGAACCAGGGGTCCCGAAAGGAGGGTGAGTCTTGTTTTTGTACAGTGATGGCTACTAAGCTTCTGGTGATGGGAATTTCTAGTGCTGAATATAAGGAAGCTAAGGCATATGCTAGAATGTTATGGGACCTAGGCACAAGTACATAAGTAATCTTTATAAAATGCCTAGCTAGCAATTTTACCAACTCCTGATATGGCTTCAATTTTGGATCCCGGGTTTGATACTTGTCTACGGTTTGGCGAAGGATCAATTGAGAATCTCCAATTATTCTCAATTCTATGACTTTGAGAACTAATGCTAATTTTAAGCCAGCTGGGAGGGCCTCATATTCAGCGACATTGTTCGTTTATGAGAAGGAGAGTTGGCAAGCATGCGGAATACTTACTCCTTCCGAGGATACGAGGACCACTCCTACCCTACTGCCTTGAGAATTAAGTGCCCCATCGAAGTAAAGGACCCAGGATGGAGTATCATCCACTATTAGGCCCAACTCTTCATCCGGGAACTCATCGTTGGTGGGTGAGAATGTAGGCAGCGGATGGTGAGCTAGGTGCTCGGCAATTGCTTTCCCCTTTACAGCCTTCTGACTTACGTAAGTGATGTCAAACTGGTTCAAGAAGGTCAGCCATCGCACCAGCCTATCTGTTACAACTGGCCGCTCTAGCAAATATTTTATCGGGTCCATTCTGACTAAAAGTTTAACCTCGTGGGCGAGGAAGTAGTGCTTCAATTTCTACACTACCCAGACGACGGCCGCACATGTTCTTTCTATAGTTGTGTATCGCTTTTCAGCATCGTTGAAGAGCTTGGAGAGATAGTACACTGCTCTTTCTTTCTTCTCCCCGTCAAGTTGGGCCAATACTGCTCCAGCTGATTCTTCAGTGGTGGAGACATATAGCAATAAAGGCCGCCTCAGGATAGGAGCCATAAGAATTGGTGGATTGAGGAGATAATTCTTCAACTCGTCGAAGGCCTTTTGACACTTATCACTCCAAATGAACTTTGCCCCTCCTTAAATAAATCATAAAAGGGTTTATATCTCACAGAATGTTGAGATATGAACCGTCTGATAAATTGTAGACGGACGATAAGACCCTTTATATCCCTGACACTCTTAGGAGGGGGCATTTCCATTATCGCCTTCACTTTGTCCGGATCAACCTCAATCCCTCTCTTGCTTACCATGAACCCTAGCAATTTGCTAGAGGAAACACCGAATACACACTTCTTTGGATTCATTTTCAGTTGGTGCTTTCTTGACCTCTGCATTACAGCGCTATGAATTTGAGCATGCTTCTTCTTGGTTTTAGACTTCACTAGGATGTCATCCACATAAACCTCCATGTCGGTGTGAATCATGTCATAAAAGATTGCCATCATTGCCCTTTGGTAGGTGGCTCCAGCGTTCTTAAGCCCAAACGGCATGACCATGTAGCAATAAGTTCCCCATGGGGTTATGAAAGATGTCTTCTCTTGGTCTTCTTTAGCTAGTCGGATTTGATTATATCCTGAAAAACCATCCATGAAGGACAACATTTCAAATCCAGCCGTATTGTCGACTAGCAAGTCTATGTGAGGAAGTGGGAAATCATCCTTTGGACATGCCTGATTGTGGTTACGGAAGTCTATGCAAACCCTAACCTTTCCGTCCTTTTTTGCCACGGGGACGATATTAGATATCCACTTAGGATAGAGCACTACGCGAATGAACTTGGCCTTGTGTAATTTGTCAACCTCTTCTTTTACCTTAAGTGCTAATTCTGGTTGTATTCATCTTAACTTTTGTTTCATGGGTCTAGCATTAGGTTTGAGGATTAACTGATGTTCCACCAACTCTGTGTTTAATCTGGACATATCCTCATATGACCAAGCAAACCTGTCAGGGTATTCTCGGAGTACGGCTATTATGGACCCTTCTTCTTCCGGACTCAATTTAGCACTAATTAGCACTACCTTCGGATCCTTCTTAGTTCCAAGGTTGACTTCTTTAGTGGGTTCATCGACGACTGACAAAGGTTCATCAAACCGTCTCGTCCCATTAACAAACGGTTCGGCCAAGTCATCGTCCTCTTCACCTTCACTAAGCTCAAATACTCCTAGGCCATCATTGCAAGATTCAACTTTTAAAAGCTCCATCGGCTCAGAGATGACCCCTATCTGAAGAAATTCATCAACTTTGTTCAAAATTTTACACCTATTTGCTAACTCCTAAACTAAGAAAGATGGAACCTGCTTAACCCTACAATTCCTAGACAAGGAGGAAGCTATTCTAATTCCTAAGCTACCATGTACATGACCCGGAGAATGAGTCGGGTTTGTCCCGGATGGGACAAGGGTGGACCCTTGGGATAAAGATTTAGTGACGGCAGGGTTGCCCCACCCTACAGGTTCCTCAAAAGTGACCTCGCATCCTCCAGTGTGAGGATTGGACTTTTTTTTTGATGACCAAATGTCTCTAACATGAAACATTCAGGAGAATGGGTTCTGACTGGAGCTGAGAGCATAAGAATGGAAGGTAGGTGGAATAAGAAAGGAATGAACGTGGCAGGTGCTGGTTCATTCTTGACCAAAAAAAGCCCTACCCGTGGGCTGTCCGGTTCATGGAACAAGGATGTTATGCTGAAATCCTCTTCATTTTCCTCTAGAATGTCCTTGTTCTCTTCTTCTTCTATCCTTAGCAACTCTTGCTTTTTCTTTACAAAATGATTCATGAGGGACCACTTTTCTGTTCTTTTTATTGGTTCAGTTGACTTGTAGCCTAGCCCAAATCCCCCGATGGTAGGGTTCTCTGAGATGGGCTCTCGCATCCCTTGTTCTTCTCTTCCTAATCCAGAGCCTAAATTTTACCCCATTTTACCCATGAGTTGCCAACCTATGCCAGGCCTGGGCCCGGGGTGAGAGTTGACTGATGAAAGTATGGGTTCTTTGCCTCTCTTGGAAGTTATCATAGATGGAATCTGTTATGCTGTGACCGAGTCCAGTGACTCAATATAGGGAGTGCTTTTAACTTTCACAATTTTCTCGTTATACGGGAACTTATAGCACTGGTGGTTGGTAGATGGGACCTCCAAAGTTTGGTCCATCCATGGTCTCCCTAAAATGGTGTTGTAGGAAGATTTTTTTCGTCCGCCGGCCTTTGAGAATTATCCTAGGCCGAGACCATCATGGAGGTGGACTTAATCTTTTCTGGATCTATCCCTATCTTCTTGAGAGTTTTGAGGGGACAAACGTTAATGGAGGCTCCAGTATCGAGCAGGATGGAGTCTACTGAATGACGATTGAGAGAGGCAGTTAGGCACAAAGGGAGAGACCGGCACTCGGGGGGAGCTAGGTCCCTTTCTGGGAAGGATATCATGGGTGCCTAAGTGACCGAGAGAATGGCATTGGTGACTCCTCCAATAGGAAGATCTTTATTGACTGTGATTTGCTGTAAGAAATTGAACAATGTTTCCCTGTGTGTGGAAGATTTCCGGATTAGCTCTAGAATGGAGATCTTGGTAGGAGTCTTCTCTAAATGTTAGAGGATGTCATATTCAGATTGAGCATTTCCCGCAATTGGGGTTGAGTTATCTTGGGAATCTAAGGCCTGGCTTGGAGGAATAATACGATTCACGAGTGTTACCCCCACCGAAATTGGATCTACCTCATTCACTGGTGACCTTATAGGATTGAAGCGAGTCATCGACCCCTGGTTCTTGGTTGGGCAGAAGACAGATAGAGGGGGTCCTTCAGCTGTGATTGGAGGGATCTGAATGAGGGTGACCGGCTTAAGGATTGCTGGTTGATCCTTAGGTCGGATTAGGACCAAAGGTTTGTCTTGAGAGATTGTGGAGACTTCTGGGGTAGACCTTCCAGTCTTATTCAGCCAAGTGGGAACCTGATGTTGTATCCCAGATCCTTCATACTCCCAATATTGCTCTCTACAGACCACTCTGGGTTCTAGGTCTCTGATCAAGGTGTTGACCTTACCTTGAGAAGTAGATGCTTGATGAGAGGATAATGGATCTTTCACAATTCCTAACTCCTTCTTAGCCCTTAAGGCATCAATGGCCTTCTTCATATCCTCCTAGTTTATCCTACCTTCATCATTCAGATCATACACCTAATCCCTGAAAGTGAAGCAATTGTAGATTGTGTGACCTGGGATCCTATGGTAAGGGAAATACCTGGACGTGTTCGTGCTGCGCGGAACACCTTCTCGTTGAGGCAGGAGTTGGATGGCATTGCAAGCTAGCAAGGCATAAAAAATGTCCGCTAGCGATTCTGGCAAAGGTGGATATGATGCGCGCTTAGCCATAGGACGACTATAATTAGTCGGGGGAGGAACATCTGAGTATTGTTTCTGATTGGAATGAGCATCAGACTTAGGTTGAGAGTTGGGAATCCTGGTTGGTTTGGCTAGCATACTAACCTGCTCATTGATGGTGACTCCTTCTGTGGTGGGAGTGGGTGTGGCTTTCTTGTTCCTATTTCTGTTCTCGAAGAACGATGGCAGAGTGGAGTCCCAGATTTGAGACTGAACTACCCTAGCTCGATTATATAGTTGAGCGAATATTTGAAGTTCGCTAAGCATGAGAATAGCTCGGAGCTGTGGGGTAGCATTGTTGACAAGCATTGTAACAGCTTGGGCTTCAGGGATGATAACCTTTGCTCTAGAGGCCATGGCTCTCCACCTATTAGCAAAGTGAGTGAAGTCTTCGTCAGACTTCATTTTTTCCATTACAAGATCAATAAGGTGGGAGGCAAGGCTGCCATATGATTGAAATGGGTGACGAATCTCTCCGAGACCATATCGAAATTGATTAGGTTAGTGGCTGGTAGAGAAGAAAACCACCGCAAGGCCTCTCCTTCGAGAGACTTCTGAAAGAAGCGGACAAGGAGGACTCTATCATAGAGCCACTGGTGAGAATCCATGAGAAATCCTGATAGGTGATGATGTGGGTCTGTGGTACCATCGTACTTCATGTACTTTGGTACTTTGAACCCTAGCGGAAAGTAGGCTGAAGGAGCTTATAGTAACTTGAAAGGGAATGGGGTTGTCTCAGGGTAAGATTTTCGGCCATGAGTTGCCGCACACAAGTCTCGACCTCATTCTTGTAAATGAACTCCTCCTGTTTGGGAGGTGTGATCTGGTTGATGAGATTAGATGGAATTGTTTGAGCTGGCATTGTTTGATTAGCCTGGGGTCGGTTAGAAGATCCTTGGAATTGAGTTTTCTGAGGGGTGACATCCTGTATTTTGCCATGGGAGACTAATTGAATGAGTTGATCATGAGTATAACGTGATAATACAATAATAAGTTCCAGATCTTCTCCAGGATTATGAAATGTTATGTTTGAAATTACGGGCTCATCTTCCCCTTGTAAGGTAGAAGATTCATCAGAATCTTTCCTCGTAATTCCCTCTCTGGATGTTTGGAGCATAGCCTATGAAGGTTTGTTGTGGATCCTCTTCAATTTCGAAGAGAGGGTTGTGTGTAATATTGTTACCAAACTCATCCATGTCATCATACACAGTGTTAACATACATTCGATTAATTATAAAATACAAATCCTAAAAGATTTTATATTTCTCTTGAAAGGTTAACCGTGTATTATGAGTGTTGGTTTCTAACAAAGTATAAACCCTTAGCGACCCTGTACTTTTCTTTCAAAACATGTTCCACCAAAGTTTGGTTAAGTGTCTTTGATTTTGAAATAATTCTCTCAGTGACACCTATGGGTGGACGATTTTGAATGGGGAGGCTTAATTCCTCACACAAACCCCGGGATCCTATTAGGTGGTTTAGGTACAACCTGCTCGGCCGCCAAGTGGGAATCCCTGGCTCGCGGAGACTCACGGAGGTTCCCAACAGAATAAGACTAGTCACACCCAAGTGGGAATCCTTAGGAGGAGAGTCAAATACTGCGGGAGAGGTAACTAGAAGTGTGATGCCAGCTCTTCCTTAAAACCCCCACGGAGAATACCCTGAAACCCAATAATTAACAAAGAACGGGACAGAATAACAATGCTATGCACAACAAACAGCAGACTAATGGAAACATTTGAGCAGGTTATTCAATCATGCAAATAGCCGAGGAGGTACGCTCCCTAGGGCCCGGACGACCGAGGATATGGCCGTCCAGTATCTTGGACGGCCTAGAGGCCGGCCGTCCTGATGTTGGACAGCCTGAATGCTGGTCGTCCAGTCGTTGGATGGCTTGAATGCTAGCCGTCTAGTGCAATGGAAAGCCAGGTACCTGGCTGTTCGAGGATCTGGGTGGCCAGTAGGTTGGCCGTCCGAGAGAAAAGGAAAAAACAAGGAAAAAGGGGATTAGGGGAGCTCTTACCTTCTTACCTTTTGTTTGCGGTGCGCACAGCGAGCAAGTGGTGTCCCACCGTGATCGCCAGAGGGCTGTAGACGCCCGGAGCATTCCCGTTCTCCTTCCGTGGGGAGGCCTCCGTCTGTCGCACAACTGCGGCGATAATGAGATTAAAGATTGGAATGTGTGATCGCCAGGAGCATTACCTTATGGTCCCTGTGCTCCACAGGATGATAAGGTTGATCGCGTGCTAGTGGAGTGGGAGATGACAGGTTCCTCTTCTCTACCTTCGGCCGGCCGAAGGGGGAGAGCTCGGTAATCCACGCGCAGGATATGGTAAGAGTCCCTGAGAGAAAAAGACAAAACAAAATAAAGGAAATCCAATTAGAACCGTGACATGTAGAATCTGCTCATGCAAAATGTATGACTGAACTAAAGTTTGAAAGGGAACGCACCGGATGGGTGTCTGGGGAGGGAAGGTGACCATGCACTATAGCCACCCACCTCCCTTTTTTTTTTTTTGAAACCTCTGTTATAGTGGGTGCAAGGATGTCCTAGGATGCATGCGATGAAGTGCACGTGTGTGCCATGGTGGAGGAATGAATGGGTTGTAGAAAGGAATGACTATGAGATGCAGTGAAGTGGAGAATGCAGTAAATAGAAAAGAAAGAGGGGAAGAGTTAGAAGAACAAGCCCATGTAGGAGGGATTCATGGTGCTCCCGTTTTGCTGCCCGCAACCTCCAGACTTGTCTGCCTCTAAAATCCAAAACCCCAATCCTGACCAACCAACCCCTTCTCTGGGAGGAGTAAGAGGGTTTAAATAGGAGAGGAGAAAATAGGGGGAATTCAAGTTCTAAATTCCCGTTAATCATCAAGGAACCAAAAGGAAATGGTCAAGGGTCGAAGGTCGTGGCCGTGGCAGTCGCTGGAGCGGGGAGTGATCGGAGTAGTGGGGATGAGGGTGGCGAGTGGAGGAAATCGTGGGAAGACGAGGTCAAGGTGGAGGTTAGGGGAATGGACGGCCAACTATCTTGCCTCCCACTTCCGTGGAAGGCCAAGTAGTTGGCCTTCCATGAAAAGGTGGAGGGCGGCCCAGTTGGCCTTCCAAGGGTGGTGGAAGGCAAGGGGTGGCCTTCCAAGGATGGTGGAAGGCAAGGGGTGGCCTTCTAAGGGTGGTGGAAGGCAAAGGGGTGGCCTTCCAAGGATGGTAGAAGGCAAGGTATGGCCTTCGAAAGATGGTGGAAGACGGGCTGGTTGGCCTTCTACGAAAAGGTGGCGGAAAATGAAAAAAGGTGGCCAAAAGGTAGAAGGGAAGGTAGGTGGCCTTCCACGGGTGGTGGAAGGCGGCCTGGCTGCCCTTCCATGGATGGTGTAAGGCAAGGGTTGGCCTTTTATGGGTGGTGGAAGGCGGCTCAGTTGGCCTTCCACGGGTAAGAGGAAGCAGAGATTGATTAATGGGTCTGATTATTTAGTGAGTTGAATTATGTGAGAAAATCTGATGGGCTAAATGAGATGGATAAGGAGATGGGGGTTTATGACCAGAAAGGGGTCCAAAATTGGTGTCTACAGTAGGGGCCTACCGGGGACTCCCGGACTTCCAGAAGGCGCGCCTGCGCCAGATGGGGTTCGGCGAGATCCTTGAGATCGAGCCATTTTGGCTCGATTTGGTGCTGCTTCAGGCGCTCAGGGAGCGTTGGGATGCAGAGAGTTGGGCATTTCTAATGCCCTGGGGCCACATAGTCCCTAGTCTGGAAGACGTAGCTAGGATTACCGGTCTTAGAGTAGAGGGCCAGGCGGTGAGCGGGGTGACTTACCCTGATTACCGTGGATTAGCTGAGGCCTTATTAGGTATAGAGGTGTCCAGTCTAGATAGAGAGTCATGGATTGTCCCCAGGGTAGAGGTTGAGGCAGCTCTAGGATTAGTGGAGCCCCGACGTCGGTCTGACGAGACCCGGGAGGCTTTTAGAGATAGACTAGCTGAGTCCTCCTCTTCTGTATATTGTAGTGACCCTAGCTAGGAGGAGGAGGTAGATAGACAGTTGAGAGTCTTTCTTGTCTTCTTTTTTGGTCGGTTGCTCTTCGGTGCGAAGGGCGACCATATTCATTGTAGGTTCCTCTGTTTGTTAGATGACTTAGATATCCTACACGAGTATGCTTGGGGTGCGGCCCTCCTAGCCCACCTCTTCGCTGACCTCTCTGCGGTCACGCCGGACCGCGAGACGACTGTCAGCAACTTCTCGCCGTTTCTCCAAGTATTAAATTATTTAATTATTTGTTTATGCAATGAAATGCAATGATATGATGCTTTTCTAACTTATATGTTCATGTGTGCAGGTTTGGAGCTATCACTACTTCCCGCTCGGCCGAGCGTGGATAGTGAGACCGGGTGCTGTCCCTTTGGCTCGCCGTTGGCAGCCAATTGTGGACACTGCCCCTCGGCACCATCAGCTGACGGCCCTACGCCGTCAGTTTCTTGATTATCCAGAGCTTCTGGTGAGTTTTTTAGTTGTTTATTTTTATTGAATGCAATATTTCATTAATTAAATGCAGTTTATTTACTATGAATGCATCTAAATCATATGTAGGTGATCTGGCGCCCATACATGGGCATGGGCGGGGCAGGCCAGCCATGGGTGACGGTTGGCCGGAGGAGGTTCGGGAGGCAAATGTGGGTTCATTGCCTCAATGAAATCGAACCCCTCCGCCTTCAGCTCGTGATGAGGACGCTGGGCCTCCACCAAGAGTGGATAGAAGAGGAGGTCCTGGAGGGAGTTTGACAATCCATGAGGGGGAAGCAAGTTCTCACAGACTGGCGTGCCAAATTCCCCGAGCAGGACGAGGATTGGCACCGCCGGGGCGTACGTGTGGACTCCCATGCGGAGGATAGCACTGCCTACCTCCAGCAGTATCGGGCCCACTATGCCGATCAGTTGCGGCTCCTCCGTCCACTCGATGTAAGTATGCCTTGATGTGTCTTTCATTTTATTATTATCTTAATTTATATTTGTAAATGAATGTATGTATGATGTGCAGGACGCGCGAGATGCGGTGATCATCGACCTCCGGACCCGCCTACAAGATGCGGAGGCCCAGCTTGAATAGGTTCAGAAGGGACTTTTTGATCTGGTATTTATGCATGACATGCATGAATATTTTGATTAATTAGTTTGTTTTGACGATTAGCCATTGACAATTGATCTTTTGGTGTAACGAGCCGTTTATACATAGGCGGCTTCTCCCTCCTTTGGTGCTTCTTCATCCTACGCCTCATCTGCTCATGAGGCTGTCCTTGCTGATCCCCAGAGTCAGCTTGCCTCTGCCATCCACCGAGCCTCTCTTGCAGAAGAGGATCGGGCCGCTCGAGTAAGTTCTAACCTTTTACTTCCATTATTTGATTCTGATTGCATGATTGTCTTGGACTGACAATATCTTCTCTTGCAGGTTGCTAAACTTCAGGAGGCCCTTCAGAGGGTTAAGGCAGAGTTGGAGCAATCTCGTGCTGTAGCTGTTCGAGCCCAGGCTGATGCTGCTCGCATTAGGGCTTTGGAGGAGCAGCTGGCACGCCTCTCTAGCGACGACCTACCTCGAGAGCTTACATGCCTCCAAACTCGTCTGGAGATACTTACTGAGGACAGAGAGCGAGAGCAGCAGGAGAGGCAACGACTGGACACGGAGATGTCCTCCCTTCGGGTCCAGTTGGGCACTACCGAGCACGAGTGCCGTAGCGTTGAGGAGCGATACAGATGTGCTCGGCAACGGGCTCAGGAGCGCGGACAGGCGAGTGCCTTCACAGCCAGTGTGGCCATCTCCTCGGGTCAGGCTGACCCGAGTGCCATGGGTCCATGGCCGCCGCCGTTTAGAGCACCAGCACCGGATGCCCAGGATGAGGCCCAGAGCCAGTTCGATGAAGGGGCGGGGGAGAGTCAACCGTGAGGGCTGCTTATCATGTATCTTCTTCTTTTTTGTGAGTGCTGATGTTTATGGACTTTGTATATGAAACTTTTGAAATACAAATGAAATTTCTACACTTCAGCTTTAGTCTTTGATTCACACTCCTGTACCCTGTACATGACTTAGCAAACATGTTAAGTATCTGTTTAGGCTTAGCCCCTTACCCAGTTAAGTAACCAGCTACTTGATCTTATTCTTGGTAGAAGGATAAAGGGGCGAAGCCTTTATTAACAAAGGAAAAAAAAGAATAATTGTATCGAAAGAAATAATGCAACATTCAAGCAAACAGATGCTTACTGGAAATAAAAGGACTTAAAGACACCAAATGCTACAAGCAGATGCTAATTGAAATATTTTTGATTTTGAAATATTCATTTTGTTTGGGTTTTGGAATATATATTTTTTTGGATTTTTGACATATCTATATATTTTATATGTTTTTTTTTGGGTTTTGAGATACATGTTTTTTTTATTTTAAAATATCTATTTTTTTTAATTTTCTTGAAATATCTATTTTTTCTTTGATTTTGAAATATCTACTTTTTTTGGATTTTTGAAATATCAATTTTTTTTGGATTTTGAAATAATCTGCAAATTAAAAGACCAGCATGGTACTCAGATCAAAAGAACATATTCATTTATTAACTTAATTATCAAATTATTCTTCAATAATCTAACTTAGACTCATCGTGCTTAAGCTTGTGTTTTCATTCGTGATCCCATTTGATGATATGATCCTTAGTCAATCTAGGCCATTCCTTAAGTTTGAAGTACGCCTCTTTAGAAAGAAAGGAAGAATTCGTTTAGAAAGTCCACGAGAGGGTTCTGGAGACCCAAAAGATGTCCCTTCTTTACCCTAATATCCATTGGGGTTTGGTCATTTTCTTTCCGGAGTATTTATCGACCTTGCACTCCCTTTTCATTTCATGGCCTTGGTGTAACGTTTGTAATGGCCTTTTGATTTTGATATTTGGCTTTTTGCTTTTGCCTTTTTTTTCATGGGACGGATCTCCCTCTTTTTTTTATGACGGCCTCCTACTAATATGGTGGGTACTTCTAGTAGTCTATTCTAAGCCTCGTTTCGACATTGTGGGCCGAGTATAAAAATAGATTTTTTTATTTAAATGAATGAATTGTACTTTACACCATTAGTCAAGCTTTCAGTATTCCTTCGGACTTCACATCTCTTGTTACTCACGAATCAAACGTGTCAGTATGTGTAGTAATGTGTTTGAATTAAATTATCCAGACTGATAAGGGAATTTGAGTTTCTAAATTTTCTAATTCCACTGGTCTTTGCACCATGCTGATCGACTCTTTAACCTAAAGATAATATTTCTTAAGATACATACTATTCTAGGGGTGAGTTAATTCTTACCCTTCTGTATTAACTAGATGGTAAGCATTATTAAAAAAAGCATGCGATATGACATATAGTCCTTCCCAATTGGGTTGGAGCTTAGAACGCAGACCACCAGGTTTTACAAAGATTCTTTTGACGACCATTTCACCAACTTTGAACTTACGTTCAATGACTTTCTTTTGATAAAAACGTGCTAATCTATTTTGATATACTCTTACATGATTAGCAGCTGACCATATTATCTCGTCTAAGAGTTTCAATTGCGCGAGGAGTGCTGAGCGATGCTCATCAATGGAGAATTCCTTATTCAATTATACTCTTAATGACGGTATGAGGATTTCATATGGAACTACCGCCTCCATTCCAAATGTTAAGGAATAAGGAGTTTGCCCAGTGGGCGTGCGGATTGAAGTTCGGTATGCCCATAGAGCCTCAATCAGTTTCTCTGGCCAGTCTGTGAATTTATTAGACTTGCATGTCTTTTTGATGATTTTTATCAAAGTCTTGTTAGCTGTCTCTGCTTGGTCATTGCCTTGCGGATAATATGGGGATGAATGATGCAATGCAATTTATACCTGTTGCAGAGGTCCTTCAGCTCTTGTGATACGAACTGCGGTCCATTGTCGGTGACGATGGTGCTTGGAATTCCGAATCTTATGATGATGTTCTTCATGATGAACTTACAGACGGCTGATGCTTTGACTTCCATGTATGCTTCGGCTTCCGCCCACTTGGTGAAGTATTCCGTTGCCTTGAGAATGAAGGATTTCTGCTTAATGTCGGAATCAGGATTGCCAAAGGGTCCAATGACGTCGAAAGCCCACATGGAGAAAGGCTATGGGGAGGAAACATGATGGAGTGAAGATGCAGGAGAATGGATCTTGTCGGCGTAAAGTTGACACTTGACACACCTACGAACATACCCTACACAATCTTCTTCCATGGTTGGCCAGTAGAATCCTTGTCTAATGATCTTCTTTGATAGCATTTGTCTATTAACATGGCCACTACAAACTCCAGCATGAGCTCCTTCAATGATCTTCCAAAGCTCATCTTCATCTAAGCATCTTAAGAGAACTCCATTAAAACCTCTTTTATAAAGTGCTCCTCCAACTAAGGTGTACCTCTGAGCAACTCTCCTGATAGCCCTTTTCTCCTCAGCTGTGGCTTCTTCAGGATGTGATTGATCTTCACAATATTTGGCAATTTCATAGTACCATGGTTTCTCATCATCATTCATCTCTTCTTGCAATTCCATCAACATTATCTCTCATTTCTCCACAATATCTCCATCTCTGACCTTCTTTAGCAACTTCTCCTTAGTCCTAAGGAATGAAGGGTCTTTCACGGCGGGTGAGAGACACCTATGAACAATGATCGACTCGGATTGTCTGCTGATTGAAAAATCGAGGGATGATGCGAGGGAAGCTAGAGTGTCAGCTAAGATGTTCTGATTTCGAGGAACATGGATGAAGATCAATTTAGTGAAAAGCTTAGCAAAGCAGAAGTAAGTTCTTGATAAGGCTTGAGCTTGGGATCAAGAGTTTGATATTTGGTTAGCACTTGGCGAAGAATCAACTGGCTATCACCTACAATTTTGAGTTTGGTGGCACCATGGAGATGAGCAGCCTCGAGGCCAGCAAGGAGTGCCTTGTATCCAGTTATATTGTTAGTGACTGGAAAGTCAAGCTGAAAAGCTTGTGGAATGGTGACACCTTCAGGTGACAACAGAACAATGTTGATACCTTTACCGTGGGAATTCATAGCTCCGTCAAAATGCAGAGTCCACATATCATCTCTGATTCTGTCTATGGACATCAGTTCCTCATCCGAAAACTCCGATCGGACTGGATCAAAACGAGGAAGGGGATGATGAGCGAGATGTTCTGCGATGGCATAGCCTTTGATTGCTTTCTGTTGAATGTAGATAATATCAAATTGAGATAGAAAGCTCTACCATCGTGCTAACCTATCAGTGAGGACTGATTTCTCAAGGAGAAACTTAATGGGATTCATCCTAGTGATGAGATGAACTTCATGGGCTAGAAAGTAGTGCTTCAGTTTCTGAACCACCCAGACAAGTGCTGCACATGTTTTCTCCATTGCTGTGTATCTTTGTTCCGCGGGGTTGAGAAGTTTAGAGAGATAATAGGCCGTCCTTTCCTTTCCTTCTTCATCTTCTTGTGCCAAGACAGCCCCCACTGCATCATCCAGGACAGAAATGTATAGAATTAAAGATTTGTCCGGAGATGGTGGTCTCAAAATAGGAGGACTTGCTAAATAATTCTTCAATCCATCAAATGCCTATTGACACTTATCGTCCCAATCGAATTTGACTCATGGATTGGTAAGCTCGTAAAACGGCTTACACCTTTGTGAATGTTGGGAGACAAAGCGGCGAATAAACTGCAACCTCCCTATTAATCCTCTCAACTCTTTCAAGTTCTTGGGAGGTGACATTTCTCTAATAGCCTTTGCTTTGTTGGAATCGATCTCAATTCTCCATTTACTGACAATGAATCCAAGTAATTTTCCTGAGGACACCCCGAATACACATTTCTTGGAGTTCATCTTCAACTGATATTCTCTTGATCTCTCTAACACTCTTGCCAAAACTTTGGCATGCTCAGCCTTAGTCTTAGATATCACCAACAAATCATCTACATACACTTCTAGATCGATGTGCATCATGTCATGAAATATTGCCATTATAGCCCTTTGGTAAGTGGCTCCAGCATTCTTTAATCCAAACTGCATCACGACATAACAATATGTTCCTCAAGGTGTGGTGAATGATGTCTTTTCTTGATCATCTTCTGCCAATTTGATCTGATTATATCCTGAGAATCTATCCATAAATGATAGAGTTTCATAGCCAGTTGTATTATCGATGAGTACATCAATGTGAGGCAATATAAAATCATCCTTAGGACATGCCCGGTTCAAATCTCGGAAGTCAATACAGATTCTGACCTTCCCATCCTTTTTCATAACTGGGACTATATTGGCCACCCATTGCGGATAGAGGACAACTCTAATAAACTTGGCTTTATGCAACTTATCGACCTCTTCCTTCATCTTCAAAGTCATTTGCGGGTGGAATCGCCTTAACTTCTGTTTAATCGAGCTAGCTCCATCCTTTAATGTGAATCGATGTTCCACTAGTGATGAGTCTAACCCTAACATATCCTCATAACTCCAGGCGAAAGTATCCATATAATCCTTGAGAACTTGGACCACTGCCTCCTCATCTGTTTCAGAAAGATTTTTACTGACGATGACAGCCTTAGGTTCGTCTATAGTTCCTAGATTGATTTCTTTGGTAGTCTCTTCTACAACAGCTGAGAGTTCATCAAATCTTTTCACTCCACTGGTATATGCCTCAGCCGCGTCCTCGTCATCTTCCTCATTTTCAGTAATGGGGTCTTTCTCGTGTATCAGTTCATACACCCCATATCCATCATTGACCGACTCATCATCTACATGACCTTCTGGCATCTGAATAGGATTCTCTAACAACTGAGGGATCATAGAGCAAGAAAGGCATTTAACAGCTAGATCCTGGAGATATCTATTTGGAATTTGTTTACCCTTAGATTTCCTAGACTTCTTAATCTGATTAACTTGCCTAGAACTAGACTCCTTAACTTTGCTAGACTCCCTACCCTGACCTAATGAGGACGAAGAAGGATAAAAATCATGGGGTACATGGGGTACATGAGGGAATATAGGAGAATCCTCCCGAGGGGAGGGACAAAGCAAGTCTAGAAGAGAATCTTGTCCGAATGACTCACGCGATGGGGTATTGTCGGACAAGTAGGAAGTTTCCTCAATGAGGATCTGGGAGAAGGAAGTTGCCAAATTGGCGTTTCTTTTTGAGAATTATTTGTATTAATCATAAAGCAAGAATGAATGTGAATAGGGGGGGAATGGAGTGATGGAGGAAGCAACACTAAGGCCAAAGGATTGGGGGGATCATACAGTAGTATGTCCCAGATCAAATCATAAATCCTCTCCAGATCGAGAGGAGGTTGAGGGATGAGGTCCCGTGGGGACAGAGTGATCATGGTGGGCGGAGCCCGTGGAATATCTTCAGTGATGACCCACGACCAAGTCGGGGTCAGAAGCAGAGTGCGGAATAGAGTGTGAAGGGTGAAAATGCGAGAGGGATAGGTTCCTCTCCAGAGAAAATCAGTAGTGTAACCAGCTTCATAGGGGTCATCTGGCTCCCCTTCATCTGTTTCCTCGGACAGCAGAATTCTCTTGTCAAAAATGGCGCCAGGCCCTTCAATCAGCTTGTCTATCAACAGTGGCCATTTTGGCTCTGAGGGGTCAAGAAATAATCTGTTCAATGCAATGTACAGATCCCTTAGGTCGAACCATCGGTACCATTCACATTCTGGATCTTGGAATTTCCTCCTTTTCATCGGCCGCAGAGCCTCTAAGGACTGGTACGTCAGCAATTCTGAGTAGTGTCTTGCCAGGTCCCTTCCATATGTGTCATGCTGGTCGAACTGGAAAGTGATTAGCACCGTGTTATCATTATCATGACTGATTATGGGTCCCTTGACAAAATATGTATGCAGGGTCCATGTCAAGGGATCCCGGCCTTCTTTACATGGTGTGGACATTGTTTCCCTGACCTTCTGGTCGTCTTCGTCTTCTTGTTGCTGAATGATATTATGCCTGACTCTTCTTGGCCTATAGCCTAGGCCATTACCGGGTGTCCTTCGGCTGTCTTTAATGGGCGTAGTTCTGCCCTGCAATTGCGTGCCCAACCCCTTTCCAAGCTGATAGTCACCCTTCATCATAATTTTCCAACCAGGGATACTCATGCACTTCCCCTGCTTAATGGCATCAATTGGACAAGAATCAAGCGTATTGGCTTTCAAAGGATCAGTCACAGGACGGTAAACCTGTAATACCGACAATAGAGGTTGTTGGCCAGGTAAAGGGGTTGGCCTGATATTCAAAGAATGAGTGGTAGTAAGAATCGGCATATTGGTAACTTTAATAATGCATCCCTTGTATGGAAATTTGAGGCATTGATGATTTGTAGAGGGAATTGCCTTAAGGGACTTAATGTAAGGGCGACCAAGAATACCCTTCAAAGATGGATCGATTTCCAAGATGTGGAATTCGACTTCATTATGACAAACAGGGCCCAACTCTACCTTCAAATAAATCATTCACAGAGGGGAATGGGTAGAGTTATCATAAGTTGTAACAGAAATTGGAGAAGGCAGCCATCTTGGGTATACCACACAGTTCAAGGGTCTTTGGTAATAGAACATTGATTGAAGCTCCTGTGTCAACCAGGCATGCGTCTATGGCCTTCTTGCAGATGTTGACCGTAATGCTCAAAGCCATGCTTCTGGATGCTGGTGGTGCTAGCTCTGAAGAATGAAATGAAATAGAGGGCTGATCCCCTTGAAGAACTAACAGTGTGGTGATCTTTTCCACCGACACGTCTTCGCTGACCATAACCTTTTGTAGATACTCCATCAGAGCCTCCTGATGGGCCTTGGATCTCTTGATCAACTCGAGCACGGAGATTCGTGCTGGTGTTCAGTCTAACTGTTTCAATAGATCATACTGAGTGCCTGGTGCACTCTCATCATTATGTACTTCCTCTGGCGGCTGTGATGGGCTGTCTCTGACTGTGGATTGAGGAAAGACCTTGTTGAAGATCCTCCTGCTCCGGAGCGTATGTTCTTCAGTAGTGGAAGATCCAGGTGATAGTTTAAGCACCGCGGGGTTGGTGGGTGGTTTAGATGGCGTGGGGGGTTGGTAAACGGGTGAAGGTGTGGGGTTGTTTGGTGAAGGCATGGTGCGGATAAGGGGTTTAGAGGGTTGGATGGTGGAGGGGTAAGTGGTCGGTTCGGGTGAAGTGGGGAATGGCATACGGAGTAGCGGTTTGGATGGTTGTATGGTATTGGGATGAGTGGTTGTGGGGGGTGATGTGGGGAACAGTATGCGGAGTAATGGTTTGGATGGCAGGAGGGATGTATAGTTGGCTTGTGGAATATGGTTTGATGGAGGCATGGCGATGGAGGGGGTAATGGGCTTAATGGTGATGGGTTGCGGTTTGGGTATACGGAGAATGTGGCGTGGTGGTTGTTCGGCAGTGCTCAGTAGATGGCTTGTTGAGTAAATAGAGGAAGAGTCCTCTACCTTACACTGCTGCCCTCGATTAATCTCAGGCTGGCTATTTGTCAAGATAAGGGCAATCTGATTCTCATGTTGATGCTCCGATAATGGGTTTTGCACTATACCCATGTTCGGAGGTGCTACCGCTTGTGCTGGCGCTCTCTTGTTGCTGTTGTTGTTGCTGTTGTGGTTGTTGTTGTTGTTGTTGATGTTATTGTTGTTGTTGAAGTTTTCTTGCCTTCAAGGTAGATATGTATTTCCTCATCTCCTCCCAGTCAATGCCTCCTTGTTCGTTGAGATCATGGATGTAATCTCGGAATCGGAAGCAGATATCTATTGTATGTCCAGGTTGCCTGTGAAAAGCGCAATACCTGGAGGCGTCGGCGTTCTGGGGCCAGACTGCCTTTTCCCTGGGCACGACCAAGGCATTAGCTGCCATCAGGGCATTAAAAATGTCCAGCAAAGACTCTGGGAGTGCTGGATATGTTGCCCTTTTAGGGCCTAGAGGTTTCCTCTGTTGGTTGTAATCATTTGGGGGAGGTACATTATGGTACGCAGGCGGTGCGCGCGACTGGTACTGCTGCTGGTTCGGGGGCTGCTGATACTGTTGCTGGTTTGAGGGCTGCTGATACTGCTATTGGTACTGCTACTGCTGAGGTCTGTAACCCTGCTGGTTCGGGGGTCTATAACCCTATTGATTCGGAGGTCTGTAACCTTGTTGGCTTGGTTGTTGCTGATTTTTCACGAACTGGAGCTGATTGTTGTTCATAGTGCTGATATGCTAGTGAGAGAGCGTGCCCTCAGTTGTCGGACCTGTGCTAGGAGTGTTTGGCACGGCAGGCTTCCGAGGTGGAGGTCTGCTGGGTTGATAAGGATCAAAGACATTGGAGAAAGTGGCGTCCTTGAAGGCGTTCTGACAGTAACGCGCCCTCTCGTAAAGTTTTGCCATGCTGGTCAGGTTGTTCAAAGCCAGGACTAGTTTGTATTGGGGGGTGGCATTGAAAATCAGCATCTTGACTTGTTCAGATTCGGACATATAATCCTTAATCTTCTCTGCCATGCTCCTCCATCTATCAACAAATGTGATGAAGTCCTTATCGGGCTTCATTTTCTCAGCAACTAGATCAATGATGGACAGAGACAGTGCGACTCTGTCCTGGTATCGTTGAATAAATTTTCTTGATACGATACCGTAATCTTCCACCTCTGACGGTTCTAACGAGAAGAACCACTCGAGGGCTGGTCCCTCTAACGATTTACTGAATAAGAATGCCAACGACCTCTTGTTGTTCTGCCGGAAGGAGGATTCATACATGAACTCCTTCAGGTGGGTGAAGGGGTTACCGATACCATTGTATTTCCTGTACACTTGCATTTCTGAGGGCGGCAAATGAAACACAGGCAGATTAGGAAGACTGATCTCAGGCGCAGCCTTAAATCCCATCATCTTCTGAAAATTGTTGAACTGTTCATCCTTACGGTCCATCTTCGCGAGCAGAGCTTGAGTTGTTGGATCAGCTTAGGGAGGAGGTGGTAGTGGTACATGATAGGCCTCTGCCTGGAGTATGTGGGGCAAGGTGGACAATAGGGTTGAGGTCCGGCAGTGCTTCCGCCATGTCCGAGGGCATTTTGATAAGTTAGCGTTGGCGGTCTAGCCAGTTGCCTTGAGGAGGACAATTGTGGCTCAGATGGCCGGGAAGTTGAAACTTGAAGGCCTTCCATGGCCTGATGAATAAAAGAAGTATGGTGGGGAGGAGGTTGAGGAACGACAGGGTTCGATTCAGTAGACTGCACAGGCGTCTTCCCTTTCAAGATGGATTGGATTGCCTCGAGCTGTTGATGATCCAAATGGGAGGCCAGAACTCCCAGAGCATTGACTAGATCGGAGGGATTGGAGGATGAGGGTTCATTCAGGTTCATGGCTCCCTCAAAGATAGGATTATAGACTGCATGCACATACGAAGGAAGATCAATGCCAAAATTATGTTGATCATGAGCAAAAGAAGGAGGGATTTGGAGGTTTCTCTCATGTGGAAATGAATAAGAATGGGGATCACGGGGGGCATTAGCATCTCCCCCGTTCTCATAGTGATAATCAGATTCAAGAGGGGATTAGTATCTCCCTCGTAGTTAACTAGAGCATTTGAAGCTATGCTCAAATCCCTACCTGATCGAAGCAACATGGTATTAGATTTTTTTTAACAAAGATTTGTAGACAAGTTGTGCAGAGATTAGACAAACAAGTGGATGTTTAACGTTGTTTTAAGATTCCTTGTTAGATTATTTAGATTATGTTAACCACAAATGCACTCAACGGGTAGGATCCTAGTTCCAATTCAATTTCCACCGTTATATTCTAAGGTTTTTTCTCACAATGACATGAAAAATCTAACCAGGACTCCAGGACTTCAATTGGTACAACCAGCTCGATGAACAAGGAGGAATACCTTGATTTTGGGGACTTAAGGAGGTCTTTAACGTCAACCACTCTAGTCTAATCGAGGAACCGACCCAATCAGAGAAAGGTGAAGACGTTAAGAAAAGTGTTCCTATAAGAAAAGGGGGGGGGGAGGGGGGGGGGTTAGCCCCAGTGCATATGACCTGTGGCCGGGATGGCCTCTAATGCTTAATATGTAATGGGTAATAGCAATCAAATCAGAAATCTAAGGACTGAAGAATAAAACAAAAATATGTTTGAATCGCGTCGCTGTTCCTCGACGCTATTCAAAACAGAACTTTATTCTGCTCGCAGAACCTCAGGCAACAAACAACATGAAATTTTGCCTGAAAGGCGTCGTGTTTTGGTGACACGATTATGAAACGCGTCACTGTCCCAAGACACTTTTCAAAGCGCATACTCAACAATTAAGAAGGAATTTCTGGGTCAATTCCCCCTCAAACTAACATGATAAAGCGGTAAATAATCGGCTTATGCGAATCTTTTTATTTTAATTTTTAACAGGATAATTTATCATGTAAACAACTAAAACATTCAATCAACCACACATTCTTCATATCACAATCAGAACTCTTCAATCAATCAAATGGGGAGGGCAAGATCTTGCCGCAAGAGTGTGCACGTGGTGCACGTGGGAATAACAGTTAAAGTCAGAACAAAGATTTAAAAGATGGCGAGACCAAGTCCCACTGTGATCGCTAAAAAGCTGTGAGTGCTCAAATTTTGATGTGTGATTATCATGAAAATTTTGTTGATTAAATGACAAATAAACCTATGAAAAACTATGTGATTACCATAAACTTTTGATTAAAAAGTTTCAAAAGACAAAGGATGATCGCTTACCTGTTTCAGATGTAGGAGATGTTGAAATTCTTGATTCCTTTCCTTCAGCCGGCTAAAGAAAAAGAGCCCTTCTAACTTTGTTCTTACTTTGAATGCTTGATGTAGCCGAAGCTATCACGATCGGATTCCGAGACTGGAATCCTAAGATGGGACCCGAAGCTGGATCGGATCGGTGAAGAGGACCGACGGGGATCCGTAACGAGACGAGGGCGGACACGGGGCTGAGGATCCTAGGCCGAGAGGCACCCGGGCGGAGGCTCGCTCGGAGCGAAGCCGAGACTCCTATGGGCAATGCGGACCAACCTGCGGAAGGCGTGGCCGAAGCTCCTTCGGACGAGGCGGACCAGCCTGCGGAAGGCGTGGCCGAAGCTTGGCCGAAGCTCCTTCGGAAGAGACGGACCAGCCTGCGGAAGGCGTGGCCGAAGCTCCTTCGGACGAGGCGGACCAGCCTGCGGAAGGCGTGGTTGAAGCTCCTTCGGAAGAGACGGACCAGCCTGCGGAAGGCGTGGCCAAAGCTCCTTCGGAAGAGACGGACCAGCCTGCGGAAGGTGTCGAGACCAGGAGGAGAAGACCCGAGGTCGGCAGCCGAGACCGACTCGGAGAGGTCGGCGAAGATTCAAACCGAAGCCCCTACAGAAGGAGGAAAAGAAGAAGAACCGGTCAGGAGTCCCGGGCTTCGGCCCTAAGGAACCCCCTCCGACGGCTAAATTAGCTTCTGAAGATGATTCGATTCATAAGAGAAGGAAGAAGAAGCAGTTTTAATGCTTTTTGGACTGTAGTCCTTGGGTCCAGAAGACATACCTTTGGTAGTAAATAGCCGTGTATTTATAGCGGAGGATACAGGTTGCTTAATGGTGGCAACCGATATAGGACTATTTTTTGGTTCTGATAGATTGCCATAGCGCCTAACCCTCCCACCGGAGTGGGCTGGATACGGCTAGTGGGCCGAAGGGGGAGGGGCCGCTGATGGGCCTGATGCCGCTTAGTGGGCTGAAGCCTACTGGGCTGAGGGCTGCTGGGCCGCTAGCGGGCCGAAGGCTATTGGGCCTGAAGACTGTTGGGCCGCTGCTGGGCCGAAGGTTGTTGGGCCGCTGATGGGCCGAGGACCACTGGACTGCTTACTGGGCCGAGGGCTGCTGGGCCGCTAATAGGCCGAAGCCTGCCAGTGGGCCTTTTACTGCTGCTGTTGGACTGACCTCAGTGTTGGGCTTGTTTTAATGGGCCGAATCGGATTCTGCTTCATCAATACTGATTGGGCTTTGAGGATCGTCCAGATTTTCTTTGTTGATTCCCTCCTTTTGATCTTCTTTATACCTTGCAAAGAATGAAATAAAAAGAGAAAGACTAATAAGAACTAAATGGAGGTAGTATCTATTCCAATAAGAATTCTAATCATGCAACTCAAATAGGATGAACTCACTTGTTTTGTGGTCTTTGAAACCCTTTAACATGTAGGTTAAAGAATATGCTAGTGTTGTGTGTGTAGCATGAAGTGATGTGATGTAAATTATGATGCTACTTTGATGGAAAATGACGAAAATATGAGTAGAGATTAATTAAGAACTAAGTTGGATAGCCCCTGGAAAGCCTTGGTTCTTGAATGATCTTGAAGAAAGGATGAAGATGGATGAAGAAAGGATGAAACTTGCTTCAAAACTCCTGGAAGTAGTCGTGCAGCACCTCGATCCTTCAATTCCTTCAGCGTTTGGACGTCGTCTCTCTCTTGAATTCTTTCTTCAAAGATTTCCACTCTTTCTTCACTAACTTTCTTCAAAGATTATTACTAACTTTCTAATGACCAAGGACTTGGGTATTTATAGAGTTGAGTTCAAGACTCTACGTGCGTCCGCGGTTACTTATGGATTAACATGAAAGAGTTTGAAGCTAATCCAACCAAAAAACAGATAAACACAGCTAATTCATCATTATATGTAATTATCTAAAACACGTCGCCCAAGGGAGACGTCTTTTAGCTTAATTAAGATAAAGATAAACATCGTGAAGAAGATACATAATCACTTTAGGAAACTTAAATGGCGTCGTTTAAGGCAGACGTCTTTTAGTTAATTAACAAATTAATTAAAAATCAGATTAAAAAACGAAATAAGAATAAAACCCTAAATGTCGTCTGTATAGGTCGACGTCTTTTAGAATCCTTCATATTTGATTAAAAATCTTAGTTAAAATGAATTTTATTAATAAACATAAATGATGTTTGTCTGACCCGATGTCATTTAGATAATTAATCCAGAAAAATAATAAAAATTAACTAATGATTAAATATCAGACCATTTTGAGGTATTATTATATGATATGAAATTTACTTAAAATGATGTCAAAATTAGCGTGTTTACATCAGGAGTGGCTTCAGCTATGCAAACCGTATCGGGAGCGGTACAACTCAGACTGTATAAACTGTATCGGAAGTGACTTTGGCCATGCAAACCGTACCAGGAGCGGCACAACTCAGACCGTGTAAACCATATCGGGAGTGGCTTCGGCCATACAAACCGTACCAGGAGTGGCACAACTCAGACCGTGTAAACCGTATCATGAGTGGCTTCGGCCATGCAAACCGTACTAGGAGTGGCACAACTCAGACCGTGTAAACCATATCATGAGTGGCTTCGGCCATACAAACCGTACCGGGAGCGGCACATTCTAAAGCCCATGCAAAATCATCAGGAGGAAAATTTTACTAAGTCCCATAAATTGCTCTCGGCAAAAAGCGAAGAATGAAAGTCAAAACTCCGAGACAATATCTAAGGTAGTATTTGAAAAAAGGCACTTTTTTATATTGGAAGGCATTACAAATGGTATCGGTAGATACAAAAAGAGAGCCGGGACATGCCCCGGCTCGCCTATTACAAAGGTATGAAAAAAAAAAAAAAAAAAGACTATTCAGCTAACTCCCCCTCATCCGAGCTAAGGAGGGAGTTTCCAGGAGTTACGGGAGTCGATGGAGACGCGGCACGGTCAGATGAAGGCGCGACCCCTTGAGCAGCCGGGAGCTTCTCGTCTTTAAGGCACGCCACCACTCCAGTAGTTTGTACCCCTCCGCTTCTGAGGGATAGCTGAATCCCGTTAGATTCGTCTCGGGACAGGCCCTTTGTGCGATGGCCGTCCCGAGATCGAACATATTGGCAACTGCGTTGGCTCCGACATCTAGGAGGGCTTCTGTATAGTTCGGCCCAACTTTGAAAGCATCCACGGCCGAATGGACATCGTCTTCAGCCTTTTTCGCGATCTCCT
The DNA here is from genome assembly GCA_030544215.1 of Zantedeschia hybrid cultivar. Classification (NCBI taxonomy): domain Eukaryota; kingdom Viridiplantae; phylum Streptophyta; class Magnoliopsida; order Alismatales; family Araceae; genus Zantedeschia; species Zantedeschia hybrid cultivar. The sequence goes on from JARZZO010000012.1 coordinate 26,412,288, forward strand.
TAGCCTTATTCCTGGCCACCTCTAGGGCCTCAGAGAGCCACGCGGTTTCTTCTTCACGCTCCTTTTCGAGCCGGGCGATGGCATCGTCTTCAGCGGCGAGCACCTCGTCCTTCCTCGCCACTTGAGCGTGGAGTGAATCGATTTCCCCGAGTGCATCGGTCAGCGCTCTCTCGACTCTTTCTTGAGCATCTGACGCCTTGCGAACTTCCTCTTTTTGTCGGGACAGCTCGACCCCCAGCTGAGCGTTCATTCCTAAAAGAGCATCAATGTTGCCCAGGTCCCGCTTCACCGAAGCCACTTTTCCGGCAGCCAGGTGATCTGCTGCTGCATCCACGTCCTTAAGCTTCTCCTGGACGTGGGCGTAGTGCCGGGCAAGGGTCGCGCAAATGGCCGAGGACTAAAAGAAACAATTAGAAGATTAGAACTCTTTCAGCCGAAACGTAGAAGAAGACCCAAGTTGTTGAGCCGAGGTCCCCTCACCTGGATAGCATGACGCACGCACAGTGCCGTGAGGCCCTCGGTGGAGATGGTCCTCAACTCGTCGGCAGCCATGGGAAGAATGTTCCCCTGGGCTAGCCGCAAGCAAGTGGCGGAGTCCTCCAAAGAGTCGTCCGCGAACACGCCCGTCTCCGGGCGCCATGGCTTGTGCTCGTATTCTCGGGACATGTGGGTCCCGGTTGGGCCAAAGGGCCAGGATACTGAGGTCTCGGCAGCCGAGATAGACTCAGGTTGGGATAGAGGCATAGGAGAGTTGGTCGAGAGCGGCGTGTCGCGGTTTGCTGCTATCTTCTTTGCTTGGCGAACCGCCTCCTTGTCGGCCTTCCTCTTCTTCTGCTTGGAGTGATCATGTCCCCGAGCCATGGACTTGCCCTTCTCTTGCTCCCGCTCCATGATCGCAGTGGTCGCGCGGCCCTCCAAGGATGATGCAGTCTGGGCAGCAGGAGCTGGGCCCAAGGGAGGTGTCCGAGTGGGCTGCGACACAGCACCCAAAGCCGGTACACGCCCGATCGATGCCCGCTCTTGGATCCGGTCCATGAGTGAGCCGAGACCAGTCGACATTTCTAAAGAAATCAAAGAGATAATTAAGTCATTAAACTTAATAGATCATAATCACAATTGCGGGGTATCGCGAGACCGGCTTACCCTCAACAACGGCGGCCGTGTCCTTTGTTAGTTTTAGGTGGCTTACAAGCCAATCTGACTATGTAAATCTCATTCATTTATTAATATAATGGCATAATATTCATTATGTGTAAATCGCATTAATTATCGTTTTATAATGAAGTCCGTGAATATGTGCTATAGTGATCAGATTATGATGAGATCATACTAATGAGACTGATCACTTAAACACACATATTCTTAATTGTTCATAGTCGAAGGATATCCGAGAAGGACATCGGATATCCGGTTAGACTAGTACAGATTACTCCTGCTCATATGATGAGGGTGACTGATCTCATAAGTCACTTGTGTGGAGACACTAAGGTGAATCTGTAGGTGCTCATTGGAGAATGAGTTCACTGAACTGATCCGACTGAATCGCTGGATGGTATTGTACCTCAGTGTCAACCAGCTTGATTCTATTGTCGCAGTTGCGTGGATGGTCCTCGGACCTGAGACACCAAGGACACCTTGTCGGTGGACTTCTATGCTTTGACCTTGGTCTACGAATCTCTAGCCATGGGATTCTAAAACGCCAGGGATTGGGTACAGTGGAATACCGTCGAAGGGAATTATGTGCCAATAAGGAATCATTCGCTCTCAGTACTTAGAGAGAGAATGCTCTAGGAAGGATACGCAGAAGTCCCTGGCCAGGGCGGACGATAATATCGGGAAAGGAGTTTTCCGATATTTATCAGCGGCATCCAATCCAAGTGAGTCGACCGGTTAGGGTTTGACAGCACGTTATATCCTGAGTTGACTCGAGAGCATTGTACGAATGAAGGATTATATCCACGCGGTAACTGTCAGCGGAAAGGTTCCAAGAGTGGGTTGCTTAACTCGATACCTTCCGGGTTCACGCGGTGTTGCTTGGCACCCAACGTGATCGGAGGCCCGGTCGAATTCGATGTGCAACATCAATTCAATTGATTAATTAATTAATAAAGGGTTATTAATTGATTAATAAAGCCAGTGAGGAGTCACTGGGCTTGTTGGGCCATTAACTGGACTGGTAATTGGGCCTAGAGGGTCACACGCAAATGATTCTCAAGGCGATGGATAAATAAGGGGGTTTTTATGAAAAACCGCGCGGTTAGTATAAAACATAGCGAACGGGCTGAACTGGCCAAGCTGCTGCTAACCCTAACCGCCCCTCTTCTGTTTCTCTCTCTCTTTGGCGTCCAAACAGATCCAGATCTGCTCCGCTGCTTCTCCGAATCCCATTTGACGGGAAATCGTCTGCGCGTTGCGGTGACCGGCGGAGGTTTCGTGGGCTGCGAAGAACGAGGAACGCGAGGAAATCTGTCGCGAGGAGGATTGCGTGGACTTCGCTAGAGGCCGGGCACTTGCGCGGCTTGCGATGTCGCACTGACGGAACCGAACGGTTGCGGATTCGAATCCGCACATGGTGAGAATCGATTATCCGATAATCGTAGTTTCTAGTTTTTCGAAACGGGAACGGATCTTCGTTTTTATTTTATTTTCTGTTGCGCGTGAGATCCGGAGAAACCCGAGAACCCAACATCCTTATCGCTGGACACATCTTGCACGTCGATCGCGTCATCGGGCACGTCGACCGTGCCTGGTGCCGAGGCAGCCCCGGGAGTCTCGGTCTCGACAGGTGCCCCGTCACTCCGACAGGAGAAAGGTAAGGAGCCTCTCGGACTGGCATCTTTGCAGGATTCGGCCACGCCCCCATGCGGATCAGCCGTTTCTTATTACTCATAAGTTCGTTAACGTTGACGGGGGATTCGTCAATAATCTTCAGCGCCTCCGCAAGCTGCTCCCGGGTTAGCATGGGGGCCTCCGAAGTCCCTTCGGCCAAGGGTTTCCACTATATGGGGAAGGGCTAGACACTCTTATCCCCTTCGAGGAGGGTAAGGAAGAAGAAGCCCTCCTTGCAATGATGGATGGACGAGGGCTTCCCAGAGAAGATTCCCCAGCCGGACCGAATGGTAAAGCAGTACCAAGAGGACTTCCCCTGGAGCTTTACCTTGAAGAGATAGCGAAAAATGTCTACAGAGGGGACGAGACCTAATTTCCTACTAAGGGTGAGATACCTATACACGGTCCGCAAAGAATTTGGAAAGAACTGGACGGGGCTAGATTGTACGCGTTAAGCAATTCTATGATGAAGGGATGTAGGGGACGCCGAAAGCCGACTTGGAAACTATGCTTGTAGATGGAAAAGCAGCCTGGCCGAGGGGTATTAGCCCTCACGGTGGCCTGACCTCTTATAAGGTGGATCCAATCAGGGATATCGTAATGCCCCTACATTGTTAGAATTGGGTGGCCTCAAAGCCAATCATTGTACATTCTAGTTCAGATTATTAATAAAGGCAATTATTTCTTCATTTAATAGTTCTCGCAAACGACTATCGTAATGAAGGTCCATAGACAAATGTATGGGATATTGAATCATAATGAGATCATGATAGTGAGATCAATATCCTAAGGCAATTGTCTTAAATAGTTCTCAAATATCCTATGATCGTGTGGATACCTCTAGAGATCGTGCGCGTGCGCGATTACCGAGTCGGCATCATCCACGGGAGATTCGAAACCCCGCAAAGGTGAAGAACTGTTCTTCCCGCGTTAGTTTTAATGTCCGTTTTACGACCCCAGCAACCGATACAATGGAATCATTTTTATTTCCGCTGCGTTCATGACGATTCCTAACATACATCTCCAGCACTACTTCGCGGCAGAGATAAGGGGCTACATCCGAGACCCGCTCGGCTGGCCGACGGCTTGGCCCGGCCTGCTTAGGTTGTGAGGTCCCGGTGGGTTCAGAAGGAGCGGGGGTTGAGGCGACTTCGTTTGCCATCGAAGATGTGAAGGAATTCAAAGAAAATGGAGATGAAAGGGAAGGACTAGTTTTGAAGAAGAGCATGATGAACTGCTCCAAGAAAGAGGGCTACTGGTCATAAAACGCGGAAAGATGAGGCCAAGTCGGAGGCTTACCCTCGGAGTAAGAAGTTTCCTGGCGCTCGACTAGACGTTGTCGGGCTCCCTGACAATTGAACAGACGTTCTCGGCCGGCTTGGGTTGACAAGACGCTCTCAGGATCGCTCAGGAGAAGCTCCGCCACCGAGACTACAGGAGAGGAAGGATGCAAATGAGCTTATGTAGCAGGAGAGCGGGTATTTATAGGATCCCCAAAAGGGGTCTGGTGGGCGATTAACGGCTGAGATTCCGAGACCTTTCGGCTACCCCCTCGGATGGGTGCCACATGTCCTGGATCTTCGTGCAGAGAGCTGAGTGGCAGGAGTCCGGATTGGAATGATCAACGATCGAGATCTTTAGACCCTTCGGCTACCAACTCGAATGCTTGCCACGTGTCTTGGATTTTTCGAGCGGCGTGCCGTTCGACGGGAAATTCAAGATTATTGCCGCCTTTGATTGGCGCCACCGATCTCGAGAGAACGTTTTAGTACTCGGGCCAATCCCTCGGTCTCGGATGGGAGTCATATTCAGTCCGCGAGGATTGGTCACAATCCCTCAGCTAAGGATGACTGCTCCCCTTTTTAGGTACTCTTCCGTAAGAACTCAAATGTACTATCAACATCTTACCTCTTTAAAGCATGCCGAAAGTAGGGGGCCATGTGATGGGGTAAAACCCAATTGGGCCCATAAGCTGGGCCGAGCCCCAATTCGAGAATGGGCCGAGCGGCATTCATCCATTCTCTGCAGCCCAGGTGTCTATTGGGCCGAGATGGGTCTGGCCCATGCACTCGGCCGAATGTGGGCTATCATTCGTAAATGGCCCGACGCCTATGGGGCCGAGACAGGCCCGGCCCGCTCGATTGGTTGCATTTGGGCCATCGGCCTACAAGCTCTTGGAGTATTCTCGAGACTTAATCTCAATTCATAAAAATAGTCTTACATCGCTTGCTACAAGAAAGGAACCCTCATGCCCCACTATAAAAGGAACACTGTTCGCGGCAGAAAAGGTATACGTGCTATTAAGCTTCCATTTCTCTCTTAATACCAAAGTTTTCACTAAGTCTGTCACTGACTTATCCATCGGAGGGGGTTCCCTTGGGTCGAGACCCGGGACCCTTCTTGACTGGTTTCTTCTTCCTGTAGGAGCTTCCGCCTTCGTCTCCTATTCCCTCTCGGTCTTGGATTCCCTTGGCTTTCGGTCGCCTGCTAGTTCTCGGATTCCGCATCCGGAGCCTGACCTCGATTGCCTCGGCTGCATCAATAGTGAAAAGTATTTATCATCCTTACGTATTTGTGTATAGATTTAGAAGCATAATAAATATTTTTCAGGTGCGATAAATACTCCGTAGGCGTGACAAATAATATTTATCATACTCACGGAGTATTTGTCACGTGCATACATTTGTCACATACATAACTCCTTTCACTCGCAGTTAATATTTGTATGGCCCACCTATAGAAAAAACTGTCCAACTCATGTGATCCTCACTTAGGTAGACTAATGACATTTAATCTTGCAAGATGACTCAACATACTGTCCTGACACTTAGTGCAACAAGTATTACTCTTACCACATGTCCTCTAGTGATCGACTTGGGCTTAGGCCAAACTTAGTGTACTGCATCACTGGGCCGCCATTAGAGTCCTTCGGATGTTGAGTTTTTTTCGGGCTTTTAATGGGCCTGGGCTACATGACACTGATCATAGCAGCCTGTTGGTCCTTTTAATCGGCATCCGGCAAGAGACTCTCAGCGGCCAATCAAGTGCTCCTTCTACAGCGGGCCAGCTCTGATCTTGTTCTCGAAGGTTGCTGGGACTTTCTCACCGGGCCCACTTCAATTCTAACCTCATCAGAACTCGATAGAAATATCAATTTTTTGAATATTTTGCCACCCTCGTTCCTTGAAATTGCAATCACCACCTTAACACACACAGATGACTTACACCATGATATCACCATTTATAGGTGGAATAGGTGGGTATAGGTGGGTTCTATTCTTATCCTCAGATGGAGCATCCAATTAGGTTATAGATCTACACATTGTTAGGACGTCATAACTCAATCACCTGGGCCGGTTTGTTTCGGAAATAAGGAGTCGAATAGGATGATTTACGAGGCATATTTCGCTAATCTGAGTTTGGGAGCGCGCGTTATTTTTGGCGCAGACACATTATTCTCAAAACAAGTAAAATAACTCAATTCATTTAAAAGGTGAGAATTATTTATTCCTAGAATTAAAAAAAATACTCTAAAGAGAATTTTTGTTGTTCTAGATATAAGAGATCCGAGTATAGAAAATCCGGAATACCATATTCATGAAACAAACTGCCCCGACCAAAGTTCCTCGTTGATAACGGGATTGCTTATCCTAACATACGTAATCCTGAATTACTTATACCAAAATAAGTGGTCTTTTGCTTTGATTCTTATGTTACTATTCTACTTAGAATAAGGAAAATAAGTTACATAAAATAAGTAAAAAATAGAATATACAAAAATAGGTATTACTAATGTCTATTCTACCTAGAATAAACAATTTGAGTACTTAGTTGAATTGTGTTCCAATCTATTACAAATAAGTCATTCTCATCTGAAACAAAGATCCTAATAAGCTCGGATAATTGAATAAGCCGTCTTGTTCTAGGTTTTTTTATTCTCAACTCACTTTGTTTGTGGAGTAGGGCCGGAATAACCGGTATAAAGGTCCTATTCTAATTTGGTTGCGGGAATACCTAATTCTCCTAATTCCTCTAATTCTCCAGACTCTACCTGGAACACCTAATTCCCCCATTCTCCAAATTTTACTCTTTATTTCACTCCTTATTTTACTTATTCCTACCAAATCATTTGGAATAGTGCAGTGTAATTCTTCTTATTCTGGGTGGAATACCAACAATTTACTAAATCAAAATACCTCTTATTTTGGTTTAAGAAATTCTCAAAATCTTATTCTGATTTAAACTATTCTACAAACAAAGTGAGACAAATCAAATGAAATGAGGGGCAACCCTGATCAGCTGGTATTTACAAAGGTCAAGAAGGGTGCTTTCGATCTTGCTCAACGTGACTAGAGGTTTCGATGATTGGGCAATTACGTTAGTTTGATGAACAAATCTAATCTCTATTCTTACAGGTATATGGGCAAAGTAATTGATGTAGACTGGATCTATCACGACTGGACTCCGAGGCCGGAATCCGGAAAAGGGGATCCGAAGCCGGTTCGGATCGGTGTTGTTGGGGCCCGACGGGGATCCGGAAGGCCGAGGAAGCGGAGGCGGAGACGAGGGTCCGAAGGCCGAAGGGCGCCTTGGTCGGTGCGGACTCGTCCTCCGGGAAGTCGAGGTCGAGGCTCCTTCGGCGGGCGAAGGGGCGGTGCGGATGAAGCTCTTCCCGGCTATTCGGCCGACAGGCGACGAAGCCGAAGCCGACGGTCCGAGGCCGGAAGGGTCTCGGACTCGGCTTGTTCTTGGATAGTGAGCCCAAGAACCCTTTTTTGTCGGACGGAGGGACAACGCGGGGCCAAGCCTCCCGTTGCGGGGCAGCCGTCGAACGGCGTCGAGACCAAGGAGGGGAATCCGAGGTCGGCGGCCGAGACCGACTCGGGAAGGTCGGCGATGATTCGAACCGAGTTCCTGCAGGAGGGAGAGAAGAAGAAACCGGTCAGCAGGAGTCCCGGGCTCTGGCCCTTAGGAACCCCCTTCGACGGTCAAGTTAGCTTCTGAAGATGATTCGATTCAGAAAGCAAGAAGTAGCTCTAATGCTATTTGGACCATAGTCCTTAAGGGTCTCGGAGGCAAAGAGTTGCATACCTTTGGCAATAAATAGCGGTGTATTTATAGCAGAGGATAGAGGTTGGTTAACGGTGGTAGCAGATATAGGACTATGTTTGGGCTTACTGGTAAACCGCCATAGTGCCAGATCCGCCACCGGAGTGGGCCGGACTCGGCTATCGGGCCGAAGGGGGTTGGGCCGCTGAGGGGCCGAAGCCTGCTGGGCCTTGGGCTGCCGTGCTGTTCCCGGGCCGAAGGCTAGTGGGCCGCTGACGGGCTGAAGCCTGTTGGGCCGGGAGTGACGGTGCCGCTTACTGGGCCTAGGGCTGTTGGGCCGCCAATGGGCTGGAGGCCGCCAGAGGGCCTGGTACTGCTGCTGTTGGGCTGAACGGGGTTTGGGCCTACTCTAATGGGCCGAATCGGATTCTGCCTCATCACATAGCCCCCCACTCTTGTCTTTCTCAGTTCTGAGATGGCGAGAGTATAGCCCGAAGCTGTGGAAAGGGCATCGTAACAGGTGTCTTACCCGAAACTCTGCTCCCCTTTTCTACTGGGAAGAGGGGGCCCTCGGTCGACCGAGGGCTATGCGGTTGCTTCGTCCCCGCTCGGAGTGGTGACGAAGGCTCAGAGCTAAGAAGCCGAAGGGCCGAGCCCTCTGACTCGTGTCAGGCTCCATTAAATGGACGGGATGGCGCGTCTCCTCGCGAGGAAGCACGGGACACTCGTCGCGCATCCGGCCGCTCCGTCGAAAACACAAATGGATCCTGACCGCTCACGGGTCGCAGATCGCCTCGGCTCTCTGTCCGAGGCTTTCACTCGGATTGCTGCCTCTTTCATCTTCAGCACGCGGATCGGGACACGTGGCGCGTATCGAGCGGCCAGCCGAAGGGTCGGAGCGCCCTCGGCCGTTAATTGTTTCGCTGCAAGTCCCGGAGCCGGTCCGTCATCATTGCCGAAGGACGACGCACGTGGCGTGCATCTGAGAGGGGCGAGGAGACGAGCGGGACGATCTCGGCCGTTGGCTTCGGCGGGAGGCGCTCCGAGCGAGCCCTATAAATACAAGGCCTCAGCAGGGCACTGTTCTTCTTCCTGCTGCTGTGCCTATGTTTCCTTTACAATCTTCCAAGCTCTTCTTCCTTCTCCTGCGGAGAGCTAGCTTTCTGAAGGCTTCGTCCGAGCTCGCCGGCCACCTTGGAAGGTCTCCATTCCTTGGAGCGCATCGCTGGTGGAGTTGGGAGGTTGTGAGGAGTCGCACTCGGCTCAGGAGAGACCTTCTTCCCCCTTTCTGCGAGTAAGCCCCAGCTTTCCTCCTTCCCTTCGTGGCCTTATGGTCCGGGATTCTTCTAGTGAGATTACTCCTTCGGACGAGGAGTATACTCCTTCCCGCTCCTTGCGATCTCTCTTGTCGGATTCCCTCACCTCAGACTCCTCCGCCCCAGCAATGTCCGACGAACCCGAGGTCTCCGGGACTGAGGGGTCCGAGGCTTCCGGAGCCGAGGTTTCCGGGGCCGAGACCTCCGGGGCCGAGTATGCCGAAGAGGCCCGGAGCCCAGGCCAGGCTTCTACTTCGGGACGCCGTCGTCCGGATATGGCTTCGGAAGCATCCTGCGCCCTTTCGGACGCCGAGGTGACGCGCCTGGTCTCCTATTTCCAGCTCCCTTCCTGGACGACGGTCATTCGGCCTGACTCCGCCACCCGGGCTAACACCTTCCGCCCGGGCTCCTTCTCCATTTACGTTGATAGCTTCGAGGCGGGTTTCCGTCTTCCACTCCCCACCTTCGTCATCAACCTTCTTAGTTTCTACGGGCTGGCTCCGTCTCAGCTCTTTCCCAACTCCTGGCGCACCGTATACGGTTTCTTGAGCGTTTTTGCTCAAGTGAAGATCCGCCCATCCATCAATGTCTTCCGCTGCCTCTTCAAAATTCAGACGCAGGGGAAGTCCGAGTGGTATTGCTTCGTCCCTCGGGTTGGGCGAAGCGTATTCTCCGGGAAGCCTTCGTCCATCCACGGCTGGAAGAGGAAGTTCGTCTTCGTCTCCCTGCCGGAGAAGGAGAAGGGTTTGTGGCCCTTCCCTACTGAATGGGCGCCGCTGGCTGCGGGCCTCTCGGATCCTCCTACCCTTACCCCGGTCCAGAACATCCTCGTGGGTCACATCCAGATGATGGCCCCGTATAGTGTCTGGGGGCTTCTCAGCGCGTCGGAGCGTCTGGTGACCGCCGGGGTATGGCCGGATCCGAGGTCCGATCCGGTGCGGGCCTTCCCCTATCTTCCTCCTGGGGAGACTCCGCGGGGCCGCGGAGGAAGGGCTGCCGCTCCTCTGGCCGAAGCTCTTCCGGCTGGGGACGCTGATGAAGTTTCGGCCGAGGGTAAGTCGGCTCAGAGTTTGCACTTGTTCTCTGTTTTGTTTCTGACGGGTTTTTCTTGCTTGCAGCGATGGCCGATCTAGACTCCCTCCTCGACCGGATATCCGACCGGCGTGTTCCGGGCCGAGCGCCGACCCCGCAGGCGGCAGGCAGGACCGGCCGAGGCGCCGGGGCCCCGAGGACCCGAGGCGGGGTCCCAAGGACGGCGGCTTCTTCTGAGGGCCGTGCCGCGGCTGCTGCTCTCGAGAGGGAGCGGAAGTCAAAATTCGCCGCTCGAAGGGGCGGCCGAGCGTCGAAGCGCCCTCGGTCGGAAGAGGCCGTGGATGCGGAGGAGACTCCACTGATCAGGAGGAGTGCCGAGGCCCGAAGGGCCGCGAGGCTGGCATCTCCAGAAGCGCCGAGGGGCGATTCTCCTTCGGCTGTAGCGGCCGGGGTTGGCGACGAAGGCGCCGGGTCGCAGGCTCCGCGGGTGCAGCGCAAGTGGTGGCGCCCCGAACCGGGGATCTACGAGGACGAGAGCATGGAAGACTCGCAGACGTGCCTCCGTCTGCTCCGCAGTCTCACTCTCCCTTCGGCCTTTGAAGGGCTGAAGCACCATTCGGTCCTCAGCCTGGCGGCGATGAGCGCTCGGCTGTCCGTCCAGGTAACATGCTTGTAGGCGCTTCAGTCGAACTTTCCTTCACTTTCTCTTGATTTTCCTTTCTTCTGATCACTGTTCGCTTTCGGCTCGCAGGCTGCGGTGACAGGCAGCGTCCTGTTGCACCATCAGGAGCAGCTCCGGCTCCAGCTCCTGGAGGCCGAGAAAGAGTCGGATGGCTCGGGCGAGGGTACTTCGGTGGTGCCCGACATCGAGCCTCTAGTCGAGGGGCTCGTGACCTCGAGTGCCCAAGTGCGGGCGCAGCTGGAGGAGAGGACAGCTGAGGCCCGCGCCTCCGCCGAGGCCAAGGTGAAGGCCGAGGGGGAGCTCGCCGTGGCACAGTCCGAGATCCGGGCCCTCAAGGCCCAGATTCAGGAGAAGGACTCCCGGCGGGCTTCGGAGAAGCGGCGACACGCCGAGGAGGTATCGGCGCTGAAGCGGGAGCTGGAGGAGGTGGCAGACTTGGCCGTAGCCGAATACAAGGCCGGCCCGGACTTCACCGAAGAGATCATCCAGGCTCAAGCGCAGGCTTCTTCCACCGTCTTCGACCTTGGGTTGGCTGTTGCTCAGAGGGCCTGCCCGAGTGTCGATCTGACGGGGGTCGACCTACCGAGGGGCGCGGAAGCCAAGGAGCTCCTGTCTTGGTGGCAGGGACTTATGGCCGAGAGGGCCTCGATTCCTGCGCCGGATGATGAAGCTGCGCCCGCTGAGGGGGTCCCTGAGGAAGCTGCCCCTGAGGAGGCCGCCGACGAGGAGGTTGCCGCGGAGGAGGCTGCCGCTCCTGAAGCGGTGCAGATCGTCGACTCTCCCTCTCCCTCCCCCTCTCCGGGACAAGCCGCAGCCGAGGCGGAGGAGGCCGAAGCCGAAGAATGACGTGGGGATCTTCCCCGATTCCTGCCTCTTCTTCTGTTGTAAGCCCTCGGCTTAGGATATGGCCGGTTTACGCTTCTTCTTGTATCGTAAACCTCCGGCCAATTATACAGCCCGCTTCTACTTCTTCTTATGTTGTAAGCCCTCGGCCTAGGATATGGCCGGTTTTTGTACTTTCTTCTCTATAAATACAAGGAAGGTGTTTGGCTTTACCTTGGTGTTTGCGTATGATTGACCGACTATGGCCCTTCAGGAGCCTGAGATCCCGTCGTCGTTCGCTATAGCGTGTAAGGCCGAAACCCGATGCCGGTTCGGATAGAATGTCGTCACAGTATTCGGCCGGGGTCTTTACTACTGTGGTCCACATGATCTCGAAGGGGCATCTTGCCGCTTCTTACGTTAGTCGGATGGCCGAAGCCATTCATGCTTCCGCTTGCGCGAACCGAGATATGCCTTGGCTCCTCCCGAATCGGTATACGTGGCCGGAGCCATTCCTGGTACGGTTTACACGGATTTAGAGAAAACCATGCCGCTCCCGATACGGTTTGCATGGCCGAAGCCACTCCCGGTACGGTTTACACGGACTTTAGAGAAAACCATGCCGCTCCCGATACGGTTTGCATGGCCGAAGCCACTCCCGGTACGGTTTACACGGACTTAGAAAGAATACCATGCCGCTCCCGATACGGTTTGCATGGCCGAAGCCACTCCCGGTACGGTTTACACGGACTTAGAAAGAATACCATGCCGCTCCCGATACGGTTTGCATGGCCGAAGCCACTCCCGGTACGGTTTACACGGACTTAGAAAGAATACCATGCCGCTCCCGATACGGTTTGCATGGCCGAAGCCACTCCCGGTACGGTTTACACGGACTTTAGAGAAAACCATGCCGCTCCCGATACGGTTTGCATGGCCGAAGCCACTCCCGGTACGGTTTACACGGACTTAGAAAGAATACCATGCCGCTCCCGATACGGTTTGCATGGCCGAAGCCACTCCCGGTACGGTTTACACGGACTTAGAAAGAATATAATGTGCCTCCTGACAAAAGAAGTCTTTATTCATACTCTTCGGCTGTAAGCCTGAGGAAAAGTGACTTACACATAATAACGCCGAAGGCGCTCAACATTCCATGTGCGAGGGAGAGGCTGGCCCGAAAGGGTTTCCAACCGATAAGCTCCACGCCTGATCACCTCCCTGACTCGATAAGGCCCCTCCCAGTTGGGGGCAAGTTTTCCTGAGGCTTCGGCTGGTTTGGAAGCATGAGCGTTCCTCAACACGAGGCTCCCTACTTCAAAGCTTCGGGGCTTTACTCGAGGGTTGTGGTACTTCGCCATGCGCTGTTGATAAGCGGCCAGCTGGACGCGAGCCCTGTCTCGGGTTTCTTCAATGAGGTCCAGGTGGTCTTTCATTCCTTCTTCGTTGGCCTTCGGATCGTAAGCGACGACCCTGGGAGAAGGAAGGCCGATCTCTACCGGAATAACGGCTTCTACGCCGTAGGCCATGCGGAAGGGAGTTTCGCCGGTGGGGGTTCGGCTTGTCGTCCGATAAGCCCACAGAACACTTGGCAGCTCCTCCACCCATCGGCCTTTAGCTTCGCCGAGGCGGGTTTTCAATCCCTGTAGGAGGCTTCGGTTAACGACTTCGACTTGGCCATTGGTTCGAGGATGTGTCACCGAAGTGAATTTGTGGAGTATGCCGAAGCTGGCGCAGTTGTCGCTGAACCGCCGGCTGTCGAACTGCTTCCCATTGTCAGAAATGATGGCCCGAGGGATGCCGAACCGGCAAATGATGGACTTCCAGACGAAGTTCCAAGCATTGCCATCGGTTATCGCAGCGAGGGGTTCGGCCTCGACCCACTTAGTGAAATAGTCTACCGCTACGATGAGGAATTTTCTCTGGCCGGTGGCGATGGGAAAAGGCCCCAGGAGGTCAATCCCCCACTGAGCGAAAGGCCAGGGGTCGGATAAGGGGGTCAGAAGGGTGGCCGCTTGGTGGATGAGGGAGCTATACCTCTGGCACTGGTCACAGCGCCGGACGAGGGCTAAGGCGTCCTCTCGGAGTGACGGCCACCAGTAGCCTTGCCTTAGGAGCTTGTGAGCCAAGGCCCTTCCTCCCGCGTGCGCTCCGCATACCCCTTCATGGACTTCTTTCGTGGCGTAGTCGGCTTCAGCTGGGCCGAGGCACCGCAGCAGTGGTCGGCCGAAGAAAGTGGGATGAGCGCTGTCGAATGCGCTTTGCCTCCTTCGGATCCGGCGGGACTTCTCCTTGGAGGAGGAAAGCGACGAGGGGGGTCATCCATGTCTCGGCTTCGGCCTCGGCCTCGGTGACTAGCATGGCCTCGGTTTCGCCGAGGCTTGGTTCGGCGAGCTCTTCGACGAGGATCATTCGCCCCCCCCCCCCCCCCCGTCTTGGGTTGACGCCAGCCGGGAAAGTGCGTCGGCTCGGGCATTCTCGGCTCTCGGGATCCTCACAACTTCATAAGAGTCGAATTGGGCGAGGATCTTGCGAGTCGCCTGGAGATAAGAAGCCATCACTGCGTCCCGGGCCTCATACTCCCCGGAGATGTGGCCAGCGATCAGCTGGGAATCGCTGAAGGCCTTCAGGTTCCGGACGCCGAGCTTCTTTGCGGCCCGGAGGCCGGAAATGAGAGCTTCATACTCGGCGGCATTGTTGGTTGCTGGGGAGGAGAAGCGTAGGGCGTACTCCGTGACGACCCCTTCGGGCGACGCCAGGATCCATCCGGCGCCGCTGCCCGTGGAGCATGCGGAGCCGTCTACGAAGAGTCGCCATTCGTCGGCCGGTACGGGAGCCAAAGTAGCTTCGGCTTCGGGTGTGTTTGGCACTGGCTGGGGCGCCTCGGAGGCGCCAGGAGTAAGTTCGGCGATGAAATCTGCCAACGCCTGGGCCTTTATAGCTACCCGAGGAGCGTAGGAGATATCGAACTCTCCCAGCTCGATCGCCCATTTTGCCAGCCTGCCGGACACCTCTGGCCGGGAGAGGACTTGTCTCAGGGGCTGGTCGGTGAGGACCTTCACGGAATGGGCCAGAAAATAGGGCCGGAGCCTCCTTGCGGACGAGACAAGGGCCAGAGCCAGCTTCTCCAGGGCAAGGTACCGGAGTTCTGCCCCTTGAAGGGCTCGGCTGGTATAATAAACCGGCTTCTGCATGCCTTCTTGCTCTCGGACGAGGACGGCACTGAGAGCTGTCTCGGAAACCGCTAGATATAAGCTCAGGGGTTCACCAGGAACTGGTTTGGATAAGATGGGGACTTTGGCAAGGTAGGCCTTCAACTGGTCGAAGGCTGCTTGACACTCTTCCGTCCACTCGAAGCTGTTGGCCTTCTTCAGCAGCTTGAAGAAGGGGAAACAATAGTCAGCCGCCTTTGACATGAAGCGACTGAGGGCTGCGATCCTCCCGTTCAGCTTCTGTACCTCTCGGATGTTTGCCGGGGGGCGCATCTGCACGATGGCCGAAATCTTCTCGGGGTTGGCTTCCACCCCTCGACGGGTGACCATGTAACCGAGGAACTTGCCGGAGGCCACCCCGAAGGCGCACTTAGTTGGGTTCAGCTTCATCTTGTACTGCCTAAGGGCGGAGAAAGTCTCGGCTAGGTCGGCCAAATGCTCAGAAGCGACACGGCTCTTGACCAGCATGTCGTCTATGTAGACCTCCATGTTTCGGCCCAGCTGTGGAGCGAACACCTTGTTGACCAGGCGCTGGTAGGTTGCGCCGGCGTTCTTCAGACCGAAGGGCATTCGGGTGTAGCAGTACAGGCCCAAATCGGTCGTGAAGCTGGTCTTACTTTCGTCATCCGGATGCATCCGGATCTGGTGGTAGCCTGAATAGGCGTCGAGGAAGCTTAAGAGCTCGTGGCCGGACGTCGCGTCCACCACCTGGTCTATCCGAGGCAGCGGAAAGCTGTCCATCGGACAGGCCTTGTTGAGGTTGGTGAAGTCCACGCACATACGCCACTTGCCCTCTTTCTTCGGCACCATGACCACATTGGCGATCCACTCCGGATGATGCACCTCTCGGAGGTGTCCGGCGTCCAGCCCCTTCTGTACTTCGGCTTGGATAGCGGTTCTCCTTTCTTGATTGAAGGTGCGCCGCTTCTGCTTCACTGGGGGCTGGTTGGGATCGGTGTGGAGACGGTGCTCGGCTATCTCCGGGTCAACCCCGGGCATGTCCGATGGGGACCAGGCGAAGACGTCGAGGTTCTCTTTCAAGAACTCGGTTAGCTTCTCTGCTTCAATCTCTTCCAGGCAGGAGCCTATCATCAGGACTCGCCCCTCGCCTCCCGGAACAGGGACGGCGAGGAGTGCCTCTCCTGGAGATGCCTCGGTTGATGACTCGATCGTCAGGGTTTCGGCTGCGGCCTTCCCTTTGACCGAAATCATATAGCACTGCCGGGCTGCTTCTTGGTTTCCTTTGGCCTCGCCGATCCCGTGGTCGGTATGAAACTTCAGCTTCTGATGGAAGGATGAGGGCACGGCTCCGACCCCGCCGATGAGCCTTCGGCCGAATATGGCGTTGTAGGCTGATTCGATCTTTACAACGGCAAAGTCCGTTTCAACGGTCAATTGCCGGGGGGCGGAGCCCAAGGTCACAGGAAGCCGAACAATACCTTCTACTCGGCAGGGCGAGCCGTTAAAACCGAAGAGGGGGCCCCGATGAGGCTTCATACTAGCCTCACTCAATCCCATCTTCTCGAAACAATCGTAAAACAAGATGTTTGGGGCACTTCCATTATCCACAAAGATCCTATGTACATCATAGTTATTTATTACAGCGTTGACGACGAGAGCGTCATCATGAGGGACCTGGACATCAGTCAGGTCCTCGGCGCCGAAGGTGATATCTTCCAGACGAGGCCGCTTCGGCTCGCCGTCGACCGCCGCCACGGTGCTGCGTTGCCGCGACCTTGATCCCTCCCCGGGCCCTCCGGATATCATCATGATAGACCCAGAGCTGGGTCTTTGATGGGACGATTCAACCGGGGCCGCGGTGGCTTTTGGCGGAGGAGCGGCTTCTATCGCCGGGGGCGGTAGCTGTCTGGGTGCTGCAGGGACGTCTCGGTTCTGCTGCGGCGGCTGCTCCCGCCGATATTGCGGCAATCTCCCCTCCCGGATGAGGCGGTCGATTTCTTCCCGGAGCTGCCGGCACTCGTCCGTCGTGTGGCCGATCTCTCGGTGATACTCGCAGTATTTGCCGGGGTCCCTTCGGCGAGGATCGGTCTTGATGCGATCAGGCCGCCGGAGCATGCCCTTCACCTCCATGAGCATCCGGGAAGGGGGAGCAGGTAAGGGTAGGTACCGCGGCTGCGGGTCCCGTCGCCTCTCCCTATCCCAATCCTCCCGGCGATAACGCTTCCGGGAGGGCTCTTGGTCCTCGGGCCGAGGTCGGGCCGCCGGGGGAGCAGGCGTTGAGGTAGTCTCGGTTGCGCCTTTACCCCTGGACAGCATCAGGGCCTCTCGGTTGATGTACTTATGGGCCCGGGCCACGAGGTCCTGGAAGGTAGGGGGATGGCGCTTCCCGATGGAGCCGAGGAGCCCCTCATCCCGGCACCCGCTGATCACGGCCGAGACCGCGATCGAGCTGTCGAGGTTTGGGATCTGGGCGGCCTCGGTCCGGAACTTGGTGAAGTATTCCTGGAGGGTTTCGGTGGGGCCTTGCCGGATGGCTAGCAAGCTGGCGGAAGTTTTGGACTGCCGGGTGGCATCATAGAACTGGTCGATGAACAACTGGCCCAACTGAACCAGGGAGTGAATGGAGTTGGGGGCCAGAGCCTCGAACCAGGTGAGGGCGATTTTTTCAAGGGTGAGGGGGAAAAGACGGCAGCGGACTGCCTCGGAGATCCCTCGGACCCGAAGGTAAGTGTTAAACTTCTGGAAATGACAGACCGGATCTGTCATTCCGTCGTAGAGAGGGCCCTTCGGCAGTTTGAAGTTGGGGGGTACCTCGGTGGCTAGGAGCTCTGCCGTGAATGGGGTCTGCTCCAGGATGCTGCTGGCGAGGGGGGCTCCGTGAGGCCGAGACATCATCTGCTGCATCTCTTTGCGCATCGCCGTCAGCCGCTGGTCCAGGTCCGGGGCGGTCGAGGTGGCGACGGATTGTCCTCCGGTTCGGGCCGGACGGTACTCGGACGAAGCATAATCCTGCTCCGTCAGGCGATCAACGCGAGGAGTCCGGACAGGCAGCGTCGAGGGCTCGCTGCGCGTCTCCGCGGCCTCGTTGAGAGGAACCGGCGCAGGTGCCGGCCGGAACCGGGCACCTTGTACCGGGCAGAGTGGGGGGAGCGGCGCCTGCTGAGGAGGTTGTCCCGTCAGCCCTATGTGCTGGGCGATGGCGGACACCATCTCCTGGAGAGGCGCTAGGGACGTGACGGCAGCGGCCAGCGTCGCCACTTGCTGCTGGAGCGCTCCCACTCGGTCTTCCGACCCGAGAGACTCCGGTATGGTTGGCAGAGGCAGGCTCGGCGGGGCAGAAGGTGCGCTTTCGGAAGGCAGCATCTGCGCCGAGGCCTCCCGCGCTTCTGCTTCGCCTTGCCCGGATCGTCGGGTCACCGGTCGCTGAGACATGACTTGTTTTGTTGGTTTCCCACAGACGGCGCCACGTGATGTAGACTGGATCTATCACGACCGGACTCCGAGGCCGGAATCCGGAAAAGGGGATCCGAAGCCGGTTCGGATCGGTGTTGTTGGGGCCCGACGGGGATCCGGAAGGCCGAGGAAGCGGAGGCGGAGACGAGGGTCCGAAGGCCGAAGGGCGCCTTGGTCGGTGCGGACTCGTCCTCCGGGAAGTCGGGGTCGAGGCTCCTTCGGCGGGCGAAGGGGCGGTGCGGATGAAGCTCTTCCCGGCTATTCGGCCGACAGGCGACGAAGCCGAAGCCGACGGTCCGAGGCCGGAAGGGTCTCGGACTCGGCTTGTTCTTGGATAGTGAGCCCAAGAACCCTTTTTTGTCGGACGGAGGGACAACGCGGGGCCAAGCCTCCCGTTGCGGGGCAGCCGTCGGACGGCGTCGAGACCAAGGAGGGGAATCCGAGGTCGGCGGCCGAGACCGACTCGGGAAGGTCGGCGATGATTCGAACCGAGCTCCTGCAGGAGGGAGAGAAGAAGAAACCGGTCAGCAGGAGTCCCGGGCTCTGGCCCTTAGGAACCCCCTCCGACGGTCAAGTTAGCTTCTGAAGATGATTCGATTCAGAAAGCAAGAAGTAGCTCTAATGCTATTTGGACCATAGTCCTTAAGGGTCTCGGAGGCAAAGAGTTGCATACCTTTGGCAATAAATAGCGGTGTATTTATAGCAGAGGATAGAGGTTGGTTAACGGTGGTAGCCGATATAGGACTATGTTTGGGCTTACTGGTAAACCGCCATAGTGCCAGATCCGCCACCGGAGTGGGCCGGACTCGGCTATCGGGCCGAAGGGGGTTGGGCCGCTGAGGGGCCGAAGCCTGCTGGGCCTTGGGCTGCCGTGCTGTTCCCGGGCCGAAGGCTAGTGGGCCGCTGACGGGCTGAAGCCTGTTGGGCCGGGAGCGACGGTGCCGCTTACTGGGCCGAGGGCTGTTGGGCCGTCAATGGGCTGGAGGCCGCCAGAGGGCCTGGTACTGCTGCTGTTGGGCTGAACGGGGTTTGGGCCTGCTCTAATGGGCCGAATCGGATTCTGCCTCATCAGTAATGTATTCCAGAAGTATACAATGAATGAGTTTGAAAAAAATATAATTCAACTAAGCTAAATGAACAAACTTAGATGACCGTTAGACTCATTTTAATAAATAAATCGAGCTTAAGAATAGGTAGCGTTCATATAATTTAGATTTGGAACATGATTATTTTGTTCATTGATGTTTCTTCTTGAATAAAGTTCATTATATCTTGTTTAGTAACTTGACTAATGTGTGGAGATAGCACTCATTCGATGTCATGACTTTGTTTGTCAGTAGTAAATGAGTCAAAGTCATTTAATATTCAAAGAGTTTACAATAAATGTAAGTAGATCATAGTTACGGCTAGCCTTGGGTAGGTCGATCTTGGTCCACACTACTTAGGACTAACAATTCAGTCTTTGACTCACGTAGTCTAATGATTAGTAAAATTGCAAAAGATTCCTCATGTGTAGCCTATCAAGCGATTTTTTTATAATTTTAAGAGATATAGTCATAAATAATACTGACTAAGCTTAGCCTCTATAAAGTCATATGTAGGGATGTCAATATGACGGACTAACCTAAAGTCCAACTCATCCAGTCCATGTTAAAGGAAATTAAGTTAGCTCAAATTATATAAATTGAGTTGGACTAAATTTAAGTTGACATTAATTAAATCTGAATTGAGCTAGACTGAAAACGGGATGACCTAGTTTAACTTATTGACTTTTACAATAATTCATATAAAAAGCAAAATACTTCTAATAAACCATTTATAAACAGATACAACGCAGCGCAGCGCAACCCAACCCAATCCAACTCACTCACTATTAAATTGGAGTTGAATTTGAGCTGAACTAAAATGGGATTGGACTATTTTTCATTTGAGTTAGACCCTAAGTATCACATAATCCAGCCTATCCCGCCCAATTTACATCTCTAGTCATATGCTATTTGTTTCCAAAATAAATTCGAATTTGGTCTCATAATTAAACAAATTAAAGTTGTACATAAGTAAACTCAACTCGTTAATTGGGGTTCAATTTAAAGTTGATTGGACCATCAAGCGAACTAATGGTGAATGAAGCAAATTTGACCTGAATTTTCTTGTTCACGTCACGCCCTTTGTTTGTGTCAATAAAAGGTAAATAGTCGATGGATAATACTCTGTAGTGACTGCAGTGCGCCGGTGCAGCGTTGGATTGCATAGGAACATAATTCTATTCTTTTTTAACTTTAACTATTCATATTTGATTGGACGGTAGGGATGGATTCCATTAAAATTACTCCCACCGCTTAAACTTTTTAGCTTAAAAAATGCACCTCTGGTCGAGCCATCCAATGGAACCAATGGAATGGTACCATACGGCAATGGCCCCATTACAGCAAATTAATGTTACTCATAATAGATAGTGATGCAGCCCAGTTTTGATCTTGCATATTCTATTGAGTATTTCTTACTGTACAGTATGGAGTGTAGTAAAAGAAATTTCTTTAAAAAAAATTTCATGGTTGATGGAGGACCAAAATTTTTTAGAAAAGTAAAAAAATCAAGTCCCAATAAACAGTAAAAGACACTCTTAATGAGCCAAACTTAATAAATTGAGATTTGATTTTTGATGTTTTAGAATTTTTTAGTTCATCCAATTAGAGATCAGATTATATGGACCTATTAGGCATGATAGGGCTACTCATAAAAAAATAAAAAATAAAAAAAATATTTTTTAGGGGCTATACCCCATGCAGCAAGGCTCTTAGTTGTCCTTTGGCACCTAGTACACTAGGTGGGACACATTCTCCTCACAAGGGGAGGCGTAGGTTCGATCCTAGATCACTTGCATGAGCATGGGTGAGTTCCCGTAAAAAATGTTGCACATTACATATGGTTCTCTTGTTTTCATTTTTTAGCACAAATACTCGAGTTTTATTTCCTCTTTTGTGGGAGGCCTCCTAGTGTTTGACACACTCTAATTCTAATCTTCTGACTAGGAGTCCATGTGCCGATGTGTTGGACTACTTGACAAAAAAAGAGTTAAACTTGCACTCAAAAGGCATTGCAGAAGTATAAAGTTTTATTTTTTTAATTTTTTTAAGTCAGACCTCGCATGCCACACACGTTTGTATAGGTTGATCTCCGATCAGATGATCTGAAAACTTTTAAAAAAATCGTTATTCAACTTATACCATTAAGAGTATTATTTATTATTCATTAGGGAATGAGTTTTAGGTTTTTTAAATTTTTTAGGTGATTCAATTGAAGGTCGGCCTATAAAGACATGTGACATATATATGGACGTTGACTTAAAATATTTTGAATACTTGTTACAATGCCCCAATGCAATTGAAAAAAAAGTAAGGTTGTTAGGTTTTTTTTTTTTTTTTTGGTCAGTAGCCCAGTGGTTATGGGACAAGGTATCCAACTCAGACGAGTTGTTAGGTTAAGATGGGCCAATTTGACCTTAATCACGATTCACACGAACCCATAACATGCCAACAATCTTTTTTGAATAGTAAAGGTAATGTCATTACTAAAAAGAGGGAGGTACAAATATAATAGAGGGAGAAATACGACATCGTGTGGAACATGACACAGTACAATACGGAGGAGGAGGATACAGAACAGAGGGTAATAAGGTTACACTATGGGTAAAAGGACTAGCTGGTCTAGAAGCCCAAGAACTTGTGAGATGCCACCTGGAGTAGGGATCATCCTTAAACGTTTGGAGCAGGATTTGTCATACCAGATCGACTCATGTTGACTCGGACGACTCGTACTGTATCAAGACGAACTCGAGTCGATACGACTCGACCGAGTCTGTAAGATTTGATCAGGCGACTCATATGAGTCGGCACGAATCGACCCAACTCATACCGAATCATAAGAGATCTGAATTGATCCGACTCGTCGAGTCGGCGAACCTTGGTCTAGAGTGAGGGAAGGGAGCAACACAAACTCCTTCATACGGCACAAACAGCTGCTGGCAAAGAAGGCAGCTGAAGTAGAGAGTAGAGCTTGGATGAGCACACCTAACCAGTGGGCGTGGGTTGAAGCATGGGGCCACAAGCTCAAATATAATTGCCGAATCCACTGCGAACCGATCTATGAAGGGATGAAACCAAGCTATACCGCACAGGGTGAAGCCTCCACACGAACTTCAGGTCGAGCAAGCAAAAGTGTAACCAAAGTAGAGAGCAGATCTGCTGGGGTGGAGAACTAAGAAGACACCAAAAGAAAATACAAAAATAGAGGAGAAAACAAAGGAAACAAACATCGAGGGAAAGCTTCCACGGGATCTAGCGAGTTCTGCCTGAGATGTGCCAACACTCATTGTGACTCTTTTTGTTCAGGTCACGTCGACCCTACTAATTAAAATGCGAGACATCAAATTTTGTTTGCAACATAAGTTAACTTTTTATGCTTATTATTTAAGATCGAGTTGGGGTCCATCAATTTACGTTTGAGCTCGACTTAGGTCATGCCAAATTTTGATTAGGAACCTTTTAGTTGCAACCATACTTATCTTGGTATATCTATACTTATGGTGTATCGAGTCATAGAAACGAGATCGTTTGGACCTATCATCTGGACTGTCCAACGTCTAAAGACACATCAAAATAGAGACATATAAATCATTTATTTTTGAAATGATGTAATTGTGCACGTATAACTCGTTGTGATGTGTTTTGGAGTGTTAGATGGTCTGGACAATCAAGTTCAGACGATCTCGCTTCAGAGTTATATACCAAAACTTTATGCCTAACTTATGATAGGTACATGGAGGATCCTATATTTTATTCAGGAATCAGGAGTATGGAATTTCAAATTTCCGCTTGGGTTCACGTTGAAAATGATCGTACTCTCTTTTGTGCCTCCTTTTAACTGCAAAATGACATTTTTGGGTCTGATGACTTTGTTCACCAAATACTTACAAGTCTTCTATAGTAACTTTATTTTTTTTTTTGTCATTAAAATACTTTCATTAAAGAGAGAAATAGCCGCCATCTTAAAGGAACCATGTTGTGATAGACAAATAAATGGAAAAACACCAGCAAACCACAAAGGGATGGGAAGAACAAAGGGAGAAATATATAGGGGCTGGTTGCCCAAAAACAAATGAGGGAGAAGGGAGAAGTTGAAAAAATGCAGAAAGCCAAGGTCCGACAATGACCATGGGGTGCATGGCGAAGGGAAGATCCCTCGAAGGGTCACCCACAACTCTCACCCAAAGGAGAGAAAAATAGGTAAAGAGACCTTTACATGGACCAAATCATCTCTCTAGTGGGAGAGGTTGCCTTTCCCTTCATGGGTTCCACTGCAGGGAAAGCCCCACTTGCCCAACTGGCACATGGAGGGCTTCTGCGGCACTAACCCCTGACAAGGGAGAAGGAGAGGAAGAGCACTCTCCTCTCAAGTGAGAGAGCCCCTAGAAAAGGTCCTCCATCGTCATTAGGGGTGTCAATTAGGCAGGCCATTCTAGTTCGGCCTATATTATAATAAATTGGATTGAGCCAAAGCATCTAAATTGGATTAGGTTAAATTTAGATTAGTATTAGTCAAATTTGAGTTAGGTTGAGTTGAAATTGGGCTGGCTCGATTTTGACCTATTGAATTGTACATTAAAGTTTCCGTGTCATTAAAATGTTTGGCAACCCCCATTCAAATCCTAGGTTAAAATACAAGACCAGCGACTCTAATAAGGTAGTGTTTTCAGAGTCACGGTTTGGTGGTTGCTCTGCAGAATAAGCCCATAAAATGCTGTTGTTCACCTTTGGGTCTTCAAGGGGCTCTTAGAATACTACTGTTCAGCATCAAAGTTAAGCAACAGAGCTATATATTGTTTGTTTGTTGAGGTTTAGGCACATTGATTAGACAATTTTCTGTCAAATTGTAAGATATCAATTGTGTAAAGTAATATGAGCAAGGCACTTTATCTGACAATTTTCTATCAAATTGTAAGATATCAATTGTGTAAAGCAATATGAGCAAGGCACTTTATCAGCCTTAATTATCTTTCTTCCACCCACCCTAGCTAAGATCACAAATCATGATTTAAATGTCTCACAAATCGTGATCTCAATGTGTCTCATCACATCGTGAGAAGCCTTGTATATGTTCCTGTGAGGATCAGAAAAAATGATATCAAATATAAACATTTTGGAATATTCTTGGTTCAATATAACCTTCCATTGAGGATCCCCAAGGAAGTCATTCCTCACCTCAAACCTACCAATCAAACACTACAACAAATCACACAAGGGAGTTGAGTTAATATCACTTCATATTTCTACCGCTAAGCTCTTGCAAACTTGTGAAGACGTTGCAAAACTTCACAATAGTTGTCTTGCTAAGGCCGTGTTTGGCACAGCTTCTATTTGGAAGTACTTTTATGTTTTCATTTAATTATTTTTTATTGAAGCTATTAGATCTTGAAAACTATTTATGTGATATTTTTCTTATGTTTTGACTTCCAACCAAAAGTTACAAGAGAGGAGTTTTTAAAGATTGGAGAAAAAGTAAGATTTTTACGAGAGAGTTGACTTTTGTAATAAACTAAAATCAGTTATAATTTTTCTCCCTCAATTCATTCTATGTAAGAAGTGGAAACTAAAAATAACTTTCAACTAAAATTTTTGGCAAACACGTCTTAAATAAATTGGAACTCTGCCTCCAAGACTTGATTCAAGGTACCCACAAGCTTGAGGAAAACCCTAAACAAGCACACCATCACAGAGAAAGATACTTCTGCCGTTGTTCTATATATTTCGCAACTAATTGAAGCAAACTCTATCTCTTCCAGACTTCAGATTACATTCACAACTGGGTGAATCCGTTCATTCACTCGATGAGAACCTCGAGGTCCAGTACTTCTCAATCTCCTCTGCACTTCTTCCTGGGATCCTCCCGGCTATCAGAGCCCACCTGACCCACCAATAAGCCACCCACATGAATCAAGAGCATGAGCCTCTGAAATCTGAATCCTTCAGAGTTAAACCTCCCTGAAGACCAAGACTAAGAAGTCAACTAACCTTTTTCCGATCAGGCTGTACATCCGAGCAATAAGCTCCTCCTCATCCTCCGAGAACTCCAACTTGGACGCCTGAGTGTTTCCCTCTGAAATATCCAGATGTCCCAGTATAAAACTATCACTAAAATTAGTTTGAACGTCTGAGAATTGAAAAGGTCTACAGACACATTTCTCCGAGATAGTCTGAGATGTTCTACACGGACTGTCGATGAGAAGGTAAGAAAATCCGAAAGAAAACAGAACCACTTGAGCTCAGGTGCCTCCTGTTCGCACTGTCAGAGAGAGAAGCCTACCTCGGGAGCTCGCCGCCGAGTCGTCGCCGACGGCCGTGGAGTGATCTGAATCAGCCATATGTGATCCAAACGGATTCAACCGACTGAGGAAGGTGGAGGACGAAAGGAGTGTGATGGAAGCCAAACCAGGCTTGTGAAGTCCATTTAAAGGGGATCAGGCGGGGAGGTGAGTGGGATGTGGGTGGAGGAGAAGAATGGAGGGTGAGGAGAGCTAGACTGGTAGTTGGTCCTGTAGTCTATCTAGTTGGTCGGGGTGAGACAAACTTCCCGGTTTTTTATAGGTGGCCTTCTGCCTTTCACCTCTAACCAATCAGATGATGGGGGAATAGATAGGAGGGGCTCTCACTGAGCAGTATTAAAATGAGACATCTTTTTCGTACGGAGATCCTCTACTTATAGGTTTAGACTGCCTTTCACTTCAGTCAGTACAGTACAGAGAGATTTTTTCTTTAAAAGATCCTTTCATATAGTACTTTTTTCATTCTCGAGAGGAGAGATTTTCACGAAAGTCTCTCTCCTTTTCTCTTTGTACTGATTTAATTCTGTCTAAACTTATATTGAGAGAAATCGCACTCATCTCTTTCAGATAAAATAGAATTCTAAAATCAGACACGGTGATGTACTTACCTAGACGGAGCTGGACAACTTATCACCTTTGTGCAAAAGAACAGATGATGTTTTTACACCTGGGAGAGTCCGAATCTTCTACGGCCTTCGCCTCTGTCCGGACTCAAAAGAGGCCGCACCAAGTGTCCTGTAAAAGGTTGATCATGTTAGTATGTAAATTTAAAGGATAGATTCATATTAACTGTACAGTAAATTTTAAAAAAATGACATGTTACTTTTCATGTGGCTTGTAAAGAGCATAAGGGTACACGGTATAATATGGAGAAAGACTTATTGCACACCAAGGAGCGCCCACCCAATAGAATGTGGTCACTAATTCAAAGGCGATGTCCCCCGCGAATTAGTGTGCATATTTCATTGAGTGTGCGTATCACATGACACGTGCACACTCCCATGCGTGTGCAACAAGTATTTCTCTAATATATGATCCATTTAGGAAGTCATAATGTACTATTTTTCTTCATGTTCTAACATGTGCAACTCATCATGAAATCGATTTAAGAAAGTTACAAATTAAGCTCGAACACTATTGCCTTTCATTGAACACGGTGACTTTCATTCGTCTTACTTGTACTTTACCGAAAGTTAGAATCTACAAATTGGATATAATTCAAGGCAACATGATTAATTATCATTCTAAATTGTACATGAGATAATTCGTTCACATTTGCTACAGTCCATCTATTCTTCATCTGTTCTGATCTTATCCACAAATGTTTGTCCTTACTCATTTGGCAGTAGTTGTTTTATCCCATGTTGGATTAACCCAACTTGTCTTAAGATGGGACTACCCCGAGAACCGAAACGACCCCCCCAGCCAACCTCACAAATGAAAACAATACTCCTACATCAAACCTCCAAATTTATTTTATAATTCGACTATAAGATGTCTGACCTTATTTACAAATATGTTTCTTTGAAACTGAATAGTAACTCAATTTTAAAAAAAAGAATTTTGTATTTGTATCCCTATAAACTACTGTTAAAAATTTATTTTAATGATACCTAGAGTTTTTCTATGTAAATAAAATCACATATTTTCAATTCTACAATATGTTTTCTAATTCTCTCTCTCTCTCTATATATGTATATAGAGATGTATAATTACATATACATATATGAATTATATTTTATATATAACCATCTAACATACAAGAAATTTATGATCCATCTGACATTTATATAAAATGTGCTCATTCTTCACGGTCTAATTAAAAAATGGGATCGATTTCTGATAGTTATATGATTATCAAGATGCATTGCATGTGGTTTTTAACAAATGATGAATCCTTTGTTCCTGTCCTCCAAAAGGGCTAGAATACATTCGTCATTTATAGTCAAATCTAGTAGGAGCCACAAACAAAATAATACGAAAAGGAAAAAAAGGAGGATAAGAGGATCCTAAAATTATTAGAAAAGTGAAAAAATAAAGAGGGAGGGAAGAGGCTGCATACCACCAAATGTTTGACAAGGGACTCGTGGAACTTAAGTGCAAATATGAGACGATCAGTAGAACATCTTCCTATTAGGAGAGAGAGAGAGATTACCAATAATTAGGGGTGTCAATTGGGTAGGCCAGTCTGTGGCTTAGTCCAACCCAGATCATATTAAAGGAAATTAGATTGTCCCAAGTTATATAAAGTGGGTTGGGCTAAATTCGAGTTGACATTAATTAAATGTGGGTTGAGTGGGGCTGAAAACGGGTTGACCCAGTTTAAACTATTGACATTTTTACAATAATTCATATAAGATGTGAAACACTTCTAACAAGTCATTTATATACAGGGCCAGGCCAACCCAACCTAACCTAATCCATTCACTATTGAATTGGGTTAAATTTAGGTTAAATTTGGGCTGGACTAAAATTGAGTTGGATTATTTTGAACTTAGGTTAGACTCAAATTATTACATAACTCAATCTAACCTGCCTAATTTACATCCCTACTATAGGTGGGGGCAAAGAGTTAGTAATTCTAATGGATTTGGGACTCGTTTTTAGCAGTAGCATCAGAATTAATAATCATAGGTGGGGGCAAGGAGATTATATAATCTGGTGCAACGCCATGTGTGCAACAAGTATTACTCTTTTAAATAAGGGCCTACTGAAAAAAAGTCAATCTAAGTAGTTGATGAGAAGTTGATAAGTAAGATAATGATCCATCCAAGTCTTACTTGACCATTGAAAAGAAAAAAAAATCTTCAGTGATAGCCAATCATATAAGTTGAAGACCGAAATGATCATCTTGTCTGTCTGGTAGTCCAATCTGATCCCACCAAGCTAATCAAGTACATGCATCATCTTGCAGAGAATCCCATCAAGATGAATTACAATTAAGAATTACACTTACTAAATTACTTGATTTGGAATGTACCCTAGCTACCGGTCCTCAAAGTAAAGGCTGACGGGGCCTAAAGGCGTCATCAGGATGTTAAGTAATAGGAATATAGGAGTGTGGACGACGCCATCAGATTGTGATACGTGTTGCAATGTCCCCCCAACTTCAATGGAATATTGTGATAGGTAAAATATATATTTTTTTTAGGTAGATCTCGAAGTGTCTTAACTGTCCTTGTAAGATAATACCTAATCTGATGATCTAAAAAAATTAAAAAACAAAAAATCGAGCTCCATACATAGTAGAAAGCATATCTTTTACTGTTTATTAGAGTTCGATTTTTGATTTTTTAATTTTCTTTTAGATCATTCAATCGGACACTAAATTGCTCGGATGGTAAGAACACCTTAGAGTCTATTTACCTACTATAATACTCCTACATGCAGCACTTAAGGTCATTACAACAAATATCTCTTGCTGACTAGCGTATAACTACCTATGCAGTGCGGGATTCTTACAAGTTTTGCTTGATGGCATCAAGAAAGGTTTGAACAACCCATTATATATATATATATATATATATATATGTTTGTAATAGCAAGATGTGGCTCAGGCTCCAACTTAATGGGCCAGGCTTAGTTCAAAGGAAAGAGTAAGAGGAGTTGTACTTGTTGCACCGACTCTACAGTGGGTTAGTATACTGGGTAAACATTATTTATTTATTTATTGAATTTTTTTAAGGTGGGCCACAAGATGCCCTACTTGTCCGTACATGTCGATCTTCGATCGAACGATTCAAAACATTTTTGAAAAATAAAAAAATATTATTAAGCTCGGATCATTAAAGGTATTTTTTTACTGTTCATTGGGACTTGATTTTTTATTTTTTATTTTTTATTTTAAAGTTATCCGATCAGAAATTGATAAGAACATGTAGAGCACCTTCGGACACATCTTAATTTTTTTTTTAAAAAAAAAAAAGATTTTTACCCACTGCACTCACAGCATTGAGATTCAGTACAACAAGCATAACTCTAAGAGTAACATGGTGTAATGCCCTTATGTGCTGCACATAGGGCCATCACCCCCAAGGGTGCCCTAGATGTCGCACAAGCCAATCACTGAATGGACGTTCCAAAAAAATTTTAAAAATTAAACTGTTATTGGACTCGACTCATTAAATGTATTTTTTACTGTTCAATGGGGCTTAATTTTTAATTTTTTAAATTTTTTCGAGATGTCCGATTAGTGATCGACCTGTACAGACATCTAGGACACCTCGGAGCCGAGATGAAAAAATATTATTACTATTTTTTAACGTGTGTGCAACATGCATAGATATTACAACAAACAAGAACATCACAACAAGTATTATTTCAAAGGAAATGGAAGGAACTGCTCTAGTACTAGAGCAGATCGTATTTCGGAATATATCTATACGTGATTTGTTGAGAAAAAGGCATTCCTCCGACATTGGAGTAATCTTATTGGAAAAAGTGGTCATTATAAAGTTCATCCATTGATATGTTTGTGTTTTCTTCATATATTGTTATTCCCCGATGTTAGTTCACACGTGTACAAATCAAAACTGCTAAAATCATCTAAAATATTAAATCACACATAAATTTATTTAAATATATCCTTTAAAAGGAGGTTTAACCTTTGAAACAGCACTCTATCAGCTGTTTTGTACATTTAAATATTAATGTATGATAAAATGATTTATTAAAGTATTTCAGTCATATCTCTTTATAAAAAAATTGGATTGACCTAATTCTTCAACCATTGCAAAGATCTCCAAGTTTTCTACAATGCGCTATTTTTGGCATCTCATTAAATTTATTTTTGGCACCAGAAATCGAAGTATATTCTGAGGCGTTTTCATCTTATCAGAGAGACTATTACCAGAGGATACGTAGTGGTGAAAAGAGTTCCATCTGTCGACAATGTAGAAGATCCACTGACAAAGTCATTGTCTCAAATTGTGTTTGAGCGTCACCTAGAGGCTATAAATATATTGCTTAAAGGTGATTGACTTTAGTCTAAGTGGGAGATTATTAGTCTTAGACGGCCTACAAGCCAATCTGACTATATAAGTTTTGTTCATTTATTAATAAAATGACATTATTTCATTATATATAATTCGTTTTAATTATCATCTCATAATGAAGCTCGTGAATATGTGCAACAGTGATTAGATTATTATGAGATCATACTAATGAGACTGATCACTTATACATATATATTTTTAATTATTCATAGTCGGAAGATATCTGAGAAGGACATCAGATATCCGGTTAGACTAGTACATATTACTCCTACTCACAAGGTGATGGTGACTAATCTCATAATCACTTGTTTGGAGACATTAAGGCGAATATGTAGGTGCTCATTAGAGAATGAGTTCATCGAACTGATCCGACTGAATCGTTGGATGGTATAGTATTTGACTGTTAACCAACTTGATCCTATTGTCGCAGTTGCGTGGATGATCCTCGGACCTGAGACACCAAGGACACCTTGTCGGTGGATTTATGTACTTTGACCTTAGTTTACGGATATCTATACACGGGATTTTAAATAACCAAGTATCGGGTACAACGGGGTACCGTCGAAGGAAATTGAGTGTCAATAAGGAATCATTCGCTCTTGGTACTTAGAGAGAGAAACTCTAGGAAGGATGCGTCGGAGTCCCTGGCCAGGGCGGACGATAATATCGGGAAATGAGTTTTCCAATATTATACGGCAGTATCCGATCCAAGTAGGTCGATCGGTTAGGGTTTGACGGTACACCATACCTTGAGTTGACTAATCTCATAGTCACTTGAGTGGAGACATTAAGGCAAATATGTAAGTGCTCATTAAAGAATGAGTTCACTGAACTGATCCGACTGAATCGTTGGATGGTATAGTATATGACTGTTAACCAACTTGATTCTATTGTCGTAGTTGCGTGGATGATCTTCGGACTTGAGACACCAAGGATACCTTATCGGTGGATTTCTGTACTTTGACCTTAGTTTACGGATATCTATACACGGGATTCTAAATAACCAAGTATCGGGTAGAACGAAGTACCGTCGAAGGGAATTGAGTGTCAATAAGGAATCATTCACTCTCGGTACTTAGAGAGAGAATGCTCTAAGAAGGATGTGCTGGAGTCCCTGGCCAGGGCGGACGATAATATCGAGAAATGAGTTTTCCAATATTATACGGCAACATCCGATCCAAATGGGTCGACCGGTTAGGATTTGATGGTACACTGTAGACACCGATTTTGGACCCCCTTTTTGGTCGTAAACCCCAGTCACCATTAACCCATCACCATCAAATCCATCACCTTAGCCATCTCATTTAATCCATCTAATTTTCTCAACCCACTAAATAATCAGGTCCATTAACCAATTTCGGCTTTCGCCACCTTTTCGTGGAAGGCCAACCAGCCCGCCTTCCATCACCCTTGGAAGGCCATCCCTCGCCTTCCACTACCCTTGGAAGGCCACCCCTCGCCTTCCACCACCCTTGGAAGGTCATCCCTTGCTTTCCATCGCCCTTGGAAGGCAAACTGGGCCGCCTTCCAGCTTTTCGTGGAAGACCAGCTACCTGGCCTTCCACGGAATTGGAAGGCAAGAAAGTTGGCCGTTCATTCCCCTAACTTTCACCTTGACCCCGTCTTCCCACGATCTCCCCCACTCGGTACCCTCATCCCCACTACTCCGCTCACTCCCCACTCCGGCGACTGCCGCACGCACAACCTCCGACTCTTGACCGCTTCCTATTGGTTCTTTGATGATTAACAAGGATTTAGAACTGGAATTTCTCCTATTTTCTACTCTCCTATTTAAACCCTCTTACTCCTCCCGAAGAGAGGGTTGAGAGAGGTTGGTGGGCGAGGATTGAAGGTTGCATTTTTGGAGGTTGGCCAGTCTGGAGGTTACGGACAGTGGAACGGGAGCATCTGGAATTTCTCTGACATGGGCTTGTTCTTCTAACTCTTCTCCTCTTTCTTTTCTATTCATTGGACTCGCCACCTTTCCACATATCATAGTCTCCTTTTACTACAACCCATCCATCTTATCACCATGACACACACGTACACTTCATTGCATGCATCTTAGGACATCCTACCACCTACTCTACCAGAAGTTTCAAACAAAAAACGGGAGGTGTGTGGCCATAACATATGGTCACCTTCCCTCCCCAAACATCCATCCGGTGCGTCCCCTTTCAATTTTAGCTCGTTTATTTGTTTGCATGAACTGATTCTACATGTCACAGTTCTAATCGGATTATTTCTTTTCTCTGTTTTGTCTTTTTTTTTCAGGGGTCCTTATCACATTTTGCGTTTAGACTACCGAGCTCTCCCCTTCGGACGGCTGGAAGCAGAGAAGAGGAACCCGTCATCTCCCGCTCCATCAGAACACGATCAATCTCACCATCCTGCGGAGTACAGGGACCGTAAGGTAATGCTCATGGCGATTACATACTTCAACTCCTAATCTGATTTAAATCGCCGCAGTGCTAAGACGAACGGAGAAGCCCTCGCCCGTTAAGAGACAGCAGCAGCGGGGACGTTCCGGGCGCCTACAGCCCTTTGGCGATCACGGTGGGACCCTTACTTGCTCGCTACACACACCACGATCAAGGGTAAGAAGGTAAGGCCCTGACATTTTTTATTTTTTTAATTTGGACGGCCTATAGCTTGGCCGTCCAAGCTATCAGACGGTCCAACGGTCGGCCGTCCAACATCTTGGACGGCCACTTGCCTGGCCATCGAGATTGCTAGACGGCCAGGTTCCTGGCCGTCCTCTCATTTGGACGACCACTCCCTTGGCCATCCTCTCCCCTTGGACGGCCAATCACCTGGCCGTCCTCCCCCTTTGACGGCCAATCCGCTGGCCGTCCTCCCTACTTTGACGGCTACTCTATTGGCTGTCCATGTGTGCTGCCTACTTTTTCTATTGATGTTCATTGTATGTTCTGGCTCGTTCTTTGTTAACTTACTGGATTTTTTAGGGTACTCTCCGCGGGAGTTTTAAGGAAGAGCCGGCATCACATCTCTAGTCACCTCTCCCACAGTATTTGATTCTCCACCTGAGGATTCCCACTCGGGTGTGACTAGTCTTATTATGTTGGGAACCTCCGTGAGTCTCCGCGAACCAGGGATTCCCACTTGGCCGCCGAGCAGGTTGTACCTAAAACCATCTAAATAGGAACCCGGGTTTGTGTGAGGAATTGAGTCTTTCCATTCACAATCATCCACTCATAGGCGTCACTGAGAGAATTATTTCAAAATCAAAGACATCTAACTAAACTTTGATGGAACAAGTTTTGAAAGGAGAATACAGGGTCGCTAAGGGTTTGAACTTGATTTGTTAGAAACCAACACTCATAATACACGGTTAACCTTTCAAGTGAAATATAAAATCTTTTAGGATTTGTGTTTCATAATGAATCGAATGTATGTTAACACCGTGTATGATGACATGGATGACTTTGGTAACAATGTCACGCACAACCCTTTGTTTGAAATTGAAGAAGATCCACAACAAACCTTCATAGGTATGCTCCAAGCATCCAGAGAAGGACTTCCGAGGAAAGATTCTGATGAATCTTCTACCTCGCAAGGAGAAGATGAGCCGGTAGTTTCAAGTAGAACATTTCAAAATCCTGGAGAAGATCCGGAACTTATTGCTGTATTATCACGTTACACTTCTAATCAACTTATCCAATTAGTCTCTCGTGGCAAAATCCAGGATGCCACTCCTCGGAAGACTCAATTCAAAGGATCTTCTAGCCGACCCCAGGTTAATCAAACAATGCCAGCTCAAACAATTCCATCTAATCTCATCAACTAGGTCACACCTCCCAAGTAAGAGGAGTTCATCTACAAGAATGAGGTCGAGACTTGTGTGTGGCAACTCATGGCTGAAAATCTCATCATGAGACAACCTCATTCCCTTTCGAGCTACTGTAAGCTCCCTGCAGCCTACTTCCCACCAGGATTCAAAGTGCCTAAGTATAGGAAGTACGATGGTACCACTGACCCACATCATCACTTATCAGGGTTTCTCATGGATTCTCACCAGTGGCTCTTTGATAGAGTCCTTCTTGTCCACCTCTTTCAGAAGTCTCTCGAGGGAGAGGCCTTGAGATGGTTTTCTTCTCTACCAGCCACTGACCTAATCAATTTCGATTTGGTCTCTGAAAGATTCATCACCCATTTCAATCACATGGCAGCCTTGCCCCTTACCTTATTTGATCTCGTAATGGAAAAAATGAAGTTTGACGAAGACTTCACTAACTTTGCTAATAGGTGGAGAGCCATGGCCTCTAGAGCAGAGGTTGTCATCCCTAAAGCCCAAGCTGTCACTATGCTTGTTAACAATGCTACCCCGTAGCTCCGAGCTATTCTCATGCTTAGCGAACTTCAAACATTCGCTCAGCTATATAATCGAGCTAGAATGGTTCAGTCTCAAATCCGAGACTCCACTCTGCCTTTGTTCTTTGAGAACAGAAATAGGAACAAGAAAGCCACATCGACTCCCACCACAGAAGGAGTCACCATCAATGAGCAGGTTAGTATGCTAGCCCAGCCAACCAGGATTCCCAATTCTCAACCTAAGTCTGATGCTCAGTCCAATCAGAAACAATACTCAGTTGTTCCTCCCCCGACTAATTATAGTCGTCCTATAGTTAAACGTGCATCATATCCACCTCTGCCATAATCGTTAGCAGACATTTTTTATGCCTTGCTAGCCTACAATGCCATTCAACTCCCACCTCAACAAGAAGGTGTTCCGCGCAGTGCGGACACGTCTAGGTATTGCCCCTACCATAGGGTCCTAGGTCACACAATCTACAACTGCTTCACTTTTAGGGATTGGGTGTATGACCTGAATGATGAAGGTCAGATAAACTGGGAGGATATGAAGAAGGCTATTGATGCTTTAAAGACTAAGAAGGAGTTAGGAATTGTGAAAGATCCGTTACCTTCTCATCAAGCAGTCCAAGATCTCTCCAGTTCTTAAAGTAAGGTCAATACTTTGATCAAAGACCTGGAACCCAGGGTAGTCTGCAGATAACAATATTGGAAGTATGAAGGATCTGGGATAAAACATCAAGATCCCACTTGGTCACATGAGACTGGAGGAGTCACCCCAGAAGTCTCCACGATCTCCCAGGACAAGCCTTTGGTCCTAATCCGACCTAAAGAACAACCATCAATCCTCAAGCCAGTCACCCTCATTCAGATCTCCCCGATCACAGCTAAGGGACCCACCCTATCCGTCTTCTGCCCAACCAAGAATCAGGGGTTGATGACCTGCCTCAATCCTATAAGGTCACCAATGAATGAGGCAGATCCAATCTCGGTAGGAGTAACGCTCAAGAATCACATTATTCCTCCAAGCCAACCCTTGGACTCCCAGGATAACTCAATCCCGAATGCAGGAAATGTCCAATCTGAATATGACATCCTCCAGCATTTGGAGAAGACTCCTGCCAAGATCTCTATCCTTGAGCTAATCCGAAAATCTTCCACACACAGGGAAACGCTGTTTAATTTCTTATAGCAAATAACAATCAATGAAGATCTTCCTATTGGAGGAGTCACTAATGCCATCCTCTCGGTCACTCAGACCCCCATGATATCCTTCTCAGAAAAAGATCTAGCTCCCCCCGAGTGCCGATCTCTTCCTTTGTGCCTAACTGCCACTCTCAATGGTCATTCAGTAGACTCCATTTTACTGGATACCGGAGCTTCCATCAATGTATGTCCCCTCAAGACCCTCAAGAAGATAGGGATAGATCCAGAGAAGATTAAGTCCACCTCTATGATGGTCTCGGCCTACGATAATTCTCAAAGACTAGCAGATGGAAAAATCTTCCTATAACTAGAAATCGGCTCGATAGCTATGATTTCGGAATTCAAAATCTTGGATGTTAAGCCCATCTACAATGCTATTCTAGGGAGACCTTGGATGGACCAAACCTTGGGGGCCCCATCCACCAACCACCAGTGCTATAAGTTCCCGTATAACGGGAAAATTGTGAAAGTCAAAAGCACTCCCTATATCGAGTCACTGGACTCAGTAACAGCAGAACAGATTCCATCTATGATAACTTCCAAGAAAGGCAAAGAACCCATTCTTTCATCAGTCAATTCTCATCCCAGGCCCAGGCCCGGCATAGGTTGGTAGCTCATGGATAAGATGGGGTATAGTTTAGGCTCTCGGTTAGGAAGAGAAGAACAAGGCATTCGGGACCCTATTTCAGAGAACCCTATCATCGGGGGATTTGGCCTGGGTTATAAGTCAACTGAACCAACAAAAAGGACAAAAAAATGGTCCCTCATAGATCACTTCATGAAAAAAAAGCAGGAGTTGCTTAGGATAGAAGAGGGAGTACAAGAAGAGAACGGGGATAGTCGAGAGGAAAATGAAGAAGATTTCGGCATAACATCCTTGTTTTATGAATCAGACATCCCACAGATAAGGTTCTTTTTGGTCAAGAATGAACCGGCAGCTGCCACGTTCATTCTTTTCTTGTTCCACCCACCTTCTATCCTGATGCTCCCAGCACTAGTCGAAGCCCATTCTTCTAAATGTTTCATGTTAGAGGCATTTGGTCATAAAAAAAAAAGTCCAATTCTCATCCTGAAGGATACGAGGTCACTTTTGAGGAACCTACATGGTGGGGCAACCCCACCATCATTGAATCTTTATCCCAAAGGTCCACCTTTGTCCCATCTGGGACAAACCTGACTCATTCTCCGGGTCATGTACATAGTAGTTTAGGAATTAGGATAGCCTCCTCCTTGTCTAGGAATTGTAGGGTTAAGCAGGTTCCATCTTTCTTAGTTCAGGAGTTAGCAAATAGGTGTAAAATTTTGAACAAAATTGATAAATTTCTTCAGATAGGGGTCATCTCTAAGCCAATGGAGCTTGTGGAAGTTGAATCCTGCAATGATGGCCTAGGAGTATTTGAGCTTAGTGAAGGAGAAGAGGACGATGACTTGGCCGAACCGCTTGTCAATAGGACGAGACGGTTTGATGAACCTTCGTCAGCCATCGATAAACCCACTAAAGAAGTCAACCTTGGAACAGAGAAGGATCCGAAGATAGTGCTAATTAGTGCTAAATTGAGTCCGGAAGAAGAATGGTCCATAATAGCCGTACTCCGAGAATATCCTGACGGGTTTGCTTGGTCATATGAAGATATGCCCAGATTAAACACAGAGTTGGTGGAACATCGGTTAATCCTCAAGCCTGATGCCAGACCCGTGAAACAAAAGTTAAGACGGTTACAACCGGAATTAGCACTTAAGGTAAAAGAAGAGGTTGACAAATTACACAAGGCCAAGTTCATTCGGGTAGTGCTCTATCCTAAGTGGGTAGCTAATATCGTCCCGTGACAAGCAATGACGAAAAGGTTAGGTTTGCATAGACTTCCGCAACCTCAATCAAGCATGTCCAAAGGATGATTTCCCACTTCCTCACATAGAGTTGCTAGTCGATAATACGGCTGGATTTGAGATGTTGTCCTTCATGGATGGTTTTTCAGGATATAATCAAATCCGACTAGCTAAAGAAGACCAAGAGATGACATCTTTCATAACCCTATGGGGAACTTATTGCTATATGGTCATGCCATTTGGGCTTAAGAACGCTGGAGCCACCTACTAGAGGGCAATGATGGCAATCTTTCATGACATGATTCACATCGATATGGAGGTTTATGTGGATGATATTTTAGTGAAGTCTAAAACCAGGAAGGAGCATGCTCAAGTTCTTAGGGCTGTAATGCAGAGGTCAAGAGAGTACCAACTGAAAATGAATCCAAAAAAGTGTGTATTCGGTGTTTCCTTTGGTAAATTGCTAGCGTTCATGGTAAGCAGAAGGGGGATTGAGGTCGATCCGGACAAAGTGAAGGCGATAGTGGAAATGCCCCCTCCTAAAAATGTCAGGGATATAAAGGATCTTATCGGTCGTGTGCAATTTATCAGACGATTCATATCTCAACATTATGTGAGATGTAAACCCTTTTATGATTTATTGAAAGGAGGGGCAAAGTTTATTTGGAGTGATAAGTGTCAAAAGGCCTTTGACGAGTTGAAGAGTTATCTCTTCAATCCACCAGTTCTTATGGCTCCTATCCCGGGGCGGCCTTTATTGCTATATGTTTCCATCACTGAAGAATCAGCTAGAGCAGTATTGGCCTAACTTGACGACGAGACGAAAGAAAGAGCAGTGTAATATCTCTCCAAGCTCTTCAACGAAGCTGAAAAGCGATACACTGCCATGGAAAGAACATGTGTGGCTGTCATTTGGGTAGTGCAGAAATTGAAGCACTACTTCCTCGCCCACGAGGTTAAACTTCTAGCAAGAATGGACCCGATAAAATATTTGCTAGAGCGGCTAGTTGTAACAGATAGGCTGGTGCGGTGGCAAACCTTCTTGAACCAATTTGACATCACCTATGTAAATCAGAAGGCTGTAAAGGGGCAAGCAATTGCCGAGCACCTAGCTCATCATCTGCTGGCTACATTCTCGCCCGCCAACGATGAATTCCCGGATGAGGAGCTGGGTCTAATAGTGGATGATATTCCATCCTGGGTCCTTTACTTCGATAGGGCACTTAATTCTCAAGGCATTGGGGTAGGAGTGGTCCTCGTATTTTTGGAAGGGGTAAGTATTCCGCATGCTTGCCAACTCTCCTTCTCAGTGACCAACAATGTCACTGAATATGAGGCTCTCCTAGCTGGCTTAAAATTGGCATTGGTTCTCAAAGTCCTAGAATTGAGAATAATTGGAGATTCTCAATTAATTCTTCGCCAAACCGTGGGCAAATATCAAACTCAGGATCCAAAGTTGAAGCCATATAAGGAGTTTGTGAGATTGCTAGCCAGGCATTTCAGAAAGATTACCTATGTACATGTGCCTAGGTCCCAGAACATTCTAGCAGATGCCCTAGCCTCCTTATCTTCAGCACTAGAAATTCCCATCACCAGAAGCTCAGTAGCCATCACTATACACAAGCAAGACTCACCCTCCTTTCAGGACCCCTGGTTCCAACAATTCCTTCTCTCATTTGAACATGTCTTTGCTATTACGGAAGAACTCACCCCCGATTGGGATGATGGAAATCCATGGTATTTTGATATCATGAACTACCTTCGCGATGGATCTTTCCCATCTTATGCGACAACTTCTGACCGCAAGGCAATCCGCCGAGCATCTCGACGCTACCTCATCTTAGGCGAACTTCTTTTCAGAAGATCCTTCACTGGGGTACTCCTTCGGTGTCTAGATGATGCCGAAATCCATCATGTCATAGAAGCAGCTCATGCAAGCGATTGTGGCGGTCACATCAACGGCCGCAGCTTAACTCAGAAACTTCTCATGTCCTTTTATTGACCTTCAATGGAGGCTGACTGTTCCATATTTGTTCGAAGGTGCTTGAAATGTTAGTTACATGCTAACAAGATTCATGCACCTTCATCATCTCTCAATCCCATCATTTCCCCTTGGCCCTTCGCTATGTGGGCATTCGATGTTATAGGACCTCTGGAAGATCGATCACGCGAAATAAAAAAGAAATCATTCATCTTAACTGCCATTGAGTATTTCACTAAATGGGCTGAAGCTGAAGCGTTCGCAGAGATTAAAGCATCCACGGTGGTGAAGTTCATCAAGCGCAACATTCTCGCTAGGTTCGGGACACCGCACAACCTCATCACCGACAATGGACCACAATTCATCTCCCAGGAGCTCCAGGACATGTGTAGTAAGTATGGTATTAATTTGCATCACTCTTCGCCTTACTACCTACAAGGAAATGGTCAAGCCGAAGTGTAAGGATCGAGACTTTCGGATCCGGTTTTCGGGTCGGACCCTGCAGTTCTTGCCCTAGTGGGGTCTGGGGCTCTGTGATGTTTCGCGTCGAGCCCGCTCGACGTGGTTTGAACGGCGTCCACCGTTGCAGACGCGTTTTAGGTTCTGCCACGTGGGTGCCACGTGGGCTGGCTTCGGGCCGCGAGAGTACGGCCCTGTCGCGTCGTCTGAACGGCGTCTGCGTGGGACGACGCCTTTCAGACTGCGACTCTGGGTGTGTCAGAGTACGGCCCTGACAAGTTGTCTGAACGGCGTCTGTCTAGGACGACGCGTTTCAGACTTTTGTCAGAGCGGCCGTCACGTCACCTGATAGACGTCCGTGGATGTCGACGCGTTTTAGCCAGTTTCTGGTTAACCCCGCGAGCCCTCCTTCTTTCCCTCATTTTCACCTTCTCTCTTTCTCTCCTTCCCCTCCGGCGATCCCGACGGCAATTCCTTCTCTTCCCTCTTTTCCTCCCCCCATTTCATCTTTCCCTCCACTCCATCCTCTACCTAGCTCCTACCACTACCACCTCCACTTCCACTGCGGCGTTCTACTCTCCGGACGGCGGCCGACGTCACGGTGGAGTAAGGACGACCACGGCGGTACCGGCAGCGGCATGGGGCGAGACGGGTGGACGGCTTGAAGCTCGGAGGCATTCAAGTATCCGGTAGGGTGACGGTTCCCACAGCATCGTGTTTAAGCCATGTTTTTCCCCCGTCTATGCATGTTGTAGACCTTTGGTTCTGGGGGGTAGAATGAGCATGTTTAGGAGTTCTTCTGATGATATGGGGGATTTTCTATGAATGTGATTTCCTATGGATTGTATTGCCCCTCTTTCTCCTCCGTTTTTGGGTAATTTTGGGGTTGTTTGGGTTGAAAAGGGGAGCCCTCGGGCTCATGGCAACTCTGGTTCCTGGGATTGAAAGACGTCGTGCATGGACGACGCCTTTTTGAAGGGCGTCGGGCCATCACGACGCCTTTTAGACATGAATCACCTGACAGTGAGTCTGCCAGTTCGGAGATTTCTCGGACTAAAAGACGTCATGGGTGGGCAACGCGTTTTGAATAGTGTCAGGTAGTCATGACGCCTTTTAAGGCAGAAATCCCCTGAGTAAGGGCTTTGGAATTTTCGGATTTCTGTGTTGAATGGCGTCTGAGGATGTCGACGCCTTTTAAAAGGCGACCACTGGTGTCGACGCCTTTAAAGGCCTGATTCTGAAGACTATTTTACATGAACCTGTACATGGAGCTTGAAAGGCATCGGCCTTAGGCGACGCGATTCAAGACAGAACCACACTAATTCATGCCAGTAAAATGTGTTTACACTGCTAGATAGTTGGTTAATGCATGCTGTTAATGTACTCGATGTGATGAACTCTTCGTGACCGGATGACACTGCGTTGGGTGTCGTGCGACCGTGGACTTCTTCCGTGACCGGATCGCACCGTGCCGTGTTTTCTGTTTCGGTGGACT
Organism: Zantedeschia hybrid cultivar; assembly: GCA_030544215.1. Lineage (NCBI taxonomy): Eukaryota > Viridiplantae > Streptophyta > Magnoliopsida > Alismatales > Araceae > Zantedeschia > Zantedeschia hybrid cultivar. The sequence goes on from JARZZO010000012.1 coordinate 26,454,319, forward strand.
TAGAGTGACAGTTGTAGCGTTCTACACCCTGTGTCGGTGCGGAGGGACACAGCGCTGACGGGAGCAGTGGCGGGGTGACGCCTAGTGGAGAGGGTCACCCGGTGAACCCCGGGGTTAGCTAGTTTGTACCGGTGTCGGAGTGGTACCTTTGGAGTGTCACTCGTGCTGGGGGAAGGAGTAACCACCTGAGCCAGTTGGGCCGGAGTAGCCAGCGTGCTATCTGAGGGGTTACTGTTTGGTCTCAGCGGGTCAGTGTTTGCTGGGGGAAGGAGTAGCCGCCGAGGTAGCCAGCGTGCTATCCGAGGGGTTACTGTTTGGTCTCAGCGGGTCGAAGTTTTTCCCACCATTTGTTTATGTGGTTGACGTGTTCTATCGAGGCGGCAGTCGTGGGTTCCCTTGTCGGTTAGTTTAGAAATATGCATGTTTAATACACTTCGACTGCATGTGATTTCACGTTGGGAATTAGGAATTGTACCTACTAATGTGCTTGTTATCTTACCGTTAGCTATATTTTGCACTTGTGGGTGTGTGCGTGGGCAGTGGGGATCGAAGGATCCCTACTGAGTCTTGTCTTGAGACTCACCCCTGCGGTTTTCAGGTGAGGACTCCCAGCAGACCTAGAGCGGCGTGTGCGGCCGTGTGTTGAGCGTCTTCAGCGGTTGTTCCGGGGTATGCCCCGATGTAGTTGTTATTTATTTCTGGCCTGTATGTTTAATTATTTCTTTTCAGTTGGAGTATGTAATTATTTGCTGTATCGAGTCGCATTGTAATAATTTTAAATTCCTGCACCTTCGTTTCAATTCAATGCGATGTGGATGTTTAGCTTAGTTTATTATTTATTTCCCAGACTTACTTAGATCCTGGTTTGGTTCCAAATTAATGATTCGATACCCATTTAGTAATCGGATCCCCGATTATAGGGTGGCGGGTCGTTACACGAAGCCACCAATAAAACTCTCATTCGAATCATCAAAAGAACTTACAGATCTCACAATTATTCAGACTGGTCTGATCGCCTAGTCGAAGCTCTTTGGGCGTATCACACTTCTGTCCGAACTCCCACCGGACAAACACCTTATGCACTAACATTCGGAACAAATGTAGTACTTCCATATGAGATCCTCCTTCCTTATCAAAGAGTGCAGTTGGATAATGGAATCACTGACGCTAAACGTCGTAGAGCCATGTGTAGACACGCTAATTTTGACGTCATTTCGAGTAAATTTCATATCATATAATAATGCCTCAGAATGGTCTGATATTTAATCATTGATTAATTTTTATTGATCTTTTTGAGTGTCGGGTTTAACAGACATGTTTAAGTTAATCAATTAAATTGATTTTAACTCAAATTTCAGTCGAAATATGAAGAAGTCTAAAAGACGTCGACTTGTGTGGACGCCATTTAGAATTTATTCTTATTTTAACGTTTAAATTTGAATTTTAATCAGTCGATTAATTAGCTAAAAGGCGTCTACAAGAGTTGACGCGTTTTAGGTTTCCTAAGTTATTTCTACTTCTCTTCCGGATGTTTATCCTTATCTTAATTAGTGTAAAAGACGTCTGCACATGTAGACGCATTGTATCTAATACAGATAAAGGTAAGTTTTTCGGATGTTTATCCTTATCTTAATTAATCTGAAAGGCGTTAGCCATTCTGGACGCGTTTTATATAATTACAGATAAAGATAAATTAATATGTCTTTATCTGTTGGTTAAGATGGATAAATCTTAGATTTTTCCATGTAAATCCGCGGACGCAGAAAATGTCTATAAATACCTTGCATCTTGAAAGTTAAAAAAAAGAAAAAGAGAGAAGAGAGAAGTTAGAATCAGAGTTAGTGATTGAAAATTGAAGCGACGACATCCAAACGCCGAAGCGCTGCTATTTCCAGAAGTCAGCGTCCATTCAAGATTCTTCATCCAATTCAAGGCTTCATCCAATTCGGCATAAGTGTTTCATTTATGCATCTTCATTTTCATATCTTCATTAATCTCTCATTCTTCATCATCACTTCATGCAACACACACCACAACATCATTCTTTTCAAAACCTATTTGATTAAGGGGTTTCAAAAGCCATTAAACAAGTAAGTTTGCTGTTTAGTTTTATGTTTAAAACCATGATTATTACCTTTGCTTAAAGTTCTCATCATCATTTCTTATTTCTATATTTCTTATAAGCTACAAAAAGGAGAATCAAAGGGAGTAAATCAAGCACAAAGTCACAAGAATTTCTGGACGATCCTCAACTTCAAATTCAACAACAAGAACAAAGAACAAAGAAATGGCTCTCTTTCTTCAGCCGGCTGAAGGAGGGGAATCAAGGACTCAATATCTTCCGCGTTTAAACAGGTAGGCGATCAAACTTTCTTTTGGAACTTTTTAGTTAAAAGTTTCTGGCGATCACTTCACGTAGTTTCTTTTTAATAGGCTTTATTTTGCACTTAAACAACATAGATTTTTCATGTTAATCACACAGTCATTCTAAGCACTCACAACTTTTTTGGCGATCACGGTGGGACTTGGTCTCGCCATCTTTTAGTTTTTTGTTCTTGCTATCATCAATCGGGCACCCACGGTGCACCACTTGTGTCTCTCGACACGTCCTCACCAATTGGTGAGTGTTTTAGTTTAGTTAATTTCCCTCGTGCACCACGTGCACACTCCTGTGGCAAGATCTTGCCCTCCCCGTTGATTAATTGAAAAAGTTGTTTTTGTGATGAAAATGCTGTGTGATTGATTGGCATCTTGGTTGTTTAGTTAGTAAAATCATCCTGTTAAAATCTGGAACTAAATTTTTTTTTTTGCATGAGCTGATTATTTACTGTTTTTATCCTGTTTGAGGAGGAATCAACCCATAAACTCCTCCTGCAAAACTGTTTCTGCGACTTGAAAAGCGTCTAGGAGCACTAACGCGTTTCAAACTGCGTCAATAAACCCAGACGCCTTTCAGTCTTCATTCTCTGCTGTCTGCAATTTGAGTTTCTGCAAAAAATTAAGATTTCGTTTGAATAGCATCGACTACACTCGACGCAATTCATACAGTTTTTTTAATTTTTCACCAGTTCTCAGATTTTTGTGACTTGAGTGCTACTACCCATTATTATTAAGCATTAGAGGCCATCCAGGCCATAGGTCATACGCATTGAGGCGAATACCCTCCTTTTCTTAGGAACACACTACTTGACGTCAGCAACTCTCTCTGGTTAGGTTGGTCCCTTGATCAGACTAGAGAAGTTGACGTTGAGGCCTCCATAAGTCCCCAAAATCAAGGTACTCCTCCTTGATCATCGGGCTGGTTGTACCAGTTGAAGTCCCGGTTAGATTCCATAAACGTTGTGAGAGAAAGCCATAGAGAATAACGGTGGATATTGAACTGAAACTAGGATCCTTTCCCTGAGCGAATTTGTGGTTTAATTGAATCCAAATAACTCAACAAGGAATCTTAAAATCACGTTAAGCATCCACTTGATTGATTAATCTCTGTGCAACTTGTTTGTCAAATCTTTGAAAAAAGAATCTAACATCATGCTGCTGCGATCAGGCAGGGACTTGAGTATGGCTCAAGACGCCATCATCAACTACGAGGGAGATGCTAATGCCCCTCGCGATTCGGACTACAACTATGAGAACGGGAGAGATGCTAATGCCTCCCGTAATTCTGTCCTCATTCCATATCGACAAGATGGGAATGTCTGGACACCTCTCTTTCATCCCCATGATTGATATCCTGATCTTCCCCCGCATGAATATGCGATTCCTAATCCCAATCTTGAGGGGGACATGAATCAGAATGATCCCTCATCCTCTGATCCTTCGGATCTCGTCAACGCTTTGGGAGTTCTTGCCTCCCGACTGGACCCTCAGCAGTTCGAGGCGATCCAGTCTATTCTGAAGGGGAAGGCACCCATGCAGCCTGCTGAGCCGAACCCTGTGGCTCCCCCTGTTGTCCCTCAGCAACCTCCTCTTCATCCTCCTTACATCCATCAGGCCATGGAAGGCCTCCATATTACTTCTCGGCCAGCTGGGCCGCAACTTTCATCCTCTAGGCAACCGGCCAGACCGCTAACGCCTGCTTATCAAAATGCCCTCGGGCATGGCGGAAGCTCTGCCGGACCTCCTCTTTACTGTCCTCCCTGTCCGACGTACTCTAGGCAGCAGGCCTATCAAGTACCTCCACCCCCTCCTCCTCCTCCCCAGGCAGATCTGACCACGCAAGCGTTGCTGGCCAAGATGGAGCGCATGGATGAACAATTCAACAACCTCCAGAAGATGATGGGGGTCAAAGCTGCCCCAGAGATCAATTTACCGAGCCTGCCAGTGTTCCACCTGCCACCCTCTGAGATGCCAGTGTACCGGAAGTACAACGGTACTGGTAACCCCTTCACACACTTGAAGGAGTTTATGTACGAATCGTCTTTCTGGCAGAACAACAAGAGGTCGTTGGCCTTTTTGTTCAGGAGATCTCTAGAGGGACCAGCCCTCGAGTGGTTCTTTTCCCTGGAACCCTCCGAAGTAGAGGACTACGGTATCGTCTCTCGGAAATTTATTCAACGGTACCAAGACAGAGTTGCACCCTCTCTGTCCATCACTGACCTCATAGCAGAATAGATGAAACCTGATGAGGAGTTTGTCAGTTTTGCTAACAGGTGGCAGGGCTTGGCCGAGAAGGTGAAGGATCACTTGTCCGAGTCCGAACAAGTGAAGATGCTAATTTCCAACGCTACGCCCCAGTTCAAACTAGTCCTCTCCTTGAACAATCTGACCAACATGGCAGAGCTCTATGAAAGAGCACGGTACTGCCAGAATGCCTTCAAGGACGCTACGTTCTTTAGCGTCTTTGATCCTCACAGACCTAGCAGGCCTCCACCTCGGAAGCCTGCGGTGCCAAATGCTCGTAGCACAGGTCCGACTATTGAGGGCACGCTCTCTCATGAGCAGGTTAGTAGCATGAACAATAACTCGCCCCAGTTTGTGAGGAGTCAACAACAGTACCAGAGGCCACTGCAGCCGAACCAGCAGGGGTACAGGCAGCAGCAGAACCCCCATTATCAACAACAGTATCAGCGGCCCTAGCGGACGAACCAGAACCAGCAACAGCTACAGCAGCCGCCGCAACGGCAACAACAGTACCAGCAACCCCAACAACAGCAATATCAACAACAGCAGCAGTACCAGCCGCGCGCACCGCCGGCATACCATAATGTCCCTCCTCCTGCTGACTATAATCAGCAGAGAAGACCTCCAGGCCCAAAAAGGGCAGAATACCCAGCCCTCCCAGAATCCTTGGCAGATATTTTCAGTGCTCTAATGGCAGCTAATGCCTTAGTTTTGCCAAGGGAAAAGGCTGTCTGGCCTCAAAATGCCGACACGTCCAGGTATTGCTATTTCCATAGGCAACCTGGGCATACCATTGACACCTGCTTCCAATTCAGAGATTATATTCATGATCTCAACGAGCAGGGCGGCATAGACTGGGAGGAGATGAAAAAGTATATATCAGCCCTGAAGGCGAGAAGACCACAGCAACAGCAGCAGTAGCAGCAAGCAAGACCACCAGCACAAGCAGCACCACCACCCAACATGGGCATAGTGCAGAACCCGCTCCCGGAGCACTAGAACCAAAACCAAGTTGCCCCTATCTTGACAAACAGCCAGTCTGAGGCTGACCGTGGGCAATAGTGGAGAATAGAGGACTCTTCCTCTCTTTATTCAACGGGTCATATTCCGAGTACCGCAGAACAACCACCATGCCGCACCATCCACATACCCAGGCCACAACCCATTACCATCACCCCTCTACCGACACCCGCATCCAATAACCCATTACCACCACCCGCCTTCCTCAAGCCCATTACGCCCCACACTCCTACGCCACCATCATATAACCTCCCGCAAACCAACTACGCACCTCTCTTACCATCCAGACCATTATTACGCGTACCATTTCCTACTTCACCCGCTACCACTACCGCTTACCCAGACACCATTCAACCATCCAGACCGCTACTACGCGTGCCATTCCCCACTTCATCTACTTCAACCACATACCCATCCACCATCCAACCATCCAGGCCTTTAATCTGCACCGCGCCATCACCACCCAACCTAACGCCATCACCTACATACCAACCCTCCGTATCACCTACACCACCCAACTCTGCGGTACTCAAGGTGTCACCCGGATCCTCCACGGTTGAGGAACACGCGCTCCGGAGTGGAAGAATTTTCAACAAAGTATTTCCTCAGTCAACAGTTAGAGACGGCCCATCACAGCCAACTGAGGAAGCCTATAATGAAGAGAGTGCACCAGGCACTCAATATGATTTGTTGAAATATTTGGATTGAACACCGGCACGGATCTCCATACTTGAACTGATCAAGAGATCGAAGAGTCACCAAGAAGCCTTGATGGAATATCTACAGAAGGTAATGGTCAACGAGGACGTGCCGGTAGAAAAAATTGCAGCATTACTAGTTCCTCAGGGGGATCAGCCCTCCATTACATTTCACACATCGGAACTAGCACCGCCAGCAGCCAGAAGCATGGCTCTGAGCATCACGGTCAACATCTGTAAGAAGGCCGTGGATGCATGCCTGGTCGACACAGGGACTTCGATCAATGTCTTACCTCCGAAGACCCTGGAGCTGTGTGGTGTGCCCAAAGAAAAATGGCTGCCTAGCCCCATCTCTGTGACAGCATATGACAATTCTACCCGTTCCCCTCTGGGAATGGTTTATTTGAAAGTAGAGCTAGGCCCTGTAAGTCATGCCGAGGTCGAATTTCACATCCTAGAAATCGACCCTTCTATAAATGCCATTTTGGGTCGTCCTTACATTAAAACTCTTGAGGCGATTCCTTCTACGAATCACCAATGCCTCAAATTCCCTTTCAAAGGACGAATTATTAAGGTGATGAGCATGCCGATCCTTGCTGCTGCTCATACCTTGAATGTTAAATCTACTGCTTTACCTGGCCGACAACCTTTTCTGTCGGTATTACAGGTTTACCATCCAGTGGCTGATCCTCTAAAAGTCGCCACTATGTCTCCATACCCGTTAAATGCCATAAAAAGGGGGAAGTGCATGAGTACCCCAGGATGGAGAATTATGATGAAGAACGGCTATAAGCCTGGGAAAGGTCTGGGCACACAATTACAGGGCAAGACCACTCCTGTTAAAGATCACCGAGCAGCACCTGGAAGTGGTCTAGGCTACAGGCCAAGTAAACTGAAGCAAGACACGGTTCAGCAAGAAGAAGGTCAGAAAATCTGGGAGACAATGTCTACATCACCCAAGGAAGGCCGAGATCTCCTAACATGGACCCTGTATACACATTTTGTAAAGGGGCCCATAATTAGCCACGACAATACGGTGGTCATTACTTCGTGTTTTGACTTCCATGACATATATGGGAGGGACTTGGCCAGGCATTGCTCAGAACTACTTACGTACCAATCCTTGGAGGCTCTGCGGCCTATGAAAAGGAGAAAATTCCATGATCCTAAATGCGAATGGTACAGGTGGTTCGATTTGAGAGACCTTTATATTGCACTGAACAGACTGTTCCTAGATGCTGCAGAACCCAAGTGGCCGCCGCAGATTGATGAGCTGATTGAAAGTCCTGGTGCTATCTTTGACAAATGGATATTGCTGTCTGAAGAGACCGATGAAGGGGAGCCAGATGACCCCTATGAAGCTGGCTACACTACAGATCTGCTCTGGAGGGGGACATACCCTTCCCATGTTTTCATGCTCCATACTTTATTCCGTACATTGCTCTTGACCCCGACTTGGTCGCGGGTCATTATTGAAGATATTCCACGGGCTCCGCCCGTTATGATTACTCTGTCTCCTCGGGACCTCATTCCACAACCTCCTCTCGATCTAGAGAGGATGTATGACTTGATCTGGGACATACTGCTGTATGATCCCCCTAACCCTCTGGCCTTGGTGCCACTTCCTCCATCTCATTCTCCTTCTATTTGTATTCATTCATGTTTTATGCTTAACTCCTCCACTATAAAAAAAAAAACGCCAATTTGGCAACAAATTCTTCCAAGATCCTCATCGAGGAAACCTCTTACTTGTCCGATCACACCCCATTGCGCGGGTCCTTCGGTCAAGATTCTCTCCTAGATCTACTCTGCCCCTCCCCTCGGGAGGATTCTCTTGTATTTCCACTTGTATCCCAGGATTTTCATCCTGCTTCATCTTCGTTAGGTTATAATAGGGAGTTTAGTGAAGTTAGGCAGTCTAGTTTTAGGCAGGTTAGTCAAGTTAGGAAGTCTAGGAAGCCTAAGGGTAGGCGAATTCCAGATAGATACCTCCAGGACTTAGCTGATAAATGCTTTTCTTGCTCTTTGATCCCTCAGTTTTTAGAAAATCCAATTCAGATGCCAGAAGACTGTATGAATGATGAGTCAGTCAATGATGGGTATGGGGTGTATGAGTTAGTACATGAAAAGGATCCCATTATTGAAAATGAGGAAGATGACGAGGACGCAGCTGAGGCATATGCCAGTGGAATGAAGAGATTCGATGAACCCTCAGCTGCCGTAGAAGAGCCCACCAAAGAAATCAATTTAGGAACTGAAGACGAACCTAAGGTTGTCCTCGTCAGCAAAAATCTTTCTACAGAGGATGAGAAGGCAATGGTACAAGTACTTAAGGACTATAAGGACACTTTCGCCTGGAGTTGTGAAGATATGCCAGGGTTAGACTCATCTTTAGTTGAACACAGGTTGACATTAAAGGAAGGAGCTAGCCCGGTCAAGCAGAAACTAAGGCGATTCCACCCACAAATGGCTCTAAAGATAAAGGAAGAGGTCGACAAATTGCATAAAGCCAAATTTATTAGAGTTGTCCTTTATCCACAATTGGTGGCTAACATAGTCCCGGTTATGAAGAAGGACGTGAAGGTCAGAATTTGCATTGACTTCCGCGATCTGAACCGGGCATGTCCTAAAGATGATTTTCCATTGCCTCACATTGATGTACTCATTGATAATACCGCTGGCTATGAAACTTTATCGTTTATAGACGGATTTTCAGGGTATAATCAGATTAAGCTAGCAGAAGAAGATCAAGAGAAAACGTCATTCACTACACCTTGGGGAACATACTGTTATGGAGCCACTTATCAAAGGGCTATGATGGCAATATTTCATGACATGATGCACATAGATCTGGAAGTGTATGTGGATCTATTGGTTAAATCTAAGACAAAGGCTGAGCACGCCAAAGTTTTGGCAAGGGTATTAGAGAGATCAAGAGAGTATCAGTTAAAGATGAACCCCAAGAAGTGTGTATTCGGGGTATCTTTAGGAAAATTACTTGGATTCATCGTCAGCAAACGGGGAATTGAGATCGATCCTAACAAGGCAAAGGCTATCAGAGAAATGCCACCTCCCAAAAACTTGAAGGAGTTAAGAGGATTAATCGGGAGGTTACAATTTATTCACTGCTTTGTCTCCCAGCACTCACAAAGGTGTAAGCCGTTTTACGAGCTTACCAAGCCGGAAGTCAAATTCGATTGGGACGATAAGTGTCAGGAGGCATTCGATGGATTAAAGAACTATTTAGCAAGTCCTCCTGTTTTGAGACCACCATCTCTAGGCAAACCGTTGATACTTTATATTTCAGTTCTGGATGATGATGTGGGGGCTGTCCTAGGACAAGAAGATGAAGAAGGAAAAGAGAGGGCAGCCTACTATCTCTCTAAACTTCTCAACCCCGCTGAACAGAGATATACGGCGATGGAGAAAACATGTGCAGCATTGGTCTGGGTTGTGCAGAAATTAAAGCATTATTTTCTGGCCCATGAAGTCCATCTCATTGCTAGAATGAATCCAATCAAATTCCTTCTGGAGAAATCTGTCCTTACTGATAGGTTAGCGCGATGGCAAAACTTTCTATCTCAATTCGATATCATTTATATTCAGCAGAAAGCGATCAAGGGCCATGCCATAGCAGAACATCTCGCTCATCATCCCATTCCTCGATTCGATCCAGTGCGATCAGAGTTTCCGGATGAGGAACTGATGTCCGTAAATCAGACCGGAGATGATATGTGGACTCTGCATTTTGACGGAGCTTTGAATTCTCATGGAAAGGGGATCTGTATCGTTCTGTTATCACCTGAATGTGTCACCATTCCACAAGCCTTTCAGCTTGATTTTCCAGTCACTAACAATATAGCTGAATACGAGGCACTTCTTGCTGGCCTCGAGGCTGCTCATTTTCATGGTGCCACCAAACTCAGGATTGTAGGTGATAGCTAATTAATTCTTCGCCAAGTGCTGACCAAGTATCGAACTCTTGATCCCAAACTCAAGCCTTATCAAGAACTTACTTCTGCTTATTCAAAGTTTTTCACGAAATTGATCTTTGTCTATGTCCCTAGGAATCAGAACATCTTAGCTGACGCTCTAGCTTCATTGGCATCTTCTCTTAATTTTTCAATCAGCAAGCAATCCGAATCAATCATAGTTCATAGGCGTCTTTCACCCGCCGTGAAAGACCCTTCATTTCTTAGAACTAAGGAGAAGTTGCTGAAGAAAGTCAGAGACAGAGATATCGTGGAAAAGAGAGAAATTATGTTAATGGAGCTGTTGGAAGAGATGGATGATGAACAGAAGCCTTGGTACTATGAAATTGCCAAATATTGTGAAGATCAATCATATCCTGAGGAAGCTACAACTGAGGAGAAGAGAGCTATCAGGAGAGTTGCTCAACGATATACCCTAGTTGGAGGAGCATTGTACAAGAGAGGTTTTGATGGAGTTCTTCTGAGATGTCTAGACGAAGATGAGCTTTGGAAGGTTATGGAAGGAGCTCATAGTGGAGTTTGTGGTGGCCATGTCAATGGACAGATGCTAGCAAAGAAGATCCTTAGATAAAGATTTTATTGGCCAACCATGGAAGAAGACTACGTAGGATATGTCCGTAGGTGTGCTAAGTGTCAACTTCACGCCGACAAAATTTATTCTCCTGCATCTTCACTCCATCCTGTTTCTTCCCCATGGCCTTTCTCCATGTGGGCTTTCGACATTATTGGACCCCTTGGTAATCCAGATTCCGGCATCAAGCAAAAATCTTTCATTCTCACGGCAACGGAATACTTCACCAAGTGGGCAGAAGCTGAAGCGTACACGGAAGTCAAAGCATCAACCGTTTGCAAGTTCATCATGAAGAACATCATCACCCGATTTGGAATTCCAAGTACCATCGTCACCGACAACGGACCGCAGTTCGTGTCACAAGAATTAAAGGACCTCTGCAACATGTATAGAATTGCATTGCATCATTCATCTCCTTATTATCCGTAAGGCAATGGCCAAGCAGAGGCAACTAATAAGACTTTGATAAAAATCATCAAAAAGACGTGTGAATCTAATAAATTTGCAGACTGGCCAGAAAAATTGGTTGAGGCTCTATGGGCCTACCGAACTTCAATCCGCACGCCCACTGGGCAAACTCCTTATTCCTTAACCTTTGGAATGGAGGCGGTAGTTCCATATGAGATCCTTATACTGTCATTAAGAGTACAATTGAATAAGGAATTTTTCATTGACGAACATCGTTCAGCACTCCTTGCTCAATTGGAACTTTTAGACGAGAAAAGATGGTCAGCTGCTAATCATGCAAAAGTTTATCAAAATAGACTAGCACGTTTTTATCAAAAGAAAGTCATTGAACGTAAGTTCAAAGTCGGTGAAATGGTCATCAAAAGGATTTTTGTAAAACCTGGTGGTCCGCGTTCTAAGCTCCAACCCAACTGGGAAGGACCTTATGTTGTATCGTACGCTTTTCCTGGTAATGCTTATCGTCTTGTTAATGCAGAAGGAGAAGAGCTAAATCATCCATGGAATGGCTTACATCTTAAGAAATACTACCCTTAGGTTAAAGAGTCGATCAGTATGGTACAAAGACCAGTGGAATCAGAAAATTTATAAACTCAAATTTCCTTGTTAGTTTGGATAATTTTAACTTCAAACATATCACTACACGCACTGACACGTTTGATTCGTGAGTAATAAGAGATGCCAAGTCCTAAGGAATATCAAAAGCTTGACTGAAAGTGTAAAGTACAAGTCATTCGTTTTAAAGCAAAAATTATGTTTTACACTCGGCCCATGATGTCGGAACGAGGCTTAGAATAGACTACCAAGAATACCCGCCATCTTAGTAGAGGGGCCGTCATAAAAAAATGAGGGAGATCTGTCCCAAAGAAAAAAAAAAGAGAATAGAAAAGCAAAAAGGGCAAAAATTCAAATGTCAAATAAAAAAGGCCATCACATTACAAACGTTACATCAAGGCCATAAAATGAAATAAAAGGGAACGCAAGATCGATAAATACCCCAGAAAGAAAATGACCGAATCCCAACGGATACTAGGGTAGGAAAGGAACATCTTTTTAAGTCTCCGGAACCTTCTCATGGACTTTCTAAACTTATTCTTCGTTTCCTTCTAAAGAGGCGTACTCCAAACTTAAGGAATTGCTTAGATTGACTAAGGGTCAAATCATCAAATGGGATCACGAATGGAAACACAAATTCAAACACGATGGGTTTTAAGTTAAGTTGTTAAAGAACAATTTAGGAATTAAGTTAATAAATGAATATGATCTTTTGATCTAAGTACCATACTGATCTTTTAGTCAATACATATGTCAAAAATTCAAAAAAAATACATATGTCAAAAATTCAAAAAAATACATATGTCAAAAATCTAAAAAAATACATATTTCAAAAATCTAAAAAAATATATATGTCAAAAATTAAAAAAAATACATATTTCAAAAATCCAAAAAAAATACATATGTCAAAATCAAAAAAAGCATATATTTCAAAACCCAAACAAAAATGAATATTTCAAAACAACAAAAATATTTCAATTAGCATTTGCTTATTGCACTTGGCATGTCTCATTTCTTTTATTTTCAGTGAGCATCTATTTGATTGCATGTTGCATTTTGCTTAAGTTTGATTATTCACATTTCCTTTGTTATTAAAGGCTATGCCCCTTGACCTTTCATTTAAGAAAAAGATTGATCGACCGTTCATTTGGTCAGGCAAGGGGCTAAGCCTGAATAGATGCTTAACCTGTTTGTTCAAGTCATATACAGGATACAAGGCATGAAGAGAGTTGGAATTCGAATAGAGAACAACCAGAAACCTGTTTCTGAAATTCAAGAAAGTAAAGCTGGAAAATATCAAGAAGATCCCACTGTGGGAGTCAAGAAGTCCTGACCATGGCTAAAAGACGGTTATTTCTATCCTTGTATTATTTCATGTAAATCATTTGCATTACTATATGATAAATATTTATTAGAGTATATTAAGGACCTTGTGGTTTTGATGAAACTGAAATTTGAGTTCCCCTTCAACAAAAACAGTGATAATTCCAGATGATTTTTAATCGCACGGATAGGCTGTTGGATTGTTAATTAGTGGGGATGATGGTTCCACTTTTGTGAAACGGTGCGTGCATAAACGAGCTTCGGCTTAGCACTGAATTACAAGAATTGGTATCTTGACTCATTAATGACAATTTAACAATATTATCCTTGATTAATTTATATTTTATTTAACTTTATATTTTTCTTTTAGCCCAGCATGCATCATATAGGACTTTGAAATCACTGTGATAAGGATTAATTATTGATTAAGTTTCAGACCATTAAATTAAATAATCTAAACATTATGTGAAATATTCCATTCTGAATTGAGTATCTTGATTATCTTTGAGGTTCGCTTGTAGATATCATTGAAATTCTATCCTTTCTTGGACTCTTTATCCAATATTCTTGTTTTCTTTTAAGATCCATCATGGCTGCAGCACGTCCACATTGGCTGGCAAACGCTCCCCATGATGAAACCTACAGTGTCTATGACCTGGGGTACTTCCCACTCCGAGGAGGTTGATCGACTTTATTTTATTTCCTTGTCTACCTCATCCAGACATGATTGATTCCATTGATCTCCTTGAGCTATCTTCATTGATAATTTTGACAAAAATTCTAATCATGTGATGTTGAGAGCGTGTCTCATCACACCTTGGCCACCTTTTCAGTACATTCCATTTCATTTCATTCCCTTGCAAAGACGATGTCAAGGTGAGGCAGCTGTAGACACGCTAATTTTGACGTCATTTCGAGTAAATTTCATATCATATAATAATGCCTCAGAATGGTCTGATATTTAATCATTGATTAATTTTTATTGATCTTTTTGAGTGTCGGGTTTAACAGACATGTTTAAGTTAATCAATTAAATTGATTTTAACTCAAATTTCAGTCGAAATATGAAGAAGTCTAAAAGACGTCGACTTGTGTGGACGCCATTTAGAATTTATTCTTATTTTAACGTTTAAATTTGAATTTTAATCAGTCGATTAATTAGCTAAAAGGCGTCTACAAGAGTTGACGCGTTTTAGGTTTCCTAAGTTATTTCTACTTCTCTTCCGGATGTTTATCCTTATCTTAATTAGTGTAAAAGACGTCTGCACATGTAGACGCATTTTATCTAATACAGATAAAGGTAAGTTTTTCGGATGTTTATCCTTATCTTAATTAATCTGAAAGGCGTCAGCCACTCTGGACATGTTTTATATAATTACAGATAAAGATAAATTAATCTGTATTTATCTGTTGGTTAAGATGGATAAATCTTAGATTTTTCCATGTAAATCCGCGGACGCAGAAAAGGTCTATAAATACCTTGCATCTTGAAAGTTAAAAAAAAAAAAGAGAGAAGAGAGAAGTTAGAATCAGAGTTAGTGATTGAAAATTGAAGCGACGACGTCCAAACGTAGAAGCGCTGCTGTTTCTAGAAGTCGGCGTCCATTCAAGATTCTTCATCCAATTCAAGGCTTCATCCAATTCGGCATAAGTGTTTCATTTCTGCATCTTCATTTTCATATCTTCATTAATCTTTCATTCTTCATCATCACTTCATGCAATACACATCACAACATCATTCTTTTCAAAACCTATTTGATTAAGGGGTTTCAAAAGCCATTAAACAAGTAAGTTTGTTATTTAGTTTCATGTTTAAAACCATGATTAGAATAGATACTATCTTTGCTTAAAGTTCTCATCATCATTTCTTATTTCTATATTTCTTATAAGCTACAAAAAGGAGAATCAAAGGGAGTAAATCAAGCACAAAGTCACAAGAATTTCTGGACGATCCTCAACTTCAAATTCAACAACAAGAACAAAGAACAAAGAAAGGGCTCTCTTTCTTCAGCCGGCTGAAGGAGGGGAATCAAGGACTCAATATCTTCCGCGTTTAAACAGGTAGGCGATCAAACTTTCTTTTGGAACTTTTTAGTTAAAAGTTTCAGGCGATCACTTCACGTAGTTTCTTTTTAATAGGCTTTATTTTGCACTTAAACAATATAGATTTTTCATGTTAATCACACACTCATTCTAAGCACTCATAGCTTTTTTGCCGATCACGGTGGGACTTGGTCTCGCCATCTTTTAGTTTTTTGTTCTTGCTATCATCAATCGGGCACCCACGGTGCACCACTTGTGTCTCTCGACACGTCCTCACCAATTCGTGAGTGTTTTAGTTTAGTTAATTTCCCTTGTGCACCACGTGCACACCCCTGTGGCAAGATCTTGCCCTCCCCGTTGATTAATTGAAAAAGTTATTTTTGTGATGAAAATGCTGTGTGATTGATTGGCATCTTGGTTGTTTAGTTAGTAAAATCATCTTGTTAAAATCTGGAACTAATTTTTTTTTTTTGCATGAGCTGATTATTTACTGTTTTTATCCTGTTTGAGGAGGAATCAACCCAGAAACTCCTCCTGCAAAACTGTTTCTGCGACTTGAAAAGCGTCTAGGAGCACTGACGCGTTTCAAACTGCGTCAATAAACCCAGACGCCTTTCAGTCTTCATTCTCTGCTGTCTGCAATCTGAGTTTCTGCGAAAAATTAAGATTTCGTTTGAATAGCGTCGACTACACTCGACGCAATTTATACAGTTTTTTAAATTTTTCCCCAGTTCTCAGATTTTTGTGACTTGAGTGCTACTACCCATTATTGTTAAGCATTAGAGGCCATCCAGGCCATAGGTCATACGCATTGAGGCGAATACCCTCCTTTTCTTAGGAACATACTACTTGACGTCAGCAACTTTCTCTGATTGGATTGTTCCCTTGATCAGACTAGAGAAGTTGACGTTGAGGCCTCCATAAGTCTCCAAAATCAAGGTACTCCTCCTTGATCATCGGGCTGGTTGTACCAATTATAGTCCCGGTTAGATTCCATAAACGTTGTGAGAGAAAGCCATAGAGAATAACGATGGATATTGAACTGAAACTAGGATCCTTTCCCTGAGCGAATTTGTGGTTTAATTGAATCCAAATAACTCAACAAGGAATCTTAAAATCACGTTAAGCATCCACTTGATTGATTAATCTCTGTGCAACTTGTTTGTCAAATCTTTGAAAAAAGAATCTAACATCATGCTGCTGCGATCAGGCAGGGACTTGAGTATGGCTCAAGACGCCATCATCAACTACGAGGGAGATGCTAATGCCCCTCGCGATTCGGACTACAACTATGAGAACGGGAGAGATGCTGATGCCTCCCGTAATTCTGTCCCCATTCCATATCGACAAGATGGGAATGTCCGGACACCTCTCTTTCATCCCCATGATTGATATCCTGATCTTCCCCCGCATGAATATGCGATTCCTAATCCCAATCTTGAGGGGGACATGAATCAGAATGATCCCTCATCCTCTGATCCTTCGGATCTCGTCAACGCTTTGGGAGTTCTTGCCTCCCGACTGAACCCTCAGCAGTTCGAGGCGATCCAGTCTATTCTGAAGGGGAAGGCACCCATGCAGCCTGCTGAGCCGAACCCCGTGGCTCCCCCTGTTGTCCCTCAGCAACCTCCTCTTCATCCTCCTTACATCCAGCAGGCCATGGAAGGCCTCCATATTACTTCTCGGCCAGCTGGGCCGCAACTTTCATCCTCTAGGCAACCAGCCAGACCGCTAACGCCTGCTTATCAAAATGCCCTCGGGCATGGCGGAAGCTCTGCCGGACCTCCTCTTTACTGTCCTCCTTGTCCGACGTACTCTAGGTAGCAGGCCTATCAGTTGTGCATGCAGGAAGAACATGTATGAACAAAAGCAAAACAAGAAGTGTCCGGACATCCAAATAGTGAAATATGCAAGCATAACATAATGTTCATACATCATAAAACAGGGGCTTACCCCTGTATCAGCTCTCAATCCCTCTTCCTTCCCTCCGCCTCATCATCTCTCCTATCACGAGAGGAGTGTCTCATCTGACTCTCAACGTCATCCTCCCGAGCACGGCGATGACCTGATGCTGGTCGCATGGACCCCGAAGAGCCAGCAGGTCGAAGTGCCCTCCATGCGTCCTCAGCAAGTAGGGAGTCGAGGTCTCTAAACTCCCAACAGGTGCCTGGCCAGCCGATGGGGCAGGGATAGGCGGACGAGCTCCTGGACTCTGTGCACTGGATCTCGTGGCTCGTTCTCGCCCCTTCTTCATCAGTCGGTCCCACAAGTTCTGGTACTTGAAATCAAGCTCCCTCACCTCTGTCTGTGACTTTGTCAGCTCCTCTCGCAGGCCGGCTATCTTTCCCTCCTAATACACGTCTGGATGGGATCCTTCTCTTGTCCTGGCCCGAGCCGTCCGCTCCTCTATCACCTAATCTCTCAATTGCTGATTGAGGTTCTCCAATTCCTGTGCCCTGGCCAAGGCGGCTTCCACCTCCTAGCGTTGTAAAGGAACTTAGGGTTAAGCAAACTCAATCATAATAACACAAGAATGGAACAACTCTCACCTGCTATGCCAAGTCCGCCTCCTGGGCCATCCTATAACCTCGCCTCCCAATCAGCAGGGGCAGCTCGCGGCCTGTGGCGGGCTAGCATTTCTCTCTACATCGCAAAGAATTCCACAAAATTAAAAGGACAATCTCACTCCTAAAACCAGAAATCAAACTTCTCACCAACTCTCCAATTTGGCGAAGCAAGTCACTCGTCTGCAGAACCAAAATCTCATTCTGATTCCTTAAAATCTGCACGGCTTCGGTTTCTGGCATATGTTGCAAGTACGCCACCAAGGCCAATCAGTAAGAAGAAATTGAATGAATGGCAAGTAAATTGAAAGGTTTGAATTGACGCACCTGCTGTACATCTAGAAACATGCGGTCCGCGTACCATCGGGCGTAATCTCCCAAGTATGTATAACTATCTCATAGGGTTTTATCCTCCTGCAGGGCGTCCCCAGTGTGGTGCCATACCTCAATCTCAGCCCGCCTTACCACTCGTCAGTCCTGACCAATTGCAGAAGAGCGGCGACAACCGCGGTTTATATCAAGGTAGGTCGGAAAGGCAAGTAAAGGCTGGTGCCATCCCAACGTACAGAAAGCCATCCGAACGAAGAGGCCATCACAGATATTCACACATAGCAGGGGTACTTCTTGCCGGAATTGGGAAAGACTCTGAGACACCCATGGATGATCAGTGAGATCCTCCTCTGTATATGGCATCCACACCACCTGTTTGAAGTGAAAAGTCAGACTTAATCATTGGTTAAGAGGTGCATATCTTGAATTACTCACCATATGAGGAGGAAATGTGTCAAGCTGGGCACAGATGTCCTCCATGCGGTACAAGACGGGATGATAATCCCGAATCACTTCCCACCGCGCCATAAGTGGAGTCCATCCCTCACGATCTGCGGAGACTGCCCCACGACCGATGGGGAAACGGGTATAGCCCTAAATCTACAAGAGATAACACAGTCAATATCAATAAGTATGAGCAAGGAAGGATAGAGATCAACAATCAAGAAGGATTACCTGAAGAAAGGGCGTGAACCCGCCCAAATTGCCGGATCCCTGGCGATAGCTCACCAGATGAGAGAAAAGGTGGCCCAGCATCGCTGCTCCCCATGCCATCTTCTTCGCTGCTTGGAGATCCTCCAACAGCGGCAAATACTTCAAGTTGACCTTGTTGGAAGCTGTAGCAAATAGCAGTCTTCCGAAGAAGAATAGGAGAAAGATCCGCAAATTCTCATCATCTGAGTGGCCATCCAAATCTAGCAAAGTCTCCACTCTTTCGGCAAAAGTCTCAAGAGTCTCGCTCGGCATCTGCCGTGCCCGACTCAATCCCACGGATCGGGCAAAATGGCCGTGGGGTATATGAGATAATGCTTCTTGAACTCGGTAGTACCCTTCACCCAGGAGTCGATCTGAAGCTGTCTGTAATCCCTGAGTTCAGGACCCACTACTAGATCACCAATGACCGGCAAGCCTGTCAAAAAGGAGACGTTTTCCAGTGTGGGCAGCATATGTCCCCAAGGCATAATAAAGGCCCTGCATCTGTCATCCCAGCGCTCCTGTAAAGCCACCAAGAATGGTGCATCCACCATGAATGGTTGGATCCGAAACGGCGTCCCGAACCCAAATGCATCCACCTGGAAAAGAAGCCGGTCGGGCAGTGTATGGTACCAGGCCCAGACCAACTCCCAAGAAACTCTACCCCGAACTCTCTGCGGTCCCTGCAAATCCCACAAATGAGAGAATAAAAGTTAGGTGCATATATATAAAAATATAAATAAAAGGCATGAGCAACGAGGCCACCTGCTGCCCGCCCGGACAGACGGCGTGGCCGCTGGCCGTCCGCACGGGCGGACGGCGGGGCCACCCGCTGTCCGCCTGGACGGACGGCGTGGCAACTCGCCGTCCGCCAGGCCAGCTGCCACAGATCAAATTCAATAAATCAAAAGAAGGACTCACCTTCTTCTTCTTCGGGGGAACCTCCTCGTTGCCGCCATCTTCCTCCTCATCTTCTTCTTCTTCTCTGGCTTCTTCTTCCTCTTCATCAACTTCATCTTCCTCCTCTTCATTGTCACCTTCCGCCTCCCTCTCTTCTTCTCCTTCTTCTTCATCGTGGAGCGTGTCTTCGCCGGCCTCCTCGCCGCCGCCACCGTCGGCATCTGCGCCGTCGTTGCCGCCGGCCACCGCCGCCTCGCCATCGCCACCACCGGTCCTTCTCCTCCTAAGGGAACGGGGGAGCCACACTCGAGCCATGAGAGGGTGAGGAGAAAGTTGGGGTAAAGGAGAAGAAGAGGAAGAAAGAGTAGGAAAAGTAACAAAAGAGGGGTTTTGGGGTCGGACGGCCACAAGCGTGGCCGCCCATAGATCTTCGTTCATCTATGTCCATGTTGAGGGAATTTTTAGAATTGAAATAAAATTTTTATTCACCAAGTTTTAATAAATACATCATTCAAGTGCTCTACGACCCATGAAAAAGGCACATATAGCAGGTCTTACATTTCTTAAATAATTCATATATTCTTGGACCTCTTCAGAAGTCTCTGGTACATCAATGCAGGCCTTGATGAATCTAGAATGACGGCGCCATGCACATCGGAGTCGTTCTATAGCCCTTGCTTCCCTCGCATACCCTGTATGCCTCGGTACAATCAGCATATCATATAAAGCAGGAAGTGGCACTTGTCTTGGAATTCCAATATGGAGATGGCAGCGATTCCCTTGGTACACGGTTAACTCGTCAGGGCCGATTAGCCACAGCTCACGTTCACGAGAAGCCCTTGTGGTAAATTCCATACCCCGAAGGATCATCGGAACAAAGATGAATTTTTTCACAGTCAGGAAATTCAGATAATCACGCCAGTCATCCCTCGTCTTGAGATGAGCCGTGAGACATCTGACTTGATCTTTTGGACCAAGAAGTGAGCGTACAGGATACCACGCACTGTGCTGAAATATCCTGGAAGTGGAGGTCACCTTCTCATTAAAATAAAAAACTAAGTGCATCTCCATCCACAACTGCAGAGTAAATAAGCTCCCCCTTACAGATCTCCCCATACTCATGTGACTGAGCCCTCCATTTAGATGTGACAAAATCACCGGGGCAAGAGATTGACCTCTCCACAACAAGCTCAGCACACCCACATACTCTCTTTCTAGCACAGAGCCTGAAGTTGGAAACCACATGACTCCCCCAAGGACTAGGCATAACCCCCGCATCAGTCTTTCAGGCTCGATCGTCTTGCGTTTAATCTCTTGGATCAACCAGTGCGCAAGACGATCGACGAGGATTCCTCGCTTGTCACTCATACGGCATACCTTCCGTTTGTCTTGCACTATATCAGCAAAGATCACCTCCCATGCAGGCAAATTGGAGGGATCGCCAGTGGCTAGACCCTCCCAGCCATAGAAGATTTCTACCTCCTCTATCAGCACCGTCGCTTCGAACTCTCGAAACACGAATGTATGCGTCTCCGGATGCCACAGTTCAAGCAGTGCGCCCACCCCCTCCCAATGCTAGTGAATGTAGTTTAACTACTTCGCGAACACAATGGACCGGGTCAGATTCCATCGGCGCATATACACCCTCATGTCTAGAGTGATCGCGTCCATTAGGTCCGCAAGCCATGCATACCTTCGAGTATGCCGACCATCAGGGAATTTAAGAATAGGCTGCAGGACAATCAAAGGTCAAAGGAGAGAATCAAAGTAAACAGCATAAAAGCTTGAGCTTACCTGTCCATGGGCCAGTAGGCTGCTGAGATGGCCCTCAACATCAGATAGAACCTGAGGTTCCCTGGCAGTCCCGTGAGCAGAAGACGAGGCCATAGCCCTCGTAGAAAAGTTTGAGGTTTTCAGAAGGGAGCTTCGGGACAAGTCTCCCCTTTTGAGGCCACAAGATAGACTATGGTACTTTCCATGTTCCATAAAAGACGGAGGACATGCATATCCATCTTTTCATAGACGGCATATCCATTGGCCTTCCACCTTTTCGTAGAAGGCATGCTAGTTGGCCTTCCACCATTTTGAAAAAAGGCCCTTCCATGAAAGGCATGCTAATTAACCTTCACCCCTTCTTACCTTGAGGAGGTAACTTCACCACGAGTTCAGGAGACCCATTTGCTTAACATCAACAAATTAATGGTTATTCCTGAAAATCGAGTCGAAGCCATATCGGATTGGCATTCTACCATTAGAATAGCCATATATTCCATATCGGCTTCGACTTGAAACTAGCTATTTGCTTCTCATCCTTTTGCAGTTTAAATGCTTGAATGTTGTGATCATTGGATATATATGAACTTTGCTAATGTGCGCTATTGTAGCTGCAGGAAAACTGAAGCAAGTAGGACTGAAGACATAGGAGGCTAATAACTTTGCGCGTATAGACTCTGAGTTCCTCTTTAATTAAAACAATGAGGAGTCTATATTCCCCAAGTTATTCGATTAGCCAATAAATCCCTCCTATTTGCATTAGGAATTTGTTTTCCAATTTTTAAACCAGCATGCATTGCATAAGCATCATCCACCATTCCCACCCTAGGGGCAAAGACCACGACTTATCACTCTGCTTAACCCATTGTTGATCTGTGAGTCTGGCAATTGTTTGTCTGTTAGCCCCTTCGAGTTGCAAGACCTTATCCTTTTCCAATTCGCATGCTTGCAAATCTCTTACTTGGTGATCATGTGATCGCCAGGCCACCGCGCGCCCGTTGTGTTGAGACATTTTGAAGTCATGCTCTCTCCATCTTTCATGCTTGAGATCCCCTTGGGTAAGATCATTGTATCTTAGTGCGTCAAGGCCTCGCGGTTCCAGCACCCGAGGGTCCCACGGATTGTGATTATCTAGTTTGGATTTTGTTCCCCTTCTTAATCACCCTTGCAATCCAAATGACTAACTCTCATGCATTTACCACATTCTCATATCATCCTTGGATATAGCTCATCCCTACTTCGGGCTGTCCAAAATCAGGTTCGATTTTCGGAACACCTATTTATCATTCCGCTCCACTCCACTGCAAAACAGGTGTCCCGGTGGGGCATTTGTAGACACCGATTTTGGACCCCCTTTTTGGTCGTAAACCCCGGTCACCATTAACCCATCACCATCAAACCCATCACCTTAGCCATCTCATTTAATCCATCCAATTTTTTCAACCCACTAAATAATCAAGCATATTAACCAATCTCGGCTTTCGCCACTTTTTCGTGGAAGGCCAACCAGCCCGCCTTCCACCACCTTTGGAAGGCCACCCCTCGCCTTCCACCACCCTTGGAAGGCCATCCCTTACCTTCCACCGCCCTTGGAAGGCAAACTGGGCCACCTTCCAGCTTTTCGTGGAAGGCCAGCTACGTGGCCTTCCACGGAATTGGAAGGCAAGAAGGTTTGTCGTTCATTCCCCTAACTTCCACCTTGACCTCGTCTTCCCACGATCTCCCCCACTCGGTACCCTCATCCCCACTACTCCGATTACTCCCCACTCCGGAGACTGCCGCGCGCATAACCGCCGACTCTTGACCGCTTCCTATTGGTTCTTTGATGATTAACGAGGATTTAGAACTGGAATTTCCCCTATTTTCTACTCTCCTATTTAAACCCTCTTACTCCTCCCGGAGAGAGGGTTGAGAGAGGTTGGTGGGCGAGGATTGACGGTTGCATTTTTGGAGGTTGGCTAGTCTGGAGGTTACGGACAGCGGAACGAGAGCATTTGGAATTCCTCCGACATGGGCTTGTTCTTCTAACTCTTCTCCTCTTTCTTTTCTATTCACTGGACTCGCCACCTTTCCACATATCATAGTCTCCTTTTACTACAACCCATCCATCTTATCACCATGACACACACGTACACTTCATTGCATGCATCCTAGGACATTCTACCACCCACTCTAACAGAGGTTTCAAACAAAAAACGAGAGGTGGGTGGCCATAACATATAGTCACCTTCCCTCCCCAAACATCCATCCGGTGCATCCCCTTTCAATTTTAGCTCGTTTATTTGTTTGCATGAACTGATTCTACATGTCACAGTTTTAATCAGGTTATTTCTTTTCTCTGTTTTGTCTTTTCTTTTCAGGGGCCCTTGCCACATTTTGTGTGTAGACTACCGAGCTCTCCCCCTTCGGCCGGCCGGAGGCAGAGAAGAGGAACCCGTCGTCTCTTGCTCCATCAGAACACGATCAATCTCACCATCCTGCGGAGCACAGGGACCGTAAGGTAATGCTCATGGCAATCACATACTTCAACTCCT
Source organism: Zantedeschia hybrid cultivar (assembly GCA_030544215.1). NCBI lineage: Eukaryota > Viridiplantae > Streptophyta > Magnoliopsida > Alismatales > Araceae > Zantedeschia > Zantedeschia hybrid cultivar. Next base: position 26,478,403 of record JARZZO010000012.1, read on the forward strand.
AACCCGATCCAAATCGCCGCAGTGCTAAGACGAATGGAGAAGCCCTTTCCCGTAAAGAGACAGCAGCGGCGGGGACGTTCCGGGCGCCTACATACACCATACCCTGAGTTGACTCGAGAGCATTGTACAAATGAAGGATTATATCCACGCGGTAACTGTCGGCGGAAAGGTTCCAAGAGTAGGTTGCTTAACCCCAATATCTTCCGGGTTTACGCGGTGTTGCTTGGCACCCAACGTGATCGGAGGCCCGACCGAATTTAATGTGTGATATTAATTCGGTTAATTAATTAATTAATATGAGTTATTAATTGATTAATTAAGTCAGTGATGAGTCACTGGCTTATTGGCCATTAACCAGACTGGGAATTGGGCCTAAAGGGTCACACGCAAAAGATTTTCAAGGTGATGGCTTAAAAGTGAGTTTTATATTGTATTGGGGATTTTTATGAAAAATCGTGCAGTTAATAAAAAATATAGCGAACGGGCTGAGCAGGTCAAGTTGCTGCTTAGCCCTGGCCTCCCCCTCCTCTCTTCCTCTCTCTCTCTGGTGCCCCTACTCTCTCTTCTCTCTAGAGACTACATCGCTGTCTTCTCTGACTCCCGTCCAACGAGAATTCGACTGCACGTTGCGGCGATCATTGTGGCAAACGGCGAATCGCTCGTAGGCTGCGAGGAACGAGGAACGTAAGAAAATCCACCGTGAGGAGGATCACGTAGACTTCGCTAGAGGCTGGCCGTTTGCGCGGCTGGCGGTGTCACACCGACGGAACCGTTCGGACGCGGATTCAAATCCGTGCGAGGTAAAATTTGATTACCCAGTTAATCGATTTAGTTTTTTTAAAACGGACAAGGATCGCATATACTAATTTTATTTTCCGCTGCGTTTGCGATCTCGAGAAAGTCGAGAACCTCACATGCTGCAATGGCGAGAAGAGTTCTGATAGACTTAATTATGGCAACGGGTGAAAAGGTCTCGTCATAGTCAATATCTTACCTTTGACGATAACCCTTCGCCACTAATCTTGCCTTATAAATCTCAATTCGTCCATCTGCACCGATCTTTCTTTTAAAGATTGACTTGCAATCGATGGGTACAATACCTTCATGCAAGTTAACCAAGTTCCAAATTTAGTTAATGTACATGGATTGAATTTCTGAATTCATGGCTTCTCGTCATTTCTCGGCCTCTGGACTCTCAATGACCTCCTGGTAAGTCTTAGGATCATCATCCTCATTATAGAGTATCCTAGAACCATCCATATTGATATTTCCCACATATCTTTCAGGTGATTTAGGTACTCTTTCAAACCTACGAGGTTCTTGTGTGTATTGTTGAACAGGTTCAGAAACTGACAGTTCATTTGATCAACCAATGACAGTTTATGGGTCTGAAATTTCTTCCAGAACTACTTTACTCCCACTATCCTTTTGGACAATATAATCTTCTTCTAAAAAGATAGATCTCTTGGCTAGAAACACATTTTGTTTGTCAGGATGATAAAAGTAATATCTGTAAGTTTCCTTTGGATATCCCACAAATATGCATTTGTCAGTTCTGGACTCCAACTTATCTGTATCATGTCTTTTGACATGAATAGGACATCCTCAGACTTTAACATATTTAAGGTCTGGTTTCCTTCCATTTCATATCTCATATAGAGTGGATGTAACATATTTGTTGGATACCTTGTTCAGGATATACATAGACGAGCTAAGTACATATCCCATAAGGACACCAATAATTTGGACATGCTCATCATCGATCGTACCATTTCTATTAATGTGCGATTCCTCTTTTCTGATACATCATTTATTTGAGGTGTATAAAGAGGTGTAAGCTGAGAAAGGATACCATTATCCTTTAAGTATTTTGTGAATTCTATACTTAAGTATTCTCCACTACGATTAGATCGGATGGCTTTGATGCTCTTTCCCATTTGTTTCTCTACTTCATTCTTAAATTCTCTGAATTTCTCAAAGACTTTTGATTTATACTTCAATAAGCATATGAAGCCATACCTTGAGAAATCATCAGTGAACGTAATGAAATAGGAGAAACCATCAATGGCTTGGGTTGACATAGGACCATATACATCAGAATGTATTAGCTCCAATATGTCTTTAGCTCGTTCTCCAATTCCAGTAAATGAAGATTTAGCCATTTTACCCATTAAATATGACTCACATGTTGCATACGATTTATAGTCAAATAGATCTAAGTATCTATTTTTATGCAACCTTTGGAGTCTGTTTTCTTCAATGTGGCCTAGCTTATAATGCCAAAGGTAGGCTTTGTTCACTTCATACTTATTCTTATTAAGAATATGACCGATATTATAATTATCATGAGACATATTTAATAAGTATAATCCATTGGATAATAAAGCAGAAGCTATGAATTTATTTATGAAATAAATTGAACAACCATTGTTCCCAATGGATATAGTGTATGCAATTCTATCTAAACATAAAATAAAAATAATGTTTCTAATTATGCTAGGTACATAATAGTATTCATCTAAGGAAAGTTCATCTTCGGATGGTAGCTTGAGCTTCACTGTCCTCACAGCGATCGCTGCAACTCTTGCGCCGTTATCTAACCTCAGCTCCACCTCATCGGTCCTCAGTTTACGCCTTCTTGTCAACCCCTGCATAGAATTGTAGATATGAGAAACACATCCAGTATCTAATGTCCATGATGTATAATCTCTAATTGACAAATTTACATTTATCATATAGATACCTAAAGCATCTTGCTACTTTACATTTTCTTGAGCCTTGTCCTTGAGGTATTCTTTGCAATTTCTCTTCTAGTGACCCTTCTGATGATAGCAGAAGCATTCCCCTTCTCAACACTTTTGCCTTTGTCTTTCTTGGCAACATTTGGCTTCTTCTGATTTTTATCTTTACCTTTCCTAAAGGCTTGGATAGCCAGTGTCTTCCTGTTGGTCCTACTAACCATGAGGATTTGGGGTTTTTCCTTCACAAGGTTCCCCTCTGCAGTCTTCAGCATATTCAGTAATTTAGCCAAAGTTGTCTAGATTTTATTCATGTTAAAATTAACTATAAACTGAGCATATACTTGTCGAAGGGAAGACAACACAAGGTCGGTATGCATTTCCTTGGGAAGTGGGACCCCAAGAGCGTCTAGCCTCTCCACCCATTCAAATCATCTTCAGCATACGAGTCTCCACTGAAGATCTCTCTGCCATCTGAGCCTTGAACATATTCTTAGATATCTAATATCTTTCGATTATGCTCTGCTCACTAAATAGCTCATTCAAATAGAGCATGATGGATCTAGCATCCATCTCCTCATACTGTCTTTGCAATTCATTGCTCATAGAGGCTAGCATCTAGCATTGGGCCATAGTGGAGTCTTCCTTCCATTTCTCATATGTCAGCATGTCCTCCTCTGGGGCATCCAATGCTGGTTTAGTAGGAGGATCATCATCTAGGACATATGCAATTTGCTCAAACTTGAGGACAATCTTTAGGTTCCTGAGTCAGTCTGAATAGTTAGGACCTGTCAAATGGTTGGCATCCATTATGGCACGTAATGGGTTATAGTGCGACATTTTAGCCTACAAGAGATAATAATTTTCAATTAGAAAAAATTCAGTTATTAATAAAAACAAGATTTGGACTTTATAATCTAGTTTTATTCCCACTAATTTTTTTCGACTATATAACCTTCAGGTATACAGAACGTGAGACACCGACTGTCTCCTAGTGGTTATCTGGATCTCCAAATATCACAGTATGACCTCGGGTAAACACATAGTATCATACTACTATCTTAGAGCAACCATCTCATAGTAGTTGCAACTCCTTACACTATCCGATCTTGTTTCGGCTCACAAGTTATTAATGGTCCGGGGTAAATAAAGTAGACCATTATGCCTGATCTAAGTTTTACCATCAATACGTGATAGAGTAAAGTAGAAATATAGCTCCCGGGTAAACACCAGGATAGCTACATTGTTCCTCTACTCCAATCTCAAGGCATCTAATGCCATAGTTAATAGTACTTTCATCAGATGATGGAAAATCTCGAGTAAATATATAGAACATGCCACCATTGAATTAAGTTCTAAAAACTATATTGATGGAAAGCCACGCGGTGCATTCTCAATGACTCGCGCTACGGCTTAGACTTTATAACGAAGGTTTTATTTTTATTTGTTTGGTTTCATCCTAGGTGATAGTATTTAAATATATCGCATATATTATATATATACTATTAACCTAGTAATTTGATTCGCAATCAAAAGAAATACACGCATCGCATACATATCATGGTGTAGTCATAAGTAGCACTGTGGTTTGACTTGAGCCAGACAGTCAAACACACACACATGCACAATATAATATTTATATTATGAGTCTACAAACTCATAGGCTGAATGAACTCCTTCATTTCCTTTTTGGTTTCAATTGTGGATCGTCTTCGCTCCACGCTTGGTCGCCTCGATCAAATTATATGATAATTTAACAGAAAGCCTTATGGCGAGTACATTAAGGAGGGAGGTAGAGATACAATGGAATATGAAAGAGGGAGAGGTTTGCAGATCTTTATTTATTAACAATTAATAAACCACACACACATACTATCGATCCACATCCACACATCATCGCATGAAAATTATCGAGTGCTTATCTATGACCACTGTGTATTTTTTTATTAAACAAAGCACATATCAATTAGCACATCACATGGCTAAAGAAATATTTTTTTTGAAAATATAAATACTTTTGGTTTCAGAAACCAAGGACCAAACAAAATTTGGATAAGTTTGAATTTTTGAAAAGTTTTTTATTTTGAATAAACATGTTAATTAAGTCATATTTAAAAAACAATCACATCACATCATATGTGTAAGAACGCCAAATTGACAGATTTATAATATTCCATGCAAGCTAAAAAAATTGACATTAAAGAAATTAATTTAACTATCTTTAATCTAACATAATCTAACAATTAGATTAATAAACTAATTAACAACAATTTGTTAATTATCCCCAAATTAAATAAATGGTCCTAACGGGTTGGGCCCGGTTCGGGCCCTGGGCCAAGCCCAGCCAGCGCCTGGCTCGGGCCCAGACCCGCCCCAAGGGGCGGGTCTAGGCCCAGGTCGGGCGTCGAGCTGGCTAGGGCCCGGCCCGGCCCGGCCCGGCCCGGCCCAACGGCTAGCCCGGCCCCCTTCACCTGACACAGTTAGGGTTTCCTAGCTGCGTGCAAGGTGAAGGGGGGCGGCACCCCGGCGGCAGCGGCGGCCTGTCCGTAGTTGCCGGCCGGCGGGGCGCTTCCCCATGGGAGGTTGCCCGGCGACCAGGGGAACCGGCGACGACGCTAGTGACCCCTGGTTGCCGGCGGTCTCCCCTCCAAAAACCCTCCTACGTGTGGTTTTCTTCATACCCGAACCCCCCCCTCCCTCACACAACATGCAGGAAGATGGAGGAGGAGAAGGGGTCGACAAGCGGCCTTCTCTGGCGCCGGCCAGGAGGTAGGCGGCGGCCGGTGACCCCCCCGGGGGGGGGGGGGGGGGGGGGGGATGCAAAGCTCCGGTGAGCCATCCCTAACCCTTGAGGTGCCTGTGAAGACACCAATTCGCACCTGTTCTTTGTCGGACGAAGAACACAAAAACGCACACAGAAAATTCCGATTTTAATGCAGTAATTAACTATTAATTAACCGTGTTCATCTAATGAAAAACGTTAAAGCAATTAAAATCAATACCATGCATGGAATAAATTATGAAACCGTCAATCTGGAGACCGAAACAGCGAAGAACACAATGGAACCCGGCTCTGATATCACTATTGGGTTCGCTGTGTTAGATCTGAGCAAAACGCAGTAGAAAATAATTTTTCAGATCCATGTCGTTTCGTAAAAACTAATCAGATAGGGAGAATGATTCTTCACCTTGTGCGGGTTCAAATCTGCGTTCTTCCGGTTCCGTCGGTATGATGTCGCAAGCCCCGCAGGTACTCGGCCTCTAGCGGTATCCACGTGGTCTTCCTCTCGATGGATCGTCCTTGCTTCCTCGCTCAATGTAACGTCCGCAAATCCTGTCTAGCTGCGTGTAATTCTCCGCAACATGCAGTTTCAAATCTCTCGTCGGACGGGAAGCAGAGCGGGGGGGAGTCGGAGCGGAGCCTCCGGGGGGGTGGCCTCTAAAGGGGCACCTAGGAGAGAGGGGGGGGGGGGGGTCTAGGTCAGCTCTGGGTTGCCGGCCCCAGTGCGCAAAGCGTTTCTATTATAATAAGTGGTTTTCTGATTTTTCAGAAAAATCCACACTTATCCGTAACCCCGTCAAAATATCCATCGACTTGAAAACCTTTTGCATGTGACCATCTAGGCCCAAGTACCAGTCCAGTTAATGGCCCATTAAGTCCAGTAACTCTTTACGAACCCATTGAATTAATTAATATCCTTACATTAATTAATTAGCCGAATTTAATGTCCTACAATAAATTCGGACGGGCTTCCTATCACGTTCAGTGCCGAGTAACACCGCGTGATTTCGGAAGGCATTGGGGTTTATGCAACCCACTATGGGAACCTTTCCGTCATCGGTTACCGCGCGGATATAATCCTTCATCCGTGCAATGTTCCCGAATCGACCTAGGGTATGGTTTACTGTTAAATCCTAGCCGATCGATTCATAGTATCAGATGTCGCTAATCTATATCATATAACTCTTTATCTGATACAGAGTCTGCCTTGGCCAGGGACTTAAGCGCATAATTTCTGGAACATTCTCTCTCCTATTATCGAGAGCAGATGATCCCATACTGACCACCCAATTACCTTCGAGGGCATCTCCCTGAACCTGATCACTTGACTTATTGATAACCTATGGTTAGAGATTCGTTACTCAAGGTCAAAGCTCAGAGACGTACCAACAAGGTATCTTTAGTGTCTCAGGTCCAAGGACCATCCACGCAACCGTGACAAAAGAATCAAGTTGGTTAACAGTTAGGTAGCTACCATCTAGCGATTCATGGTCGGATCAGTTCAGTGAACTCATTCACCAATAAGCACCTAAAGGTCTAGCATAGTGTCTCCACACAAGTGACTTATAGGATCAGTCACCCTTATCATATGAGCTGAAGAAACTTGTACTAGTCTATCTGGATGTTTGATGTCCTTCTCAAATATCCCCCGACTAAGAACAATTAAGAATATGTGTTTACAAGTCTTCGGTCCCGTAATTATGATCTCATCATAATCCAAAGACCATCGCACATGTTCATGAACTTCATCATGATACGATAAACAAAGATCAAATTAAATACACAATGAAATTATGCCATCATATGAATAAACGGAATATTACATAGTATCGGATTGGCTTGTAGGCCACCTAATACTAGCATATGTTTCATGTCATCTTGAGCTTGAGGGGGAGGACAAAAAGAAGCAAAACACATAGCAAAAGTCTGATCAAAAGAAGGAACCTAACGATAACCCAAAGGATAAGTGTGACAAGCGAGGTAAAAAGAACTTAAGTAAGGTCAAATGCTTCAACTGTTAGAAGATGAGACACTACGTCAATGATTGCACTGAGTAGGTTAGCCTTATCTCCATGTTTATTTAAAAATGTGTGTTAAATTGTATTTATTACTTGTAAAGTCTCTCATTGGATTGTAGGTTAAGGAGTCACTAGTCACATGCTCGTGAGTGAGCCGAATTTTTAGATTGTAGTTGAGTACCAACTTAAAACCAATAAATCACCATAAGGGATGATGCTTAGTAAGAAGTCTTTGGAGTTGACTCATACCAATTAAGGATGTGCTATGGGTATGCCCATCTATTATATGTACCTAGTGTTCGATGTAGTCTATTCTTAATGTTAGCACTTTGATGTCTTAGGTTGCTCCTTTAATTTCTTTAGAACTATGGTATCTCTTTACTTTGGTCATTGTCTTTATGGTCATAATCAATTATAAAACAATTTGTTATGAAGTTATAATATAGTGATTATGTTTTTGTTATGAATTTTTTTTTTAAAATGTTGTTCTTTATTCTATAAAATGATATGTGGGATTGGAGCAATAAAGGTCTCACATTAAGGTGAGACTCTCTATAGACGAACCATACTTTGCAAGAAAAGTTTGCAAAAGCCTTTTCTGAGGGTCAAGAGGGCTTCTCCTTTGATTCTTTCTAAGTTATTTTTCACATCTATTAAAAAGGTATGAAAGGAGATGCAAAGAGTTGCAAGATTCTAATGGAAATACCTTGTCTTTAGGCAATGATAGAGAGATGTGTCTTCTTCCATAGATTGTCAAAGCTAGTAGGATATTCCAATAGATAGTGGGAATGAACCACTTACTACCATACACAGTGTTACTTTACAGGATCCATGACTTCATTCGAGACGAAAATTATGTGGAGTTGAATAAAACCACATAGTAGTGGTTATCTTTTACTTATGGGTTGAAGGACATATGCAAGGTTGATTACAGACTAATGTTAAGATCTAGAGAGATCACTCCAAGACATTTCTATGTTTGTCTTTGAAAACTTACATGAAGAGATCTTGGAACGTTTTCATATGCATTTGCTAAGCCACTTGATGCTCAAATCTAAAAGGTTGTTTTCTTAGCATTGACTAATACCCTAAAATGGAGGAACAAAAAGAATTATGTTGCTTATGTAATGTATTGAGAGCCTTGCTATATGCTATCATGGAGTATGCCTTATAATGACTGATATTTTAATGCTAGTTGCGCATAAATTGTTAGTCCTCATATTTCTTTGTTTGTGCAATGATTATGGATAATTATTAGTGTACCTACGTGGGAATGCCACCTGGTTGAAATCGGTCGATGCATATAGGTGATCGCCATTTCGCTATGAGAACAAGCATGATGAGATAGACTCTATAGACTTTGCACTTAGTGGGAACGTGATTTTACATTCAATGAGAGAGTGATAAGAGTCATAATCGCCTTAGCAAATTGTTAAAATGAGATTGATCGAAATCAATTAATTTTCCAAAGAAATCCTAGGGTATGCTTGAGAGAGTGCACGCACCTTCAGAGAAAGTACATGTTCTCACTCCATTAAGCAACACACCTAGGCTATTTTATTGAATAAAGTGAGAAGATACAAAGTTTATGGGGCATTCCCTTGAACGTGCAGACATATGAAGCAAAAATAAAGAAAATGAATATGGTTAATGCATCTTTGACCATCTAATGCCTGGGAGATTTGTTGCATCAATAACCCCACAACCCTTAGCTATTGGGGGGAGGGACCTCCATCAAAAAAATTCCAAATGACAGGCAGTCGCTGATCCATATGTTGCAAGAGCATCCACAACTTGATTTGTTTCGTGATAGCAATCAACCATTGGGGCATCAGTAGTAGAGACAAGCTAAAGAATGGCCTTCCACCAAGGTAGAATACACCAGGGAGTTTTATAGCCACCATTAGTGATTTCCACAAGCACCTGTGAGGCAGAATAAATAATAGATATGGGAATATTATGCGAGATCAGATGGTACGAACCTTTGCTACCATATTAGTTCTGTCTCCAACGGACAATATTCCCTCATTTGGCAGGGGCTTGCCACTTGATTTGTAAACCATTCAAAGCATCAACCTGTTGTTGAGATAAGGCACCTTTGAAGTGCTTATGTTGGAATGCAAGTGAAGCTTATGTAAATATTGAAAGCCTGATTTGAGAGAAATCCATTCTAACACCCTCAAATCTAGTACGGCACCTTGCCTTCCATACCTCCCAGATGAGCATCACAATTGGATAAATAGAAAGGCAGACATGAGCATTGGTCATCTTGGGCTTAGAAAGAATAAGGACCAGTTGGTCCAAACATCTAGTGGAGGTAGAGAAATTCAAGAATAGGTGAAACGTAGGCCCACAATTGTTCAGCTATAGCACCTTCTAATAGTAAGTGATCATTGGTTTCCAATTTGGGATTATCTAAATAGAAGTAGCATTTAGATGCCATTGGAATGCCAAGGGTAGCTACCTCAGCATCCACTGGAGCAAAGGAATGTAGTACTCTCCATGAAAAAATAGCAGCTCTTGGAGGTCTAATGGGGTGCCAAAGATGCCACAAATATTGCTTGACTGGCCCTCTGTGTCTGATAACATTTTAGATAGATTTAACAAAAATACAACGATCATTAGAAAGTCTCCACATACATGTTTCACTATCAGAGGTTAGAGGGAAGGACTATAAACCAGTAAGATCCAGGTGATCCAAGGCAGTAGTGTGGCGACCCACAGATTTACACACACTTAAGTTGTGGTTTTGGAAAACCTGCAAGTAATTAACTATGCCAAACCATCTACATTCTCTAAGCAAAAACAAGATAACCATACCAAAATCCACTTAATTAAAAGTTGTTTAAATACATGATTGCTACAAGCCAAAACCTGAAGATTTAATTACACACCATTGGGGATATTCCATCCCCATCTTTGCAGCCATTTTTCTTGATTTTCTTTAATTTTCAGCGATATCCCATCCCCAATGTTTATTTTCTGCAGAAATCTCCATCCCTATGTGTTTATTTTAGATATTTCCCCATCCCATGTTTATTTCATGCCATATTTCTCTTCCCCAAATTTTGTTTATATTAATCTCCATTGCCTATATTTATTTTCTGCACACTCCCCATCCCCAAGTTAGTTATGTTGAAAATTCCTTTCCCATATTATTTATGTCAATTATTTTATGCACAATCTCCTTCCCTAAGTAATTTCTTTATATCTCTTGAGAAAAGTGCATGCTTAATATTTCTTTTGGAGTGTAAAGGGGGTTTTCTTCCCTTTCTGATTTCTAGTTATTTAGGCCTCTTTTGGCCCCCCTTTTCTTTATTTTGACCTAAGAATCAAAATTATGTCATAATAATCTTTTGTTAAGTGAAAGATCTATGAGGGGGACGGCTCTCTCATAGGAGATGATTGACCCCACACAATAGAATGACATGATACTCTCTTGATTTAGTCATGTTTCTTTCATGTTTCATATTGACAAGTTTATCTCCATTTGGAAAGGACCTTTGATGCATCGATCTATATCTTTGGTTTGCAAATGACCCTTGGGGGAGAGGGCTTTTCTTAGGGGATGAGTGAGCCTATCCAAAGATTAAGCTAAATGCACCTAGAGTCTATGTATTTTGATTTGCATCCAGATTTTATTTAACCTTTTAAGTCTTTTATCCTATGTTAAGAACTTTTTAGTTTTCATAGACAAGTCAAGATAAGAAATATGCACATCCTTATGTTCTATGTATGTTTAAGATGACTTACAAATAAAGAGCCTTGTGAACACTCAAGACCCTTTTTTTAGAGGCCCGTGGCGCTAGTCCCTTAAATGGATAATGCCCTTAAACCTCCGGGATGAATACCATGGGGATGGTCATCTTGTTTAAGCCATCATTATTTGGACCCATGGTTGGCATTCACCTCCTAAGGACCGATCCTTACGTGGAGCTTTTGCTTAATCTAGGAACCCAAAGGGCTTCCACTCTTGAAAAGTCTCTTTCTCTCTCTTTTAACCTTACTTGGTTAATGGATGAGTTTTAAACTTTTGCCAAGCAATAGTGTCCATTTTATAATCTTTTCATAAGTTAAACTCATTTTACTTATGAAGTTATTTAGATTGGATAGGATCTTTTTTTGTCCTCAAATTAAACTAAAGTTCCCATGTCAAAGATAAACCTTAAAAAATGTTAATGTTCATATGAACTCATTCAAGTAGTCTAAAGCTACTTTGATCCTATAATTATTGCTTAAACAAAAGGTTCTGAGCCTGTCAAATGGGCACGAGCGTATTTCCTCTTGTTTTTCTTATATATTGCATTCCTGCATGAACTAACCATGCTAATACTATTAACTTGCTAACATAAACAATTCAATAAATTGAGTGAAGTATAAGAAGCGAGCTTTTCCAATTTTGAATACTACCGCCAGTGAAGAACTGTCATATAACTGTGCAAAAAGGATGATTAAAGATTGACATCATATTCTTCTTATACGGATATCAACTTGGGATCCAGACAATTAATCAAGGGTGTTCTCTTGTGGGAGATGTAAATGACATTGTGGCCTTTATAGAGCAGAGGGTTTGAGTTGAATCATAAAATATAATCGTTCTGAAGAAGTCAAAATGAGCGCATTAAATTAAAAACTTTGCAAAACTTAATCGAGCAAAAAAAAACCTTGTGAAACAACACCTCAGTTGGAGCGTGGATTACATAACATAGTGATTATGTACCTTAGCTAGCCTTACTTCTTTGCCATACCTTCATGGATTTTCAGAGATCCAATCATATGAGATATAATGGTACCATGTCTAGTACTTCTTATTCATACCATACTGGTAATCTTTCATTCATTATGTTATTTCTTAATTATATGTACATAAGTATTTGATGTAATGAAGTCTATAAACCTTTTGCAATGAAGATTGGATGATAATGAGAGAGACATCAAATATCAGGATATTTGAAAGGGACATCAAATATCTATATGGACTAGTATACACTATGCCTACTCATGTGATGAGCGTGAGTGATCTCATAGTCACTTGTGTATGAAGTCATTATAGTGAGTGTAGAGATCATCATTAGAGAATAAATTCACTGAACTAATCTATAGAAGAGCTCCTAAATGATTATGGTGCCTAACTATCAATCAAGAAACTCCTAGTCATAGCAGTATAACTAATTCTTATACTTGAGACACTAAAGACGTCTTACATAAAGATCAAAGTACTTTAATACTTGTCTTATAGACTCATTCGCTAGGTCTAATATAGCAGGTGTTTGGGTGCATCGTGATCTGTATGAAGGCAATTGTGTACTGAGCTAGGAATCATTTGTTGGGTTCTTCGTGTGTCGAGATCCGACCGAAAACGCAGCGGAAATAATTTTTCGGGATCGGATCTATCTCGTTTTGATCAACAAAAATAAACCAGTAAATCTTATTTACCTTGCGCGAACTCGAATCCGTGTTCGTTCTCCGATTCCGTCGGAGCGATGCTGCAAGCCGCGCAGGTGCCCGGCCTCTAGCGGTATCCACGCGGTTCTCCTCGCGATGGATCGTCCTCGCCACCTCGCTTGATGCGGCGTTCGTGGATCCCGTCTGGCTGCGCGTAATCCGCCGCGACATGCGGATTTGGAAACTCCCGTTAGACAGAAGGCGGAGCTGTCGGGAGCCGAAGCGGAGGCTCCAGATGGCTGCCTCGTGTCGTGCGCCCAGGAGAGAGGAGAGAGAAAGAAGGCGGAGGCTAGGTTAGGGTTGTTGGCCCCCGACCTAGCGGTCATTCTTTTATAATAAGCATATTTGCGGTTTTTCACAAAAACCCATACTTATCCGAAATCCCATCGGATTATCCATCGACTTGAAAACCTTTTGCGTGTGACCCTCTAGGCCTAAATACTAGTCCAATTAATAGCCCATTGAGCCCAGTAACTCTTTCCAGACCCACTGAATTAATTAATATATGTATATTAATTAATCAGCTGAATTTAATATCTCACAGTAAATTCGGACGGGCTTCCGATCACATTGGATGCCAAGCAACATTGCGTGATCCTGGATGGCTTTGGGGTTATCTCAACCCTCTATTGGAACCTTTCCGTCATCAGTTAGCGCACAGATATAATCCTTCATCTGTGCAATGTTCCCGAATTCACCTAGGATATGGTTTACTGTTAAACCCTAGTCAATCGCATCACTTGAATCAAATGCTGCTAGTCTATATCGGATAACACTTTATCTGATACAGAGTCCGCCCTGGCCAGGGACTTAAGCGCATCATTCTCTGAACATTCTCTCTCATAATACCGAAAGCGGATGATCCCTTATTGAACACACAATTACCTTCGAGGGTATTTCTCTGAACCCGATCATTTGACTTATTGATAACCCATGGTTAGGGATTCGTTAGTCAAAGTCAAAGTTCAGAGATGTACCAACAAGGTATCTTTGGTGTCTCAGGTCCAAGGATCATCTACGCAACTGTGACAAAAGAATCGAGTTGGTTAACAGTGAGGTATATATCATCCAGCGATTCATGGTCGGATTAGTTTAGTGAACTCATTCCCTAATAAGCACCTACAGGTCCAGTATAGTGTCTCCACACAAGTGACTTATAGGATCAGTCACCCTCATCATATGAGCTGAAGAAACCTGTACTAGTCTATCCGGATGTTTGATGTCCATCTCAAATATCCTCCGACTAGGAACAATTAAGAACATGTGTTTATAAGTCTTCAGTCCCGTAATTATGATCTCATCATAATCCGAAGATTGTTGCACATGTTCATGGACTTCATCATGATACAATAAATATAGATTGATCTAATACACATAATGAATTAATGTCATTTATTAATAAACTGAATCAATACATAGTATCGGATTGGCTTTGAGACAACCTAATACTAACAATCTCCCACTTGGACTAAAGCCAATCACTTTTATACAGAATACCCATATTCTCTAAGTGACGCTCAAAGACATTTTGAGACAAAGGCTTTGTCAGTAGATCTGTTATGTTGTCGGCTGAAGGAACTATTTTCACTACGACATCTCCTCGAGCTATAATCTCTCTGATCAGATGAAAGCGCTGCAGAATGTGCTTCGACTTCTAATGAGACCTTGGCTCTTTCGCTTGAGCAATTGCCCCATTGTTGTCATACAACAGTGGGACGGGACCAGAGATGCTTTCCACCACACCAAGATCGTCGATGAATTTCTTTATCCAGACAGCTTCCTTAACGGCTTCAGCTGCAGTAATATACTCAGCTTCCGTTGTCGAATCAACAGTGGTTTCCTGCTTGGAACTTTTCTAGCTCACTGCTCCCTTGTTGAGTGTGAAGACAAAACCTAATGTCGACTTGTTGTCATCATGATCAGACTGAAAACTTGAATTAGTGTATCCTTGCAGCTTTAAGTGTCCTCCTCCATAGACCAAAAACATATCTTTAGTTCTTTTCAAGTACTTAAGCATGCATTTCACATCCTTCTAGTGTTTATCACCTGGATCTGCCTGATGTCTGCTCGTAACGCTTAGAGCATATGCAACATCAGGTCTAGTACGTAGCATGGCATACATCATGGAACCTATGGCTGATGCATAGGGAATCTTGTTCATCATTGCCCTCTCCTCAGAAGTCTTGGGAGACTGACCTTTGGAGAGATAAATTCCATGTCTCATCGGTATGAGACCTCTCTTGAAATTTTTCATGCCAAATCTTTTGACAATGGTTTCTATGTACATGGATTGGGTTAATGCAAGCATCTTCTTTGATCTATCTCTATAGATCCGTATTCCCAATACGTAAGATGCTTCTCCTAAATCCTTCATAGAGAAATTCTTGGATAGCCAGATCTTTACTGATGACATCATCCCTACATCATTTCTAATGAGTAGGATGTCGTCAATGTAAAGAACCAGGAATGTGATTGCGCTCCCACTGTTTTTCTTGTATATACAAGGTTCATCTTCATTCTTAATGAAACCATAAGATTTGATTACCACATCAAACCCTATGTTCTAGCTACGGGAAGCTTATTTTAGTCCATAAATGGACCTTTGCAACTTGCATACCATATCTGGAGATTTCTTTGATGTGAAGCCCTCTGGTTATATCATATACACCTCTTCCTCAAGGTTTCCATTGAGGAAGGCCGTCTTCACATCCATCTACCAGATCTCGTAATCATGGTATACTGCAATGACGAGAAGAATTCTGATAGACTTAATCATGGCAACGGGTGAGAAGGTCTCGTCATAGTCAATTCTTTGCCTTTGACAATATTCTTTCGCCACTAGTCTTGCCTTATATGTCTCTCTTTATCCATCTGCACCGATCTTTCTTTTAAGATCCATTTGCAGCCGATAGGTACTATACCTTCACGCAAGTCAACCAAGTTCCAAACTTAGTTGATGTGCATGGATTGAATTTTAAATTCATGGTTTCTTGCCATTTCTCGGCCTCTAGACTTTCAATGTCCTCTTGGTAAGTCTTAGGATCCTCATCCTCATTATAGAGTATCCTAGAACCATCCAAATTAATATGTCCCACATATCTTTCTGGTGGTTTAGGTATTCTATCTGACCTACGAGGTTCTTGTGCATTTTCTTGAATAGGTTCAGAAACTGATAGTTCATCTGATGAACCATTAACAGCTTGTAGGTCTGGTATTTCTTTCAGAGTTAATTTACTCCCACTGTCTTTTTGGAAAATATAATCTTCTTCTAGAAAGACAGCTCTCTTGGCCACAAATACCTTTTGTTCGTCAAGATAATAAAAGTAATATCTGTAAGTTTCTTTTGGATATCTCACAAACTTGCATTTGTCAGTTCTAGACTCTAGCTTATCTGCATCATGTCTTTTAACATGAGCAGGACATTCCCAGACTTTAACATGTTTAAGGTCTGGTTTCTTCCCATTCCATATCACATATGGAGTGGTTTCAACAGATTTTCTGGGTACTTTATTTAAGATATACATAGCCGAATTAAGTGCATATCCCCATAAGGACACTGGTAATTTTAGACATACTCATCATTGATCGCACCATTTCCATTAATGTGCACTTTCTCCTTTTTGATACACCATTCATCTGAGGTGTATAAGGAGGTGTAAGTTGAGAAAGGATACCATTATCCATTAAGTATTTAATGAACTCTGTTCTCAAGTATTCACCACCCCGATCAGATCAGATGGTTTTTATACTCTTTCCAGTTTGTTTCTCAACTTCATTCCTAAATTCTCAGAATTTCTCAAAGGCTTCAGATTTATACTTCAGTAAGTATATGAATCCGAACCTTGAGTAATCATCAGTGAATGTGATGAAGTACGAGAAACCACTAGTGGCTTGGATAGACATAGGACCACATACATCAGAATGTATTAGTTTTAGTAAGTCTTTGACTCGTTCTCTAGTTCCAGTAAATAGAGATTTAGCCATTTTACCCATCAAACATGAGTCACAGGTCGCATATGATTCATAATCAAATGGATCTAAGTATCCATCTTTATGCAATCTTTAGAGTATGTTTTCTCCAATGTGACCAAGCCTACAATGCCATAAGTAGGCTTTGTTCATTTCATATTTATTTCTTTTAGTTAAAGAACTGATATTTAAATTCTCATGAGACACATTTAAAAGATACAATCCATTGGATAATATAGCTGAGGCTATTAATTTATTTATGAAATAAAGTGAACAACAATTGTTCCCAACAGATAAAGTGTACCAAGTTCTATCTAAACATGAAATAGAAATAATATTTATTATCATGCTAGGTACATAATAACATTCATCTAATAAAAAAATGTCTCCGGATGGCAACTTGAGCTCCACTGTCCCCACAGCAATCGCTGTAACTCTTGCGTCATTACCTAGCCTCAATTCCAACTCGCCAGTCCTCAGCTTACGCCTTCTTGTTAGTATCTGCACATAATTGCAGATATAAGAAACACATCTAGTATCTAATACCCATGATGTATAGTCTCTAATTGACAAGTTTACATCTATCATATAGATACCTGAAGCATCCTGCTGCTTCACAGTTCTTTGAGCCTTGTCCTTGAGGTATTCTTTACAATTCCTCTTCCAGTGCCCCTTCTGATGACAGTAGAAGTATTCACCCTTCTCAGCACTCTTGCCTTTGTCCTTCTTGACAACTTTTGGCTTCTTCTGATTCTTGCCTTTACCTTTCCTAAAGGCTTGGACTGCTAGTCTCTTCCGGCCGGTCTTACCAACCATAAGGACTTGGGGTTTTTCCTTCACAAGGTTCCCTTCTGCAGTCTTCAGCATATTTAGCAGTTCAGCCAAAGTGGTCTGGATCTTGTTCATGTTGAAATTCACACTGAACTGAACATATGATTGTGGAAATGAGGACAACACAAGGTCGGTATGCATCTCTTTGGGGAGTGGGACCCCAAGAGCATCCAACCTTTCCACCCATTCAATCATCTTCAACACATGAGTTTGTATCGAAGATCCCTCTGCCATCTGAGCCTTGAACAGATTCTTAGATATCTCATATCTTTCGATCATGCTCTGCTCACCAAACAGCTCCTTCAAATGGAGCATGATGGATTTAGCATCCATCTTCTCATGCTGCCTCTGCAACTCATTGCACATGGAGGCCAGCATGTAACATTGGACCATGGTGGAATCTTCCTTCTATTTTTCATATGTCAACATGTCCTCCTCTAGGACATCTAATGTTGGTTCAGTAGGAGGTTCATCATCCAGCACATAAGCAATTTACTTAGACCTGAAGACAATCTTCAGGTTCCTGAGCCAGTCTGAGTAATTCGGACTTGTTAAACGATTGGCATCAAGTATGCCACGCAACGGGTTATGGTGCGACATTTTAGCCTACAGGAGATAATCAGATTATAATTAGTAGATATTTAGTCAATTAATTTAAAAACAAGATATGGACTTTGTTTATCTAGTTTTACTCTCACTAATTTTCATCTCACTGTATAACCTTCAGATATATAGAACGGGAGATGCCAACAGTCTCCTAGCGGGGATCAGAATATCTAAGAGTCATAGTATAACCTCGGGTAAACAAATAGTATTATACTATTTTTTTAGAGCAACCATCTCATAGTAATTGCAACTCCTTGTAATATCCAATCATGTTTCGTCTCCCAAGTTATTTAATGGTCCCGGGTAAATACAGTAGACCATTATCCCCAGTCTAAGCTTTACCATCAATACGTGATAGAGTAGAGTAGAAATATAATTCCCGGGTAAACACGTGGATAACTATATCGTTCCTCTATTCTTATCCAAAAGGCATCTAATGCCATAATTAATAGTCCTCTCAACAGACGATGACAAATCTCGGGTAAACATATAGAATATGCGACTACTGAATTAAGTTCTATTAATCATATTGATAGAGAACCATGCGGTGCATTCTCAATGACTCGCGCTACGGCTTAGGTTTTATAACGAAAGTTTTATTTATTTTCTTTGGTCTCATCCTAGGTGATGGTATTAAATATATCGTATATATTACATATACTAATAACCTAGTTAATTTGATTCATAATCAGAATAAAACACAAGCTTCACATACATGTCATTAGTGTGGTCATGAATAGCACAATGGTTTGACTTGAGCCAGATAGTCAAACTCACACACACACAATACAACATTTATATCATGAGTCTGCAAACTCATAGGCTTAAGAAACTCTTTCTTATCCTTCTTGGTTGCAATTGTGGATCATCCTCACTCCATGCTCAGCCGCCTTGATCAAATTACATTATAAATTAAAAGAAGCCTTATGGCGAGTACAGGAAGGAGGGAGGTAGAAACACAATAGAATATGAGAGGGAGAGGTTCACAGACCTCTATTTATTAACAAATAATAAACCATACAATCACATTCCACATCCACAAAGAATAATGCACATCCATGACCACCATGTAGTTTTAATTAAACAATCTACACATGTAGGGCACATCACATGGCTTGATAAAATTTTTCGAAAATATTTGATTTTTGATTTCATAAACCAGGGACCAAACAAAAATTGGAGAATTAGAATTTTTGAAAAAATATTATCAATTTAATCATGCTCATTAAATCAAATTTAAACAAGCAATATACATTACACTAAATTAAATGTACCATAATATCACATCATATGTGTTCTAAATATGAAAATAATGACTTAAGAATATTCCATGCAGTATTTGAACACATCAAATAATTAGGGTTAATCTAACAATTAGATCAATTAAGGTTAATCTAATAATTTAGAATTGATTAATTAAATTAACAACTTTTGTCAATTAATTAATCAAAATATATAAACCTTAATTAGGACCCAATAAAAATTGAATTTGATATTATTCAGTAAAATCATATTTTTAAAAATAATACAAATCCAATTAATTTTTTAATTATCAAATAAAAAAAATAATTTGGGCCTAATTATGGAGGCCCATAAGGGCTCAGCCCAGTTGAGCCCCTGGCTCGAGCCTGAGCCAAGGGCTCGGACCCAGGCCCGCAGGCCTCGTCCGAGCCCTGGCGGGTCCTGGCTCGGACCCCTGGCTCGGGCCAAGGGGCTGGACCCTGTCGGCGGCTAGGCAAACCCTAGCCACCGTAGGGTTCCCTGCTGCGCAAGGAACCCGACGACGCCCCCACCCCCGCAGGGTCTTCTCCGGCACCGGCCCCGGCGACGTACGGGGACCGGCCCCTGCCACCGGCGTCGTCCGGCGACCAGCGTAGGCCCGATAAGGGCTCCATAAAAAGGGATTTTTTTTCTCCCCTTTTCCATCTGAATTTCTGGTTTCCAAAACTCAAAAAACGAAGAGGAAGAGCACCATAGCCGGCCATCCAACGCCCCATCCATCGCCAGCAACCATTGATGTAGCAGTGGATCTCACATCATGGGGAAACAATCTTTGGATCCGTTTAAACCACCAAGAATGAAGCGCTCTTCGTCCAACGAAGAACACGACGAGATAACCCTAAAATAATTATTTTCTTCAATTTAAAATTGCAATCTTATCACAATGATCATCTCATGAACATCAATCTAACAAGAAAATAATTCCTTGCATGGATTTAATTCAAAAAATCATAATTTCAGAAGACGAAACGGAGAAAACATAGTAGAACCTAGCTCTAATACTACTGTTGGGTTTTTCGTATGTCGAGATCCGACCAAAAACGCAGCGAAAATAATTTTTCGGGATTGGATCTATCCTGTTTCAATCAACAAAAATAAACTGGTAAATCTTATTTACCTTGCGCGGATTCGAATCCGCGTTCGTTCTCCGGTTCCGTCGGAGCGATGCCGCAAGCCGCGCAGGTGCTCGACCTCTAATGGTATCCATGCGATTCTCCTCGCGATGGATAGTCCTTACTCCTCGCTCGATGTGGTGTTCGTGGATCCCGTCTGGCTGTCTCGTGTCGCAACATGCAGATTCGGAAACTCCCGTCAGACGGAAGGAGGAGCTATCGGGAGCCGAAGCGGAGCCTCTAGATGGTTGCCTCGTGTTATGCGCCCAGGAGAGAGGAGAGAGAAAGAAGGCTGCGGTAGGTCAGGGTTGTTGGCTCCCGACCTAGCGGCCGTTCTTTTATAATAAGCATATTTGCGGTTTTTCACAAAAACCCATACTTATCCGAAATCCCGTCGGATTATCCATTGACTTGAAAATCTTTTGCGTGTGACCCTCTAGGCACAAATACCAGTCCAATTAATGGCCCATTGAGCCCAGTAACTCTTTACAGACCTATTGAATTAATTAATATCTGTATATTAATTAATCAGCCGAATTTAATGTCTCACAGTAAATTCAGACGAGCTTCCGATCACGTTGGATGCCAAGCAACATTACGTGATCCTGGATGGCTTTGGGGTTATCGCAACCCTCTATTGGAACCTTTCCGTTATCGGTTAGCGTGCATATATAATCCTTCATCCGTGCAATGTTCCCGAATCGACCTAGGATATGGTTTATATTAGTCTTAGGTGGCCTACAAGCCAATCTAACTATGTAAATCTCGTTCATTTATTAATATAATGGCAGAATATTCATTGTGTGTAAATCGTATTAATTATCGTCTCATAATGAAGTCCGTGAATATGTGCGATAGTGATCAGATTATGATGAGATCATACTAATGAGACTGATCACTTAAACACACATATTCTTAATCGCTCCTAGTCGGAGGATATCCGAGAAAGACATCGGATATCTGGTTAGACTAGTATAGATTACTCCTGCTCATATGATGAGGGTGACTGATCTCATAAGTTACTTGTGTGGAGACACTAAGGCGAATCTATAGGTGCTCATTGGAGAATGAGTTTACTGAACTGATTCGACTGAATCGCTGGATGGTATTGTACTTCACTGTCAACCAGCTTGATTTTATTGTCGCAGTTGCGTGGATGGTCCTCGGACCTGAGACACCAAGGACACCTTGTCGGTGGACTTCTGTGTTTTGACCTTGGTTTATGAATCTCTAACCACGGGATTCTAAACAGCCAAGGATCGGGTATAGCAGAATATCGTCAAAGGGAATTGTGTATCAATAAGGAATCATTCGCTCTTGGTACTTAGAGAGAGAATGCTCTAGGAAGGATGCGCGGAAGTCCCTGGCCAGGGCGGACGATAATATCGGAAAAAGAGTTTTCTGATATTCATCAGCGGCATCTAATCCAAGTGAGTCGACCGGTTAGGGTTTGACAGCACGCCATATCCTGAGTTGACTCAAGAGCATTGTACGAATGAAGGATTATATCCACGCGGTAACTATCGGCGGAGAGGTTCCAAGAGTGGGTTACTTAACCCCGATACCTTCCGGGTTCACGCAGTGTTGCTTGGCACCCAACGTGATCGAAGGCCCGGTCGAATTCGATGTGCGACATCAATTCGATCGACTAATTAATTAATAAAGAGTTATTAATTGATTAATAAAGCCAGTAAGGAGTTACTGGGCTTATTGAGCTATTAACCGGACTAGTAATTGGGCCTAGAGGGTCACATGCAAATGATTTTCAAGGCGATGGATAAATAAGTGGATTTTATACAAATCGGAGGTTTTTATGAAAAACCGCGCAGTTAGTATAAAATGTAGCGAACGGGCTGAGCAGGCCAAGCTGCTGCTAATCCTAGCCGCCCCCTCCTCTGTTTCTCTCTCTCTCTGGCGTCCCAGACAGATCTGGATCCCCGGATCTGCTCCGCCGCTTCTCCGACTCCCGTTTGACAGGAAATCGTCCGCGCGTTGCGGCTATTGTTGCGGTAACCGGCAAAGGTTTCATGGCTGCGAAGAACGAGGAACGTGAGGATATCCGTCGTGTGGAGGATCGTATGGACTCTGCTAGAGGCTAGGCACTTGCGCGGCTTGCGGTGTCGCACCGACGGAACCGAACGGTTGCTGATTCGAATCCGCACATGGTAAGAACTGATTATCCGATAATCTAGTTTTTAGATTTTTCGAAACGGGAACGAATCTCCATTTTTATTTTTATTTCCGCTGTGTGGGAGATCCAGAGAAACCCGAGAATTCAACAGTTTATTGTTAAACCCTAGTCAGTCGAATCACTTGAATCAGATGCCGCTACTCTATATCGGATAACTCTTTATCTGATACAGAGTCTGCCCTGGCCAGGGACTTAAGCACATCATTCTCTGAACATTCTCTTTCATAATACCGAAAGTGGATGATCCCTTATTGAACACACAATTACCTTCGAGGGTATTTCTCTGAACCCGATCATTTGACTTATTGATAACCTATGGTTAGAGATTTGTTAGTCAAAGTCAAAGTTCAGAGATGTACCAACAAGGTATCTTTGGTGTCTCAGGTCCAAGGATCATCTACACAACCGTGACAAAAGAATCGAACTGGTTAACAGTGAGGTATATACCATCCAGCGATTCATGGTCGGATCAGTTCAGTGAACTCATTCCCCAATGAGCACCTACAGGTCCAGCATAATGTCTCCACACAAGTGACTTATAGGATCAGTCACCCTTATCACATGAGCTGAAAAAACATATACTAGTCTATCCGGATGTTTGATATTCATTTCAAATATCCTCCGACTAGGAACAATTAAGAACATGTCTTTATAAGTTTTCGGTCCCGTAATTATGATCTCATCATAATCCGAAGATTGTTGCACATGTTCATGGACTTCATCATGATACAATAAATATAGATTGATCTAATACACATAATGAATTAATGTCATTTATTAATAAACTGAAGCAATACATAGTATCGGATTGGCTTTGAGACCACCTAATACTAACATTATTCACTCTTGATATTCACATAGAGAATTTCCTTGAGTCAAACTCAAGGAAATCACTAGTGAGGATTGTACAGTTAAATAGATAGGAGTTTCTAATTTAATTGTCAGAGTGTAGTGTTGGGTTCTCGAGTTTCTTCGGATCTCCCACGTAGCGGAAATAAAATAAAAACGGAGATCCGTTCCCGTTTCGAAAAATCTAAAAATCGATTATCGGATAATCAATGTCTTACTGTGTGCGGATTCGAATCCGCAACCGTTCGGTTCTGTCGGTGCGACACCGCAAGCCGTGCAAGTGCCCGGCCTCTAACGGATTCCACGCGATCCTCCCCGCGACGGATATCCTCACGTTCCTCGTTCTTTGCAGCCCACGAAGTCTCCGCCGTTCGCCGCAACGATCGACGCAACGCGCGGACGATTTCCCGTCGAACGGGATTCGGAGAAGTGGCGGAGCAGATCCGGGGATCCGGTTTCTTCTGGGGCACCAGGAGGAGCGGCCAGGGTTAGCAGTAGCTTGGCCCGCTCAGCCCGTTTGCTACATTTTATACTAACCGCGCAGTTTTTCATAAAAACCCACTTATTTATCCATCGCCTTGATAATCTTTTGCGTATGACCCTCTAGGCCCAATAACCAGTCCAGTTAATGGCCCAATAAGCCTAGTGACTCCTCACTGGCTTGATTAATCAATTAATAACTCATATTAATTAATTAATCAATCGAATTTATGTCGCACATCGAATTCAATCGGGCCTCCGATCACATTGGGTGCCAAGCAACACCGCGTGAACCCGGAAGGTATCGGGGTTAAGTAACCCACTCTTGGAACCTTTCCGTCGACAGTTACCGCGTGGATATAAACCTTCATTCGTACAATGCTCTGGAGTCAACTCAGGGTATGGCTGTAGGCACCCGAAACGTCCCCGACGCTGCTGTGGGCTTCGGGCGAGGGCTTCTCTGTTCGTCTTAGCAGTGCGGCGATTTGGAAGGGTTAGGAATCGAAGTATGTGATCTCCAGGAGCATTACCTTACGGTCTCTGTGCTCCGCAGGATGGTGAGAATGATCGCGTTCTGATGGAGCGGGAGACGACGGATTTCTCTTCTCTTCCTCTAGCCGGCCAGAAGAGGAGAGTTCGGCAGTCTACACGCAAAATGCAGTAAGGGTCCCTGAAAAGAAAAGACAAAGTAGAAGAAGAAGATAACCCGATTAGAACTGCGACATGTAGGATTGATTCATGCAAATATGTAAACAATGCTAGAATTGTAAGGGGACGCACCGGATGGGTGTTTGGGGAGGGAAGGTGACCATATGTTATGGCCACCCACCTCCCGTTTTTTGTTTGAAACCTCTGGGGTTAAAGGATGCTAAGTCATCCTAAGATGCATGCATGCAAATGGGGTGCTCGTGTGTGGTAATAGTGAAAAGTAAAAGTAATGTGGTAAAAGGAAAAGAGTAAGAGGGGAAGATGATGTTACGGAGTGGATGGATGGTGGGAATGCAGTGAAGAGGAAAGGAGAAAAGTAAGGAGAGAGTTAAGAAAACAGGTCCATTTGGAATGCGGAGGATTCCTCTGCTTCCTCTGACTCGTCGACTGCCAAGGCTTTCTCCCACTTGAGGCTCTTCAATCTCCAGCCTCGCAAACTGAAACCTTTCCAGCCCCTGCCAACCCCTAACTCAAGGAGGAGTAAGAGGGTTTAAATAGGAGAGGAAAAAATAGGAGGGATTCAAGTTCTAAATCCCCGTTAATCATCAAAGAACCAAGAGGAAGTGGTCAAGAGTCGGGGGTTGTATGCGCGGCAGTCGCCGGAGTGGGGAGTGATCGAAGTAGTGGGGATAAGGGTGGCGAGTGGAGGAGATCGTAGGAAGACGAGGTCAAGATGGAAGTTAGGGGAGTGGACGGCCAACTATCTTGCCTCCTACTTCCGTGGAAGGCCAGGTAGCTGGCCTTCCATGAAAAGGTGGAAGGTGGTCCGATTGGCCTTCCAAGGGTGGTGGAAGGCAAGGAGTGGCCTTCCAAGGGTAGTGGAAGGCAAGGGGTGGCCTTCTAAGGGTGGTGGAAGGCATGGGGTGGCCTTCCACGGGTGGTGGAAGGCATGTTAGTTGGCCTTCCACGAAAAATGTAGTGAAAAGTAAAAAAGGTGGCCAAAAGGTAGAAGACAAGGTAGCTGGCCTTCTAAGGGTGGTGGAAGGCAAGGAGTAGCCTTCCACGGGTGGTGGAAGGTAGGCTGGTTGGCCTTCCACGAAAAGGTGGTGAAAGCCGAGATTGGTTAATGGGCCTGATTATTTAGTGGGTTGAATTATGTGAGAAAATCTGATGGGCTAAATGTGATGGATAAGATGATGGGGTTATGACCAAAATGGGGTCCAAAATCGGTGTCTACAAATGCCCCTCCGGGACATCTGTTTTGCAGTGGAGTGGAACAAAATGATAAATAGGTGTCCCGAAAATTGAACTTGATTTTGGACAGCCCGAAGAAGGAATGAGTTATATCCAAGGATGATATGCGAATGTGGTAAATGAATGAGAGTTGGCTATTTGGATTGCAAGGGTGATTAAGAAGGGGAACAAAGTTCAAACTAGAGAATCACAATTCGTGGGACCCTCGGGTGCTGGAACCGCGAGGCCTTGGCGCACTAGGATGCAACGATCTGGCCCAAGGGGATCTCAAGCATGAAAGATGGAGGAGTGTGACTTGAAATAGTCTCGACACAACGGGCGCACGGTGGCCTGGCGCATCATGTGATCGCCAAGTGAGAGAATCTCAAGCACATGAATTGAAAAGGATAAGGTCTTACAATTCAAAGGGTTAACAGACGAACAATTGCCAGACTCACAGATCAACAATAGGTTAAGCAGAGTGATAAATTATGGTCTTTGCCCCTAGGGCGGGAATGGTGGATGATGCTTATGCAATGCATGTTGGTTTAAAAATTGGAAAACAAATTCCTAATGCAAACATGGGAGGTTTATTGGTCAATTGAATAACTTGGGGAATATAGACTCCTCATTGTTTTGTTTAAAGAGGAACTCAGAATCTATATGCCCAAAGTTATTAGCCTCCTGTATCTTCAATCATACTTGCTTCAGATTCCCTGCAGCTGCAAGAACGCACATCAGCAAATGTAAATAATCAATGATCCACAATATCTTAATGACAAGAAGCAAGGAAACGAGGGACAAAGGTCTCTGTCGAGTCGAAGCCAGTACGGAAGATATGGTCATTCTCAAAGTAGAATGCCAATCCGGCTGCTTTTGGCTTCGACTCGACAACAAAAGTGTCCACCTTTTGGACATAGAATCCTTTTCCTATATGCACAATAATGAGGGGAAAATAGTTAGTAGTATCTGTTTTCGGCCCCTTGCCTAAAAAAAGAGCAACTACCTTTTCCCTAGCCTTCGCATAGGGTCAAGGAGCCGTGTCCTACTAACCAGACAAAAAGAAGATTATTGAAACTGACATGGCAAGAAGAATATGCAAATACTAGCTGATATTAACAAGTGGGGTGCGTGATAAATGAAAACATGTTTTTGATTCCGACCACCTGGTGACTGCCGAAACTTAGCCTGGTTGAATGATGAAAGGGAAATGCACACTCAATTTCCCAGGTATCCTAAGCACACATCTAGATTGATTTGGGCCTCTAGACTCCTAACCTTGACTGGCTAAAACTCATACTGATGACAATACGGTCATGCCATGCTTAGGCTCCCAGTTGCTTCCAACCACCAAGTTTGCCCAAAAAGTTTTCGAGGTAAATGATTTGCCCGACCTGAGTCTCTTTCCTCACAACCTAGAAGGTATAAGATGGAACACCTTGGAACCCCAACGGTCAACCGCGCGACGCTGACCCGGAATCAGACGCCGTCACACCTATAGGTGACGCGCATGCATTGACCTAAGTCCGAAGTTTTGAGGGTGCTCATTGAGATTATGGTTAAGCAATTGATTCACTAGAAACACTGACATTACTCTTTACCCATTTTAGACTCCTGTGATCATGTGAGCATATGATGATTTTTGAAAAACGAACCCCTTAAAATGATATTCGGTCTTTAGATAGCTATCTCGTGTTAAATCTTAGGGGAGAAAAAGTGAAGAAATTTTGGAGATAAACCTCACAAGAGGATCGACAAAACCATTAAAAGATAGAGCTATGACAAAACGGACCCCTTTTTTGACCTCCTAGATGCCCATATTTTTTATTTTTCAGGCTTTTGATAGATTTCATGGCCAGGCACGGTCACGACCAAGCTTTTTTGTAAGATTGCTTGAACCCCTTTTTCCTTTTTTGTACTTCTTTTCCTCTCTTGATAATTTTCAGGGTTATTTGATATTCCGCCTGCGGGGACACTGCCCTCTTCACGTGCTCTGGTCTTTACATTTCATTTTTTGGCCTATTTGAGGGGTTACATCTATCAGGTTGTTGAGGAATCGCAGTTTGCTGAGCTCGACCGTTTAAAGACGTCGACTGTCCTGATCAGTCGAAAGACGAAGAGTAAAGGTTGCAGTTGACAGTGTACTAAAGACTTCGAACTCATTTTAAGGAGGTTCTCTTTAAAAAACGTGTAGATGTGTGCATCTCATGATGATCATAGGGATCCGTATGAAAGTTAAGTAGACACGTCCAAGGTTCTGGTGGATCAAAGTCTTAACCAAACCTTAATGTTAACTCAAACTAT
Source organism: Zantedeschia hybrid cultivar (assembly GCA_030544215.1). Lineage (NCBI taxonomy): Eukaryota > Viridiplantae > Streptophyta > Magnoliopsida > Alismatales > Araceae > Zantedeschia > Zantedeschia hybrid cultivar. Next base: position 26,506,890 of record JARZZO010000012.1, read on the forward strand.
CATGCAACTAGACCTAGACAGGAGGTTACATGGCGGTCATCAGATAGTTGGATTTTGTGTTTTTTCTAAGTTTTTGTGATTTTCATTAAAGTATGCACATATTTATAAATATTTTTGATGCTTTTTGGATATTCGATTTTTTTTGAGATTTTAAATTTTTTTTATATTTGTTTTTGCATTTAAAGGGTAGAATTTTTTTAGATAGACTCCTATCCAAAGAAAAACATTTTTCAAAGAACTAGAAACGAAAGAATTTACTTACCTCTACAACTCTTAGATAAAGAGGAAGCTATCCAATCCCTAAGCGATTATGCACAAGATTCTGAGAGTGAGTCAGACATGTTGCAAAGGTGGGTCCTTGAGACAGAGACCCAATGATGGCAGAATTGCTCCAGTATGTTGGCTCCTCATTGGTGGTTTTATACCCTCCGATATGGGAGTGAGACTTTTTCTCTTTTTAGGGGTCGTAGTCTCTAAGCATAAAACACTCAGGGGAATGTGCTACGACCGGTGATAGAAGCCTGAGAAGGGAAGGTGTGTGGAATAGGAAGGGAATGAGAGCGGTGGGTACCGGTTCATCCCTCACTAAGGAGGCTCCTTCTCGTCGAGTGGTTGGTTCATAGAACAACAGCTGTGTACCGAAATCTTCTTCATCTTCTCTTTGAACTTCATTGATTGTTTCTTTCAACTCATCCTCAAGATAGTGTATCTTGAGTACCTCTTGATTTTCCTTCACAAAGTGATCCAAGAGAGTCCATTTTATTGATTCCTCAGTTGGTTTGGTTAGTAGGTAACTCAATCTGAATTCCCCAATGGTTGGATTTTCAAAGATAGGCTCTCGAATTCCTTGCTCTTCCTTGCCTAACTCAGATCCCGAACTATATCCCATTTTGTCCACAAGCTGCCAACCTACACTAGGCCGGGGCTTGGCCTGAGAGTCAACCGATAAAAGGATGGGCTCTTTCCCTTTTCCAGAAGTGATCGTGGATGGAATTTGTTCAGTCGAGAGTGAGTCCAAAGACTCAACATAGGGGGTACTCTTCATTTTGACAATCTTCCCATTGTATGGGAATTTATAGCACTGATGGTTAGTGGAAGGCACTCCCAGAGTCTGGTCCATTCAAGGCCTTCCCAGAATGGCATTGTATATGGGCTTGACATTAAGGATGTAGAATTCAAAGATCATGGCGACTGGGCCAATTTTCAATTTTCCATTAGCTGGTCCTTGAGAATTATCATAGGTTGAGACCATCATGGAAGTAAGACTCAATCTTTTCTGGATCAATCCCTACTTTCTTGAGGGTCTTGAGTGGACAAACATTAATTGATGCGCCGGTATCCAACAGGATGGAGTCCAATGAGTGACCATTGAGTGTTGCAGTTAAGCATAAGGGAAGGGATTGGCATTCAGGGGGAGCTAGATCCTTATATGTGAAGGATATCGTAGGTGTCTGGGTGACTGAGAGAATGACATTTATGACCCCCCTGATAGGAAGATCTTCATTGACTGTAATTCACTGGAGGAATTTGAACAATGTCTCCCCGTATGTAGGAGATCTCCTAATCAACTCTAGGACCGAAATCTTGGCGGGAGTTTTCCCTAGATGCTGTAGGATGTCATACTTGGATTGAGTAATCCTTCTAGACAGATTTGAATTCTCTTGGGAGTCCAAGGGTTGACTTGTTGGGGGAATGATGCGATTTCTCAGTGCAACACCAATCGGACTGAGGTTTACTACTTGATCTGACTTTAGTGGTTGAACTGGTGGTGAATTTATTAGGTAGAATTGGGTTACTGGACCCGGCTTTGGTGTTGGACACAAGATGGATAGAAGAGGTTCTCTGATTGAAATTGAGGGAACTTGGACCAGAGTGACTGGGTTGATGGCTGTTGGTTGTTCCCTAGGTCGTATCAAGACCAAAGGTTTGTCTTGGATAATAGTGGAGACTCCTTGCAATGGCTTTCTAGGTTTGGTCATCCTAGTGGGGCACTCACGCCATACCCCAACCTCTTCATACTCCCAGTACTATCCTCTGTGATCGACATTTGGTTCCAAATTTTTGTTAAGGGTGCTCACCCTTTCTAGAGAGCTGGATGGATCTTGAGCTACCTGATGAGAAGGCGGAGGGTCTTTGACTTTCAAGGTTTCAATAGCCTCTTTCATGTGCCCCCAATTGATCTTGCCTTCCTCATTCAAATCATATACCCAATCCTTGAAAGTGAAGCAGTTATAAATTGTATGCCCCGACACTCTATGATACAGACAATATCTGGACATATCAACATTGTAGGGGATGGCCTCATGTTGGGGTGGAAGCTGGATAGCATTGCAAGATAATAAGACATGGAAAATGTCTAATAGAGATTCTGGCAAAGGCGGATATGAGGTACGTTTGGGCATAGGCCGACTGTAGCTAGTTGAAGGGGGAATTGCTGAATATGGTTTCTGATTGGATTGGTTGTCTGATCTGGACATAGGATTGGGTGACCTAAAGGACTGTCCCAAGGCACTCACCTGTTCATTGATTGTCACTCCCTCTATTCGTGGAGTTTGTGTGGTCTTCTTATTTTTGTTTTGATTTTCAAAGAAGGATGGCAAAGTGGAACTCCAAATCTGAGATTGAACTACTCGAGCTCGATTATAAAGTTGTGCGAATGTGTGAAATTCGCTTAGTATGAGAATAGCTCGAAGCTGCGGGGTAGCGTTATTGACCAACATGGCGATAGCTTGAGATTCGGGGATTGCCACTTCCGCCCTAGAGGCCATTGCCCTCCACCTGTTGGCAAAATACGTGAACTCCTTTTCAAGCTTCATCTTCTCCATCACAAGATCAAACAAGGTGGGAGGTATGGTTGTCATATGACTAAACCAAGTGATGAATTTTTCAGAGACCATATCAAAATTGATTAGGTCTGTGGCGGGCAAGGAAGAAAACCATCTTTAGGCCTCACCTTCTAAGGATTTCTGGAACAGATGGACAAGAAGGACTCTGTCGTAGAGCCATTGATGGGAATCCATGAGGAAACCTGACAGGTGGTAATGAGGGTCAGAGGTGCCATCATATTTCTTGTACTTGGGGGCTTTGAATCTTGGTGGAAAGTAGGCCGGAGGGAGCTTGCAATAGCTCAAGAGAGAGTGCGGTTGTTTCAGGGTAAGTTTCTCGGCCATGAGCTTACGCACATAGGTTTCAACCTCACTTTTGTAGATGAATTCCTCCTACTTAGGAGGAGGTGTAGTTTGAGAGATTGGAATCGGCATGACGGGTAGAGCAACTGGAGTAGGAGTTGGCTGGTTGATGCGAGTCTGAGCTATGTTGGAAGATCCTTGGAAGTGAGTTCTCCGAGGAGTGGCATCTTGAGTTTTGCCACAAGAGGCCAACTGGATGAGTTGATCAGGAGTGTACCGTGATAACACGGCAATAAGTTCCGAGTCCTCACTCGGGTTTTGGAAGGTCCTGTTGGAGATTATAGGGTCACTTTCTGAAGAAGAAAATTCATCCAAGCATCTTCTCCTAAGTTCCTCTCTAGATGTTTGGAACATGCCCACAAATGTTTGTTATGGATCCTCTTCAATGTCGAACAGAGGGTTGTGTGTGACATTGTTACCAAACTCATCCACATCATCATACACAGTGTTACCATACATTCGATTCATTATGAAACACAAATCCTAAGAGATTTTATATTTCACTTGAAAGGTTAACTGTGCATTATGAGTGTTGGTTTCTAACAAATCAAGTTCAAACCCTTAACGATCCTGTACTTTTCTTTCAAAACCTGTTCCACCAAAGTTTAGTTAGGTGTCTTTGATTTTGAAATAATTCTCTCAGTGACGCCTACGAGTGGACGATTTTGAATGGGAAGGCTTAATTCCTCACACGAACCCGGGATCCTATTAGGTGGTTTAGGTACAACCTGCTCGGCGGCCAAGTGGGAATCCCTGGCTTGCGGAGACTCACGGAGGTTCCCAACAGAATAAGACTAGTCACACCCGAGTGGGAATCCTCAGGTGGAGAGTCAAACACTGTGGGAGAGGTAACTAGAAGTGTGATGCCGGCTCTTCCTTAAAAACCCCCACAGATTGTACCCCGGAATTAACCCACAGTTCAATAGAAAAGAGAAGACAAGAGAACAGTAAACAAAAAAATTGGAACACGCAACAATTTAATCAACAACGGAAAATTGGATAGCTAGAAGGCCAGCTGCCTATGGGCTTGGACGGCCAGACCTGTGGCCGTCCTGGACCCTAGACGGCCAGCTACTAGGCCGTCCTGGAGCCTGGACGGCCAAGTGGTTGGCCGTCCTGGAGTCTGGACGGCCAGCTACTTGGCCATCCTGGAGCCTGGACGGCCGGGTAGTTGGCCGTCCTAGACTCTGGACGGCCAGGTACTTGGCTGTCCAGGAGTCTGGGCGGCCAAGTGCTTGGCCATCTGGGACTCTAGGCAGCCAAGTGATTGGCAGTCCGTGGGAGCGGCTCTTACCTCTTTTTTACTATCTTGCTATGTGCGCGGCGAGCAAGAGAGCGTCCCACCGTGATCGCCAGAGGCCTGTAGGCGCTCGGAACGTCCCCGCCGCTGCTGTAGGCTTCGGGCGAGGGCTTCTCCGTTCGTCTTAGCACTGCAGCGATTTGGAAGGGATAGGAATCGAAGTGTGTGATCGCCAGGAGCATTACCTTACTGTCCCTGTGCTCTGCAGGATGGTGAGAATGATCGCGTTCTGTTGGAGCGGGAGACGACGGATTCTTCTTCTCTTCCTCCGGCCGGCCAGAGGAGGAGAGCTCGGCAGTCTACACGCAAAATGCGGTAAGGGTCCCTGAAAAGAAAAGACAAAGCAGAAGAAAAAGATAACCCGATTAGAACTGCGACATATAAGATTGATACATGCAAATATGTAAACAATACTAGAATTGAAAGGGGACGCACCGGATGGGTGTTTGGGGAGGGAAGGTGACCATATGTTATGGCCACCCACCTCCCGTTTTTATTTGAAACCTCTGGGGCTAAAGGGTGCTAAGTCATCCTAAGATGCATGCATGTAGATGGGGTGCTTGCGTGTGGTAATAGTGAAAAGTAAAAGTAATGTGGTAAAAGGAAAAGAGTAAGAGGGGAAGATGATGTTACGGAGTGGGTGGATGGTGGGAATGCAGTGAAGAGGAAAGGAGAAAAGTAAGGAGAGAGTTAAGAAAACAGCCCCATTTGGAATGCAGATGATTCCTCTACTTCCTCTGACTCGTCGACTGCCAAGGCTTTCTCCCACTTGAGGCTCTTCAATCTCCAGCCTCGCAAACTGAAACCTTTCCAGCCCCTGCCAACCCCCAACTCAAGGAGGAGTAAGAGGGTTTAAATAGGAGAGGAAAAAATAGGAGGGATTCAAGTTCTAAATCCCTGTTAATCATCAAAGAACCAATAGGAAGTGGTCAAGAGTCGGGGGTTGTGTGCGCGGCAGTCGCCGGAGTGGGGAGTGATCGGAGTAGTGGGGATGAGGGTGGCGAGTGGAGGAGATCGTAGGAAGACGAGGTCAAGATGGAAGTTAGGGGAGTGGACGGCCAACTATCTTGCCTCCCACTTCCGTGGAAGGCCAGGTAGCTGGCCTTCCATAAAAAGGTGGAAGGCGGCCCGATTGGCCTTCCAAGGGTGGTGGAAGGTAAGGGGTGGCCTTCTAAGGATAGTGGAAAGTAAGGGGTGGCCTTCCAAGGGTAGTGGAAGGCAAAGGGTGGCCTTCCAAGGGTGGTGGAAGGCATGGGGTGGCCTTCCATGGTAGAAGGCACGTTGGTTGGCCTTCCATGAAAAAAGTAGTGAAAAGTGAAAAAGGTGGTCAAAAGGTGAAAGGCAAGGTAGCTGACTTTCTAAGGGTGGTGGAAGGTAAGGGGTAGCCTTCTACGGGTGGTGGAAGGCAGGCTGGTTGGCCTTCCACGAAAAGGTGGCGAAAGCCGAGATTGGTTCATGGGCCTGATTATTTAGTTGGTTGAATTATGTGAGAAAATCTGATGGGCTAAATGAGATGGATAAGATGATGGGGTTATGACCAAAAGGGGGTCCAAAATCGGTGTCTACAATGGCGTGCTGTCAAACCCTAACTGGTCGACTCACTTGGATTGGATGTCGCTGATGAATATCAGAAAACTCATTTCTCGATATTATCGTCCGCCCTGGCTTGGGACTTTCGTGTATCCTTCCTAGAACATTCTCTCTCATCGTACAAAGAGCGAATGATTCTTTATTGACACTCAATTCCCTTCGACGGTATTCCGTTGTACCCGATCCTTGACTGTTTAGAATCCCGTGGTTAGCGATTCATAAACTAAGGTCAAAATACAAAAGTCCACCTAAGATTTCAAATCTCCTGCATCATTTCGGGGTTATGGTGCATTACTTGGTGCTAATCACGATCTGTGAGCATAAGTTTAGTCAAGAGTTAGCTACTAATTATTAAATTATTAGATTATCAGGTAATTAAATAACTATTATTTAATTATGCGATCATAGATTAGATTAAAGAGTTAATTTAATTAGGAATATTAAAGAAGGTTTAATACTTAATGGACTCACTGTCAACTCTATATTGGACCAAGCGGGTGACACACATAAAAATAATTTGAAGATAGGGACAAACACAAAAATTAGATTTTTATGAATTAAATAAAAATATTAACTTTTCTATAAATCAGAGACTTGAGGGAAATTCTGGACATCATTACTCTGCCCCGCCCCCCCCCCTCTGGTTGGCCCTCTCTACCTGGACTCTACTCACCCTATTGGTAGGGCAATCAATCTGCACAAGGTCATTTGATCGTCAGCAAAGAGAAGATCTCATTTTCGACCTGTTCATGTAGATATCGTTAGAAGCCGAGCACTTGTCTAGCTTATATAATCCGATGAACTTTCTACATCAAGGTTGGAGACAGAAATCTCCGCAAGGTGAAAAGATTTGATCTTTATTTCCTGTTTTATTATTTTCATCAAATCAGGCATTTGGCTTAGGGTGGAAATCAAGATTTTATTTTTATTCCACTACGTAATCAAGTAAAACTCATATTAATATGAAAATTTGTTCACGATAAAGTCCCTAAATAGTATCAGATTTAATACAGCTCCACCCTATATTGAAATTGATACAAAAAAGTTGGAAAGGCATCAGGTGTTTCGTTCCCATCCCACCCAGACTACTCAGTCTTCTCTCCTCTTCTCTTCCAGCACCTTCTTCGTAACTGGTGAGCTCCTTTGTCTCCAACGCCAGTGAGCTCCTTCATCGTCATCGCCAACAAGGTCACCGTCACCTTCATCTGCAAGACCTACCCAACCCTGCTATCTAGTTCATCCTCCTCCTCGTCATCATTGTTATAGTCATCTTCATCTACCTCATCACTGTCTTCTTCATGTCCAGTGTTGGACTTGCCCTAGTTCCTCATCATATTTTATAGTTCATTGGCACACAGCCGCATGTTCTATGCTCTCTTCCCCTTCTTTTTGTTTTTGAAAATTTATGAATCTAAAGTTTTTGTGAAATATTTGCATTATGCGGTCCGCAAATTCGAGAACTCTAAGACCTTTTTAACCTTTTTGATTTGTAAGTTCAAAACTGCCTCAAATCGTCGGATCAGTTTTACATTTTTTTTTTCTCTGTGTTTGTGGTTTGATCTAGGACAAAGATTCATCGTCAAATGCTTTCCAAGTTTTGGTTTAACTTCAAATTGAAGGCTATCTATATAGAGATCATTGTTCAAAAGTTTTTGAAAACTTGGATCTGCTCTTTAATTTTTATCTTTTTTTTTTTGTGTGTTTGGGGTTAGATTTAAAAACATGCGGAGAGTACTATAATAAATTTCGGATATGTTAATTTCCAAGCATACGTGATTCTCCTCAGCTCAGAAATCTCATCGATGCCAGTATCACAGCACTGTTAGCCTCTGTTTGATTTCGGGATAGGAATAGGGACAGGATTAGGATAAGATTAGGTTAGGCTCCTTTTAACCCGCATTTGGTTTGATAACTCCCGGTTAATCTATCTAGTTAACTAGGGCTATCATAGGGATAAGTAACTTTGATTTCGTGAGTAAGTGGAGGTTAACCCCGGACATATTTAAAAAGTATCTATTTTGCCCTTCAAAGCCCACTTCTAATCAAATTTAATTCTCTCTTTTCCAACCAAATCAAGATTATTTCACTTTATCATAAAATTAACTTAAGTATTATTTTTTAAATAATTATAACATTAATTTTAGAACTTACGTGATAATCGCATTACACGGACTATGAATTAAATTTACATTCCTTAATTCTATTACCCAAATTATTTTAGTTACCTAAATTATATTAAAAAATTATTATACACACATTACTCTGGTATTAATTAAGAATCAAACGTTCATATTCACCATTTGATGGTCTGAATATCGACACATAAGATAACATGCTTCACCGGGCCATTTAAATTATACCGGTACCGTATTTTTCAGCATGGACATCTCCAGCAAGGACCAAAGTTATTATACGACAAAAATGCATTCAGATATGATTCGATTTATAACTTTAATAAAACGGTCAAACAATCGGTCACATAATTATAAGACTGAGAAAATATTTGGCAAGATATCTATAAATTTATTGTCAAGGTTTTAAAAAGTTAAAGTAAGAAATATAATGATATAACAATTAATTATTAATCACATTATGAGTTGACGTCAAGCAAACGAGCATTGTTTCATATCTGTCAATTTTGGTGCGGCGTACGGGAGTTTTATTCCGAAATTCAAAAGTACGTGAATTATAAGCACATTATACAGTCTTTAGCTAAGTATGGTATACACTACTTACCTGCTGCAAATTTACAATCATGCATCACAAAAGAATCACAGGACCATTGAATATTTATTTGACGAACTTTGATTTCACACAAATTTCTTGTATAACAAAGTCTATGAAGTTTAAATTAATGATCTCAAAATAGAGTGTACTTTAGAGCACACCAAACACCACCAAAGATTTTTTTAAAAAATAGGCGTATTTTGCACGCTCCTTTCTAAACACAAGAAAGGTACTTTCTATTAAAAACATGAAATAGAGAGTACACGAGGATGGGGTGATCTTCGCAACGAAAATAGATACATGTTTATCATAACTATTGTCACAAACTAAGGGAGCCACGCACATACCGCATTCAGCGTAAGATAGTCATGTCCATCCGATCCAACTAGCACTTAACCCAGTGCATTTTAGACCACACCAAACACCACCAAAGATTACAAAAAAAAAAAAAAGGCATATTGTGCACACTAGTTTTTGAACACAAGAAAGGTACTTTTTATTAAAAACAAGAGATAGAGAGTACACGGAGATGGGGTGATCCCCAGAATGAAAATAGATACATGTTTACCATAGCTATTGTCACAAACAAACGGAGCCATGCATGTCACTACATACACCATAAAGACAGTCATGTCCATCTGATCAAACCAGCACATAACCGAGTGCACTTCAACCTAGAGCGGTCTGGAGCAGCCACCGTAGGAGCATCTATGATGTCCAAGTTGAAAAGCTTCAAACACGAACCAAATGACTGGATGTCGCCTCATTCCCTTCCTTTTGAGCTTCTTCGAGGAACTGACAAAAATGATTGGTGATCACACAACTAAGAAAAAAGCAAAGACAAAGTTAAAAATCCGTGACCTAAGCATGAAGAGACACAATCATCAAACTTATCATGAGTTAATTGTATGAGAGTCCAAAATCCCGCGGACATCCAACAAGAGTTAACTGAATCAAATAGTCCTAAAAAACAGAGAAGTCCATGAGCTTCAAACTTGATAACATGACACATTATAAAAAGTTGATTTTCTGTAAGAGGCAAAGTCATGACGAAAGTGAAGATAAATTCAAAACTATACACCTGTTTATTACTTGCAAGCAAAGCTAGCAAATGTTAAAGCACCTGACATTTTTGTCATAAATAGGCATTAAGTTCGACAAATGCTCTTTCTTCCTCACGGGCAACTGTTAAAGTACCTGACAGGCATGACATAAATAGGCATTAAGTTGGCAAATGCACTTACATGAACCAATGAAATGAAAAAAAAAAAAAACCCTCTATCTTACCAGAGTTTGAAATGGGCTTTATCCACCTTTACATTCTTCTTTGTTTCGACGTTATTCGTTCACTTTATCCAGGTCTAAGAAATATATATGAATAGGCACAAGAAACTTACCATATACTAGGCCAATCCCCATATAACTTGGCTTTGTTATCACAGGCTCTGCTTCACCTTTTTGGCCTTCATCATCGCCCTCACCCTAAAATCATGGACATCACAAAAATTACCATATACAACAGATACAATTTCGTATGGCATCACAAGCACAATGTCTACAATGTAAAACAGATACTTGAAACATTGGGTTTCAAATGCATAGACATGTGGATATAGAAAACAGGTATAGAAGTTCTACATGCCAGTTTTGAAGCAAAAGACGATCATATCTATCACTCTTGAAGCCATGTCAACAGATAAGCCAAAGCATGAGGGTTACAGAAATTTGAGAACAGTTGTAAGAGTAAGTTGTCCACCTAATGGACATAATCTCATCTCATGTAACATTTTTTTGTTTAAGAAATAGCCATTTTCTAGATATGAGAAAAAGAAGCCAAGATTGAAGCTATAAAAGCATGAGATTATAAACCTGAAATGCCTTAAAACTGTTATGGCCAGCTGGCAGTTAAGGCTATAACATTAAAGTACTTAGACTAAAAAAAGGCATACACTTGATTTGAATCACATGAAAACAAAGAACCTTTTCTATCTTGCTTTATCAAACACCACCTTTCACATAACTTGATTCTAGGATGACGCCTCCTTGTTTTTTAAAAAATAACCATAAAAGGGGTGTCCTGTCTTGTCTTCAATCTTCTTACCTAGGTATAGTATTTTCCTAATTATCGCAAGATATAATAACAAAAATTCAGAAGATAATTTCACTGGCAAAAATAGATAGCATAGGAAATCAAACATCCAATTGTACATCTGCTCCTAATTCCAAAATTTCAGCCATGTTACTATTAGCACTGTCACCGCAAGGAATTAATGCTCAGCTTAAAACAACCTTTCAAATATACAGCGATGCCATGGACCTGGTTCTAGATTATTATGTTTCATTGGTGGGCTTAGGAGGGATTTAATGTGAGTATAGTCATCTTGTCAAACAGGATTACCATCAAGGCCAACCAACTATTTACATATCTCATATTTGCCCTCATCATCACCCTCACCCCAAAATCATGGATATCACAATATCACCATCGCCAACTATGCATATCGGTACCCATTGCATGTGCCACAGATGAGGCTGCAATTGATTTCCCGCCTACCACCTACGTACATTGAGTCTGACATACATATTAGGGGCAAAAGTTTGAAAAACAACAAGTGTCATAAGCATACCTGAGATTATAAGAATAAACTTTATAAGAAGATTGTAGGATAAAATAGGACTGGTCCCCATTCCCCTTTCCATAGGAAAGTTAAGCCCAATCTGGTAGATGATCTAGGTTATATCTTCCCCCATAAAAAGGCTTACACAGTGCACATATTCCATCGCCCCACTTACTATCTCCCCTCAAGACTTGACTTTCAGACATAGTGTTCATTTCAGAAAGTAAAGATAGTATGCAACAGAGTGTCGGGTTAACAATACTCAGAAGTTTTACATTATAGAAGCTAATAGAAGATCAGGAGGCATGTGGTTGTGGTGGATAGATAATCTGCACATTGAGATTCTTGAAGCTCATACTCATTAGATGGGAGCATTAGATGGGAGCTTTCATTCTTAATGAATCTCCTCATTAGGCTTGGCTACTAATCTGTATCTATGAACCTGTTAATCAGATAAATAAAAGAGATATGTAGACAGAAGTGCAGAATTTATCCACAAAATTGATAAACCTATCATGTGCATCAAACCTATCATGTTGCATAATTTCATGGATCAGATAGGACTGATGGATCTTGGATTCGAGGGGCCGGCCTACGTTGATGAAGACTAGTAAACACACGTGGAACTCATATTTACGTATAAGAAGACTGGCAAGGGTTAGATAGTTGGAAGTTAGATTTTAATTAAGAAGAAATGAAAAGGAGAACAGTTGACTGGTGGTGATTCTTCTCTTGTGAAAGATGACAAGTATACACGTTTCATAATAATATGCACCTAAGAATATACAAAATTTATTACATGCCAGAACATAATTGAACTAACAACAATTGGACTGTGAAGCAATAAAGTCAGATGCATCAGTTTTGAAAATAGGGCTGGGGCAAAAATTTGAGAAACAACAAGAGTCATAAGCATACCTAAGATTACAAGAATGAACTTTGTAAGATGATTCTTATTAAATTTGAACAATCTAATAAATGAAAATCACTTGCTATATAAAAACTTAAACAAGTATATCTTTACAACTGCAGCAGAGCACTCTAAAACACAAGTAAGCATAGTGGCCCAAAGGAATCAATAAGCAACATAAAATTCCAAGAAAAAGAGACTTTGGAGTGCTTCCATGGAAAACCCACCGCTGAAGTGCTGATAAATCAGAAACCATGCTAGATACTCATTCTCTCATATGAAGAAAACTAAGAAACTAACATTTAAAGAGCAAAACATGTATTTCAGATTCATAAGATTGTGCAGTCCCAAAACTCAAACATTTAACAAAGTTGATCATTGATGGAGAACATACAGATTCTAACAATACCAGAATTATTGTTATAAAATATTAAGAAAGCAGCATTAACAGAAAGAAACAAGCTAAGGTGCAAAGTGACATGAAAAATGGAAAGGCGAGCATAGTCATTTGGAGGATAAAAAAAATAAATAAATTATAATGTATTCACAGTTTTTGTTTATCGGTTCCCTCAATAGTCGAACAATAGAACATAAAACTCCAGAAGAAACTTAAGAAAACTCATATAATGTAAAACAGATAGATTAGCATATTGGGCTTCAAATGCATAGACATGTGGATATATAAAGCATGTATAGAAGCTCTACCTGCCAGTTTTGAAAGGCAATCATACCTATCGCTTTTGAAGCCATGTCAACAGATAAGCCAAAGCATGAGGGTTACAGAAATTTGAGGACAGTTGTAAGAGTAACTTGTCCACCTAATGGACATAATCTCATCTCATGTAGCATTTTCTTGTTCAAGGAATAACCACTTTCTAGATATGAGAAAACAGAAGCTATTAAAACATGGTATTATAAATATGAAATGCCTTGAAACTGTTATGACCAACTATCAGCTATCAGTTGGGGCTATAATATTGAAGTACTCAGACCAAAAAAAGGCATACACCTGATTTGTACACACATGAAAACAAAGAACCTTTTCTATCTTGGTTGATCATACACCATTGTTCACATAATTTTATTCTAGGATGATGCGTCCTTATTTAAAAAGAAAATACCAAAAGAGGGATGTCTTGTCTTCAATCGTCTTACCCAGGTATATGTATTTTGCTGATTATCGCAAGATACATTAACAGAAATTCAGAACATAAGTCCATTGGCAAAAACAGATACATTACTGTGTTTCATTGGTTGGCTTAGGAGGGCTTTAATGTGAGTATAGTCATCTTGTCAAACAGGGTTGCCATCAAGACCAACCAACTGCTTACATAGCTCATATTTGTCCTCATCATTGCCCTCACCTCAAAATCATAGATATCACAATATCACCATCGCCAACGATGCATATCGGTACCCATTATATGTGCTGTAGATGGGGCTGCAATTAATGCTCTGCCTGCCACCTACGTACATTGAGTCTAACATACATATTGGGGGCAACATTAGTGGCCACATGATAAGGGGTGAGATTAGCACAAATTCCTGTCGCAAGACGAACATATGTAAGACAACATAAAACACAAGTGAACATTACATACTCAACCATTGCAATACCCATTATTATGCATCAATTAAAACAACCATTGAAATAGATAACAATGCCATGGACTTGGTCGTAGATTAGTGTGTTTCGTTGGTGGGCTCAAGAGGGATTTAATGTGAGTATAGTCATCTTGTCAAACAGGGTTGCCATCAAGGACAACCAACTGTTTACATATCTCATATTTGTCCTCATCATCGCCCTCACCTCAAACCATGGATATCACAATATCACCATCGCCAACTATGTATATCGGTACCCATTATATGTACCGCAGATGGGGCTGCAATTAATGCCCCGCCTGCCACCTACGTACATTGAGTCTGACATATATATTGGGGGCAACATTAGTGGCCACATGATAAGAGGTGAAATTGGCACAAATTTCTGTTACAAGAAAGTATAGGTTAGGAATATGTATAAGACAATATAGAACATAAAAAAAGATTATATACTCAAAATTCATAAGCGTATGACAAAAACATGTTTTACGGAGTGTCCAACAACACATCTCAAACACCACAATAGCTAAGAAACGAAAGAGTGATAAAACGATAAAAGGATCCCACTCATAGAAACGTAGACCAAGATTGATAGATTAGCATCCTATTCTGCCTCCCATAACTGGCGTGCGATGTTCATCCTCAAGACCTCCCCAGCTCTCACCTCAACTGCTGGGGTGATAACTGTTGGATCGACATTATCATCGCCTGCACCATATTCCTCTACAACATTTTGCAGAAAGTAGAAGTCATGTCCCTGCTCCCGACGGATGAAGTTGTGAACCACAACACACGCTGATAAGTTCACAATTTTACATAAATAACAGATGAAATTTACATACTTTGCTATCAATTTAATGAACAAAATCACATGGAATGATAGATAAATCATTTGTGCATTCAAACATATCAATTTTGAAAAAAAAATCTGAATTTCAAATATCATCACTCCATAGATTGAAGAAGGGTAGCAATTTCATTCTCAAATAAGATTTTCTCGACAATTATTTAATGTGTAGTTGGATGATTTATTGCCGCATGAACTTAACTGTTATTTTATGTGAATGTAGGACATGAACAAGTAGATGGCATAGTGGTTGGACTACTTAGATTTCAAGGAAGTAACCAGGGTTCAAATCCTAGAAGGAACAAGATTGTATTTCTTTTTGTCTTAAAAGGGGAACCACAAGCCAACTAAGAAAGAGAAGAGGGAATTTCGAAATTCGAATTTCAAAAATGTTATTTCAAAATCTCGAAAATAACATTTATTCTTCAATTCAAAATTCGAATTTTGAAATATCTCTCTCCAAATTTAAATTTCAAATATGCATTCACGGATAATCTTCTAATCAAGGGGGAGCTTAATGCGAGCAATTAAGTGCCCATTTATTAGAGGATTTGAAATTCAAAATTTGAATTAAGAATTCTCTTCTATGAAATCAAGAGAGAGAGGAGGAGGGAATCCTGAAATTTAAAAAGAAAGATATTTATTTCGAAATTCAAAATTCAAAATAATCTTTATGGACTTAAAAGAAGATCCACTAATCAAGGGGGAGCTTAATAGCCTATTTATTACCCTATTTGAAATTCAAAATTTGAATTAAGAATTCTCTTCTATAAAACCATGGGAAGGGGGAGAAAAAAAAAAAAGCGGATTTTTTTGGAAATTCTCTCTCTCAATTTCTCTCCGACTTTCTCCCTCTCTTTCACTCTCTCTCTCTCTCTCTCTACATCTCTCTCAAACCAGCGGCTATTAGTGCAAGAGGTGGATTCGAACTGACCATTGGAACGAGTCCAAGGCTACCAAGGATCCACGCGAAGGGCTACGGCGGCTGCAAACATCAATTTTCTCTCTCCACTATCTCTTTCTAGTTTTTGAGTTCTCCATGTTACACTGTATTTCGAATATTTTCTGTAAAAGTTTTCTTATGAAAGTTATATTAATTTTTGATTTTCAATGTCTCTGTAAAATTTCATATTGTTCTGATAATGAATGACAGTAGCTCCTTTGAAAAAAGTTATCTTTTCTCCATCTTTTTGTTCTACAACTTTTATTTTTTCTTCTGTTAACACTACTCAAATTTTATATTCTACTTTTAATTAGTGTTTTAGAGGTAGTCTTAGTTCAGTAAATGGTCTTATTATGCTCTTTTAGGGGTGCTCTTTTTGTGAGTTCATAGTAAGTCCGGTTAATTTTGATTTTTAACAAATCAAATCATCATGCTCCCTCTTCTTTCTTCTCTATTTTTCCTCTAAAAACTCAAAGTTTTCAACTTTAAAAATCTATTTCCCTGTGGATTCGACCCAATCTCACCACTTGCTATTTTTCAAATAATTATATGTGGAAATTGGAATTTTAAGATTGATGTTCGAATATGCTTAACGACACATAATTTCGAGCGATCAATTTTTGGCGCCGTTGCCGGGGAATTAGAATTTTAATTTTGATTATTTTGGGTTCATTTGTATAAATCCATACTCACATTCATTCTCTCTTTTTGCAGAAAAAAAAAAAAGAAGACAAAAGGAAAGCTCAACTTGGTGAGTTTGTTCCAATCTCTTTAATATTCTTATTTCTAGATTTGCTTAAAATAGATATAGACCTCATTAAATAAAAAAAAAAATCATAAAAACAAAAATAAAAAAAATTGCATTTCAAGATTAGAAACCAAACTACCATGTTTTAGGACATGCATCATTTAGGAATGCATTAGTTTTAAATCTTTGTCATTTGTTTCATGTTGAAGAATGCGGGAGGCAAGGTAAGTCTTTCAAAATTGTGCAAATAACATGTTCATGCATTGTCATTTCATTGTTGCACAAAACAAACTTGATTGAATTGTGGTGTGCATCTCATTGATAAAATAATTTAAGGGCATCTTCATAACAAGATAAGGTGGGGATTTCATCACCCTTCCTTGGCCCACAAACCACAAACATTCCATCTTGCATTGTCCCAAGCCCAATAAAAAAATCAAATAGCAATTGCACCTAGGGTTCACACTATGATTGGACCGAGCTTTGAATTCATTTCTACTTTGGACAACGGTGTCTAGGCTAGAGGTTACAAAGGCAAACGCCTAAGTGGACAAGTGGTTATTTAATTAGGTCCCTACGAAAGTAGGGGGAGCCTCCCACTATCCCACCTCTTACCTGGCCGATTGATCTATTGTAGGGGTGATTCATAGTGAATTTTAGCCATCTTGTGAGAAATCTCATCTTTAAGTCTGGGACACACTTAGGTCATTAGGAATTTGTCATTAACTTGTTTGTCTTTGCATACATAAACATTAAAAAATATATATATAAAAATAAAAATCACAAAAATAACCATCCTCATCTCATCTTGGTCTAGTGTATGCTAGGTAGAAGATCTCAAAAGCCATATATTATCAAACCCATTCAAGAAATTGAGAGATACCTACATCACCAAACCAACATTCAACATCAAATGGCTGGAAACAATCAACAAATGCCAAAACAAATGAAGGAATACTTCATTCCTCAAGATTATAATCCTTCATCTTGTATCCAATTGCCTAATGTCCATGCTAGCCATTATGAGATCAAGCCAAGCACCATCCAAATGCTCCCATCTTTTTATGGGAATACCAATGAAGACCCATATAAACATTTGGATGAATTCTTTGAGATTTGTTCAACCGTGAAAATTCAAGATTTCACGGAAGATGCCCTTCGACTTACCCTATTCCCTTTTTCACTTAAGGACAAAGCCAAATATTGGCTTGGAACGATAGGGAAGCCCATTAGGACTTGGCCTGAAATGCAACAAGAATTCCTAAAGAAATTCTATCCTATTGGGAGAACAAATACAATGAGAAGGGCTATAACTGGATTCTCACAATTACCAGGAGAACAAATTCATGAATCTTGGGAACGATTGAAAGAATTGTTGAGAAAATGTCCACACCATGGATTGTCTAGATGGCAAATTGTGCAAGCATTCTATGAAGGTTTAGATGCACAATACAGGCAAATGGTAGATGCATCTTGTGGAGGAGCATTCATGAGCAAAAGTGAGGAAGAAGCTTATGATTTGTTTGAAATGCTAAGTGAAAATTCAATAAATCATGTTTCACTTTCATCATATGAAAGATCTGTGGGAACATCCAAACGGACTGGAGTTTATGAAATAAGAAATAGAGGAGAATTTGAACCTAAGATGGATATTAATGTCTTGGCCCAAAAGTTGGATAAGGTGGAGCTTCTGGCCCAACAAATGAGCAAAATTGATCTTATGGCCCAAAAGCTAGACCAAGTCCTAGCTTCGAATAACCAAAGATCTAATATCCATGCACAATCAAGACCTGACTCTGAATCTTCTCCATCTTATCAAGAAGCTTGTAGTCTTTGTGCCAGCCCAACTCACCATGTTAGTGAATGTCCCACGGCAGCCCAATTGCCACCGTTCATCCAAGAACAAGTCCAAGCAGCCCAAGGTTATTCAAAGCCCAATCATGATCCATATTCTAACACCTATAACTCTGATTGGAAGAATCATCCTAATTTTTCATGGAAATCTCAACAAGCCCAAGCTCCAAATCCACAAGCACAAAATTTTCAGAACAGGGCCCATCAACATAATTACTATCCAAATCAATCTTTCAATAAAAATCAACCTATCCAGTCCCAAGCTCAAGCTCCTTACTTTCAACCCAATAACAACCAGAATATGTTCTCTCAACCTCCATATCAAATCCCACAACATCAGCCATCAAATCAAAATGATGACAAATTCAATATGTTGCAACAATTACTCATGAATCAACAACAACAACAGCAGCAATTGCAACAATTGGTCATCTCTCAACAACAATCCATTTCAAAATTAGAAACCCAATTGGGTCAAATGGCTGATACAACCATGAGGAGGGAAGTGGGCCCATTACCAAGTCAACCCATTGCAAACCCGCGAAACTATCCTCCGGATTTCCAACATCAACCAATCCTACCTAATCCTCAAGCCCAACTTCAAATGGGTTCAAATCCACCAAGAGGCCCACAATTAGAAAATGCGAAAGCAATTTTGGCCTTAAGAAGTGGTAAAGTCTTGCCGGATCCTTACCTAAATCAAGGATCTAGTCAGCCCAATCCTGAACAGAATGAAGAAGAAGAAGATGAAGATGAGAATGAACAACCCAATATCAGTCAAGGAAAAGGAAAAATGGAGGAATGTCCTGAGAATTATAAACCAAAAATCCCTTTTCCACAAGCTTTAGAAAATGGCAACGAAAAAAGAAAGCATCAAATCCAAGCAAAAAATGAACAGTTAATGGACTTATTTAAACAAGTCCACATTAACATACCATTGGTTGATGCAATCAAACATGTGCCAGCCTATGCCAAATTTTTGAAAGAACTTTGCACTCATAAGAGAGAGCCTAAAGCAAATCCTAAGAAAGTCTTTTTGTCTGAAGAAGTGAGTGCCATTTTGCTCAACCAACTGCCTAAAAAGATGAAAGATCCTGGGGCTCCACTTATCTCTTGTGTTATTGAAGGAATTACATTTGACAAGGCACTTCTTGATCTTGGGGCTAGCGTAAACCTTTTGCCCACTTCTGCCTATGAACAACTAGATCTTGGAGAACTGAAGGCCACTCCTATTATTCTCCAACTGGCAGATCGATCAGTTAAAGTGCCACGAGGACTCATTGAGGATGTAATTGTCCAAATCGAAGATTGCTACTTCCCCGTGGACTTCTTTATCTTGGATATGGCCCCATCCTCATATTTGAATCACACTCCAATCATTCTAGGACGTCCATTCTTATCTACAGCAAAAGCAAATATCAATTGTGCGACAGGTAAGATGGGCATATCTTTTGGGGACCGGCAGATTGGGATCAATATTTTTCAAGCTCCTAAGTACTTGGATCGGAATGAGGGTTGTTATACAGTGCATGCCATGGATAATATAGTAAATGATAGTCCAGATTTAGAACAATTCCTCTTTCCCGTAGAAGAGAATTTGGAGTTTGAACAGTCTTTATCCTACACGAAGGACATTGATTTACTTCACAATTTGCCTCACTCGCTTAGTCCTTGGCCTATCATTGAACCTGTACCAAAATTGCACCCTAGGCCAACACTGCCATCTCCTATATCTCTTCCTGAATTTGAGCACAATTACTTGCAGTCTGATCGCATGCACGACATTCATATGGTGAGACATGCCAAGTCAAGAGGAGAATTACACATGAACCAAGGTCTAAGTGAAGTAGGCGTGAATGAGGTAATCAAATGGTCAAATCAGACAAATCATCACTTCATGAGTAGGAAAAGTATGGCTCTGAGAATATCTGAGCAGGGCACACAAAATGATACCAACAAATCAATTGACCCAGGTTGATAAGAACTCACATGCGTCTGGCTGAAGACGTTAAACTTAGCGCTTATTGGGAGGCAACCCAATCTTCTCATTTTTATTCTGATTATTCTCTTTTTCTTTTCTTTTTAGAAAACTCATAAAATCTACCTTGGAGAACAGAGAGAAGCCTCGTCACACCTCAGGTTGTATCTCTCCTCATCATGAATTTCATATTAAATAATTGTTGTGCATTTCTATGCCATTGAGGACAATGTCATTCAAGTTGGGGGGAGAATCAAGCATATTGAATAAAATCGTTTAAAATGAACAAAAGTTTTGAAATTTTTTCTTTTTTCACACAAATTTTCAAAAAAAAAAAAAAAAAAAAAAAAAAAAAAAAAAGGAAGTTTCATTTTCACACTCCAACAGAAATTCTTATCTATCATAATTCATTTAGGGAATCTTGATCAAAATTGAGTTAGGAAGTTGAGTAAAAGTTTGAATTAACCCCCCTCTCTACAAAGAATCACGACGGGATGATTTTTACACATACACGGTAACTTGGAAAGAGTGGAAGATCCTGAAAGTGTAGAGTTGCTGGAGTTACCCGAAGTGTAGAATTACCCATTCTATTTTTACTTTTAGGTCAAACGAACGGAAAGTTAGGATTCGTAATAGGAGATCAAACCACTTAACACTTTAAGGAGGCGGTCACTTCGAAAAAAGGACAATCAGAAGCGTGAAAATCAAATAAATATGCTTCAAAAGAGCCAAAGGAAGGACGGTGGCAAAAAGTATGCATCTCCCCTCAGACAAAAAAATAAAGAGAGTGACAAAAAGTACGCACTCTCAAAGCACAAAACAATCGTGCTAAAGTCCTTCACAACAAAATAAGACCAAATCCTAAAAAGTTTTAAGTCGGGGCGAAAACCGAAAAGCGAACCTAGCCAACTAATCCAGAGATCTCTTTTTCTGTTCTCTCCCCTGGGTAATTATACTCCAAGAGTCAGTGAAGGCAACGATATACCAAACATGATAGAAATGAACTCCAAGCACCTCAAATGATATGCACAATCACTTGTCATGATTTTAAGTATGGTGGGCGGGAGAACGAAAACTTGAATTCAAATTACCTACCATTTGCAATAGATATCCTTTAAAATGAAGTGTGATTCTTTTTACTGATCAAGGTAGTCCTAATTTTTCAAATGATTATATTGCTAAGGGACTAGCAATGATTAAGTTGGGGGGTGTGATAAGTTCACAATTTTACATAAATAACAGATGAAATTTACATACTTTGCTATCAATTTAATGAACAAAATCACATGGAATGATAGATAAATCATTTGTGCATTCAAACATATCAATTTTGAAAAAAAAATCTGAATTTCAAATATCATCACTCCATAGATTAAAGAAGGGTAGCAATTTCATTCTCAAATAAGATTTTCTCGACAATTATTTAATGTGTAGTTGGATGATTTATTGCCGCATGAACTTAACTGTTATTTTATGTGAATGTAGGACATGAACAAGCAGATGGCATAGTGGTTGGACTACTTAGATTTTAAGGAAGTGACCAGGGTTCAAATCCTAGAAGGAACAAGATTGTATTTCTTTTTGTCTTAAAAGGGGAACCACAAGCCAACTAAGAAAGAGAAGAGGGAATTTCGAAATTCGAATTTCAAAAATGTTATTTCAAAATCTCAAAAATAACATTTATTCTTCAATTCAAAATTCGAATTTTGAAATATCTCTCTCCAAATTTAAATTTCAAATATGCATTCACGGATAATCTTCTAATCAAGGGGGAGCTTAATGCGAGCAATTAAGTGCCCATTTATTAGAGGATTTGAAATTCAAAATTTGAATTAAGAATTCTCTTCTATGAAATCAAGAGAGAGAGGAGGAGGGAATCCTGAAATTTAAAAAGAAAGATATTTATTTCGAAATTCAAAATTCAAAATAATCTTTATGGACTTAAAAGAAGATCCACTAATCAAGGGGGAGCTTAATAGCCTATTTATTACCCTATTTGAAATTCAAAATTTGAATTAAGAATTCTCTTCTATAAAACCATGGGAAGGGGGAGAAAAAAAAAAAAAGCGGATTTTTTTGGAAATTCTCTCTCTCAATTTCTCTCCGACTTTCTCCCTCTCTTTCACTCTCTCTCTCTCTCTCTCTCTACATCTCTCTCAAACCAGCGGCTATTAGTGCAAGAGGTGGATTCGAGGCATTGCAACTGACCATTGGAAGGAGTCCAAGGTTACCAAGGATCCACGCGAAGGGCTACGGCGGCTGCAAACATCAATTTTCTCTCTCCACTATCTCTTTCTAGTTTTTGAGTTCTCCATGTTACACTGTATTTCGAATATTTTCTGTAAAAGTTTTCTTATGAAAGTTATATTAATTTTTGATTTTCAATGTCTCTGTAAAATTTCATATTGTTCTGATAATGAATGACAGTAGCTCCTTTGAAAAAAGTTATCTTTTCTCCATCTTTTTGTTCTACAACTTTTATTTTTTCTTCTGTTGACACTACTCAAATTTTATATTCTACTTTTAATTAGTGTTTTAGAGGTAGTCTTAGTTCAGTAAATGGTCTTATTATGCTCGTTTAGGGGTGCTCTTTTTGTGAGTTCATAGTAAGTCCGGTTAATTTTGATTTTTAACAAATCAAATCATCATGCTCCCTCTTCTTTCTTCTCTATTTTTCCTCTACAAACTCAAAGTTTTCAACTTTAAAAATCTATTTCCCTGTGGATTCGACCCAATCTCACCACTTGCTATTTTTCAAATAATTATATGTGGAAATTGGAATTTTAAGATTGATGTTCGAATATGCTTAACGACACATAATTTCGAGCGATCACACGCCAGCACAATGTACAATTGAGTATGAAAAGGATATTTGTTCCCTTTCCTAAGCGTAGTAAAACGCATCTTCAAGACGCCAAAGGCACGCTCCACACAATTCTTGATTTGTGCATGGTGGTGATTAAATTTATCCCGCATGCTCCTGTACGGAGCATTACCACGGCCTTGATATTGTTCCAAGTGGTATATCTCTCCACGGTACGGGGCTAGGAATCTACCAATATTTGCATACCCACAATCAACCAAGTAATACTTTCCCTATGGTACACTGAAGCCACCTCTCTCTAACGCTCTTGAAAGTATCTTATGATCCCCAGTAGCGCCTTCCCAGCCTACACCAACATAAATAAACTGCAAATCGAAGGACACTACCGCCATCACATTCTGACTTATCTCACCTTTATGATTTCGATACTGACATTGCTTCGACTTGGAAACATGTGCAGGGATGTGGGTGCCATCAATTGCACCGATGGCATCCTACAATAACACTATTAGGTTACATTATTTGCTTCCACCAAAATCAAAACATTGAAAATAAGAATCTTGGTTTACCTTAAAGAAGGGGTAGAACTTCGAATTGTGACGAATGAATGGGTGTACATCTTCCAAATTCGTCGGGAGTTGAATATAGTCGAACCTAAGATCAACGACAACCTTGATGACACGGTTGACATATTGACTAATGGTTTGAGAGGAGTGCTGGAAGTGCTCACATGCAGCCTGCGTAGTAAGTCCGTGACCCATAACATATAGGAACATGGCTAGTTGTTCACTAGTAGTAACATCTCGACAGTCCCTAATAAAACCTCTCCCCACTAAGGTGTCCCTCAAATGAATAAATATATGTGGATTAAGTCTGAACATGTGATAGCAACGAGCCTCATGACCGTGTAAAATGTGCTCGACCCACACTCGGCCTGTATAAGTTGAGGTGTGCATTAATTTGGGCACCCGCACATTATGCGTAGGCTCTCCTTCGAGCTCTTCCATGATAAGGTGGTCGAAGATAAGGAATACTTCATTCTCCTCTTCAATGATCTCCCTTAGCACGTCGTCCCAATTTGCGTATGGGTACCCTACATTTACACCCATCTCAAATTTGTTGCCACTAAATTGTAGGCATAGGCAAGGTGTAAAGAAAATAAAGTAAATATAATTCGGATAACAATTAAGAGTAATGTCTTTAACATATAGAACTTACATTACAAAGAAGAAAGTAGAGAACAGTGCAACATGAAGACATGAAAACATGATAACATAACAAGACATCATGCAGGTGTCTATGCATGGGCTAATAAGATCACTAGGCCAACCAAGATTAAGAATACTGCCACATGAGGTGTCGTAACACCGGTGCGTACTGCCACTAATGGAGGAATAGAACTCCCAGCTACGATACCCCCAAATGCATCGTTTGCGTCTTCCATCGATGTGAAACCTTTAAACCTGGCACTTGGATAACCATTTACTTGGGCATAGCACTCAGCCCAACTGTAGTACACACCTGGGCAGTGCCCAACCCATACTACATAGCATTTATACTTGTCCATTTCTGGAGATACTCAATATTCTGCAATAAAGGCATGTTGGATAAAATAGGACTTCATGTAATTTAACATAGGAGAGTACAGTATACAACATGCAAGGAAATAGAAAGCAATAAACATAACAGTCCTACAACTGCTCCCAAACATAGCATGTCCAAAATGGGAAAAAGTGTCACAACATAGTACAAATAACAGTCACATAGGGTTATAGCAATATCATTGGGGTGGTGCAGGTGCAATTTTAATCTGGTGGTAGATCCATCCCAACTTGTCCGCATCATCTAGTGCCAAGAAGACCACCCAATTCTTTGGCTCCATGAAGAGACCAGCTCTGCTATACAGTAATTCACGAGTAAAGCCCGACAGAGATTTCAACTTAACTATACACTCTCGAACTACCTGCTATGATGGATATAGGTGTCCTCTAAGCCAATCATGAGGCACCTATTTCAATCTGGTTCACTAATAAATGGCATTAAATTCATTATGTGGATTGGCATATTTAGAATTGCGCATAATGAAGTCCATGAATATGTGCAATAGTCATCAGATTATGATGAGATCATAATAATGAGACTGATGACTTATAAACACATATTCTCAATTGTTCCTAGTCGTAGGATGTTTGAGAAGGACATCAAACATCCGGTTAGACTAGTACAGGTTATTCCAGCTCATATGATGAGGGTGACTGATCTCGTTAGTTACTAGTGTGGAGACACAATGGTAAACCTGTAGGTGCTCATTGGAGAATGAGTTCACTGAACTGATCTGACATGAATCGCCGAATGGTAATTTACCTGACTGTCAATCGGCTTGATTCATCGTCACAGTGGCGTGGTTGATCCTTGGACTTGAGACACCAAAGACACCTTGTCGGTGGACTTCTGGACTTTGACCTTGACCTACGAATCCCTATCCACGGGATCTCTAATAGTCAAGGATCGGGTCCAGCGGAAGACCTTCGAAGGTGATTGTGTGTTCAATAAAGGATCGTTCGCTCTCAGGTAACTGGAGAGATAATGCTCTAGAGTAGATCCGCAGGAGTCTCTGGCCAGAGCAGAAACAATATCAGAAAAGTAGTTTTCGGATATTGTACAACGGAGTCTGATTCAAGTGAGTTAACCATCTAGGGTTTGACAGTTGACCATACCCTATGTTAACTCGAGAGCATTGTGCGAACGAAGGATTATAGCCACGTGGTAACTGTGGACG
Source organism: Zantedeschia hybrid cultivar (assembly GCA_030544215.1). Taxonomy (NCBI): domain Eukaryota; kingdom Viridiplantae; phylum Streptophyta; class Magnoliopsida; order Alismatales; family Araceae; genus Zantedeschia; species Zantedeschia hybrid cultivar. The sequence goes on from JARZZO010000012.1 coordinate 26,532,801, forward strand.
GACAGGTTCCATGAGCGGGTTGCTGAACCCCATTACCTTCCGGGATCATGCGGTGTTGCTTGGCACCCAACTTGATCAGAAGTCCGACCGAATTTACATGAGATGTCAATTCGGTTAAGTAATTAGTTAATATATATATATATATATATATTAATTAATTACAATAAGTCAATAACTAGTTATTGGACTTAACGGGCTGAAAACCGGACTGGTAAATGGGCCTAGAAGGTCACACGTAATAAGATTCTCAGTCGGTGGTACATAAGTGGGATTTATATTAACTCGGGGACTTTTGTGAAAAGTCGCGCTGACTTAATATATATACACGCTGTTGAGAAACCCTAGGCCAAGCTCCAAGATTTCCCTTGTTGGCCGTCATCCCCTCTTTCTCTCTCCTCCTCTGGGCGTCCCGTTCGGCGTGTCAGAACAGCTTCCGTCTCCGCCGCGTGTGATTGCCGAAGGTCGGGAATTCCTGTCGGCGGGATTTCCGCAATTGTTGCAGCGACGGATCTTCAGCGAGCGAGCTGAAACGGACGAGGGATCCAGGACGAACCACCGCGGAGGATCGCGTGGATACCGCTAGAAGCCGGACGCTTGTGCGGCTAGCGGCATCGCCTCGACGGAACCGAACGGCAGCGGATTCGAATCTGCGCACGGTAATCATATTCCAACCCGGATTTTCGATTTGAGTTTTTCGTTCCGAATCGGATCAGCGGGCAACGGGCGGGTTTAATTTTTGTTCTTCGTTTCCGCTGCGTTCTTCGCGTCCCGCCCGGATCCCAACAGTGGTATCAGAGCCAGGTTCCGCTTTGATCCGCTCCGGAACGATAAAATTATTATTCTAAATTATTTCATGCATGAATTCGTTTTTCCTCATAGATATTGTTCATGGGATGAACTTAGAATATTGAATTTAATTTTTCTGTGCGAAAAACGAAATTTTTTGAGGGTTTCATCGCGTTCTTCATGTTGATGAAGAACCGGATTTGTGGGCTTCCAAAGGGGATTAATTATGGTTGGACCATCTCTATGGGTTTGCTGGTATGATCAGCTACCCCTCACCATCCCCGGAAAAATTCTATGGCGGCCGGTGGAGCTTTTCTTCCCATAATTTTCAAGAGTTGAAAAGGATTGTGGAAAAAGTTGAAATCTACGAAAATGCACAAATCTCCGACTTTGGAGGTTCACCGGCGGCGAAGGAGTCGCCGTCCGGCCACCACCGGCGGGGAAAATGGAAGGGGTAACATCCCTCTTCAATTACTGGCCATCCTCGCGGCCGGCGGCGGCGGCGGCGCCGCCCAAAACTGGCTGCAAACAGGGCCAAAAACCCTAAAACGAAACTGGTCGAACCTGCTGGAGAAGGGCCTGAACCGGCCGGCCCCGAGCCGGTTCGACCGGGCGGCCTGAGCCAGGCCCGGGCGCGCTAGGCGCCGGACCTGGCTCGGCCAGGTCGCACCCAGGCTGGGTCCTGGCTGAGCCCAGGGCCATCTGGCCCGAGCCAGGAGCCCCCTGGCTCGAGCCAGGCGAGCCAGGTTCAGCCCTGGCTGCACTGGCTCGAGCCAGGGGAGCCCATTAAGCCCTGATTAGGCCCATTTAAGCCAATTTTGGCCCAATTAACCCAAAAAACCTCTTATTTAATTAAAAACCCCATCCTATTTAACTTGAAATTGAAATTAATAATGTTTAAAATTATTTTAAACATTAAATTAATTATTTTGAGTTAAAAAAAGGGGAGATAATTAAGATATGATCTTAATTATGGATTATTAATTTAATCAAATCTTTTGTGGGGTTTAATTAAGATGTGATTTTAATAGTTAATTGTTTTTAACTAAATAAGATAGGATCTTATTATTATTTGATTTTAATTAATTAATTAAATGAGTTATAATTAAGATATGATCTTAATTATAAATAACTTTTATTTAGTTAATTAAAGGGGTTTATATTTAAGATATGATCTTAAATACATATAACAAATGTTGTTATTTATTTAAAATGGAATCTTAATTATTAATTGACAATTGTTGTCATTAATAATTAAGATAATGTTTTTAATCTTAATTAACAATTGTTGTTAATTTATGTTTAAGATTTGATCTTAAAATTGTATCAACAAGAGTTGTTGTTTAATTATTAAGTAGTAACTTAAATTTTAATTATCAAATGTTGTTAATTAATTTTAGTCAATTGATTAGATTATTTTAATTTCTTAGCAATTATTGTTATGAAATTAAGTATTTGATTAAGGGACACTTAATAAAAGTTATTAAGTGTTTTATTAACTTTTAATAATAGTTATTAAAGAGTTAATTGTTTCTTGAGAATTAACCTTAATAAAAGTTATTGAGGATTAATTATGGCTTACTAATAGTTATTAAGCTAATTAATATTCTCAAGGGTCCCTTAATTAGATTTTGAAGATCTAATCTACTTAATAATTAATCTTTTAATAAAAGTTATTGAAAGGATTAAATTAAGTCTAATTGTTAGACTATTTAATTAGAAATGTTCTAATTAACTTTTCTTAATAATTGTTATTGAGAAATGTCTTTTAATTAAGGGGTTTTAAACAAGGAGTTGTTAAGGGGTTGATAATTTGAGTTGAAATTCCCTTTATAAATGTTATTTAGGAATTTTTAATTTTATCTAAATGTTAGATTGTTTCGCATTAATAATTGTTATTAATGTGAATTAATATTAATCTAAGTGTTAGATTAATTAATTTAGAATTGTTCTAAATACTGCATGGAATATTTTAGGATTTTAATTTTAGCTTTGCGTGCATATGTTGATGTGTTTAATGCTTTAAATTAGATTTAATTGCATGCTAGAAAATAAGAGTTTCGAAAAATCAAATTATCCAATTTTGATTGGAACCCAGGTTTTAAGAAAGCCAAAATTATTATATTTTTAAAATTTTAGCCTTCATGTGATGTGCTTTTTCATGTGTGGATGGTTAAAATTTGTGGTAGTCATGGACATGCACTTAGTTAAATTTCATATCAAGTGATGGCGTGTGATTTTGTGGATTGTTATGGAATATGAATGTTTGTTAATTAAGTGTTAATTAATGAGGTTTGTGTGCCTTCCCTTTCTCCATTCCATTGTAATTCTATCCCCCTCCATTATTGTACTCGGCCATAAGGCTTTCTCTTACAATTTATTTGTATTTGAAATTGTTTCAAAATATATAATATTTGTATTTGATCGCGCCGGCCGAGGAGAGGCGAGGATGATCCACAAATGCAACTAGGAAGGCGACAGGAGATGAGATCACCAGTGGCTATGCGTTTGCATGATTAGATTATATAATTGTTATATAGTTTTGGTGATTAATTGTTTGGCTCCAGTTAATCACCGTTCTGTCCATGACCACATAATGAACATGTATGGATGATGCATGCTTTTAGTTATTGATTATGAATCGATTGCTAATATCTAGGTATAGTTAAATATATATGATATATTTATAAACTATCACCTAGGATGAGACCAACTTAATATAAACAAAACCTTCAAAATAAAGTCTAAGCCGGAGCGCGAGTCATTGAGAATGTACCGCGTGGCTCTCCATCAATATAGTTCTTAGAACTTGATTAAGTGATGACAGTTTCTACGTGTTTACCCGAGATCTGCCACTATCTGATGAAAGGACTATTAACTATGGCATTATGATGTCTTGAGATTGGAATAGAGGAACGGTGTAGCTATCCTCGCGTTTTCCCGGGAGCTGCATTCTTTCTCTACTCTGTCGCGTATTGATGGTAAAGCTTAGACCAGGTATAATGGTCTACTGTGTTTACCCGGGACCATTAAAGACCTGGGAGCCGAAATAAGATCGGATATTGCAAGGAGTTGCAATTACCATGAGATGGTTGCTCTAAGATAATGGTATGATACTATGTGTTTACCCGAGGTTATACTGTGATTCTTGGAGATTCTGATCCTCACTAGAAGACCGTCGGAGTCTTCTGTTCTGTATACCTGAAGGTTATACAGTCCGTCGAAAAATAGTGAAAAATAATTCAAGATAAAAGACCATAATTGAATTATCAGAACTATCTGCTTAAATCACGTTATTTCCTTCGATCACTAATATGTCGTCTATTCGAGATTTTGGCATATTGGATGCCAATACTTCTCAAAGTCAGACTGACTAGAAAACTCTGAAAAATGTCTTCAGGGCCAAGTGAAAGTCACTATCCTAATCATATATCATGAATCCTCTTACTTGGATAGACCAAGGTGAAGAGGTGCTCATGGTATGCCTTATTGAAAGGCAATGATAGTTATGAAATCTCTTATTTGGATAGACCAAGATGAAGAAATATTCATGATATGCCTTTGAGAAAGGCAAGTGGTAAGATTTTAAACGGTCGAACCCACACCTGAAAAAGGATAAAGGAAAGTCAACTGAGATAGAGAAGTAGCAGTTCTCCCACTGTAACCAATATAAGGATACTGGTAAAGACAAATCGAATATGGAACTTGAAAGAAGTTTCATATATTCTTATTATCATCTTTTTCATGTCTATTGGAGAATTAACGTATCTAATATGAGATATTGGAAATGATTCTCAGAACTGCGATAATATGCAGACTTAGACAAGTAAAAGGAAATCGAGAAAAATACAAGTGTTGAGTTAGACTCAAGTATTGTTCATGATATTCATAGATTACTGTTAGACAGTAAATCTTTGTATATCTATGGGAGTCAAATGTGAAACTAAATAATTGTTATTTAGTTGCATGAGAAATCAAGAATAACATTGATTGACAAGAATAATAGTTGTTCGAATCAGTCAATGCACTATAGATTCTTGAAGTGACATTTCATGTGATGAATGTTCACAAGTCTTCTATAGAAATGAACTGTGTGAATCCTGATTATCTATGGTATTGTACATAAGGTTGTACAATAAAAAATTATTGATGCTGATACATATTGATGTAAACAGCTCAAAGGCCAAAAGATAATCACTATTGTTGACTTACCTTATAGTTTACTCTTGGAATGATTTGACTGTATGTATTTATTGAAGTACAAGTCGAATGCATCTGAGAGATTAAGGTATAAGATCAATATGAAGTCTTAGAATTTTTGATTTGATCAAAGAAACTAGTACTTAGGTATATGATTCACATAAATCATTAAGAGGATAATTGTATCCTCGCTCGATTAATCCTCATTGTGCATCATAGAAATATGATAGAATGAGGAATTGCACCTTATTAAGATATGGTGCAATATACAATAAGATTTGCCTAATTCTTGTCCTTTTGAACATGAGTATGAACATTAGATGACCATACTTTAAAGATGGTTCCAAATAAGTCAGTGTATGTCCATATAAGATATGGAAATCAAATAATTCATATGAGGTGTGAATTATGAACAAACTTGATTTAAAAGTCAGGTATTATCGCGATGTGAATTTGTAAATGTCTAAAGAGTTTGGACATTACAGTTATTGGCCAGACGATAATGAAATAATTGTCGTCCTGAAAGCTGTCTTCTGTGAAGAGGAATATGTCCTCAAAGAAGACAGTGGGAGCTGATAAAACTAGAAGATGTTCTAGATTCACAAGTTAACATAAGATTATTAGATGATCTTTAGTTGTTTTGAACCGATCATGACACATCAGAGAGCTTCATAGATTTTTGAGATTCTCTCAGTGACTAAAAAGATATGTTTGACATATCTGATTTAGCAAGATGAGAGGAGCTCAAAATAGATTATGATCTAAAATCTATGATAATGATGCTCTCTGTCATTACAACTTTGAGATTGATAGGTTTATTAGAGTTCCACTTGTCAATACTGCCAATCATAAGATGATGACAGTTGGATATTAAAAGCGTCCTCTCAATGTGATTGAGGTAAAGATGTATATGATACACCTTTAAAGCTTTTAGAATATCCAGGAAGCAAGTTATGATTTCAAAATTATTTTGAATCAAACTGAAACTTCCTAAGTTGTAATAAAAGCTTTGACTTAATGGTCAAACATTATGTGATCGTTAAGAATGATCACGGATTGTGTGTGTTCAGAAAGGACAGTGGGAGCACGGTCGCTTTAGTAATGCTTTATGATAATAATATCAAAGTCGTTGAGAATGACTTCATGATGTTACTATTAGTGAAAGCATTGTTAACCATGTTTTCCTCCATAATGGATTTAGTTATAATATCCCACGTATTGGAAATACGAATCTATTAAGATAGATTGGTGAGGATATTATATTGACCTGTATATCAAGATGTTTGGCATAAATTTCATAACAAATCTCAATTGTTGAGATATGGAATTTATTCCTTTAAAGAAAAGGTTCTTTAAAGGATACATGAGTGAAATGCATCATTAAGCGCTTGAGAAGTGCTAATGGTGCATTCATGTATACGGAGAGGATGATTTGAAACTATGAGGTCACACTGACTCAAATTTCAAGTCAAATAATGGATTCAACTTTCTAGTAGAAAGGAATGAATTGGAATGGTTCCAATCCAGAACTCGATGTTAAGGTGACGATATAAACAAGTGATACTGTTATTGGAACAGTACGGATGAAAAGGTTCATCCCTGAACTAGATGTAGTTCTAAAAGGTCTCTGATACCATCCTATCGTTGTAGGACAACAGTGAGAGCGATCAATTGTATGATCGAGCCATGGTCTCTTCAGAAGTTACAGAACATTCTGAGGCTCTTTCACAGGTTCAGAGACAAAGGATTAAGAAGAAATAACGTAATGGAAAATATTCCATCTATAGATAATTTAGCAGATCCCTGACCAAGTCGTAGTCACAGACTTTCTGTGAGCATCACCTAGATTTGATGGAGATCAAATGCGAAAGTGATTGGCTTGAGTCCAAGTGGGAGATTGATGGATATAGGTGTCCTCTAAGCCAATCATGAGGCACCTATTTCAATCTGGTTCACTAATAAATGGCATTAAATTCAATATGTGGATTAGCATATTTATAATTGCGCATAATGAAGTCCATGAATATGTGCAATAGTCATCAGATTATGATGAGATCATAATAATGAGACTGATGACTTATAAACACATATTCTCAATTGTTCCTAGTCATAGGATATAAGGATCGAGACTTTCGAATCCGATTTTCAGGTCGGACCCTGCAGTTCTGGCCCTAGTGGGGTCTGGGGCTCTGTGATGATTCGCGTCGAGCCCGCTCGACGCGGTTTGAACGGCGTCCACCATTGCAGACGCGTTTAGGTTTTGCCACGTGGGTGCCACGTGGGCTGGCTTCGGGCCGCGAGAGTACGGCCCTGTCGCGTTGTCTGAACGGCGTCCGCGTGGGACGACGCCTTTCGGACTGTGACTCTGGGTGTGTCAGAGTACGGCCCTGACAAGTTGTCTGAACGGCGTCTGTGTAGGACGACGCGTTTCAGACTTTTGTCAGAGCGGCCGTCACGTCACCTGATAGACGTCCGTGGATGTCGACGCGTTTTAGCCAGTCTCTGATTAACCCCGCGAGCCCTCCTTCTTTCCCTCATTTTCTCCTTCTCTCTTTCTCTCCTTCCCCTCCGGCGAACTCGGCGGCGATCCCTCCTCCTCCCTCTTTTCCTCCCACCATTTCATCTCTCCCTCCACTCCATCCTCTACCTAGCTCCTACCACTACCACCTCCACTTCCACTGCGGCGTTCTACTCTCCGGACGGCGGCCGACGTCACGGTGGAGCAAGGACGACCACGGCGGTACCGGCGGCGGCGTGGGGCGAGAAGGGTGGACGGCTTGAAGCTTGGAGGAGTTCGAGTGTCCGGTAGGGTGACGGTTCCCACAGCATCGTGTTTAAGCCATGTTTTCTCCCGTTTATGCATGTTGTAGATCTTTGATTTTGGGGGGTAGAATGAGCATGTTTAGGAGTTCTTTTGATGATATGGGGGATTTTCTATAAATGTGATTTCCTATGGATTGTATTGCCCCTCTTTCTCCTCCGTTTTTGGGTAATTTTGGGGTTGTTTGGGTCGAAAAGGGGAGCCCTCGGGCTCATGGCAACTCTGGTTCCTGGGCTTGAAAGACGTCGTGCATGGACGACGCCTTTTTGAAGGGCGTCGGGCCATCACGACGCCTTTTAGATAGGATTCACCTGATAGAGAGTCTGCTAGTTCGGAGATTCTGGGACTAAAAGACGTCATGGGTGGACGACGCGTTTTGAATAGCGTCGGGTAGCCATGACGCCTTTTAAGGCAGAAATCCCCTGAGTAAGGGCTTTGGAATTTCCGGATTTCTGTGTTGAATGGCGTCTGAGGATGTCGACGCCTTTTAAAAAGGCGACCACTGGTGTCGACGCCTTTTTAGGCCTGATTCTGAAGACTGTTTTACATGAACCTGTACATGGAGCTTGAATGGCGTCGGCCTTGGGCGACACGATTCAAGACAGAACCTCACTAATTCATGCCAGTAAAATGTGTTTACACTGCTAGATAGTTGGTTAATGCATGCTGTTAATGTACTCGATGCGATGGACTCTTCGTGACCGGATGGCACTACGTTGGGTGTCGTGCGACCGTGGACTTCTTCTGTGACCAGATCGCACCGTGCCATGTTTCTGTTTCGGTGGACCTAGAGTGACAGTTGTAGCGTTCTACACCCTGTGTCGGTGCGGAGGGACACAGCGCTGACGGGAGCAGTGGCGAGGTGACGCCTAGTGGAGAGGGTCACCTGGTGAACCCCGGGGTTAGCTAGCTTGTATCGGTGTCGGAGTGGTACCTTTGGAGTGTCACTCGTACTGGGGGAAGGAGTAACCACCTGAGCCAGTTGGGCCGGAGTAGCCAGCGTGCTATTCGAGGGGTTACTGTTTGGTCTCAGCGGGTCAGTGTTTGCTGGGGGAAGGAGTAGCCGCCGAGGTAGCCAGCGTGCTATCCGAGGGGTTACTGTTTGGTCTCAGCGGGTCGAAGTTTTTCCCACCATTTGTTTATGTGGTTGTCGTGTTCTATCAAGGCGGCAGTCGTGGGTTCCCTTGTCGGTTAGTTTAGAAATATGCATGTTTAATACACTTCGACTGCATGTGATTTTACGTTGAGAATTAGGAATTGTACCTACTACTGTGCTTGTTACCTTACCGTTAGCTATATTTTGCACTTGTGGGTGTGTGCGTGGGCAGTGGGGATCGAAGGATCCCTACTGAGTCTTGTCTTGAGACTCACCCCTGCGGTTTTCAGGTGAGGACTCCCAGTAGACCTAGAGCGGCGTGTGCGGCCGTGTGTTGAGCGTCTTCAGCGGTTGTTCCGGGGTATGCCCCGATGTAGTTGTTATTTATTTCTGGCATGTATGTTTAATTATTTCTTTTCAGTTGGAGTATGTAATTATTTGCTGTATCGAGTCGCATTGTAATAATTTTAAATTCCTGCACCTTCGTTTCAATTCAATGCGATGTGGATGTTTAGCTTAGTTTATTATTTATTTCCCATACTTACTTAGATCCTGGTTTGGTTCCAAATTAATGATTCGGTACCCATTTAGTAATCGGATCCCCGATTATAGGGTGGCGGGTCGTTACATAGGATGTTTGAGAAGGACATCAAACATCCGGTTAGACTAGTACAGGTTATTCCAGCTCATATGATGAGGGTGACTGATCTCGTTAGTTACTAGTGTGGAGACACAATGGTAAACCTGTAGGTGCTCATTGGAGAATGAGTTCACTGAACTGATCTGACATGAATCGCCGAATGGTAATTTACCTGACTGTCAATCGGCTTGATTCATCGTCACAGTGGCGTGGTTGATCATTGAACTTGAGACACCAAAGACACCTTGTCGGTGGACTTTTGGACTTTAACCTTGACCTACGAATCCCTATCCACGGGATCTCTAATAGTCAAGGATCGGGTCCAGCGGAAGACCTTCGAAGGTGATTGTGTGTTCAATAAAGGATCGTTCGCTCTCAGGTAACTGGAGAGAGAATGCTCTAGAGTAGATCCGCAGGAGTCTCTGGCCAGAGCAGAAACAATATCAGAGAAGTAGTTTTCGGATATTGTACAGCGGAGTCTGATTCAAATGAGTTAACCATCTAGGGTTTGACAGTTGACCATACCCTATGTTAACTCGAGAGCATTGTGCGAACGAAGGATTATAGCCACGTGGTAAATGTGGACGGACAGGTTCCATGAGCGGGTTGCTGAACCCCATTACCTTCCGGGATCATGCAGTGTTGCTTGGTACCCAACTTGATCAGAAGTCCGACCGAATTTACATGAGATGTCAATTCGATTAAGTAATTAGTTAATATATAGATATTAATTAATTACAATAAGTCAATAACTAGCTATTGGACTTAACGGGCTAAAAACCGAACTGGTAAATGGGCCTAGAGGGTCACACGTAATAAGATTCTCAGTCGGTGGTACATAAGTGGGATTTATATTAACTCGGGGACTTTTGTGAAAAGTCGCACCGACTTAATATATATACACGCTGTTGAGAAACCCTAGGCCAAGCTCCAGGATTTCCCTTGCTGGCCGTCATCCCCCCTTTCTCTCTCCTCCTCTGGGCGTCCCGTTCGGCATGCCAGACCAGCTTCCGTCTCCGCCGCGTGTGATTGCTGAAAGTCGGGAATTCCTGTCGGCGAGATTTCCGCAATTGTTGCAGCGACGGATCTTCAGCGAGCGAGCTGAAAAGGACGAGGGATCCAGGACGAACCACCGCGGAGGATCGCGTGGATACCGCTAGAGGCCGGACGCTTGTGCGGCTAGCGGCATCGCCTCGACGGAACCGAAACGGAAGCGGATTCGAATCCGCGCACGGTAATCATATTCCAACCCGGATTTTCGGTTTGAGTTTTTCGTTCCGAATCGGATCAGCGGGCAACGGGCGGGTTTAATTTTTGTTCTTCGTTTCCGCTGCGTTCTTCGCGTCCCGCCCGGATCCCAACATGCTCCTCGTGAGTATACGCTTGTGATGATGATTGAGGGCTCAACAGTTCACGCATTTTCAGCCTCTCTTTGTTAACAGCAGTGTACTCCCTCAACGAGTCACATGCATAGTCAATACTTTTGCGACGCCTCTTTCCTCCCGTAGACGAATAACGGGTGTCTCGTCTCTTAGTAGGGGAGATTGCTTCATCATCAGTCGGGACTGTTGGTTGTGGAGTGTGACACGTAGGAGGAGTGTCCTCTCCTAACATATCGGAGAAAGATTGACGTTGAGAGGCCGACAAGTCGAAAGGATTAAACTCATCGTCGAAAGAATCTACCCCTATGGCACTAAACTGTGACTGTGTATGTGGCTCCGGTTGTGGCTGTGGGTGTAGAATTGGTTGTGGTCGTGGCCGTATTGGTGTACGGCTCTCCTCATCGTCACCAAATGATCTCCTACGTTCAAGATCAACAACTTGATTTGAACCGAAGAATAGACTCCCCCGAGTCGTGCTCTTCCCACATATGAGATCCAACTCCACTTTCAACTCAAACTGCTTTCCAAAGAATACCTTGTATTTAGGATTTGACTATGCAAAAAAGACAAAAAAAATCAGGTGCTGGTTTTTTTTACACAAGTACTAGGTCGAATTATTGAAATTGTGGGAGTCTACGCACATACTGCAATAGCATCTTCCCATCTATCATTGTCAGAAGGGATGGGCATGTTGGTGGTGTCATCCCAACCCCAACCACTACGATCTATCAATTGTAGATACTCCCTGTAAGTTCTCTTAATATTCTTCCAACGATTGGACAAATTGTCCTGATCCATATTGAGATGTGTGGCTTCATTAAAGAGGACCATGATCTCGGTCCAAACATGTTTTTTGAAAGTCCCCTGATGGCAATGATGTTTATGGTATTGATCCACTAATAAGTTAACTAGTATCCTGTCCTGATGGGTGGTCCAATTACCAACCCGAGGCTTCCCTCTCGAGTCTAACATATTCAAGTAGAAAGCAAGGTACAACATTTAGGGTTAGTACAATAGGACAGGATGTATGCATGCCATTCATATAGGAAATCTAAGTGGAAAGTGGTTGTATGCATAAGTTTATGTTTTTACCTGATTGAGACATCCTGACAATTGACGGATGCGAACGTAAATCACACCTACAGTTGACATGTGAGTAGTCATACAACATGTATAATGAGATTGGATAACCAAGCATGCATGAAAATAAATCACTTGAACATAGGCCAGCATAGAGCCACTCACTGATTTAAATGGGTTTAGGGGGACAGACCTAAATTAGTTCCAATGAAAATTTTGAAGCAAATCAGACAACAAAAACCACAGGAATTAATAATCAGCAAAGCTGATATTTTGGCCATCATCTGTAGTAGAGTAGGCCGGGAAGAATAAGGATTGCAAGAATAAGGATTGCATGTACGAAAAATACCTATCGGAGGACAGACCTAAATTAACCGACCTAAATCAATTCATATGTATATTTTCAAGCAAATGACAGAACAACAACCGTACGAACTAATAATCAACAAATGTGAAATTTTGGTCAGGATCTGTGATAGTAAAAAAGGCTGGAAAGAACAAGCAAGCATGTACGAAATCCTGCCGAAACAAAATAAATAAAATAGGTATACGGGCAGGGACCTAAAATAATTAATATGAAGATTTTCAAGCTAATCAGACAACCAAAAGCACATGAACTAATAAACACCGACAACATAGCTTTGGTCATCATCTGTGACAGTAGGATAGGTTGGAAAGAACAAAAACCATATAAATAAGGATTGCATGTATGAAACCGTATTCAAACAAACTCCATTAAAAATATAAACACATGACTTACGGATTGCAAGAACACGCACGAACAATAACGTTTTACTAGATCACAACGGTTGCAAGAATAAGCCGGACGTAAAGACTAAGAAGCAAAAAAAAAAATTATCTTTTACACGAACACAGGGAAAGGAGAAGATTGGGACGTTTGTGAACAAAATCCTCCTCTGCAGATCCGAGTTTGAAAAACCTACCTGTGCTTTGGATGACGGTCCACGGTCCAGAAAAGAGGAAACAAACGCTGCTCGTAGAAGAAGGGATGGTCGCAAATGTGGGAGTTCGAACATAATAGATGTTGGTGAACGTAGTGGTTGCCGCAATCAAAGATATCATTTTCTCCCGTTGAAACCGCCATGGTCGATCCACCATATATATAGGAAGAGGAGCACGGAACTACCAAGCCATCGAAAGGGAAAGGACGAGAGACAGGCACCCAAGGTGAAGCTATATGTTCTCCATGCCCAGTGCGCTTGGAACACAAGTTCACAAAAGGGGAGGGGACAGGACAGTGGCAGCCTCGAGCGGCCAAAGGAAGGGGAGAAGATGAACCTGGGAGATCTTCTACGACAGCCAAATGGCATGCACAGAACGGAGAAGACCACGGACGAACAGGGTGAAGGAGAAGCGCGTCGAAGCCAGAGGCGGAAGAGACGGTCAGCAGGAGCAACGCCTCGACGGTCGGCAGAGCAGCGCCTCGAAGCCAGAGAGGAAGAGGAGAGGTGGTGGCTAAAGAGCGAGCAGACGATCACCAGAGCAGTGCCTCGGAGCTAGAGAGGTAGTTGCCAGAGAGTGAGCAGACGGTCATCAAAGTAGCGCGTAGGGAGGAAGACGAGACGCGGTCACAGAGCGCCTCGGAAAGAACGCGAAAGGGCACGTGAATGCGTGATAACCCGTATCCCGCCGAAACTATTGGGATGGGTTGGCCCGAGACAGACCTGAGTTATACCGGGATTAACCCACTTTTAACCTGTGTACATTACCCTCATTTCAAACCAAAAAAATATAGTCTTCTTTGTTCCCTTCCATATCTCTTCCAAACGCTAATAAATTATATTACATCAATTTTGATATTTGATATTCCATATTCAAGAAATATCAATATCAAATTGATATTATATTAATGCTCTAATCAAACACGACGTTATGTGAGATAATAATATTTTAACTCAAGTAAAATTCAAAATAAATACCATACTTAAAGAAGTCATACATAAATGTCACCTTAATTAAGGAGATTATGTGAATGTTTGGCATAACTTTAACTTAAAGCCACTTCTGGCTTCCTCTCTTAACATCAAAAACCGACGGATGCAAGCGGTTATTGCAAAATTCAAATCTCCCCTAACAACCTCAACCTTTATTCAATTTAAGAAGGTTCCAATTGTAACTTTGTTTAGGAGCCCAAAAAAATAACTAAATGTTATAAAAATCGACTTTCAACACCTATTTTTCTCTCAGCCCCAATATGTTTGCAGAATAGGTTATCCGGAATTACTTATCCGGAATATCGTATATTAGAATAAGAGGTGCTTAGCTTTGATAGTTCTGTGAGACTCACTGACGGAATAAGAAGGATAAGTAATTATTAAGTCTAAAGTCGAATTGCTTATTTTCTTAATTCTCTGAATAGGCTATTCTGCACCGGTATAAGTTATTCCGTTTGTCAAAGTTAAATTAAGTTTATTCTCTCCTTATTCTTTTTCTATTCTCCAATCAAAATGGTGTTCACAGAATAAATAGATAAAAACATTTTAAGTTGGGTACAAAATGCCCACGCTCCGTTTGCCGAGAATAACGAGCAAGAAGACGGGCATACGAGAGGTGGATCAACGGCCCCCAGTTCTCCACGTGGCGTCTCTATATTAGGTAGGCTCAATGCAGCTCGGCGCTGAGAACCTACCTAAAATACGGTTGATCTGCCTTCACGCCACGTCACGCTGAAGGCCGAGCCTTATCCTCCCGTCCTCTTTCCCATTTTTAATCTCCCCCTCAATTCTCTCTCTTCCTCGCCTTCTCTCCTTAGCTGCTCGGCCTAGGGTTTGGGTTCGCTTCCTCCCTTGCGGACTCCGAAACCCTAGAGGTAATCTCCCTCTCTCTCTATTTATTTATCTCATACTTATTCAGATCTTTCGATCTTTCGATCTGAATGTCCTGATCCGTTCCTGGCCATCCTTGGATTGCCCTTTTGTTTGTGCGTGTGTGCGCGCATCTGTTTGGTGCAAAGCGGGGATTGGGGAAGCTAATTTGTTTCGTGCTGTTACTTTTGCAGTGTTGATCCCTTCTTTTTCTGGTGTGTATACATCGTTTGAATTTTCTAGGCATCTCTCTGTGGTTCCGATGGTTTGCGTCCTGGTCGTTGCGTTTGGCTAGAATTTTCTATGCAAAGCCGCTTGTTTTGGTGGTTTTGATTGATTCGTCTATGATGTTATTGGGTGGCGTTTGGGTGTTGGTTGATGCGTCTGTAAATGTTATGCATATGAATTTCTTTTGTTCTGATCCAATTTATCTGCCGATTTTGTTTGATGTCGGATTAGATGTGAATAATCACTTCAAATTGGTGACTTTGAATCTCGGCGACCTTGTCTTGCATTGATTTGCGTTGAAAGTTGGATTTTTTCTCCAGCCGATGTTGATTTCTGTTATTATCCTTCCTGCATATTTAGGGTTTATTTTATGATTCTTGTGCTATTGTTTGTGTAACTATCTGTTAATACGTAACTTTTTTTTTCTCAAATCCACTCTGGGTGCTTTCATCCAACTGCTTCCTTTTCTTTTTTAGTTTTGTTCCCCCGAGATATTCTTGCTGTTGTGATATACAGATGTGGCCAGCATGGTCTTGCTATGGGGGTAAGATGATTGATTACAAGGGCTCCAGATCTCTGAAACAGTGACGATCGGAGGAATTCTTAAATTTTCCTTCTACGTTTATCATGAGTCATTTTGTCTTGGTGTTGCTGTTCACGAATCTTTGTAGGTACCAAGTATACTGCAAGGTTCTGGTTACAGTTCTATAGAAAGAAAATATCCTGACTACAGAAAAAAAAAAGTGGAAATCCCCTAAGGAGATAATGTACTTGGGGTTTAGGAGTGGTGGGACGTATGTTTTGCAAGTTTGAAGTTCCAAGTAACATAACATTGAATACTTTCAATCATAAACTTGTTTCAGCATTTTCTAGTCATTATGGCAATAATTCAACAACAAGATAAGAATCTTATATAAAAATATTTGGTCATTTTAGTAGATGGCAATGGTGTGTTGATAACTTGTAGAATTAAGAATATTTTTTGTTACTTACCTTTGAGAATTGATCAACTATGCTGTAGATAATATGTTGTTTCATGACTCTTCTTTGCAAAAAGTGGGCCATGTGTCTTATGAGTTATGATTATCTCGGCTGATCTGTGTCATACTGGTTTGTATCCCTTTTTCTCAAAGATACTAATGATAAGCTATCTCCACATGCTAGTGTGCATTGTTAGATGAATATAGAATCCCATTGTCCGTTCCTTTAAATTTCAGTTGCATCACTGCATGTAACTGTGCATCTGCTTTCAGCATTCCATGAGTCAAAAAGTTACACTAACAAGTTCAAGATTCACTTTATGCTGGTAATTCTCTGGAAATCTTCTTTATAGGCATCTTTTTTCTCGTAAAATGTTTCAATGCATTTCTGCGGTAGCATTCTTATTTTTAAGGGATTGTTTGGTGGATACATGTATCCGTTCGCAGCAGAAATGTAAAACAGCTTGATCCATGAATTCTACCTAACTGCGGTTTTCTGCGTGGTTCAATCATATAGATTCTCTTGCATTGGACACTGGAATCAATTATTTAACCGACATTAAGATGTTTATGTTCTTCCATCATTTCATTTAATCAGTTTCAATTCTGATCTTTATCAGCTTGGATGGCATTTTCTGTGAAATTTAGGGGGGCAGGTGAGTAGTGTAGTGGATAGGCTCCGAACTTTTGGCGGGTTAAATTCCCGTATTCCCATGTGATAAGTAAAATTGCACTTTTTAGATCAATTAGTAGGGTACATTTTTCTAAAATATAGTTAAAACTCATTGCTTTTAACAAATTCATTGGCTTGACTCGTGCATGTCGGCGTGAGTCGGATCGGATCCAACTCGTATTTGGGAAGATGTGATTCGATACCCATCCCTGAGTTGGCAAACCTTATCTCAGATCCCAGCACATTGTACCCCCTTGCACGTTTGGCAGTTTGCCAGATATACTTGGATGTCTGGCTTGGGGGCTGCCCTCTACCTCTGTCGCTCCGTCGGTGTACTTGGGTGTCAACCTTTATCGTGATTTTCTACATGTACTATCCCGTTTCAAAGAAAAAAAAAACATTTAGGTTTTTCACAAATAACCCCTAAAGAATATTATATATGTGCAGAAAACTCCTGTAAAATGCATATATGCAAAAAACACTCCTATATCATCATAGAGAACCCTTTAGGGTCAAATCTACTGTCACTCACATTACAAACAGATTAGGGCTTATTTTAGAATGAGAAGAAAGTTTAAGGTTTTTCTTCATATATATGTATAATCCTGGGAGTTTCTTGCATATACGAGACTTTTAAGATAGTTATTTGTTAAAACCCTGTAAAGTTTTCATGTTTAACATGCATATTGTGCAATTATGTGCAAATGCAATCCAGTTTCTGTAATTCTTGTGTACACCCTTTACGATTGGTGTCTAATTTTGGATAATGTTTATTGCTGCATTCAAGCTTATGCAAGTTTTTGTTAGCATGCAGAACTTCTTGGTTAAATGTGACCGAACCAGCATCATTGTCAACAAAAATGTTATTTATTGTTTTCTTTTTTTGGTCTAATGTATGAATATTGAGTTGTACAATTCATGATCATGACATTTCAAACTCATGGTTAGTTAAGGTGAATTGATTACCAGTTTCATTGTTTTCAGTCTTGAGCATATTGCAAAAAGGCAAGCGTAGCATTTTATTACATTTTCAACAGCCAAGGTTCATGTCTGAGCTCGACGTCCAGACTCCTACTGCATTTGGTATGTAATTTATGTTATCCAAGTATACAGGAGTTTTCAGATTATGCAAGTTCATTGACAAACAGGAAGTTTGGTTCCTAAACCTACTTTTTCCTCCAATTGTCTGAACCGTTTGCTGTTCAATGTATTATGTACGAAGATCCATTTGCTGATGCGAATGCTGATGACTCTGGCTCAAAAGAGTATGTGCATGTGCGTATACAGCAGCGTAACGGGAGGAAGAGCCTAACTACAGTGCAGGGGTTGAAGAAAGAGTTCAGCTACTCCAAGATCCTGAAAGACCTTAAGAAGGACTTTTGCTGCAATGGTACTGTTGTCCAGGATCCAGAGCTGGGCCAGGTAGCGTACATCTTCGGCAGTATACATATGTTTAGATGCACGTTTCCATTGTGCCCACCGATTTGTCGAGATCTGACATTTTGTTGATAGGTTATTCAACTCCAAGGTGATCAGCGCAAGAACGTCGCCACCTTCCTAGTACAGGTACTGCTTCGTTGTTGGTCTGATCTTCATCCAGAACTTTTTTTTTTTTTTTGAAAATTATCTTTATCCGAAACGACTCTCCCTAGTGGGTCATGGCACCCGTGCTTACAATGGTGTTGGTGTTTGATTTGTTAGGCTGGCATTGTGAAGAAAGAGCACATCAAGATCCACGGGTTCTAGGCTGTCATCTTTGCTCTCTGCACTGCAGTGGAACTATCCCTACTAGTAGGTTATTTATGTGTTGCATGATCAAACATTTTAGGCAGAGTTTATGTTAGTCGTATGTCTGTTGTGGTTGTTGGACGTACCATCAGTAGATGGGCTGTGTCCAGGACTCGAACGTAATCAGGATTAAGGTCTCTTGCTTTGTTTTGTCCACTTCTAATTTTTTTGCCATCGTTCTTCACAAAATGGATGTTCTATGGGCGCTTGCGGGGGCTTACCCCATCCGAGTCCGGTAAAGGATCCGAATCCAAAGCTGGGTCATCAGATTTATGTTTGGATTGATCCGCTTTTGTTACGATCCTGTTAAGTTTAAGATAGAAGATGCGCATGCAGGTTAGCCAATTGTTGGGCCGATATGAAGGTATGTTTTTTAGACTTTTCGTTATGTCTTAGCGGGTTGGTTCTGACAATACATTTGGATTCGTTGAGAGGTGGAGAATGGGTTTCATCATTTGCGGACATACCTCTCCTGTATTTTTGTAGATTCTCTTGTCAACATCAATTTTAATATTGCTGCTGATAGGTGGTATTAAGTTATATTCTAGCAATTTTGATGGTGATATTAGTAAAGTATGTTGTCTTTCAAATTCGTTACGGGTCTGAATCTATATTAAAAAGGTTAATCTTTAAGCATGTAAAGATCTCTCCTATCCTTTTCGTATATCTAACCGTAATTGTCCCTTATAGTTCTACGGTATTGATTTTGATATTAATATTTGTATTGTATGGTTCAAAATTATCGATACCAACATTAGTATTATAAAAACATTAATGCTCGAACCCTGGAAGGCATTAAGTTTGGTATTTCTCTTATCTTTTGTTTAGGTGCGATTAGGTGTTTGCTTTAATTTTGAGACCCGTCTAATCTTGGACCACGGTTCAAATCATAGTTAGTAAAATCTAAAAAGTTAAAAAAATACATGATTTTTGAATTTTTTAGATTTTTTTTTTTAAGTGGATGGTATCACATCATTATATTAAAATAAAAAGGAACAAACTGAAGATGAGGATTTACAAACATTGTTACGAATTTTTAGATTAAACTCTCGCATGCCGCATCAAACAAAAAAAGAGAGAAAAATGTCTTTTTTTTCTTCTGACACCAATAATTTTATTAATCTATGATATAGAAATCTTTAATACAAGATGGAGAATACTAACATATAATGTTTTTTTGTCACTTTAGTTTTAAAAATAGGGAAAAGAAACTTGTACTCGGGCGCTTAGTCTATTCCTTCAACATACTCCTTATCTCAACCATCCGTCCGTGGTTATGGCAATGAACTTTTAATTATGATGAGTTTGGAACATTTAATTGATAGTGATGATGAAGAGATTACCTTAAGCATCACTTCGAAAACGGAGTGGGTTATGATGGAGAGAATGTCTTAAGCATCACTTTGACAAAAAAAGACATGATATGCTAGCATTCCTCTTTAATGATGGATCCAGTTTTAAAAACAGGGAAATGATATTTGTATTTTTGTTTAGACTATTCTCTTAACATACTCCTTATTTCAACCACCCCTCCACGTTTATGGCAGTGAAATTTTAACTATGATAAGCTGGGAACAAATATTAGTCAATAGTGATGATGGAGAGAATATCTTTTAAGTATCATTTTGATGTAGAATGAGTTATGACGAGATGAGTTATTGTGGATTATTTATGTTAGAATAAAAGATATTTTGATTTGATAATAAGACTGAATACGATACTCTTGGGTGGAGGAGAGAATGACTTATTCAACTTATTCTAGGAATATGCCATCATAACCCAGAATAGCTTTATTCTGCTAGATTCTACTATCATACTGAGGCTTAGGGAGTTCCTTAGGAGTGAGAATAAGCATCATCCTTAAAAAGTTAGGGAAATGCTATTTGTACTTCCGTAAGCCACTCCCTTATCGTGCTCCTTACCTCTCAATCACCCATCTGTATTGAATGAACTGAAGTTTTTATTGTGACAATTGCGAAGCATTTAATGGACAGTCATAGAGGAAGTATCTTAAGCAAGTTGCTTAAGGGAGAGCACCATCTTGCCGAGATGTGTGCGTGTCGGATGTTATTTTTGTTGATGATCTTGTAATGTTCTTCAAAGACCATATGCAAATAGCTCATACCATTGCTTTCTATCTTGGATATTTTCTACCAATGGACAGGTATACAGCTTAATGCTTACAAAAGTACAGTTTATCTTGGAGTCAAGGTGAAAAATAAATTGCCATCAAAGACACCTTGAAAGTTAATGAAGTTGGGGAGTCTTCCTATCCTTATCTTGGGCCGACCTTATTTTCTAAGGCTTTGAGGAAATGTCACCATCAGCCAATTACGGTAGAGAGAGATAGAAGAATGGCAAGCTGGTGTGCATACAAGACTTTTATCAAAAGCTAGAAATATAGCTTTGTTACATTTAGTTCTATTCACTTATACTACTTTTTTTCTTCCTAGCTAAAGTTACTGTGAAGGAAACATGATCAAAACTAAGCAAAATTTTATGGAGAGGCTCTGCATAAAATCAAGCCTCCCCCATGGTATTGTGAGAACAAATTTGCAAACCAAAAAATGGTGGACTCGGAACCAGGAAAGATGAAGATTGGAATAGATCTAGTATAATAAAAATTTGTGGGATGTTCTTCAACATTGAGGTTTAGTCTGGGTGCACTTGGTCCGAGCCAAATTTATTAAGAATTCTTCAATCTAGGGGCTTCCTATAAAATCCCATGATTCTTGGGCCTAGAGGGGGATATTGAAATGTCGTGATTGGTTAAAATAGCACATGATCCATCAAATAGGGGATGGAACTATCTTTAGTTTTTGGCATGATCCATAGTTTTATGGACAACATGTTGGGAAAAAGGTCGTCTCATTTTTGTAAACGAATTCGAGAATGTACCTTAGCAATCGCATACAAAAAACAAAATATTGAATGGAACAAAAATTAAATGCACGAGATAACACACAAAATTTACGTGGAAAACTCTTAAGTCAAGAGAAAAATTACAGGCAAATCCTATCCACTATATCAAGAAGAAAAATACGCCGACTGTACACTCGAATCACAAACCGAGTATCACCACCTTCACGAAATGAGAAAATACACACCTCTCACTCTGATAGAGATATCTCCAAGAAGACGCCTGAGACGAGAACGCCGCGTAGGAATACCTAAGGAAGCCTGGAAATGCACTCAGCCCTTCTTCTTCTTCCTCTTCTTCTCCTCTCTCTTCTTTCTCTCTCTTATTCTCTCTCTCTCTCTCTCTCTCTCTCTCTCTCTCTCTCTTACTATTGTGGCGCCAAAGAGCTACTGTTATTGCTGCCGTTCTCTTCTTCTCCTATTTTCTTTCTCTCTATCTGGCTTGTACCCAAGGAGGCGGTCGAGTGCATAGCTTAGGGAGCAAGTTCTTTTTTGGAACTTGTGCTTCCACATGGGGCTTACCTCATGTGATGAGACTGACGCACCCAACAGTCTATCCCCCTCCAAACTCATCAAAAGTACTCTACTTTATTAGTGGATCATGCCTAATTATAAACTGCTCAAGTAGTAGTCATCCCTACTAAGTTCCTGCACCTATCGTGCTTCTCCTTTAGTAAGGTCTTCGTCATCATATCTGATGAATTCTTGTCTGTGTGAATCTTCTCAAACCACAATTGCTTCTTTTTTGGAGCATCTCGGATCTAATGATACCGAACATCGTCCTAGAGTGATAAGCTGCATTCTTTGCCAAATGTATAGTACTTTGGCTATCACAATGCATTACATAAGCCTTATGAATAAGGCCTATATCTTGGAGAAATTTCTTCATCCACATCATCTCCTTGCATGCCTCTGTAGCTGCAATATACTCTTGCATTTATCATGGACGAGATAACACACTTCTGCAACTTGGACTGCCATGAAACAACTCTTCCTTCAAAAGTAAATACATAACCTGATATGAACTTTCTGGACTCCAAATCTCCTATCATATCTAGATCTGTGAACCCTTCTATCTCTGCCTTGGAACCACCAATACACAAACAATATTGTGTTGTGCCTTTGAGATACCTGAGCATCCACTTTACTACTACCATAAATGCTCTCTACCTAGATTGGTATCTTCTCACCATGTCAACTACGTAAGCCAAATATGGACGTGTGCATATCGTGGCATACATGAGACTCCAAACTGCTACGGCATACGACACCTTCTCCATACTCTTCTCCTCAAGATGAACACTACTTGCTGCTCAATCCGAAATGACCTGCAAGTGGAGTGGCAACTGATTTGGCATCTTTCATATTGAATTTATCAAGCACCTTTTCAATATATTTCCCAACCACAACTTCTTGACCTTGCTATCATGAGTAATTCTCATGCCTAGTATCTGCTGTGCTATTCTCAAGTCCTTCATATCAAATAACTTTCCTATGTCATGTCATTCTTCAGCATGCCAATCATGTGACTATCTTGCAGAATAATGAACATAAGAATAATAAAGTTACTTCTAGAGAAATTCTTGATGTAGACACAATGATCTGCTGCTGACCTCTGATACCCCTGATCCACTATGAATAAATCAAATTTCTTATACCATTACCTTGAAGTCTGTTTCAAGTCATACAAGCTCTTCCTCAGCTTGCAAACTATGTGCTCTTTTCCTGTAACTTTAAATCTCTTTAGCTGTTTCATGTAAATCTCTTCCTCCAAATCACTATGAACGAATGTCGTCTTAACATCTAGCTGCTCTAACTCTAAGTCAAAATATGCCACTAAGCCCAATATCATCCGAATGGATGGCATCTTCACTACATGATAGAAGATCTTATCAAACTCAACACCCTTCTTCTGCCTATAGCCTTTTTACCACCAATCTGGTTTTGTTCCTCACTTACCCTTGACCTTCATTCTTTAGCTTGTAAACCCACTTATTTTGCAGTACCTTTCTTCCCTCTGGTAGTTGTACCAAATCATAGGTGTGGTTCCTATGCAAGGAATCCATCTCCTCCTGCATAGCATGCATCCACTCATTCTTATGAGGATCAACCTACACTTCTACAAAGCTTTCTAGTTCAACACTATCAGTGAGCATAATATAATCATCAGAAGAATAACTCATAGATTGAATACGGCCTCTTTTACCTCTCCCATATTGCTCATCAGCTGGCTCAGCATGAGAGGGTTTCTCCCCCTCCAACTTATATCCCTCCTCAACTTGATACTTTATGGGAAAGTGATCTGCCTGCTATTTCTCTACCTCTGACTCATCTTCCTTAACATATTCTTTAGCTTTAGTCTCAGCATCTGGCTGTACCTGAGGTTGCACCGCCAGACATAGACATATTAACAACCTCTGCTTCTTGAGACTTTTCAAAGTCTTTGATAGTCTGATCCTATCTAAAGACAACATCATAACTCATGTGAACTATATCTATCTTTGGATCCTAGAGTCTATAGCTAAACTTCTCATTAGTATGCCCAAGGAACATGTGTGGCACAACTTTATGATCTAACTTAGATCTCTACGTCTTTGGCATAAGCATGAATGCTTTGAAATTGAAGACTCATAAATGCTTATAGGGCACACCCTCTCCTGACCAAACTCTCTCTCGAATGTCTCCATTCAATGGCACCAAAGGAGACAGGTTGATCAAGTACACTACAATATGCATAGCTTCACCCTAGAAGGACTTTGACAACTTAGAATTGGGAGCATGCTTCTAATCCTCTCTACAATGGTTTTGTTCATCTTTTCTAGCACTCCATTTATGCTGTGGGGTGTAGGGAACTATCTTCTCATGTCAAATCCTATGCTTCATACAATACTTTCTCAGTGACCAAGTCTTACATTCACCACCATTGTCTGTGTGCAGCCTCTTCAAAGTTTTCCTATTACACACTCAATAGTTACATGAAAAGCTCTGAAAATATTATTGACTCCACTTTACTTTTCATTAGAAATGCCCACACCTTTCTAGATGCATCATCTATGATAGTAACAAAGTAAGAGGCACCACCTTTTGATGTAACATTTAGGGGGCTACACACATCAAAGTGTACCAATTCCCAAAGGTCTATAGCTCTTTTAGGACGATTCTTCTGTAAAGAAACTATGTGTTGCTTGCCAATTAAACAATGATCACACAGGTATAATTGCATACTTTTCAGTTCTGGAAGGAGATTTTTCTTCATAAACAAGACCATCCCCTTCTTACTCATGTGTCCCAGCCGTTTATGCCACAAATTTGACAAAGAACTTGTAGCCACAACATTCACCTTTCCTCTGCTAACTCATGCCTTCATGCCATAAAGAGTGCCAAACTTACTATCTCATGCCAACGCAAGTACACCCTTCGTTAGCTTCCAACGATCATGGTCAAAACCAGTGGAATAGCCATCTTTATCTAATTTGTCAATTGTAATCAGATTTATTATGAGATTTGGAACATCTTTCACTTCTCTAAGAATGAGTTGACATCTTGAACTAATCTCTATATAGACATCTCCTAGTCCCACAATCCTCGAGACCTCCTTGTTGCCCATATAGATAACCCCATCATCTGTCCTGTAGGATGAGAACAAATCTCTACAAGGTGTAGCATGATAGGATGCTCCTGAGTCAATGATCCACATTGTGTCACCATTCTCTACTGTAAGATAATTTCCTTCATTAGATAAGAGGCCACCACTTTTTCATCTAACACAATTGCTGCAACTTGTTTGCCTTTGTCATTATCATCTGTCCTTTTCTTTTGCTGGTCTTTTTCTTCTTTCAGCTTTCTGCAATTAATTTTCTTGTGGCCCTGAATACCAAATAATAGCATTTGCCATTGATTATGTATCTATATTTGATTGGGACTTTGATTTTCCACGGCCTTGTCTCTATTGTTTGATCTGCCATGATCTTTTGTTGCCAAGATCTATGAACCGGAGGCATCCAATGACTTTCTTCTTGTCTCCGCATTGTTGGGTTTTCGGCGTTTCTCTGGATCGCCCACGCAGCGGAAATAAAAATAAAATGGAGATTCGTTCCTGTTTCCGAAAATACTAAAAACCGGATTATCAGATAATCGGTTCTTACCGTGTGCGGATTCAAATCCTCAACCGATCAGTTCCGTTGGTGCGACACCGCAAGCAGCGCAAGCACCCGGCCTCTAGCGAAGTCCACGCGATCCTCCTCACGACAGATATCCTCACATTCCTCGTTATTCGTAGCCCACGAAGTCTCTGCCGTTCGCCGCAACGATCGCCGCAACGCGCGGACGATTTTCTGTCGGACGGGAGTTGGAGAAGCGGCAGAGTAGATCTGGGGATCCGGATATGTTTTGGACGCTAGAGAGAGAGAGAGAGAGAAACAGAGGAGGGGGCGGCTAGGGTTAGCAACAGCTTGGCCTGCTTAGCCCGTTCACTATATTTTATACTAACCGGGCGGTTTTTCATAAAAACCTCCGGTTTATATAAAACTCACTTATATATCCATCGCCTTGAGAATCATTTGCGTGTGACCTTCTAGGCCCAATAACCAGTCTGGTTAATGGACCAATAAGCCTAGTGACTTCTCATTGGCTTTATTAATCAATTAATAACTCTTTATTAATTAATTAATCAATCGAATTGATGCTGCACATCGAATTCGACCGGGCCTCCGATCACGTTGGGTGCCAAGCAACACCGCGTGAATCCAGAAGGTATTAGGGTTAAGTAACCCACTCTTGGAACCTGTCCGTCAACAGTTGCCGTGTAGATATAATCTTTCATTCGTACCATGCTCTCGAGTCGACTTAGGATATGGTGTACTATCAAACCCTAACCGGTCAACTCACTTAGATTGGATGCCGCTGATGAATATCGGAAAACTCCTTTCCCGATATTATCGTCTGCCCTGGCTAGGGACTTTCACGCATCCTTCCTAGAGCATTCTCTCTCATCGTACCGAGAGCGAATGATTTCTTATTGACACTTAATTCTCTTCGACGGTATTCTGCTGAACCTGATCCTTGGCTATTTAGAATCTCGTGGTTAGAGATTTATAAACCAAGGTCAAAGCACAGAAGTCCACCGACAAGGTGTCCTTGGTGTCTCAGGTTCGATGACCATCCATGTAACTGCGACAATAGAATCAAGCTGGTCGACAGTAAGGTACTATACCATCCAGCGATTCAGTCTGATCAGTTCAGTGAATTCATTCTCAATGAGCACCTACAGATTCATCTTAGTGTCTCTACACAAGTGACTATGAGATTTGTCACCTTCATCTTATGAATGGGAGTAATCTGTACTAGTCTATCCAGATATCCGATGTCCTTCTCGGATATCCTCCGACTAGGAACTATTAGGAATATATGTGTTTAAGTGATTAGTCTCACTAATATGTTCTCATCATAATCTGATCACTATCGCACATATTCACGGACTTCATTATGAAATGATAATAACAAATTATACATAATGAATATAATGCCATTATATATTAATAAATGAACGAGATTACAAAGTCATATTGGCTTGTAGGCCACCTAGGACTAACAATCTCCTACTTGGATTAAAGCCAATCACCTTTATGCGCCAAACCTATAGACTCTAGGTGACGTTCAAACACATTTTAAGCTAATGGTTTTGTCAGTGGATCTGCTATATTGTTGACAGATGTAACTCTTTTCACCACTACATCGCTTTTGGATATGATCTCTCTGATTAGATGAAAGCGCCTCAGAATATGTTTCGATTTGTGATGAGACCGCGGCTCTTTCTCTTGTGCAATGGCTCCATTGTTATTGCACAACAGCAGAACAGGATCAGAGATATTGGGAACTACGCCGAGGTCGGTGATGAATTTCTTCAACCACACTGCTTTCTTGGCGGCTTCAGCTGCAGCGATGTACTCAGCTTCAGTCGTCGAATCTACAGTGGTTGCTTGCTTTGAACTCTTCTGGCACACTGTGCCTCCGTTTAATGTAAACACAAATCAAGATGTAGACTTGCTATCATCTGGATCTGACTGGAAACTCGATTCAGTAAAACCTCACAGTTTCAAGTCATTTCTTCCATAGACCAGAAACATATCCTTAGTTCTTCTCAAGTACTTATGGATACATTTCACTGCCTTCCAGTGCTCTTTGCTTGGATCAACCTGAAATCTGCTCGTAACATTTAGAGCAAATGCAACATCAGGCCGTGTACATAGCATGGCATACATGATAGATCCTATGGTAGAGGCATAGGGTACTCTATGCATAAATGCTCTCTCATCAGGAGTCTTTGGAGACTGCTCATTTGAGAGATTAATTCTATGTCTCATCAGTATGAGACCTCTCTTGGAATTTTTCATGCCAAACCTTTTGACTATGGTATCTATGTACAAGGATTGGGTCATTCCAAGCATCCTCTTTGATCTATCTCTATAGATCCATATTCCCAATACGTAGAATGTTTCTCTCAAATCCTTCATGGAGAAGTTTTTCGATAGCCAGATCTTTACAGATGACATCATAGCTACATCATTCCCAATGAGTAGTTTGTCGTCTACGTAAAGAACTAGGAAAGTGACTGCACTCCTACTGGTCTTCTTGTATACACAAGGCTCATCTTCATTCTTAATGAAGTTAATAAGACTTGACAGTCTCGTCAAATCTTATGTTCCAGCTCCGGGAAGCTTGCTTCAGTCCATAAATAGACCTTTGAAGCTTGCACACTTTATCTGGAGATTTCTTGGTGTGAAACCTTCTGGTTGTATCATATACACCTCTTCCTCAAGGTTACCATTGAGGAAGGCAGTCTTTACATCCATCTGCCAGATTTCGTAATCGTAGTGTGTATCTATGGCAAGTAGAACTCTGATCGACTTTATCATGGCAACTGGTGAGAAAGTCTCGTCATAGTCAATTCATTGCCTTTGAAGATATCCCTTTGCCACTAACCTTGCCTTATAAGTATCGATCTGTCCATCAGCACCGATCTTTCTCTTAAAGATCCAATTGCATCCAATGGTACAATACCTTTGAGCAAGTCTTCCAAGTTCCAAACTTGGTTGGTGTACATGGACTGGATTTCTGAGTTCATGGCTTCTTGCCATTTCCTGGCTTCTGGGCCTTTTATGGCCTCCTAGTAGGTTTTAGGATCATCATCCTCATTATATTATACCTTAGACTGTCCTTCAGCGATATGTCTCATATATCGTTCGGGTAGTCTAGGTATTCTATCGGATCTACGAGGCTCATCTATGTGTACCTGAACAAATTCAGGAACTGATATCTCATCTAATGATAATGTAGCTGTTTGGGGATCTGGAACCTCTTCCAGTACTATTTTACTCCCACTGTCCTCCTAGAGAAGGTATTCCTCTTCCAGGAAGACAGCTTTCCTGGCCACAAACACCTTTTGTTCACCAAGATGGTAAAATTGGTATCCAAAGGTTTCCTTTGGATATCCCACAAACCTACATTTATTAGTTCGTGATTCCAGCTTGTCTAGATCATGCCTCTTTACATGAGCAGGACAACCCTAGATTTTAACATGTTTAAATTCTGGTTTCCTGCCTTTCCATATCTCATATAGAGTAGAGGTCACAGACTTGCTGGGTACTTTGTTCAGTAGGTATGCTGTTGATTCTAGAGCATACCCCCAGAGGGACACTGGTAATCCCGAAAAGCTAATCATGGATCGCACAATGTCCAACAAGGTGCGATTCCTCCTTTCTGATACACCATTTATCTGTGGTGTATATGGAGGGGTCAACTGAGAAAGGATATCATTATCCTTTAAGAATTGTGTGAAATTAGTACTTAAGTATTCTCCTCCCCGATCTGATCGAAGAGCTTTAATACTCTTTCCTAACTGCTTCTCTACCTCATTTTTGAACTCCTTGAACTTCTCAAACGCTTCCGACTTGTACTTCATTAAGTACACATAGCCGAATCTTGAAAAGTCGTCGGTGAATGTGATGAAGTATGAGAAGCCACCTTTGGCTTGGGTGGACATTAGACCACATACATCTGAATGTATTAATCCCATAATGTCCTTGGCATGTTCTCCATGTCTTGTAGATAGAGATTTTGCCATCTTTCCCATAAGGCAGGACTCACATGTCGCAAATGATTCATAATCGAATACAGTTAAATAACCATACTTGTGCAACCTTTGTAGTATGCTTTCACCATTGTGTCCAAGTTTACAATGCCACATGTAGGCTTGGCTCACACAATTCTTGCTCTTCTTAAGAGCATTATCAATATGAAGATTGTAATAAGAAACATCTAAGAGATATAGACTGTTGACTAAAGATGTTGGGTTCTCGTGTTTCTCCGGATCGCTCACGCAGAGGAAAATGAAATATTAAACCAGCGATTATCGAAAATCGATTATCAGATAATCGAAGTCTTACCGTGTGCGGATTTGAATCCGCAACCGATCGGTTCAATCGGTGCGACACTGCAAGCCGCGCAAGTGCCCGACCTCTAGCGGAGTCTACGCGATCCTCCTCGCGACGCATACCCTCACGTTCCTCGTTCTTCACAGCCCACGAAGTCTCCGCCGTTCGCCGCAACGATCGCCACAACGCGCGGACGATTTCCCGTCGAACAGGAGTCAGAGAAGCGGCGGAGTAGATCCGGGGATCCCAATTCTTCTGGGGCACCAGAGAGAGAGAGAAAGAGAGGAGGGGGCGGCTAGCGTTAGCAGCAGCTTGGCCTGCTCAGCCCGTTCACTACATTTTATACTAATCGTGCAGTTTTTCATAAAAAACCCCGGTTAATATAAAACCCACTTATTTATCCATCGCCTTGAGAATCATTTGCGTGACCCTCTAAGCCCAATAACCCATCCGGTTAATGGCCCAATAAGCCCAGTGACTCATCACTGGCTCGATTAATCAATTAATAACTCATATTAATTAATTAATAAATCAAATCAATGTCGCACATCAAATTCGATCGGGCATCCGATCACGTTGGGTGCCAAGCAACACCGCGTGAACCCGGTAGGTATCGGGGTTAAGTAACCCATTCTTGGAACCTTTCCGCCAACAGTTACCGTATGGATATAATCTTTCATTCGTACAATGCTCTCGAGTCAACTCAGGGTATAGCGTGCTGTTAAATCATAACCGGTCGACTCACTTGGATTGGATGCCGCTGATGAATATCGGAAAATTCCTTTCCCGATATTATCGTCCGCCCTGGCCAGGGACTTTCGCACATTCCTCCTAGTGCATTCTCTCTCATCATACTGAGAGCTAATGATTCCTTATTGACACTCAATTCCCTTCGACGGTATTCCGTTGTACCCGATCATTGGTTGTTCAGAATACCGTGGTTAGAGATTCATAAATCAAGGTCAAAGCACAGAAGTCCACCGACAAGGTGTTCTTAGTGTCTCAGGTCCAGGGACCATCTACGCAACTACGACAATAGAATCAAGCTGGTTGACAGTGAGGTACATTACCATCCAGCGATTCAGTCAGATCAGTTCAGTGAACTCATTCTCTAATGAGCACCTATAGATTCACCTTAGTGTCTCCACACAAGTGACTATGAGATCAGTCACCCTCATCTTATGAGCGGGAGTAATTTGTACAAGTCTATCCGGATATCCGATGTCCTTCTCAGATATCCTCCGACTAAGAACTATTAGGA
Organism: Zantedeschia hybrid cultivar; assembly: GCA_030544215.1. Classification (NCBI taxonomy): domain Eukaryota; kingdom Viridiplantae; phylum Streptophyta; class Magnoliopsida; order Alismatales; family Araceae; genus Zantedeschia; species Zantedeschia hybrid cultivar. The sequence continues at coordinate 26,563,912 of JARZZO010000012.1, forward strand.
ATATGTGTGTTTAAGTGATCAGTCTCACTAATATGATCTCATCATAATCTGATTACTATCGCACATATTCACGGACTTCATTATGAAACGATAATAACGAATTATACATAATGAATTTACCATCATATATTAATAAATGAACTAGATTATCAAGTCATATTGGCTTGTAGGCCACCTAAGACTAACAATCTCCCACTTGGACTAAAGCCAATCACCTTTATGCACCAAACCTATAGTCTCTAAGTGATGCTCAAACACATTTTGAGCCAACGGCTTTGTCAGTGGATCTGCTACATTGTCGACAGATGGAACTCTTTCTGTAACGACCCGCCACCCTATAATCGGGAATCCGATTACTAAATGGGTACTGAATCATTAATTCGGAACCAAACCAGGACCTAGTAAGTCTGGGAAATAAATAACAAACTAAGCTAAACAATCACATCGCATTGAATTGAAATGAAAGTGCAGAAATTAAAAATTATTACAATGCGACTCGATACAGCAAATAATTACATACTCCAACTGAAAGAAATAATTAAATATACAGGCCAGAAATAAACAACAATTACGTCGGGGCATACCCCGGAACAACTGCTGAAGGCGCTCAACCCAAGGCCGCACAAGCTGCTCTGAGTATGCTGGGAGTCCTCACCTGAAAACCGCAGGGGGTGAGTCTCAAGACAAGACTTAGTAGGGATCCTTCGATCCCCACTGCCCACGCACACACCCACAAGTGCAAGGTACGGCTAACGGTAATGCAACGAACACAGAAGTAAGTACACTACTCCTATATCTCGATATGAACCATGTGCATTCGAAATATAACATGCATAATTCTAGAATCATTCTATCAAGGAGCCAACAACTCGCGTCTCGGCTTAGCACTAACCGAAGGTGTCTCGGCTTAGCACTGACCGAAGGTGTCTCGGCTTAGCACTGACCGAAGGTGTCTCAGCTACACAACCGAGAGTAGGAAACACCGATCACACAACCGAAGGTAGGAAACACCGGCCACACAGCCGAAGGTAGGAAACACCGACCACACAACCGAAGGTAGGAAACACCGGCCACACAGCCGAAGGTAGGAAACACCGACCACAGAACCGAAGGTAGGAAACACCGACCACACAACCGAAGGTAGGAAACACCGACCACACAACCGAAGGTAGGAAACACCGACCCGCTGAGACCAAACAGTAACCCCTCAGATAGCATGCTAGCTACTCCGGCCCAACTGGCTCAGGTGGTTACTCCTTCCCTCAGCATGAGTGACTCTCCGAATGTACCACTCCGACACCGGTACTAGCTGACCCCGGGGTTCACCAGGTGACCCTCTCTCACTAGGCGTCACCCCGCCCACGCCCCCACCGGCGCTGTGCTCACGCCCCCACCAGCACAGGGTGATAAAGCGCTACAATGTCACTCCAGGTCCACAGTAACACAAAACACCAAAACCCGGCACAGTACGATCCGGTCACGTGAAAAGCCCACGATCGCACGACACACCACGCGGTGCCATCCGGTCATGAAGAATCCATCATTGTCGAGTGCATCAAAACATGCATTAACCAACTATCTAGCAGTATGAACACGTTTTACTGGCAGGAATTAGTGAGGTTCTGTCTCGAATCGCGTCGCCCCAGGCCGACGCCATTCAAGCTCCATGTACAGGTTCATGTAAAACAGTCTTCGGGCCGAAGGGGTCTCGGCCAGGCGATTTCTGTCTAAAAGGCGTCGTGATGGCCCGATGCCCTTCGAAAAGGCGTTGTCCATGCACGTCGTCTTTCAACCAGCCCGAAGGGGCCTCGGCCCGAAGATGTCTCTGCCCGCTATCCGAAGACAAGCCCACGCCCAAGAACCCAAAATCTGCCATGGGCCCGAGGGCTCCCTTTCAACCCATAAAACCCCAAAGTTACATAAAAACAGAGGAGAAGGAGGGGCAATACAATCCATAGGAAAATCACCTTCATAGCAAATCCCCCATATCATCAAAAGAGCTCCTAAACATGCTCATTCTTCCCCCCAAAACCAGAGATCCATAATCATACTTAAACGGTAAAAACTTGGTTACAACGCGATGCTATGGGAACCGTCACCCTACCGGACACTTGAACGCCTCCGGGCTTCAAGCCGTCCACCCGACTCGCCCCACGCCGCCGCCGGTACCGCCGTGGTCGTCCTTGCTCCACCGTGACGTCGGCCGCCGTCCGGAGAGTAGAACGCCGCAGTGGAGATGGAGGTGGCAGTGGTAGGAGCTAGGTAGAGGATGGAGTGGAGGGAGAGGTGAAATGGTGGGAGGAAAAGAGGGAGGCGGAGGAATCGCCGCTGAGATCGCCGGAGGGGAAGGAGAGAAAGAGAGAAGGAGAAAAATGAGGAAAGAAGGAGGGCTCGCGGGGGGGTTAACCAGGCTAAACGCGTCGACCGAGGCAGACGCGGTCCAGCCGACACGTCAGGTGATGTGACGGCCGCAAGGACAATTTTCTGAAACGCGTCGACCGAGGCACGCCGTTCAGCCGACACGTCAGGGCCGTACTCTGACACGACAGTGCCGTACGCTACGCGGCCCAAAGCCAGCCCACGTGGCACCCTCGAGTCGCTGATCATCCCGAGTCAGTCTCGGCCGCCGACCTCGGACTCCTCCCACTGGTCTCGACGCCGAGCGCCGGCTGCCTCTCGGTCCGAAGGAAATCCGGTTTCGCACCGCCCGAAGGGGTCTCGGCCCTGCTTCCGAAGACAAGCCAACGCCCGACCGAGCCACCCTCGGCCTCGGGCCATCGGCTTCGCCTCCGTCGCCATCCGGATCCCCGTCGGGCCTCGTCACCGATCCGACCCAGCCTCGGATCCAAACTTAGGGTTCCAGCTTCGGAATCCGGTCGTGATAGATCCAGTCTACATCACGTAGCCAGAACTACAGGGTCCGACCCCGAAAACCGGATCCGAAGGTCTCGATCCTTACAATCTCCCCCCCTTAAAAGAATTTCGTTCCCGAAATTGACTGCTATAGTTAATAAGGTCAAAACAGGGATACAAGTTCACAAGGAAACTTACGAAAAGAGGTAAGGGAACTGTTCCCGCATCTCATCCTCTCGCTCCCAGGTTGCCTCACCTCCGGAGCGATACCGCCAAATCACCTTGACCAAAGGTACAATCTTGTTCCGTAGGGCCTGTTCTCTGCGATCCTCAATACGAACAGGATACTCTGGAAAGGACAGGTCCTCTGCGACCTCCAACTCTGAAAAATCCAACACATGAGACGGATCCTGAACATACTTTCTTAGTAAGGAAACATGGAACACATCGTGCACTCCTGCAAGACTGGGCGGCAAGGCCAGTTGATACGCGGTTTCCCCAATTCGAACAAGAATGGGAAAAGGCCCAATATATCGCGGACTCAACTTGCCTCGCTTCCCGAATCTCATCACACCCTTGGAGGGTGAGATTCGAAGAAACATGTGGTCCCCAACCTCAAAATCCAGCGGTCTCCGTCTGACGTCAGCATAACTCTTCTGCTTACTCTGAGCTGCGGTCAACCTCTGCCGAACTGTCCTGGCAATCTCAGCACACTGCTGCACTAACTCTGGTCCCGTTATCTGCCTTTCACCGATCTCGGACCAACACACCGGAGATCGACACGGCCGCCCATACAAAGCCTCGTAAGGTGCCATGCCGATACTGGAATGGTAACTGTTGTTGTAGGCAAACTCCACGGTGGACAAATGCTGCTCCCAAGAACCTCCCCAGTCTAGGCAACATGCCCTGAGCATATCCTCCAAGGTCTGAATGGTCCTCTCCGACTGCCCGTCAGTCTCGGGATGGTAGGCCGAGCTGAAGGCCAACTGAGTGCCCAATGCCTTCTGAAAGCTCTTCCAGAACCTGGAAGTGAACCTTGGGTCTCGATCTGGTACAATGGACAAAGGTACCCCGTGCAAGGAGATGATCCGGTCTACAAACAACTTTGCCAGTTTGCCGACTGACCAGTCCTTCCTAATAGCTAGGAAGTGTGCCGACTTGGTCAGCCGATCAACGATGACCCAGATGGCGTCTCTCCTGCTAGGGGATGCAGGCAATCCCATCACAAAGTCCATCGTCACGTGCTCCCATTTCCACTCTGGAATCGGCAAGGGCTGCAGCAACCCTCCAGGTCTCTGATGCTCGGCTTTAACCTGCTGACAAGTCATACATCTAGCCACATATTCAGCCACATCTTTCTTCATACCGGGCCACCAGAAGTGCCTCCTCAAACAATGATACATCTTCGTCGTCCCTGGATGCACTGCATATCTCGAACGGTGCGCCTCATCAAGAACACATCTGCGCACGTCCTCCTCAGTCGGGACATAAAGTCTGCCTCTGAACCTGACAGTACCGTCATCCCATAATTCCACCTCTGACCTCTGGAGAATCTGTGGTAACTCAGCATCTGCCCTCTGAGCCTCAATCACAGCATGATACACAGCTGGTCTCACAGTCAAACTGACCAGCACGGCTCTGTCATCTTCACGCGGAACCTTAAAGGAAGATTCTACAACCTGCTCGAACAATTTCCATTCTCGTACCATAAGGTATGCCATGACCGTCTTCCGACTCAAAGCGTCTGCCACCGCATTTGCCTTGCCCGGATGATAAGAAAGGTCAAAGTCATAATCCTTAATGAACTCCATCCACCTCCGCTGCCTCAGATTCAGGTCTCTCTGAGTGAACACATATTTTAAGCTCTTATGATCGGTAAAAACCTGAAATTTCTCTCCATATAAGTAATGCCTCCAGATCTTAAGTGCAAACACCACAGCTGCCAACTCCAAATCGTGAGTAGGATAGTTCTCTTCATGCTTCTTCAGCTGCCGAGAAGCATAAGCAACTACCCTGCCCTGCTGCATAAGGACTGCGCCTAGACCTCGACGGGACGCATCCGAGTAAACCACAAATCCAACCGTCCCAGATGGAAGCACCAGCACTGGGGCTGACGTGAGGCGAGTTTTTAGCTCAACAAAACTCTGCTCACAATCCTCAGTCCACACAAAACGAACTCCCTTTCGAGTCAACCTTGACAAGGGGGCCGCTATAGAAGAAAACCCCTGAACAAACCGCCTGTAATAACCAGCAAGCCCCAGAAAGCTCCTGATCTCAGTCACTGAAGTCGGCCTACTCCAATCCATCACCGCTTCGATCTTGGCTGGATCCACTGTGATGCCCTCGCCAGAAATGACATGCCCAAGGAAGTGCACCTTGTCTAGCCAAAATTCACACTTACTGAACTTGGCGTAAAGTTGGTGCTCCCTCAGGACCTGCAACACTGCCCGAAGATGGGCGGCGTGCTCTTCCTCAGAAGAAGAATAGATCAGAATATCATCAACAAATACAACCACAAACTGGTCCAGGTAGGTCCTGAAGACTCTGTTCATCAAATCCATAAAGGCTGCCGGAGCATTGGTCAAGCCGAAGGGCATAACCAAAAACTCATAATGTCCATACCGAGTTCTGAAAGCCGTCTTACTAACATCCACATCCCGAATCCTCATCTGATAATATCCAGATCTCAGGTCAATCTTGGAAAACACCCTCGCAGACTGCAGCTGATCCATTAAATCATCGATCCTTGGAAGCGGGTACTTATTCTTTATTGTCACCTGGTTCAGCTGCCTATAATCGATGCACAACCTCAGAGAACCATCCTTCTTCCTAACAAACAGAACTGGAGCACCCCATGGAGATGTACTGGGACGAATGAAACCCTTGTCCAGCAACTCCTGCAACTGCGCCTTCAACTCAGCGAGTTCGGCTGGCGCCATCCGATACGGGGCCTTAGACAAAGGCGCCGTACCTGGTGCAAGCTCAATGGTAAACTCAACCTCTCGCTGAGGAGGAAGGCCAGGCAGCTCCTCAGGAAACACATCTACGAAATCACAAACCACGGGCACCTCCCAAGGATTGGGACTAGAACGGACATCAGAAACAACAACAGAGGCAAGGAAAGCCTCACAGCCACTAGCAAGCAACCTCCGTGCCTTAAAGGCAGAAATGAGAATGCCTCGAGAGGAAAACCTAATACCTTGGAAAAAGAAGGTCGGGATGTCCGGAATAGAGAAGCGCACCCTCTTCCTGTGGCAGTCCACCTCAGCATAAAAGGCTTCCAACCAATCCATGCCCAGGATGATATCAAAGTCACGAATAGCAAGTACAACCAACTGGGCCGGTAGCACATGACCTTCAATGGTCAAGGGAACATTCCTCAAACAATTATAAGATATCATAAAGTCTCCAGAAGGAACCTCTACCAACAAGCCATCAGATAACTCATCAACGGGTGCAGAAAGAATATCAAGGAACTGCTCAGAAATGAAGGAATGCGAAGCGCCCGAATCGATCAATACATGTGCAGAGTTCCCAAGGACAGAAAGTGTACCTTCCACCAAGTTGGACGCGCGAGCCTCCCTCCTGGTGATAGCTAGAACTCTTCCCTGGGTCCTCGGCTTCTTCTGATCACCTGAACCCTGACCATGACCATGCCCCTGCGGGCACTGCCTCGCCAAATGGCCCTGTTGGCCGCAAGTAAAACACCTCCTGGGAAGTGTGGGACACTGAGTCCCGCCATGGACACCTCCACAGTGCTGGCAGACTGCCGGAAGTCTCTGAGCTGGCTCCTGCTGTGCACTGGATGTAGACTGACCCTGCTGACCCTGCTTGGGCCTGCTGCTGCCGCTGCTACCACTACTGCTGCCACCGCCTCTGAAGAACCTCCTGAATCGGGAGCCGAGTGACGACGATCCCGATCCGACCGAGGGAGTCGGTGCCGCAGCCTTGCCCCTGCCACGCACTGGCCCCTGAACAGCCTGTCCTCTCTCTCGGGCCGACTGGATCTGCTGAGCCTCTACAGCTGCCGCACATCTGACCGCAGAAGCCAAATCCGTGCAACAGTGAGACGCCACGAAGTTCGTCAGACTGAGCCTTAGTCCGTCCACAAACCTCTCCGTACGACGCTCCTCGTCCCCAGATATGAAAGGCACGAACCGACCCAGCGAAACAAACTTCGCCTGATATTCGAGGACCGTCATACTCCCCTGCGTCAGATCCATAAACTCCCTCTCCTTGGCTCTCTGAACATGTCTAGGAAAATACTGTGCATTGAACTCCTTAACAAAGGTCTCCCATGAAATTTCCCTAAGACTCCTGTCCTGATACGACAAACTCTTTAATGTAGTCCACCAGTCATAAGCGCTATCCTTCAGCATAAAGATAGCCAATGGGGTCCTCTCTACTGCTGGGCAGTCCATGGTATCGAACGTCTTCTCTATCTCTCTAAGCCAATGAATGGCCTCATCAGGATCGGGACGACCAGTGAAGTGAGGTGGCCTCAGTTTCAGGAACCTCTCAAGGGTAGCTGTGGACCCTCCTCGAGCACTAGAACTCTCACTAGGATCTCGCGTCTGGTATCTAGCCATAGTGTCCATCATGGCCTCCATAAACCGCTCTACACTCGGCCTCCCTGCCTCGGATCCACTAGGGGCATCTCCCCGCTCTCGAATAACCGGCATCCTCTTCTTGGGAGCCATCAACTCGCCTACAATTACAAAATCAAAAGGTCCTAATTAGGATCCTAAAACCTATACTACAGACGTGCCTGTACGGGATAATGTATTTATTTGCCGGACTTACGATATTTAACCTAGTTATTTATTTATTTGCCAGACCGTATGCTCTGATACCAAACTGTAACGACCCGCCACCCTATAATCGGGAATCCAATTACTAAATGGGTACCGAATCATTAATTCGGAACCAAACCAGGACCTAGTAAGTCTGGGAAATAAATAATAAACTAAGCTAAACAATCACATCGCATTGAATTGAAATGAAAGTGTAGAAATTAAAAATTATTACAATGCGACTCGATACAGCAAATAATTACATACTCCAACTGAAAGAAATAATTAAACATACAGGCCAGAAATAAACAACAATTACGTCGGGGCATACCCTGGAACAACTGCTGAAGGCGCTCAACCCAAGGCCGCACACGCTGCTCTAAGTCTGCTGGGAGTCCTCACCTGAAAACCGCAGGGGGTGAGTCTCAAGACAAGACTCAGTAGGGATCCTTCGATCCCCACTGCCCACGCACACACCCACAAGTGCAAGGTACGGCTAACGGTAAAGCAACGAACACAGAAGTAAGTACACTACTCCTATATCTCGATATGAACCATGTGCATTCGAAATATAACATGCATAATTCTAGAATCATTCTATCAAGGAGCCAACAACTCGCGTCTCGGCTTAGCACTAACCGAAGGTGTCTCGGCTTAGCACTGACCGAAGGTGTCTCGGCTTAGCACTGACCGAAGGTGTCTCAGCTACACAACCGAGAGTAGGAAACACCGATCACACAACCGAAGGTAGGAAACACCGGCCACACAGCCGAAGGTAGGAAACACCGACCACACAACCGAAGGTAGGAAACACCGACCACACAACCGAAGGTAGGAAACACCGACCCGCTGAGACCAAACAGTAACCCCTCGGATAGCATGCTAGCTACTCCGGCCCAACTGGCTCAGGTGGTTACTCCTTCCCTCAGCATGAGTGACTCTCCGAATGTACCACTCCGACACCGGTACTAGCTGACCCCGGGGTTCACCAGGTGACCCTCTCTCACTAGGCGTCACCCCGCCCACGCCCCCACCGGCGCTGTGCTCACGCCCCCACCAGCACAGGGTGATAAAGCGCTACAATGTCACTCCAGGTCCATAGTAACACAAAACACCAAAACCCGGCACAGTACGATCCGGTCACGTGAAAAGCCCACGATCGCACGACACACCACGCGGTGCCATCCGGTCATGAAGAATCCATCATTGTCGAGTGCATCAAAACATGCATTAACCAACTATCTAGCAGTATGAACACGTTTTACTGGCATGAATTAGTGAGGTTCTGTCTCGAATCGCGTCGCCCCAGGCCGACGCCATTCAAGCTCCATGTACAGGTTCATGTAAAACAGTCTTCGGGCCGAAGGGGTCTCGGCCAGGCGATTTCTGTCTAAAAGGCGTCGTGATGGCCCGACGCCCTTCGAAAAGGCGTCGTCCATGCACGTCGTCTTTCAACCATCCCGAAGGGGCCTCGGCCCGAAGATGTCTCGGCCCGCTATCCGAAGACAAGCCCACACCCAGGAACCCAAAATCTGCCATGGGCCCGAGGGCTCCCTTTCAACCCATAAAACCCCAAAGTTACATAAAAACAGAGGAGAAAGAGGGGCAATACAATCCATAGGAAAATCACTTTCATAGCAAATCCCCCATATCATCAAAAGAGCTCCTAAACATGCTCATTATTCCCCCCAAAACCAGAGATCCATAATCATGCTTAGACGGTAAAAACTTGGTTACAACGCGATGCTATGGGAACCGTCACCCTACCGGACACTTGAACGCCTCCGGGCTTCAAGCCGTCCACCCGACTCGCCCCACGCCGCCGCCGGTACCGGCGTGGTCGTCCTTGCTCCAACGTGACGTCGGCCGCCGTCCGGAGAGTAGAACGCCGCAGTGGAGATGGAGGTGGCAGTGGTAGGAGCTAGGTAGATGATGGAGTGGAGGGAGAGGTGAAATGGTGGGAGGAAAAGAGGGAGGCGGAGGAATCGCCGCTGAGATCGCCGGAGGGGAAGGAGAGAAAGAGAGAAGGAGAAAAATGAGGAAAGAAGGAGGGCTCGCGGGGGGGTTAACCAGGCTAAACGCATCGACCGAGGCAGACGCGGTCCAGCCGACACGTCCGGTGATGTGACGGCCGCAAGGACAATTTTCTGAAACACGTCGACCGAGGCACGCCGTTCAGCCGACACGTCAGGGCCGCACTCTGACACGACAGTGCCGTACGCTACGCGGCCCAAAGCCAGCCCACGTGGCACCCTCGAGTCGCCGATCATCCCGAGTCGGTCTCGGCCGCCGACCTCGGACTCCTCCCACTGGTCTCGATGCCGAGCGCCGGCTGCCTCTCGGTCCGAAGGAAATCCGGTTTCGCACCGCCCGAAGGGGTCTCGGCCCTGCTTCCGAAGACAAGCCAACGCCCGACCGAGCCACCCTCGGCCTCGGGCCATCGGCTTCGCCTCCGTCGCCATCCGGATCCCCGTCAGGCTCGTCACCGATCCGACCCAGCCTCGGATCCAAACTTAGGGTTCCAGCTTCGGAATCCGGTCGTGATAGATCCAGTCTACATCACGTAGCCAGAAGTACAGGGTCCGACCCCGAAAACCGGATCCGAAGGTCTCGATCCTTACACTTTCCACCATTACATCTCCTCTGGATATAATCTCTATGATAAGATGAAAGCGCTTCATAATATGCTTCGATTTCTGATGAGACCGCGGCTTTTTCGATTGCGCAATGGCTCCATTGTTGTCGCACAACAGCGGAACAAGTTCAGAGATGCTGGGAACTACGCCGAGGTCGGTGATGAATTCTTCAACCACACTGCTTCCTTGGAGGTTTTCGCTGCAGCGATGTACTCAGCTTCAGTCGTTGAATCTACAGTGGTTGCTTGCTTGGAACTCTTCTAATACACTGTGCCTCCATTCAAAGTAAACACGAATCTAGATGTAGACTTGCTATTATCTGGATCTAACTGGAAACTCGAGTCAGTAAAGCCTCGCAGTTCCAAGTCACCTCTTCTATAGACAAGAAACATATCGTTAGTTCTTCTCAAGTACATAAGGATACATTTCACTGCCTTCCAGTGCTCTTCGTCTGGATCAGCCTGAAATATGCTCGTAACACTTAGAGCAAATGTAACATCAGGCCGTGTACATAGCATGACATACATGATAGATCTTATGACAAAGGCATAGGGTACTCTATCTATGAATGCCCTCTCATTAGGAGTCTTAGTAGACTGCTCATTTGAGATATTAATTTCATGTGTCATCGGTATGATATCTCTCTTGAAATTTTCCATGCCAAACCTTTTGACTATGGTATCTACGTATAAGGATTGGGTCATTCCAAGCATCCTCTTTGATCTATCTCTATAGATCCGTATTCCCAATACGTAGGATGCTTCTCCCACATGGAGAACTTCTTCGACAGCCAGATCTTTACCGACAACATCATAGGTACATCATTCCCTATAAGTAGTATGTTGTCTACGTAAAGAACTAAGAAGGTGACTGCGCTCCCACTGGTCTTCTTGTACACACAAGGTTCATCTTCATTCTTAATGAAGTCATAAGACTTGACAGTCTCGTCAAATCTTATGTTCCAGCTTCGGGAAACCTACTTTAGTCTATAAATGGACCTTTGAAGCTTGCACACTTTATCCGAAGATTCTTTAGATGTGAAACCTTCTTGTTGTATCATATACACCTATTTCTTAAGAACTCTGATCGACTTTATCATGGCAACTGGTGAGAAAATCTCATCATAGTCAATTCCTTGCCTTTGACGATATCCTTTTGCCACCAACCTTGCCTTATAAGTATCGATCTGTCCCTCAGCACCGATCTTTCTCTTAAAGATCCACTTGCATCCAATGGGTACAATAACCTCATGCAAGTCTTTCAAGTTCCAAACTTGGTTGGTGTACATGGACTGGATTTCTGAGTTCATAGCTTCTCGCCATTTCCCGACTTCTGGGCCTTCTATGGCCTCCAGGTATGTTTTAGGATCATCATCCTCATTATATTCAACCTTATACTCACCTTCAACGATATGTCCCACATATCGTTCGGGTAGTCTAGGTAATCTACCAGATCTACGAGGCTCATCTGTGTGTACCTAAATAGATTCAGGAACTGATATTTCGTCTGATGTTAATGTAACTGTTTGGGGATCTGGAACCTCTTCCAATACTATTTTACTCCCACTGTCCTCCTGAATAAGGTATTCATCTTCCAGGAAGATAGCTTTCCTGGCGACAAACACCTTTTGTTCACCAGGATGGTAAAATTGGTATCCAAAGGTTTCCTTTGAATATCCCACAAACCTACATTTATCAGTTCGTGATTCCAACTTGTCTAGATCATGCCTCTTTACATGAGTAGGACAACCCCAGACTTTAACATGTTTAACTTTTGGTTTCCTACCTTTCCATATCTCATATGAAGTAGAGGCCACAGACTTGCTGGGTACTTTGTTCAGTAGGTATCCTGCTGACTCTAGAGCATACTCCCAGAGAGACACTGGTAATCCCGAAAAGCTCATCATAGATCGCACCATATTCAATAAGGTGTGATTCCTCCTTTCTGATACACTATTCATCTGTAGTGTATATGGAGGGGTCAGCTGAGAAAGGATACCATTATCCTTTAAGAATTGTGTGAAATTAGTACTCAAGTATTCTCCTCTCCGATCTGATCAAAGAACTTTAATACCATTTCCTAACTGCTTCTCTACCTCATTCTTGAACTCCTTGAACTTCTCAAATGCCTCCGACTTGTACTTCATTAAGTACACATAGTCGAATCTTGATAAGTTATCGGTGAACATGATGAAGTTCAAGAAGCCACCTTTGGCTTGGGTGGACATTGGACCACATACATCTGAATGTATTAATCCCATAATGTCCTTGGCACATTCTCCATGTCCTGTACATGGATATTTTGCCATCTTTCCCATAAGGCAGGATTCACATGTCGCAAACGATTCATAATCGAATGCATTTAAATAACCATGCTTGTGCAACCTTTGGAATCTGCTTTCACCAATATGCCCAAGTCTACAATGCCACATGTAGGCTTGGTTCACACAATTCTTACTCTTCTTAAGAGCATTATCAATGTGAAGATTGTAATAAGAAACATCTAAAAGATATAGACCATTGACTAAAGATACCGAAGCTATTGATTTATTACCATAATAAATCAAACAGCTTTTATTCTCAATAGCTAATCTATATCCTATCTTGTCCAAACAAGATACTGATATGATGCTCTTTATTATTCTAGGAACATAATAAGTATCTTCTAATGATAAGACATCTCAAGATATAAGTATGAGGTTTGCTGTCCCAACATCAACCACCGCAACTTTTGCGCCGTTTCCTAGCCTCAATTCCACCTCGCCTTTTCTTAGCTTGCTCTTACTTGTCAGCATATGTACATCATGGCAGATATAAGAAGCACATCCGGTATCTAATACCTAAGATATGGAATCTCTTACTGACAAGTTGATATCTATCATATAGATATTTGAAGCTTCAGACAGCTTCACCTTTCCATGAGCTTTATCATTGACGAACTCCTTGCAGTTCCTCTTCTAGTGACCATTCTACTTACAGCAGAAGCAGTCACCTTTACTACTTCTTTGGCTTTGTCCTTCGATCTTTTATTGTTAGCTATCATCTCTATCTCAAGGGCATCCTATGCCGGTTCAGCAGGAGGATCAGCCCTAAGGACATAGTCGAAGTGCTCATATATGAAGACATTCTTCAGGTTTCTGAAACAATCTGAGTAGTACAGGCTAGTCAAATGTTTGGCATCAAGTATGCTACGGAGTGGGCTATTCGATGACATTATTCCCTACAAGAGATAGAAAAAAAATCCATTCAGCAGATGTTCAATTATTAACATTTAAAACAAGACATGGTCTTTTGATCAAGTTCTAACTCCCACTAATTTTCGACGGACTGTATAACCCTCAGCTATACAGAACGGGAGACGCCGACAGTTTCCGAGTGGGGATCAGAATCTCAATGACTTGCAGTACAACCTTGCGGATAGCACAAGAAAGCTGTAAAACAATCAAAGAGCACCAATCTCATGGGACTTGCAACTTCTTGTAATATTTGATCATAGCTTCGGTCCCAAGAGATTTAATGGCCTTGTGGATAGCACAACAAACACTAATTCTAGTCTAAACTAACCATCGTTATGCGACGAGCATAGATTTGCATGAAGCCCTTGTAGATAGCACAACAAAGCTACATGGTTCCTTTACCCCGATCATATAGGCATCTAATGCCATAGCCACAATCTCTCCTCACAATTAAACAGGCCTTGTGGTAGCACAACAAACTTGCCTAAAGTGGTTCGAATCCTATGACTATAACAATGGTGGACCACGCGATAAGTTTTAAATTACCCACGTTACGGCTTAGAGTTTAGACGAGGGTATTTAGATAACTTTTATCTTAGTCTCTCCTAGGTGATAGTATATAAACATATCGTATTTATTTACTAAATGCTATACCTGTTTTGATTCACAATCAAATATAAAACAATGCATCTCATATATGCCAAGTGTGGTTATGGATAGCACAGTGGGTTTGACTGGAGCCAACAATCAAACGCACACACAATCTAACATAACATTTATATTTGACTACCCTACAAACACATAGGCAAAGGATCTTCATCTTTTCGCCTTCCTGGTTGCAGCTGTGGATCATTCTCGCTCCTTCCTTGGTTGCCTCGATCATATTACATTAAAATCTAAATTTATATGTAAACAAAAGAAGGCCTTATGGTGAGTACAAGAAAGAGGGAGGTAGAAGTACATCGGAGTTTGAGAGAGTGAGAGATACGTAGACCTCTATTTATTAACAATTAATAAATGTCCATAATTCAAGCATCCACGATCCACGTAATTATTCATCATATGAATAATTAAATAAGTGCATATGCATGACCACGGTGTGTTTTAAACATTCTACACATGATTCAACGCATAAAAGAGTTTTTCAAAATTAAATAATTTTGGCTTTCAGAAAGCTGGGTTCCAATAAAAAATTGGTATTTGAATTTTGAAAGCTCTTTAAATAAGGTAAGCATGCAATTAAATCAAATTTAAAAGCATCAAAACATACATCATATGTGCAGATATTCTAAATTAATAAATTCCAGATTATTCCATGCAAATTAGAACAATTCTAAAATTTAAACAATCTAACAATTAGATTGAAGCAATATTAATAATCTAACTATTAGACTATTAATAATTAATTATAAATCTAACTTTTATATTAGTAACTTAAAATAAATTATTAATTTAACACATAAACTAATAATCAATTCTGATCATTTTTTAATAACCAATCTAACTCTTAGACTAGTTAAATTAATCAATGTTAATCATTAATTTAACTCTTAAACTAATAATTAACACAAATTATTTATTAACTATTAATCTAACTCTTAGATTATTGGATTAATATTAATTATTAATTTAACACTTAAATAAATAATTAATAATTCCTAATTAAACTATTAGATTAGTTAATTAAAGTTAATTATCAATTTAACATTTAAATTAACAATTAACAACAATTAACTAATATATACTAATTTAACATTTAAATTAGTCAATTAAGATTAATTATTAATTTAACACTTAAATTAATAACTAACTTTAATTATTTAACAACAATTTGTTAATTCTAATGATTCATAATCATTAATAACCCAATTTAAAATCAATTATTAATTTAACAGTTAAATTAATAATTAACTCTAATCATATAACAACAATTTGTTAATCTTAATAATGATTCATAACCATTAATGCCCGACTAAATAAAAATTGAAAAATAATTTAAAATTTAAAACAATTTTAGGTTTTAAATTAGTTCCAATTTAATTTAATTGGACTTGGGGTTTAATAGGCATTTAGAAATTAGCCCTAAAAG
Source organism: Zantedeschia hybrid cultivar (assembly GCA_030544215.1). Taxonomy (NCBI): domain Eukaryota; kingdom Viridiplantae; phylum Streptophyta; class Magnoliopsida; order Alismatales; family Araceae; genus Zantedeschia; species Zantedeschia hybrid cultivar. Next base: position 26,579,518 of record JARZZO010000012.1, read on the forward strand.
GGCTCAGCCCACTGGTCCTGCCTTGTGGTTGAGCTAGGGCTCGGCCAGGGAACGAGCCAGGGCCCTCTTGGCTGAGCCAAGGCTCAGACCAGGTGCAAGCCCGGTCCAGCCCGACCCTGCCTGGCCTAGGCATGAGCCCAACCTGGCCCGGCCCCCTTCCTCTTCCAGCCCGACACCATCCCCATTAGAAACCCTAACCCGCAGGAAGCTGTAGGTGGTTATGGCGGTGGCTGGAGTGCCAGGCGGCGCCAGCGGCCGACCACCAACGATGCCCGGCCCCCGCCGGCGACACCCCCCCTGGTGCTGGTGATTCCCCCGGCGCCGGTGGCCCCGCCGGAAATCCCTTTTTGAAGCTGCTGGCCGTGCCATTACCATCTCCTTATTTTCTTGTTTTAAGTTTTCACAAAACCGAAGAGGAAGAAGATGGAGGCCACTGTCCGATGCCGACCATCCTACTCCAGCGCCGGTCATGACATCTGGGCTGACCGATGATCCTTCCCAAGGATCTGGGGTGCTATCCAAGCCTTCCCAACCTTTGGGGAAGCTCGAACAAAACCGAAATGGCCTCCGTTCTTTGTCCCACGAAGAACATGAAAACCCCAAAAAAAATTTCAAAAAATTGCTGAATAATAATAATTTTATTATATTATATTCATCGCATGAATATGGATCCAGCAATTAATCGAACTCGTGCATGGAATAAATCATGAAAATATTAAGTTCGGAATCCGAAACGGGACGAGAAACAGTGGAACCTGGCTCTGATACCACTGTTAGGTTCTCGTGTTTCTTCGGATCGCTCACGCAGCAGAAAATGAAATATTAAACCAGCAATCCGTTCCCGTTTCGAATATCGTAAATCGATTATCGGATAATCGAAGTCTTACTGCATGTGGATTCGAATCCGCACCCGATCGGTTCTATCGGTGCGACATCACAAGCCGCGCAAGTGCCCGGCCTCTAGCAGAGTCCACGCGATCCTCCTCACGAAGGATATCCTTACGTTCCTTGTTCTTCGCAGCCCACGAAGTCTCCGCCATTCACCGCAACGATCGCCGCAATGCGCGGAGGATTTCTCGTCGAACGAGAGTCGGAGAAGCGGCGGAGCAGATCCGGGATCCCGATTCTTCTGGGGCACCAAAGAGAGAGAGAAAGAGAGGAGGGGGCGGCTAGGGTTTGCAGCAGCTTGGCCTGCTCAGCCTGTTCACTACAGTAATATGTACTAGTCTATCCGGATATCCGATGTCCTTCTCGTATATCCTCCGACTAGGAACTATTAAGAATATGTGTGTTTAAGTGATCAGTCTCACTAGTATGATCTCATCATAATCTGATCACTATCACATATATTCACGGACTTCATTATGAGATGATAATAACGAATTTAATGCCATCATATATTAATAAATGAACTAGATTATAAAGTCATATTGGCTTGTAGGCCACCTAAGACTAACAAAAGATGTTGAAACTATTGATTTATTACCATAATAAATCGAACAACTTCTATTCTCAATAGACAACCTATATCCTATCTTGTCCAAACAAGATACTGATATGATGTTCTTTATTATGCTAGGAACATAATAACAATCTTTTAATGATAAGATGTCTCCCGATGGAAGCTTGAGGTTTGTTGTCCCAACAGCAACTGCTGCAACTTTTGCGCCGTTTCCTAGCCTCAATTCCACCTCGCCTTTTCTCAGCTTGCGCTTACTTGTCAACATATGCACATCATGGCAGATATGAGAAGCACATCCGGTATCTAATACCTAAGATGTGGAATCCCTTACTGACAAGTTGATATCTATCATATAGATATCTGAAGCTTCTGATAGCTTCACCTTTCTATGAGCTTTATCATTGAGGAACTCCTTGCAGTTCCTCTTCCAGTGACCATTCTTCTTACAGTAGAAGTAGTCATCTTTTACTACTCCTTTGCCATTGTCCTTCGATCTGTTATCGTACGCTATCATCTCTGCTTCAGGGGCATCTAATGCCGATTCAGCAGGAGGATCAACATCGAAGGCGTAGGCAATCTGCTTAGATCTAAAGACATTCTTCAGGTTTCTGAGCCAATCCGAGTAGATTAGGTTAGTCAAAAGGGCATCAAGTATGCCACGGAGTGGGTTATTCAACGACATTATTTCCTACAGGAGATAGAAAAAAAATCCATTCAGCAGATGTTCAATTATTAACAATTAAAACAAGACATGGTCTTTTGATCAAGTTTTAACTCCCACTAATTTTCGACGGACTGTATAACCCTCAACTATACAGAACGGGAGACGCCGACAGTCTCTTAGTGGGGATCAGAATCGCAATGACTTGCAGTACAACCTTGTGGATAGCACAAGAAAGCTGTAAAACAATCAAAGAGCACCCATTTCATGGGACTTGCAACTCCTTGTAATATCCGATCATTTCTTTGGTCCCTAGAGATTTAATGGCCTTGTGGATAGCACAACAAGCTACTAATTTTGATCTAAGCTAACCATTGTTACGAGACGAGCATAGATTTGCTTGCAGCCCTTGTGGATAGCACAACAAAGCTACATGGTTCCTCTACCCCAATCAAATGGGCATCTAATGCCATAACCACAGCCTCTCCTTACAATTAAACAGGCATTGTAGTAACACAACAAACCTACCTAAAGTAATTCGAATCCTATGAATATAACGATAGTGGACCACGTGGTAAGTTCTTAACTACTCACGTTACGGCTTAGAGTTTTATTTAGATAACTATTATCTTGGTCTCTCCTAGGTGATAGTATATAATTATATCGTATATATTTACTAAATACTATACCTGCTTTGATTCATAATCAAACATAAAACAATGCATCTCATACATATCATTAGTGTGGTCATGGATAGCACAATGAGTTTGACAGGAGCCATCAGTCAAACGCACACATTATCTAACACAACAATTATATTAGATAACCTGTAAATACATAGGCAAGAGATCTTTATCATATCGCCTTCCTGGTTGCAGCTGTAGATCATCCTCGCTCCTTCCTCGGTTGTCTCGATCAGATTATATTAAATTCTAGAATTTACATGTAAACACAAGAAAGCCTTATGGCGAGTACAAGAGAGAGGGAGATAGAATTACATTGGAGTATGAAGAGTGAGAGAGAGGTACACATACCTCTATTTATTAACAATTAATAAATAACCAACTCATTCATCTATGATCCACATAAACATTCATCACATAAATAGTTTAAAAGTACATATCTACGACCACCGTGTGTTTTAAACATTCCACACAAGACGCATCACATGGCTAAAATAAAAGAGTTTTTCAAAATAAATAATTTTGACTTTCAAAATAACTAGGTTTCAATCAAAATTGGTATTTGAATTTTGAAAACTCTTTTAATCAATTTAATATGCAATTTAAATCTAATTTAAAAGCATTTAAACACACATCACATGTGCATACACTTCAAATTAATAATTTCCAGTTTATTCCATACAAATAGAATATTTCTAAAATTTAAACAATCTAACAATTAGATTGAATTAAATTAATAATCTAACAATTAGAATATTAAAATTATTTAATAATCTAACTCTTAGATCAGTAGATTAAAATTAATCATTAATTTAATACTTAAATTAATAATAAACTTTAATTAGTTGTTAACTATAAATCTAACTCTTAGACTAATTAATTAATTAATGTTAATAACTAATTTAACTCTTAAACTAGTAATTAACATAAATTAATTATTTACAATTAATCTAACTCTTAGATCATTTTATTAATGTTAATCATTAACTTAACTCTTAAACTATCAATTAACATCAATGTAAATTAATAACTTCTAATTAAGCCATTAGATTAGCTAGTTAAAATTAATTGTCAAGTTAACAATTAAATTAATAATTAATTCAAATTAACTAATAGACACTAATTTAACACTTAAATTAGTCAATTTAAAATTAATTATTAATTTAACACTTACATTAATAATTAACCTTAATCAATTAACAACATTTTGCTAATTTAAATGATTCAATAATCATATTGCCTAAATAAAATTAAAATTGAGTAATAATTTAAATATTTCAAATCGGTTTTGAATTTTAAATTAAAATTCAATATAATTATTAAATGGGCAATCATGTTTAATAAGGATTTAGGGTTTTAAAGGTTGAGCAAAAAGAGAGGTTTTAAAAGAAATGGGCCCAGCCCATTTGGATGCTTGGCTCGAGCCAGGGTCCCTGGTGTAAAGATTGAGGTTTCAGATCCGGTTATCGAGTCAGTTTCGGGGTCGGATCCCTTGGTTTGGGCCTTTGTGGGGCTGGAACTTGTGTTCTTTATCGCGTCGAGCTTGCTCGACGCGGTTCAAACGGCGTCTGTCGAGGTGGATGCATTTTAGGTTGTGCCACGTGGGTTGGTTTTAAGCCGCGAGAGTACGACCCCGGTCTTATCGACTGAATGGCATCTTGCATGGACGACGCCATTTAGAGTACGGCCCTGGTATGTCAGTGTACGGTCTGGACTTGTCGTCTGAATGACGTCGGGGTTAAACGACGTGTTTTAACCGGTTTCAGTTTGACCCCGCGAACCTTCCCTCATTTCCCTCATTCTCTCCTTTCCTCTCTCTCTCCTCTCTTCTCTCCGGCCTTCGGCGCCTCCTTTCCCCTTCTCCTTCCTTTCCTTTCCCCATTCTTCCTTACCCTCTGCTCCATTAACCTCCTAACTTCCTCCACTACCACCACCACTTCCTCCGCGGCGCATTTCTCTCTGGACGGCGGCCGACGTCCCGGTGGAGTAACGGCGTCCACGGCGGTACCGGCGGCGGCGTGTGGCGTGGTGGTTCGGCGGCTTGAAGCTCGGAGGAGTTCGAGTAACCGGTAGGGTGACGATCCTTTCGACGTTTCGTATAAAACCATATATTATCCCGCTTTGGAGCATGTTTAGGGGATTTTTGGGGTGAAAACACTAATTTTATATATTGAAGAATTGTGGGCTTTTAATGGGGTTTTAGGTTCTCCTCCTCCTCCTCTATTTTGTGTTGTTTTTGAGCAATTTGGGGGGGGGGGGGGGGGGGGGTGAATCCCACCTTGTGAATTGGGGGAAGGCGGTGGGAGAACCTACCTGTGAGGGTTAAATGGCGTCGGGGGACATCGATGCCTTTTTAAAGGGCGGCTTCCACCCACGACGCGATTTATCCCAGATAACAGACTCTGTCTCTGGATTGAATGGCGCCCAGGGACACCGACGCCTTTTAAACGGCGACCCATTTGAACGACGAGTTTTAGGCCATCTTCCGAGGCCAGATTTCACATGAACCAGTTTATGGGTCTTGAATGACGTCGGCCTTGGGCGACGCGATTCAAGACCCATAAACTCATTAATTCATGCAATTAACACGTGCTTACATTGTTAGATAGTTTAAATGCATGTTTGAAAACATACTCGAGGACGATGATTTCTACATGATCGGATCGCATCGTATTGCGTTTTGTGCGATCGTGGACCTAGAGTGACAATTGTTAGCGCTTAGGCACCCTATGTCGGTGTGGGAGTGACACGGCGCCGGTGTGGGCGTGGTGGGGTGACGCCTAGAGAGAGGGTCACCTAGTGTACCCCGGGGTATAGTTAGTACCGGTGTGAGAGTTGTACACTCGGAGTGTCACTCGTGCTGGGGGAAGCAGAACTACCTTGAGCCAAGTCAGGCCGGAGTAGCCAGTGCGCTATCCGAAGGGGTTGCTGTTTGGTCTCAGCAGGTCGGTGTTTTCCGCGTTCGACCGTGTGACTTGTGTGTTTAGCCGAGATGCTAGTTATGGGCTCCGTGGTAGGGTGGTTTCAGAATCGTGCATATTATTGTTATAAATGCGAGTGTTTTATATCGAAATCTGGGAATTGTGTTTACTGCTTTATTTAGTTAAATTACCTATATTTGTGTATTGCACTTGTGCGTGTGTGAGTGGGTGGTGGGGATCGGAGGATCCCTACTGAGTCTATTTCTATAAGACTCACCCCCTGCGGTTTTCAGGTGAGGGTTCCAGGAAGGCGTAGCGAGGAGAGTGCTGCCTTGGGTTGCGCGATAGCAGCCGCTGTTCCAGGGTATGCCCCGATGTAGTTGTTATTTTCTTTTCTTCCCTGTACGCTTAATTATTTCTTTTATGTTGGAGTATGTAATTAATTGCTGAGTCAAGTCGAATTGTAATAATTTTTAATTTATGTACTTCCTTTACAATTCGATGTGATGTGGATGTTTAGCCTAGTTTATCATTTATTTCCTAGATTTATCGAGATCCTGGTTTGGGTCCAAATTTAATGATTCGGTACCCATTTAGTAATCGGATCCCCGATTATAGGGTGGCGGGTCGTTACACCTTGTCTGAGCCAGGGCTCGGCCCTTAGTCAGGGGCTCACCAGACCATACGGTCCAACCGATTGGACCGGCTCGAGCCAGCCCCCTTCCTTCTCCTCCCACCCGACGGCTCCAAAACGCAGAAACCCTAGGACCCTTTGTAGGTTGTGCAGGCTGGCGGCGGGGAAAGGTGCAGCGGCGGCCGGTGGCACGGCGCCGTCCGGACCCTTCGGCGCCCCTTCCGGCGCCGGTGGGATCGCCGAAGAGGTCCTCTACTTGCAGCCCGATCCCCTCATATCTCCCCTAATTTCTGTTTTTCATAAAATCGAAAAGAAGAAGAACAAGGTCCCAATAAGCAGCCCTCCATGGCCACTTCAGTGCCGATAAGTAGCCCAGTGCATAGAGGTGACATCCCCAAAGGGATCTGGGGTCCCGGCCAGCCATCCTAACGCCTGGGAGGCCCGTATGAAGCCGCCGAAAACTCCTCGTTCTTCGTCCCTGTAGACACCGATTTTAGACCACCCTTTTGGTCATAAACCCCATTCATCATTAGCCCATCATCACCAAACCCATCATTTTATCCATCTCATTTAGCCATCAGATTTTCTCACATAATTCAACCCACTAAATAATCAGGCCCATTAACCAATCTCCGCTTCCTCTCACCCCTTGCCTTCTACCCCCTTGGAAGGCCAGCTACCTTGCCTTCCACTTTTTGGCCACCTTTTTCACTTTTCACTACCTTTTCGTGGAAGGCCAGCCAGTCCGCCTTCCACCCCTTTCGAAGGCCACCCCTTGCCTTCTACCCCCTTGGAAGGCCAGCTACCTTGCCTTCCACCTTTTGGCCACCTTTTTCACTTTTCACCACCTTTTCGTGGAAGGCCAGCCAGTCCGCCTTCCACCCCCTTCGAAGGCCACCCCTCGCCTTCCAACCCCTTCAAAGGCCACCCCTTGCCTTCCACCCCCTTCGAAGGCCAACCGGGCCGCCTTCCACCACGGGCTTGGAAGGCAAGTTGGCTGGCCGTCCACTCTCCCAACTACCACCTTGACCTCGTCTTCCCCACGATCTCCTCTACTCGCTGCCCACGTCCCCACTACTCCGATCACTCCCCACTCCGGCGACTGCCGCGCGCACCACCTCCGACCCTTGACCACTTCCTATTGGCTGAAGGTTGATTTACGGGGATTTAGACTCCTATTTTCTCCTATTTTTTCCTTCATCTATTTAAACCCCTCAGGTTCCCTCGAGCAAGGGGGTTGGAGGGGGGATTAAGAATGAGTCTCTTTCTCGGAGCGGGTCGGCTTTGAGGAGTTGAGCGGGTAAAGAGTCAGAGGGTTGTTTCAGGAGGAACGTCACTCCAAATGGGCTTGTCCTCCTAACCTTCTCTTTACTTTTCACCTTTTTCACTTCATTGCATTTCCAATTTCCGTCCATGCCGTAACATTCTCCCTCTTTCACTCTCTTTTACCTTCAACACATCATTTCACTTTTCACACACGAGCACTTATCTACATGCATGCATCCTAGAATGACTTAGTAATCCTTATTTACCCCCAGAGGTTTCAAACAAAAAACGGGAGGCGGGTGGCCGTAACATATGGTCACCTTCCGTCCCAAACACCCATCCGGTGCGTCTCCCTCTAATTTTAGTTAATTTTTATGTTTGCATGAACGGATCCTACATATTACAGTTCTAATCGGGTTATTGTCTTTTCTTTATCTGTCTTCTCTCTTTAGGGGCTCTTACCAGATTCTGCGCGCGGACCGAGCTCTCCTCCTCTGGCCGGCCGGAGGAAGAGAAGGAGGAACCAACATCTCCCGCTCCCACAGAACGCGATCACATCCTCACCATCCTGCGGAGCACAGGGACCGTAAGGTAATGCTCCTGGCGATCACATCCTTTATTTCTAACCCCCTTTAAATCGCCACAGTACTAAGACGAACGGAGGGACCCCCAATTCCAAAGCCTCGCAGCCGCTGCGACGGGGGGACGTTCCGGGCGCCTACAGCCCTCTGGCGATTACGGTGGGACCCCTACTTGTTTACTGCGCGCTAAAAAAATAAAATAAAATAAAAATAAATAAATAAATAAATTATAATAATAATAATTCCGGACGGCCCCCCTCCTGGCCGTCCAGATCTTGGACGGCCAGAGCCCTAGCCGTCCAACTCAGTTGGACGGCCAGACCCTAGGCCGTCCAGATCCTTGGATGGCCAGAGGCTTGGCCGTCCACCTGCCTTGACGGCCAGCCCCTAGGCCGTCCAGAGTGGACGGCCAGCTGCTTGGCCGTCCAAGCTCCTGGACGGCCAGCCCTCCGGCCGTCCTGCCCTTCTGGACGGCCAGCCTTCTGGCCGTCCAGCTCTCCAGTTTCTAGCCCCGCCCTCTCTGTGATTCAATGACCCGCTGTTATTTCATCTCTGATTAAATTGTTGCGCATTCTAGTTTGCTTTTTTTGTTTACTGTTCTCTTGTCTTTTCTTTTCTTTTCTGTCTGCTGGACTGTGGGTTAATTTCAAGGTATTCTCCGCGGGGGTTTTAAGGAAGAGCCGGCATCACACTTCTAGTTACCTCTCCCACAGAGTTTGACTCTCCATCTGAGGATTCCCACTCGGGTGTGACTAGTCTTATTATGTTGGGAACCTCCGTCAGTCTCTGCGAGCCAGGGATTCCCACTTGGCCGCCGAGCAGGTTGTACCTGAAACCACCTAAATAGGATCCCGGGTTTGTGTGAGGAATTAATTGAGCCTTTCCATTCACAATCACTCACCTATAGGTGTCACTGAGAGAATTATTTCAAAATTTAAGACACCTAACTAAACTCTGGTTGAACAAGTTTTGAAAAATTCCAGAGTCGTTAAGGGTTTGAACTTGATTTGTTAGAAACCAACACTCATAATACACAGTTAACCTTCCAAGTGAAATATAAAATCTCTTAGGATTTGTATTTCATAATGAACCAAATGTACGTTAACACTGTGTATGGTGACATGTATGAGTTTGGTAACAATGTCACACACAACTCTCTGTTTGAGATTGAAGGGGATCCACAACCAACATTTGTGGGCATGTTCCAAACACCTAGAAAGGAACTTAAGGCAAGATACTTGGATGAATCTTCCTCTTCAGAAAGTGACCCTGTAATCCCCAACAGAAACTTCCAAAACCCGAGAGAGGATCCGGAACTTACTGCCGTGTTATCACGGTACACCCCTGATCAACTCATCCTGTGGGCCTCCTGTGGCAAAACTCAAGATGCCACTCCTCGGAGAACTCACCTCCAAGGATCTTCCAACAGAGCTCAGACCCACATCAACCATCCAATTCATACTCTAGTTGCTCCACCCGTCATGCCGATTCCAGTCTCTCCAACTACACCTCCTCTAGAGCAGAAAGAATTCATTTACAAAAGTGAGGTTGAAACCTGTGTGCATAAGCTCATGGCCGAGGAACTTACCCTGAAACAACCGCACTCCCTCTCGAGTAATTGCAAGCTCCCACCGGCCTACTTTTCACCAGGATTCAAAGCCCCCGAGTACAGGAAATATGATGGCACCTCATGAGGAAACTCATCAATGGCTCTACGACAGAGTCCTCCTTGTCCATCTGTTCCAAAAATCCTTAGAAGGTGAGGCCTTAAGATGGTTTTCTTCCTTACCCGCCACAGACCTAATCAATTTTGATATGGTCTCCGAAAAGTTCATCACTCAGTTTAGTTATATGACAACCATGCCTCCCACCTTGTTTGATCTTGTGATGGAGAAGATGAAGCCTGAAGAGGAGTTCACATATTTTGCCAACAGGTGGAGGGCAATGGCCTCTAGGGCAGAAGTGGAAATCCACGAATCTCAAGCTATCACCATGTTGGTCAACAACGCTACCCCGCAGCTTCGAGCTATTCTCATGCTGAGCGAATTTCACACATTCGCACAACTTTATAATCGAGCTCGGGTAGTTCAATCTCAGATCTGGGGTTCCACTTTGCCATCCTTCTTTGAAAATCAGAACAGAAGTAAGAGGATTCCACCAATAGAGGGAGTGACAATCAATGAACAGGTGAGTGCCTTGGGGCAATCCTTCAGGTCACCCAGTCCTATGTCTAGATCAGGCAACCAATCCAATCAGAGACCATATTCAGCAGTTCCCCCTTTCTCCAGTGCCAAGATCAATTGGGGGCACATGAAAGAGGCTGCTGAAACCTTGGAAGTCAAGGGCCCTCCGCCCTCTTATCAGGTGGCCCAAGATCCATCTAGCTCTCTAGAAAGGGTGAGCACCCTTGACAAAAATTTGGAACCAAATGTCGATCATAGAGGACAGTACTGGGAGTATGAAGAGGCTGGGATATGGCGTGAGTGCCCCACTAGGATGACCAAACCTAGAGAGCCGTTACAAGGAGTCTCTACTAGTATTCAAGACAAACCTTTGGTCTTGATACGACCTAGGGAACAACCAACAGCCATCAACCCAGTTACTCTGGTCTAGGTTCCTTCAATTTCAATCAGAGAACCTCCTCCATCCATCTTGTGTCCAACACCAAATCTAGGTCCGGTAACCCAATTCTGCCTGATGAATTCACCACTAGTTCAACCACTAAAGTCAGATCAGGCAGTGGACCTCAGTCCGATCGGTGTTACACTGAGAAATCGCATCATTCCCCCAACAAGTCAACCCTTGGACTCTCAAGAGGATTTAGATCTCTCTAAGTATGACATCCTACAGCATCTAGGGAAAACTCCTGCTAAGATGCCAGTCCTAGAGTTGATTGGGAGATCTCCTACACACAGGGAGACATTGTTCAAGTTCCTCCAGCGCGTTACACTCAATGAAGATCTTCCTATCAGGGGGCTCACAAATGCCATTCTCTCAGTCACCCAGACACCTACGATACCCTTCACTGATAAGGATCTGGCTCCCCCTGAATGCCAATCCCTTCCCTCATGCTTAACTGCAACACTCAAGGGTCACTCATTGGACTCCATCTTGTTGGATACCGGGGCATCAATCAATGTTTGTCCACTCAAGACCCTTAAGAAAGTAGGGATTGATCCAGAAAAGGTTGAGTCTACTTCCATGATGATCTCAAATGGGAACCTGGAAATTGGCCCAGTGGCCTTGATCTTTGAATTCTACATCCTTGATGTCAAGCGCATAGACAACGCCTTTCTGGGAAGGCCTTGGATGGACCAGACCCTGGGAGTGCCCTCTACTAATCATCAGTGCTATAAATTCCCATACAATGGGAAGATTGCCAAAATGAAGGGTACCCCTTATCTTGAGTCTTTGGACTCAATCTCGACTGAACAAATTCCATCCATGATCACTTCTGGAAAAGGGGCAGAGCCCATCCTTTCATCGGCCGACTCTCAGCTCAAGTCCCAGCCTAGCATAGGTTGGCAGCTTATGGACAAAATGGGGTATAGTTCGGGATCTGGGTTAGGCAAAGAAGAGTAAGGAATTCAAGAGCCTATCTTTGAAAATCTGACCATTGGGGAATTCAAATGGGGTTACCTACCAACCAAACCAACTGAGGAATCAAGAAAATGGAGTCTCTCGAATCACTTTGTGAAGGAAAGTCAAGAGGTACTCAAGATACACTATCTTGAGGATGAGTTGAAGGAAACAAGCACTGAAGCTCAAAGAGAAGATGCAGAAGATTTCTCTACACAGCTGCTGTTCTATGAATCAACCACTCGACGAGAAGGAGCCTCCTTAGTGAGGGATGAACCGGTACCCACCGCTCTCATTCCCTTCCTATTCTACACACCTGCCCTTCTTAGGCTTTTATCACCGGTCGTAGCACACTCCTGGGGCAATTCTGCCATCATTGGGTCTGTGTCTCAAGGACCCACCTTTGCAACATGTTTGACTCACCCTCTGAGTCTTGTGCATAATCGCTTAGGGATTGGATAGCTTCCTCTTTATCTACAAGTTGTAGAGGTAAGTAGGTTCTTTCATTTCTAGTTAGCAAATAAGTGTAAATATTTGAAAATTGTTGAAAAACTTTCCTTTGGATATAAGTCTATTTGAAGAAGTTTTACCCTTAAAAATACAAAAAAAATTCAAAAATTTCAAAATCTCAAAAAAATCGAATATCCAAGAAGCATAAAAAATATTTGTAAATATGTACATACTTTAATGAAAATGACAAAAAAATAAGAAAAGACACAAAATCCAATTGTCTGGTGATTGCCATGTAACCCCCTGTCTAGGTCTAGTTGCATGATAGATTGGGTTAACATTGAGGTTTGGTTAAGACTTTGGTCCACCAGAACCTTGGACAGGTCTACTTTATTTTCATACGGATCCCTATGATCATCCTGAGATGCACACACTTACACGTTTTTTCAAAAGGGAACCTTCTTAAAATGAGTTCCAAGTCTTTAGCATACTGTCAAAATGCAACCTTTGCTCTTCGTCTCTCGACCGATCAGGACAGTTGACGCCCTTAAATGGTCAAGCTCAGCAAATTGCGGTTCCTCAACAACCCGATAGATGTAACCCCTCAAAAAGGGGCCCAAAATTGAAATGTAAAAGACCAAAGCACGTGAAGAGGGCAGTGTCCCCGCAAGCGGAATATCAAATAACCCCAAAAATGTCAAGAGCGGAAAAGAAATAGAAAAAAGAAAAAGGGGTTCAAGCAATCATGAAAAAAAGCCTGGTCGTGACCGTGCCTGGCCATGAAATCCAATAAAGGCCTGAAAAGTCAAAATAGGGGCATCTAGGAGGTCAAAAGGAGTCCGTTTTGTCACAGCTCCCCCTTTTAACGATTTTGTCGATCCTCCTGTGAAGTTTGTCTCCAAAATTTCTTCACTTTTTCTCCCTCAAGGTTTGACACGAGATAGCTATCTAAAGACTGAATATCATTTTAAAAGAGTTCGTTTTTCAAAAATCGTCACATGCTCACATGATCATAGGAGTCTAAAATGGGTGAAGAGTAATGTCGATGTTTCTGGTGAACTAATTTCTTAACCATAATCTCAATGCGTACTCTCGAAAACTTCGGGCTTAGGTTAATGCATGCGCGTCACCAATCGGTGCGACGGCGTCTGATTCCGGGTCAGCGTCGCGCGGTTGACCGTTAGGGTTCCAAGGTGTTCCATCATATACCTTATAGATTGTGAGGAAAGAGACCCGGGCCGGGCAAATCATTTACCTCGAAAACTTTTTGGGCAAACTTGGTGGTCGGAAGCAGCTGGGAGCCTAAGCATGGCATGACGGTATTGTCATCAGTATGAGTCTTTGCCGGTCAAGTTTAGTTTGAGGAGTTTAGAGGCCCAAATCAATCTAGATGCGTGCTTAGGATACCTGGGAAGTCGAGTGCGCATTTCCCTTTCATCATTCAACCAGCCTAAGTTTGGGCAGTCACCAGGCAGGTGGAATCAAAAATATGTTTTCATCACACACTCCACTTGTTAATATCCACCAGCATTCGCATATTTACCTGTCGCATTAGTTTCAATACTCTTCCTTTTGTCTGAACACGGCTCCTTGACCCTATGCGAAGGCTAGGGAAAAGGTAGTTGCTCTATTTTGGGCAAGGGGCCGAAAACAGATACTACTAACTGTTTCCCCTTCATTTTTGTGCATACAGGAAAAAAGATTATGTCCAAAAGGTGGACACTTTTGCTGTCGAGTCGAAGCCAAAAGCAGCCGGATTGGCATTCTACTTTGAGAATGGCCATATCTTCCGCGCTGGCTTCGACTCGACAGGGACCTTTGTCCCTCGTTTCCTTGCAGCTTGTCATTAAGGTATTGTGGATCATTGATTATTTACATTTACTGATGTGCATTCTTGCAGCTGCAGGGAACTTGAAGCAAGTAGCATCGAAGACACAGGAGGCTAATAACTTCGGGCGTATAGACTCTGAGTTCCTCTCTAAACAAAACAATGAGGAGTCTATATTCCCTAAGTTATTCGATTGGCCAATAAATCCCTCCTGTTTGCATTAGAAACTGCATTAGGAATTTGTTTTTAGATTTCAACCCAGCATGCATCTGCATAAGCACTCATCTTCGCCCTAAGGGCAATGATCATAATTTATCACTCTGCTTAACCCATCGATGATCTGTGTTTCTGGCAGTTGTACGTTTGTTAGCCTTTTGAATTGCAGGACCCCTTCCTCCTTTTTTCAGCATGTGTGCTTGAGATTCTCTCACTTGGCGATCCCATGATGCACCAGGCCACCGCGCGCCCGTTGTGTTGAGAGTTCTTCAAGTCACACTCCTACACCTTTCATGCTCGAGATCCCCTTGGGCCAGATCGCTATATTCTGGTGCGCCAAGGCCTCGCGGTTCCAGCACCCGAGGGTCCCACGGACTGTGATTCTCTAGTACTGAACTTTGTCCCTTTTCTTAAACCACTCTTGCAACTCAAATAGCTAGCTTTCATGCATTTGCCGCATTCGCATATCATCCTTGGATATAGCTCATTCATTTCCGGGCTGTCCAAAATCAGTTTCGATTTCCGGAACACCTATTTATCATTCCGTTCCACTCCACTGCAAAACAGGTGTCCCGGAGGGGCATTTGTAGACACTGATTTTGGACCACCCTTTTGGTCATAAACCCCATTCATCATTAGCCCATCATCACCAAACCCATCATTTTATCCATCTCATTTAGCCCATCAGATTTTCTCACATAATTCAACCCACTAAATAATCAGGCCCATTAACCAATCTCCGCTTCCTCTCACCCCTTGCCTTCTACCCCCTTGGAAGGCCAGCTACCTTGCCTTCCACCTTTTGGCCACCTTTTTTACTTTTCACCACCTTTTCGTGGAAGGCCAGCCAGTTCGCCTTCCACCCCCTTCGAAGGCCACCCCTTGCCTTCTACCCCCTTGGAAGGCCAGCTACCTTACCTTCCACCTTTTGGCCACCTTTTTCACTTTTCACCACCTTTTCGTGGAAGGCCAGCCAGTCCGCCTTCCACCCCCTTCGAAGGCCACTCCTCGCCTTCCAACCCCTTCGAAGGCCACCCCTTGCTTTCCACCCCCTTCGAAGGCCAACCGGGCCGCCTTCCACCACGGGCTTGGAAGGCAAGTTGGCTGGCCGTCCACTCCCCCAACTACTACCTTGACCTCGTCTTCCCCACGATCTCCTCTACTCGCCGCCCACGTCCCCACTACTCCGATCACTCCCCACTCCGGCGACTGCCGCGCGCACCACCTCCGACCCTTGACCACTTCCTATTGGCTGAAGGTTGATTTACGGGGATTTAGACTCCTATTTTCTCCTATTTTTTCCTTCATCTATTTAAACCCCTCAGGTTCCCTCGAGCAAGGGGGTTGGAGGGGGGATTAAGAAGGAGTCTCTTTCTCGGAGCGGGTCGGCTTTGAGGAGTTGAGCGGGCAAAGAGTCAGAGGGTTGTTTCAGGAGGAACGTCACTCCAAATGGGCTTGTCCTCCTAACCTTCTCTTTACTTTTCACCTTTTTCACTTCATTGCATTTCCAATTTCCGTCCATGCCGTAACATTCTCCCTCTTTCACTCTCTTTTACCTTCAACACATCATTTCACTTTTCACACACGAGCACTTATCTGCATGCATGCATCTTAGAATGACTTAGCAATCCTTATTTACCCCCAGAGGTTTCAAACAAAAAACGGGAGGTGGGTGGCCATAACATATGGTCACCTTCCCTCCCAAACACCCATCCGGTGCGTCTCCCTCTAATTTTAGTTAATTTTTATGTTTGCATGAACGGATCCTACATGTCACAGTTCTAATCGGGTTATTGTCTTTTCTTTGTCTGTCTTCTCTTTACAGGGGCTCTTACCAGATTTTGCGCGCGGACCGAGCCCTCCTCCTCTGGCCGGCCGGAGGAAGAGAATGAGGAACCAACATCTCCCGCTCCCACAGAACGCGATCACATCCTCACCATCCTGCGGAGCACAGGGACCGTAAGGTAATGCTCCTGGCGATCACATCCTTTATTTCTAACCCCCTTTAAATCGCCACAGTGCTAAGACGAACGGAGGGACCCCCAATTCCAAAGCCTCGCAGCCGCCGCGACGGGGGGACGTTCCGGGCGCCTACAGTCCCACGAAGAACACAACAACCCCCAAATAAATTTCAAAAAATTGCAAGAAAATAATCTGATTAACTGTGTTCATCGCATGAACATAGATCCAACAATTAATTGAAGTTATAGCATAGAATATCTCATGAAAAAATTAATTTCAGAGATAGAAACGGGACAAGAAATAGTGGAACCTGGCTTTGATACCACTGTTGGGTTCTCGGTGTTTCTCCGGATCGCCCATGCAGCGGAAATAAAAATAAAGCGGAGATTTGTTCTCGTTTCCGAAAATACTAAAAACCGGATTATCGAATAATCAGTTCTTACCGTGTGCGGATTCGAATCCGCAACCGATCGGTTCCGTCGGTGTGACAGCGCAAGCGGTGCAAGCGCCTGGCCTCTAGCGGAGTCAACGCGATCCTCCTCACGACGGATATCCTCACGTTCCTCATTCTTCGCAGCCTATGAAGTCTCTGCCGTTCGCTGCAACGATCGCCGCAACGCGCGGACAATTTTCTGTCGAACGAGATTCGGAGAAACGGCAGAGCAGATATGGGGATCCCGATTCTTTTGGGGCACCAAAGAGAGAGAGGAAGAGAGGAGGGGGCGGCTAGGGTTAGCAGCAGCCAGGCCTGCTCAGCCCGTTCGCTATATTTTATACTAACCGCGCGGTTTTTCATAAAAAATCCCCGGTTTGTATAAAACCTACTTATTTATCTATCGCTTTGAGAATCATTTGCGTGTGATCCTGTAGGCCCAATAACCAGTCCGGTTAATGGCCCAATTAGCCCAGTGACTCCTCACTGGCTTGATTAATCAATTAATAACTCATATTAATTAATTAATCAATCGAATCAATGTCGCACATCAAATTCAATCGGGCCTCTGATCACGTTGGGTGCCAAGCAACACCGCGTGAACTCGGAAGGTATCGGGGTTAAGTAACCCACTCTTGGAACTTGTCCGTCAACAGTTGCCCCGTGGATATAATCCTTCATTTGTACCATGCTCTCGAGTCGACTCAGGATATGGTGTACTGTCAAACCCTAACCGGCCAACTCACATGAATTGGATGTTGCTGATGAATATCTGAAAACTCCTTTCCCGATATTATCGTCCGCCTTGGCCAGGGACTTTTACACATCCTTCCTAGAGCATTCTCTCTCATTGTACAAAGAGCGAATGATTCCTTATTGACACTCAATTCCCTTCGACGGTATTCTGCTGAACCCGATCCTTGGCTATTTAGAATCTCGTGGTTAGAGATTCATAAACCAAGGTCAAAGCACAGAGGTCCACTGACAAGGTGTCCTTGGTGTCTCAGGTCCGAGGACCATCCATGCAACTGCGACAATAGAATCAAGCTGGTGGACAGTGAGGTAGTATACCATCCAGCGATTCAGTAGGATCAGTTCAGTGAACTCATTCTCATTGAGCACCTACAGATTCACCTTAGTGTCTCCACACAACTGGCTATGAGATCAGTCACCCTCATCTTATGAGCGGGAGTAATTGTTAGTCTTAGGTGGCATACAAGCCAATATGACTTTGTAATCTCGTTCATATTTATTAATATAATGGCATAATATTCATTTGTGTAAATCGTATTAATTATCGTCTCATAATGAAGTCCGTGAATATATGCGATAGTGATCAGATTATGATGAGATCATACTAGTGAGACTGATCACTTAAATACACATATTCTTAATCATTCATAGTCGGAGGATATCCAAGAAGGACATCGGATATCCGGTTAGACTAGTACAGATTACTCCTGCTCATGCGATGAGGGTGACTAATCTCATAGTCACTTGTGTGGAGACACTAAGGCGAATATGTAGGTGCTCATTGGAGAATGAGTTCACTGAACTGATCCGGTTGAATCGCTGGTGTAGACACGCTAATTTTGACGTCATTTCGAGTAAATTTCATATCATATAATAATGCCTCAGAATGGTCTGATATTTAATCATTGATTAATTTTTATTGATCTTTTTAAGTGTCGGGTTTAACAGACATGTTTAAGTTAATCAATTAAATTGATTTTAACTCAAATTTCAGTTAAAATATGAAGAAGTCTAAAAGACGTCTACATGAGTGGACGCCATTTAGAGTTTATTCTTATTTTAACGTTTAAATTTGAATTTTAATCAGTTGATTAATTAGCTAAAAGGCGTTTGTAAGTCACGACGCGTTTTAGGTTTCCTAAACTATTTCTACTTCTCTTCCGAATGTTTATCCTTATCTTAATTAGTGTAAAAGACGTCTATACATGTAGACGCGTTTTAGCTAATATAGATAAAGATAAGTTTTCCCGGATGTTTATCTTTATCTTAATCAATTTGAAAGGCGTCAGCCATTGTTGACGCGTTTTAGATAATTACAGATAAAGATGAATTAATCTGTATTTATCTGTTGGTTAATGCGGATAAATCTTAAGATTTTTCTATGTAAATCCGCAGGCGCAGAAGAAGTCTATAAATACCCTATATCTTTAATGGGTGAAAAAAGAGAAAAAAAGTTAGAATTGAGGCGATAACGAATTGAAGATCGAAGCAACAACGTCCAAACACCGAAGTGCTGCTGTTTCCAGAAGTCGGCGTCCGTTCTTCGTCCAATCTTTATCCAATTCAAGGCTTCATCCACTCGGCATAAGTTTTTCAATTCATTTCTACACTTTTTCATATTCATTTCATTAATTCTATATTCTCCATCACATCACTCCATGCAACACACACAACACTAACATCATTTTCAAAATCAATTTAAAGGGGTTTCAAAGACCATCCCAACAAGTGAGTTCTATGTTTAGTTGCATGTTTAAAACTCTGGTTAGAATGGATATTACTTTTGCCTAAGTTCTCATCATTGTTCCTTTATTTCTTTCTATTTTCTGCAAGCTGCAAAGAAGAATCAAAAGGAGAGGAAAACAAGCAAATCACAAAGACTCCGGACGATCCTCAACTTCAAAACTCAACAGCAAGAACAAAAGACAAGAAAGGGCTCTCTTTGTTCAGCCGGCTGAAGAGGGGGAACCAAGAGCTCAACATCTCCCACGTTTAAACAGGTAGGCGATCAAACCTTCTTTTGGAACTTTTAAGTCAAAAGTTTCTGGCGATCACTTCACTTAGTTTCTTTTTAATAGATTTATTTTGCACTTAAACAACATAGATTTTTCATGATAATCACATACTCATTTTAAGCACTCGCAGCTGGATGGTATTATACCTCACTGTCAACCAGCTTGATTCTATTGTCGCAGTTGCGTGGATGGTCTTCGGACCTGAGACAGCAAGGACACCTTGTCGGTGGACTTCTGTACTTTGACCTTGGTTTATAAATCTCTAACCACAGGATTCTAAATAGCCAAGGATCGAGTACAGCGGAATACCGTCGAAGGGAATTGAGTGTCAATAAGGAATCATTCGCTCTCGATACGATGAGAGAGAATGCTCTAGGAAGGATGCGCGGAAGTCCCTGGCCAGGGCGAACGATAATATCGGGAAAGGAGTTTTCCGACATTCATTAGCAGCATCCGATCCAAGTGAGTCGACTGGTTAGGGTTTGACAGCACGTCATACCCTGAGTTGACTCAAGAAGGATTATATCCACGCGGTAACTATCAGCGAAAAGGTTCCAAGAGTGGGTTGCTTAACCCCGATACCTTCTGGGTTCACGCGGTGTTGCTTGGCACCCAATGTGATCGGAGGCCCGATCGAATTCGATGTGCGACATCAATTCGATTGATTAATTAATTAATAAAGAGTTACTAATTGATTAATAAAGCCAGTGAGGAGTCACTGAGTTTATTGGGCCATTAACCGGACTGGTTATTGGGCCTAGAAGGTCATACATAAATGATTCTCAAGGCAATGGATATATAAGTGGGTTTTATATAAACCGGGGCTTTTATGAAAAATCGCGCGGTTAGTATAAAATATAGCGAACGGGCTGAGCAGGCCAAGCTGCTGTTAACCATAGCCGCCCCCTCCTCTGTTTCTCTCTCTCTGGCATCCCAAACATATCCGGATCCCCGGATATGCTCCGCCGCTTCTCTGACTCCCGTCCGACGGGAAATCGTCCGCGCGTTGCGGCGATCGTTGTAGCGAACGGCGGAGACTTCGTGGGCTGCGAAGAATGAGGAACGTAAGGATATCCGTCGCGAGGAGGATCGCGTTGACTTCGCTAGAGGCCGGGCGCTTGCGCGGCTTGCGGTGTTGCACCGACGGAACTTTTCGGTTGAGGATTCGAATCGGCACATGGTAAGAACTGATTATCCGATAATCAGGTTTATAGATTTTTCGAAACGGGAACGGATCTCCTTTTTAATTTTATTTCCGCTGCGCTGGAGATCCAGAGAAATCCGAGAACCCAAGCAGTGGTATCATAGCTAGGTTCCACAATTTCTCGTCCCGTTTCGGACTTCGAAATTGATTTTTCTTTGATTTATTCCATGCTGTTATTCGATATTTTTGACGGAACTGTGTTCATACGATGAACATAAATAATTTAATTATTTTTATTTCTTCGAAATTCGAATTCATTTGCGTTCTTTGTTGGACGAAGAACGGGGCTTCATGGCAACTTCCAATGACCTCCCAAGTGTTGGGAAAGATGGCCGACAATCCGGATCATCTAGCGAAGGTTGCAAGTCCTCACTGGACTCAGAGACGGGGTCGGTGAGGACGTTGGAGATGGTCGGAGGGAGCCCTTCATCTTTGTCCTACGAGTTTTTGAAACCTGAAAAATAGATTTTTAGGGATTTATTGGAGGGGTTTTGGCCTCTTTTGGGGCATCTCCGGGGTTCCCGCCGGTGCCGGAGGGGTCGCAGGCGAGACCTGATGCCGCCGGCCAGGTCGGCCGTCGGAGGGGTGCCGCCGTCGGCACCCAGCAACCCCACCCTGCCGCCGGCCTGCAACCTGCAAGCCCTTTTAGGGTTTCAGGTGATGGGGGGGTCGGGTTGCAGGAGAAAGGGGGCCGCCCTGAGCCGGTCTCGGTGGGCCGGGCTGGTCCGGCCGGCCCAGGGCCTAGGTGCTAACCTGGTCCTCCCTGGCTCGGACCAGGGGGCCCTAGTTCGGACCCCAGGCCGGACCTGGCTGAGCCCATTATGCATTTTTCATCCTTTAAACCCCTAAATCCCCTATTGCCCATTTAAAATTGAGTTAAAATTTGATTTTAATTTTAAAAGGGGTTCAAAAGTGTTTTGAAATTTAAATTGGGCTTATTAATGATTTTGAATAATTATTAACAATTAGTTATTATCTAATTAGAGTTGATTATTAGATTAAAAGGTAACGTAATAATTAACTTAAATTAACTAATTTAATTTTTAGATTA
Source organism: Zantedeschia hybrid cultivar (assembly GCA_030544215.1). NCBI lineage: Eukaryota > Viridiplantae > Streptophyta > Magnoliopsida > Alismatales > Araceae > Zantedeschia > Zantedeschia hybrid cultivar. The sequence continues at coordinate 26,601,217 of JARZZO010000012.1, forward strand.
GTGATTAATGATTCTTAGTCTAATTACTAGATTATTAATCATTAATTATCTAATTTTTAATTAGTTAGAGTTAGTTATTAATTTAAGTGTTAAGTTAATAATTAATCTAAATGACTAATTTAAATGTTAAATTAGTAGTCCTTGATTTATTATTGTTAGTTATTAATTTAAGAGTTAAATTAATGATTAACATTAATCATCTAATCTAATAGTTATATTAGTAATTATTAATTAATTAAAGTTAATTGTTAATTTAAGTGTTAAGTTAATAATTAATTTTAAATTAACTAATCTAATTGTTAGATTATAGTTATTAATTAATTAGTGTTGATTAATAATTTAAGTGTTAAATTAGTAATTAACATTCATTAACTAATCTAAGAGTTAGATTAGTAGTTAATTAATAATTATAGTTAATTAATAATTTAAGTGATACATTGATAATTAACTTTAATGGACTAGTCTAAGAGTTAGATTAGTTATTAATAGTCTAATTGTTAGATTATTAATGTGGTTTAATCTATACGTTAGATTATTTAATTATTAGAAATGTTCTAATATGTATGGAATAATATGGAATTATTAATTTGGAGTATGTGCACATGTGATGTGTGTTTATTGCTTTTAAATTTTTGATTTAATTGTATGTTAAGTTAATAAAATGAGTTTTCGAAACTCAAAAGCCAATTTTTATTGGAATTCAGCTTTCTAAAAGGCAAAATTATTTAATTTTGAAAAACTCTTTTATTTTAGCCATGTGATGCGCTGAATCATGTATGGAATGTTTAAAACACACCGTGGTCATGGATATGCACTTATTTTAAATTATTCATGTGATGAGTGATGTGTGTGGATCGTAGTTGTATGATTAAATGAATATTTATTAATTGTTAATAAATAGAGGTATGCGCACCTCTCTCTCTCTCTCAAATTCCGATGTACTTCTACCTCCTTCTCTCTTATGCTCGCCATAAGGCTTTCTTGAGTTTACATGTAAATTCTAGAATTTAATGTAATCCGATTGAGGCAACCGAGAAAGGAGCGAGGATGATCTAAAGGTACAACCAGGAAGGTGATGTGATAGAGATCCTTTGCCTGTGTATTTGCTAATTCTCTAATGTAAATGTTATATTAGAATTGTATGCGCGTTTGACTGATGGCTCCAGTCAAACCCACTGTGCTATCCATGACCACACTTGACATGTATGAGATGCATTGTTTTATGTTTGATTGTAAATCAAAGCAGGTATAGTATTTAGTAAATATATACGATATTTTTATTTACTATCACCTAGGAGAGACCAAGATAAAAGTTATCTAAATACCCTCGTCTAAACTCTAAGCCGTAACATGAGTAGTTTAGAACTTACTACGTGGTCTACCATCATTATAGTCATAGGATTCGAATAACTTTAGGCAGGTTTGTTGTGTTACCATAAGGCCTGTCTACTTGTGAGGAGAGACTATGATATGGCATTAGATGCCTATTTGATCGGGGTAGAAGAACTATGTTGCTTTGTTGTACTATCCACAAGGGCTGCATGCAAATCTATGCTCGTCTCGTAACGATGGTTAGCTTAGACCAGAATTAGTAGCTTGTTGTGCTATCCACAAGGCCATTAAATCTCTGGGGACCAAAGATATGATCGGATATTGCAAGGAGTTGCAAGTCCCATGAGATGGGTGCTGTTTGATTGTTTTATAGCTTTCTTGTGTTATCCACAAGGTTGTACTGCAAGTCATTGAGATTCTGATCCCCACTAGGAGACTGTCGGCGTCTCCCGTTCTGTATAACTGAGGGTTATACAAATTAGTGAGAGTTAAAACTTGAACAAAAGACCATGTCTTGTTTTAAATTTTAATAATTGAACATCTGCTAAATAGATTTTATTCATCTCCTATAGAGAATTATGTCGTCGTATAACCTACTCCGTGGCATACTTGATGCCCTTTTGACTTACCTGATCTACTTGGATTGGCTCAGACACTTGAAGAATGTGTTCAGATCTGAGCAGATTGCCTACGTCCTTAATGCTGATCCTCCTGCTGAACAGGCATTAGATGCCCCTGAAACAGAGATGATAGCTAATGATAAAAGATCGAAGGACAAAGACAAAGGAGTAGTAAAGGGTGACTACTTCTACTGTAAGCAATAGGGTCACTAGAAGAGAAACTGCAAGGAGTTCCTCAACGATAAAGATCATGGAAAAATAAAGCTGTCTAAAGCTTCAGATATCTATATGATAGATATCAACTTGTCAGTTAGAGATTCCACATCTTGGGTATTAGATACCGGATGTGCTTCTCATATCTGCCATGATGTGCAGATGCTGACAAGTAAGCGCAAGCTAAGAAAAGGCGAGGTGGACCTGAGGCTAGGAAACGACGCAAAAGTTGCGGCGATTGCTGTAGGGACAACAAACCTCAGGCTTCCATCGAGAGACGTCTTATCATTAGAAGATTGTTATTATGTTCCTAGCATAATAAAGAACATCATATCAGTATCTTGTTTGGACAAGATGGGATATAGGTTAACTATTGAGAATAGAAGCTGTTCGATTTATTATGGTAATAAATCAATAGCTTCGACATCTTTAGTCAACGGACTCTATCTTTTAGATGTTTCTTATTATAATCTTCATATTGACAATACTTTTAAGAAGAGCAAGAACTGTGTGAACCAAACCTACGTGTGGCATTGTAGACTTGGGCATATTGGTCAAAGCATGTTGTAAAGGTTGCACAAGCATGGTTATTTAAATGCATTCGATTATGAATCATTTGCGACATGTGAATCCTGCCTTATGAGAAAAATGGATAAATCTCCATTTATTGGACATGGAGAACGTGCCAAGGACATTTTGAAACTAATACATTCGGATGTATGTAGTCCCATGTCCACCCAACTCAAAGGTGGTTTTTCATACTTCATCACGTTCACCGATGACTTCTTAAGATTCGGTTATGTGTACTTAATGAAGTACAAGTCGGAAGTATTTGAGAAGTTCAACGAGTTCAAGAATGAGGTAGAGAAGTAATTAGGAAAGAGTATTAAAGCTCTTCGATCAGATCGAGAAGGAGAATACTTGAGTACTAATTTCACACAATTCTTAAAGGATAATGGTATCCTTTATCAACTGACCCCTCCATATACACCACAAATGAATGGTGTATCAGAAAGGAGGAATCGCATCTTGTTGGACATGGTGCGATCCATGATGAGTTTTTCGAGATTACCAGTGTCCCTCTGGGGGTATGCTCTAGAGTCAGCAGCATACCTACTGAACAGAGTACCCAGCAAGTCTGTAGCCTCTACTCAATATGAGTTATGGAAAGGTAGGAAACCAGAATTTAAACATGTTAAAGTCTGGGGTTGTGTCCTGCTCATGTAAAGAGGCATGATCCAGACAAGCTAGAATCACGAACTGATAAATGTAGGTTTGTGGGATATTTAAAAGAAACCTTTGGATACTATTTTTACCATCCTGGTGAACAAAAGGTGTTTGTCGCCAGGAAAGCTGTATTCTTGGAAAATGAATACCTTCTCTAGGAAGACAGTGGGAGTAAAATAGTACTGGAAGAGGTTCCAGATCTCCAAACAGCTACATTATCGTCAGATCAGATATCAGTTCCTGAATCTATTCAAGTACACACAGATGAGCCTCGAAGATTTGGTAGATTACCTAGACTACCCGAATGATATGTAGGACATATCGCTGAAGGTGAGTCATTGGTAGAATATAATGAGGATGATGATCTTAAAACATACCAGGAGGCCATAAAAGGCCCAGAAGCCGGAAAATGGCGAGAAGCCATGAACTCAGAAATCCAGTCCATGTACACCAACCAAGTTTGGAACTTGGAGGACTTACCCGAGGGTATTGTACCCATCGGATGCAAGTGGATCTTTAAGAGAAAGATCGGTGTAGATGGACGGATTGATACTTATAAGGCAAGGTTGGTGGCAAAGGGATATCGTCAAAGACAAGGAATTGACTATGACGAGACTTTCTTACCAGTTGCCATGATAAAGTCGATCAGAGTTCTACTCGCCATAGCTGCACACTACGATTACGAGATCTGGCAGATGGATGTGAAGACTGCTTTCCTCAATGGTAACCTTGAGGAAGAGGTGTATATGATACAACCGGAAGGCTTCACATCCAAGGAATCTCCAGATAAAGTGTGCAAGCTTCAAAGATCTATTTGTGGACTGAAGCAGGCTTCCCGGAGCTGGAACATAAGATTTGACGAGGCTGTCAAGTCTTATGACTTCATTAAGAATAAAGATGAGCCTTGTGTGTACAAGAAGACCAGTGGGAGCGCAGTCACTTTCTTAGTTCTTTACGTAGATGACATACTACTCATTGGGAATGCTGTAGATATGATGTCATCGGTAAAGATCTGGCTGTCGTAAAACTTCTCCATGAAGGATTTGAGAGAAGCATCCTACGTATTGGGAATATGGATTTATAGAGATAGATCAAAGAGGATGCTTGGAATGATCAAATCCTTGTACATAGATACCATAGTCAAAAGGTTTGGCATGGAAAATTCCAAAAGAGGTCTCATATCGATGAGACATAGAATTAATCTCTCAAAAGAGTAGTCTCCTAAGACTGCTAATGAGAGGGCATTCATGGATAGAGTACCCTATGCCTCTGCCATAGGATCTATCATGTATGCCATGCTATGTACACGGCCTGATGTTGTATATGCTCTAAGTGTTACGAGTAGATTTCAGGTTGATCCAGGCAAAGAGCACTGGAAGGCAATGAAATGTATCCTTAAGTGAAAGAGCCGTGGTCTCATCAGAAATCGAAGTATATTTTGAGGCGCTTTCATCTTATAAGAGAGATCATATCAAGAGGAGATATAGTGGTAGAAAGAGTTCCATCTGTCGACAATATAGCAGATCCACTGACAAAGTCGTTGGCTCAAATTGTATTTGAGCGTCACCTAGAGTCTATAGGCTTGCTGTATAAAGGTGATTGGCTTTAGTCCAAATGGGAGATTGTTAGTCTTAGGTGGCCTACAAGCCAATATGACTTTGTAATCTCGTTCATATTTATTAATATAATGGCATAATATTCATTATGTGTAAATCGTATTAATTATCGTCTCATAATGAAGTCCGTGAATATGTGCGATAGTGATCATATTATGATGAGATCATACTAGTGAGACTGATCACTTAAACACACATTCTTAATCGTTCCTAGTTGGAGGATATTCGAGAAGGACATCGGATATCCAGTTAGACTAGTACAAATTACTCCTGCTCATGCGATGAGGGTGACTGATCTCATAATCACTTGTGTGGAGACACTAAGGCGAATCTGTAGGTGCTCATTGGAGAATAAGTTCACTGAACTGATTCGACTGAATCGCTGGATGGTATTGTACCTCACTGTCAACCAGCTTGATTCTATTGTCGCAGTTGCGTCGATGGTCTTCGGACCTGAGACACCAAGGACACCTTGTCGATGGACTTCAGTACTTTGACCTTGGTTTATAAATCTCTAACCACGGGATTCTAAACAACCAAGGATCAGGTACAGCGGAATACCGTCGAAGGGAATTGAGTGTCAATAAGGAATCATTCGCTCTCGGTACGATGAGAGAGAATGCTCTAGGAAGGATGCGCAAAAGTCCCTGGCCAGGGCGGACGATAATATCGGGAAAAGAGTTTTCCGATATTCATCAGCAGCATCCGATCCAAGTGAGTCGACCGGTTAGGGTTTGACAGCATGTCATACCTTGAGTTGACTCGAGAGCATTGTACGAATGAATGATTATATCCACACGGTAACTGTCGGCGGAAAGGTTCCAAGTGTAGGTTACTTAACCCCGATACCTTCTGGGTTCACGCGGTGTTGGTTGGCACCCAACGTGATCGGAGGCCCGATCAAATTCGATGTGCGACATCAATGCGATTGATTAATTAATTAATAAAGAGTTATTAATTGATTAATAAAGCCAGTGAGGAGTCACTGGGCTTATTGGGCCATTAACCAGACTAGTTATTGGGCCTAGAGGGTCACACGCAAATGATTCTCAAGGCGATAGATATATAAGTGGCTTTTATATAAATCGGGGGTTTTTATGAAAAATCGCACGATTAGTATAAAATATAGCGAACGGGCTGAGCAGGCCAAGCTGCTGCTAACCCTAGCCGTCCCCTCCTCTGTTTCTCTCTCTCTCTGGCGTCCCAAACATATCCGGATCCTCGGATTTGCTCCGCTGCTTCTCCGACTCTCGTCTGACGGGAAATCGTCAGCGCGTTGCGGCGATCGTTGCGACGAACGGCGGAGACTTCGTGGGCTACGAAGAGCGAGGAACGTGAGAATATCCGTCGCGAGGAGGATCGCGTGGACTTTGCTAGAGGCCGGACGCTTGCGCAACTTGCTGTGTCGCACCGACGGAACCGATCGGTTGCGGGTTTGAATCCGCACACAGTAAGAACCGATTATCCGATAATCAGGTTTATAGATTTTTCGAAACGGGAGCAAATCTCCGTTTTTATTTTATTTCCGTTGTGCGGGAGATCCGGAGAAACCTAAGAACCCAAACAGTAATCTGTACCAGTCTATCCGGATATCCGATGTCCCTATTAAGAATATGTGTGTTTAAGTGATCAGTCTCACTAGTATGATCTCATCATAATCTGATCATTATCGCACACATTTACGGACTTCATTATGAGACGATAATAACGAATTATACATAATAAATATAATGCCATTATATATTAATAAATGAACGAGATTACAAAGTTATATTGGCTTGTAGGCCACTTAAGACTAATACTCATTTAGGAGACTGCTAGTCACATGCTTCATTGTAGGCACACCATGTGGAGTAGAATTACTCAGAGAGACAGCAAGTCTCCCAACTATCTGGTAAGGAACTAAATAGCAACAAAGGCTGCAACTTATCTTCTAGCACCCTCTTCATCATCAACAATTGATTTATAATGCTCTGCACCTCATTCATATGCTCTGCAACTAAACCACCTTCCTTAAGCTTCAGGTTCACCAACTGTCAGATTAAGAAAGCTTGATTTCCTACCGTCTTCCTCTTTTAGATATCATGTAATTTCTACCACAGTGATTTTGTAGTCGTTTCAATCAACACGTAGTAGAACACATTGTCATCTAGCCACTGCCGAGTTGTGTTGATTGCCTTCCAATCTAACAGATTCTACTATGTATCTGTTATATCCTTTGGCTTATGCTCGATTTTGTCTATCGGCGCATAGATATCCTTGCAATACAGGATATCGTCCATCTTTACCTAACAAATCACCTAATTATTTTCATTGAGTGAAATCATCCTGCCGACAGTTACATCCATCTCACCTCACACAACAACCCCCGATTTTGTTACTTGTGTTTAACTATTAATCATTTATATATATATATTAGATATGTTTATTTTACGTATCTCCTATTAAAGAGAAGCTTTATATTTAGTAAAATTCACAACATGTTAGATAAATATATGACGTCTATTTCCCACATCATAACTAAATTGAATCTTTATTTCAAATATAAAAGAGATCATCATTTTTTTAACAAGCATATCATTTGATTTTGAGAATAACAATAGGCGAAATATCTTACTTCTGAACACCATTTCTTTAACAATATTTTTTGCAGAACATAAACAAACATCTTATAATTTTAATCATTTTATTTATATTTATTTTCTTAGCATTTGATTTGACAAAACATATTCTTTGACTTGATGATTTGGTTCCCTATATAGAAGGCAACTTTAGCCACTGTAAAATCGCAGTCATGACATCTAGCATTGGCCTTAAAATATTTGTTGAAGTCTAATTCTTGCACAAGTAATATAATCAAGCGACAATAATACATACGTACACATGTCACCTTGAATTCAAGGTATGATTATTCAAAACATGATTAATCTAATGAAGTAGGTACAATTCCGATGGACAGGCCTGATGTGGTTGGACAAGAAATTATTGAACGTGCACCCAAATAGAATCATAGAAATCAGATTTTTAAGGATTTACATAAGGGTGCCTTTGAGTAACAAGTAAAGAAAAATTCAAGATAAAAATCTTAGCCAAGAGCAGGAGAGTGGATATAAGTCAAGAACCAGGAAAAATACGACTGAGCGAAAAAAGGAGTAATTATTTGCTAGAGTATGTCAGTTATTTGTTTGTAAACAGGAATATATCTGAAGATGAAAAGTATCAATATTATAGAGAAGAAATAGACAAATTCCAGATCAAAAGGAAGGCTGAAGTTCCTACCTTAATTGAATCCGGTTCAAAAAACTACTGTAAAAATTAAGTGATCGTGCAGCGTCCAGGTAACCCTAGACACCATATTAAATAGATCTGCTTGCTGCAGACACATCCCATCCGTCGAATCGGATGGCGTGCAGTGCAGTGGGCACATTTTATTTTTTATTTTTTATCATTTGTTTTTATTTTTTTTAAGTGTTTGATGAAAAATCCAACAGTATATTCGGAGAACTTGGGTCGACTTCGACCTGATTGTATATACTATTTTATTTTTTAAATTCATTTGAAGAATACCTCGAATTATATGTAAAGATTTTTTTTTTTAAATATACAGTCGGATCGAAACCGATCTAAACTATCTGGATGTACTGTTGGATTATATGTCCTACACACTATGTGCAGTGTAGCAAGCCATGGCGCTGGGGCAGCTCTACTTCTCTCCCTCCACGGCTGTGGGGCATGCAGCAGCATCTCCTCTCCTCTCTTTGTATGGCAGCAGCCGATTATATAATATATTAGGGTTTGGATGGGTACGGTAGCAGCAGCAGCGACCCTCCCCATTAGGCTTCTAATCATGTTATGCTTCTTGTAGCAAACCAACCTTTATCCCTTTTCATCGTGTCATGGAGATTCTCTTAACTTTCTTTCTAGTGAGACCCTTAGTTCTTTGGAATTTAGTAAACATACCATGGAGTTAATAAGCCTTTTGTTAGTTTTTTTTTGGTAAAAGTGCTACCAGAATTTTACGTAAAAGAACACTAGAATTTACGACTAGCCTTCTCAATCCTACTTTTCTTATAAATTATCATATAAACTTTAATTTACCAGGTCAAAATGCTCATGAAATAATTATATTAAATGGTGAGCATGCTATACTAATCAAATCATAGTATTTTTTATATTAATTATACGATTTCCTTTCATCTTTAATGTTTTAAATTAACATTTTTTCAATCGGTCAAATATCTCTCTCAACCCTTTTACGTTACCAATAAGATCTACATGGTGTCCATGATCACCTCCCGTCCTAACAAAATATCAATTATGTACCATGTCCCTCAACAATTTTTTTAACAATACAGGAGTCTAAATTAGAACTCGGCCAGCTCTTCTTATCTTTTTTTTACCTTGCGGCAGTAGCTATTCACTTTGATATGTTTCCTTAGTTTCTCAGTAAGTTATATGAATATCAAACTTATCCATTAACACCGTAACCACTATCACCATGATCATTAACTTCTCTTTATATAATATGGAAGATATATAAGAATGTTTAACTAGCAAATGCCTTCAGATTTCATGGCTTGTATATTTTAACTAAATTATGGTTTTTGTACTATTTATCTATTATTTTTAATACTTGAAAGTCTACAGTAAGTTTTTTCAATACCTTCTTTATACCTTATAAAGTTGACAAATTGCATGTAGGTCCATTTTGGTGAAAACATCAATTTAATTTAAGAGCTCATCTGAAAGAATATAATGAGAACAGATCTAGAACTGGAAGTATGAGTTGCACAAAAATTGTGAACAATTTATTTAGTGTATCTTTGAAGTAATTTTTTTCAATTAATAAATGTGCATTTTTTTTCTTATTCTAATAGGTTAATGTCAATTCTAATGACTTAAATTAGCTACAAAGGAAGGTCATTACAGTACTGGAGACCACCTCTTCTTCTATTGCTCGTATTCGCCGTTCATTTGGATGGAACTATTGAACCAGCTAAAAATTCAACTACCTCCAAGAGCTCTACTTCTTCAAGAATTGTTGGATTTGCGTCGCAGCCTTCACGGCCTCTGGCCTTGGCACTGTGATTGCTACATTGCTGTGTAGAGCTTCCATCTGGTGGATCTGGAAAGAACGATCGATGTAAAAAGATTCATGATGAAGAATTAATGCACCTCCCCCATGCAACTACTGCTAGTCCAAGCCATTCGGATCAAAGCAAAGGCGTATCATCTGAATAAATTTCGTACAAGCAGATATAAAATTATTTGTAAACATTGGATCATAGTACCTAATTTTTCTTAAATGCTTTTTAGAATACCCTAGAATCATTCTTCTGAGGGTTCTAGTCACTGTCAATTGTGGTGATATAAGTTCCAATTTATATTTCGCTCATGGCTTAGTGATCTCTTTGGTACGACCTACCCAAAAAATTAATAACATCACCCAAAAACACAGACCCAAGAACAAGAACAAAGGAAAAGTGTCTCGGATCAAAATATAGAATATAGATGTTCTAATTATAAGGTTAGACTGAACTCTGTCAGTGCAGATCGAGAAGGAAAGATTTTAAAAAACTCTTTCATGACCTACATTTTCCATTCCCAATGAGAGGTAATTTTGAAAAAGAGAGCAATTACGGCCCTTGGCCATGCAGCCAGGTTTAAAAAAAAATGATTTTTTTTTTTGAAACCTTCCATGGTGCCCGACGCGACTGTAGAATCCGATCTTGAACCAGACGAGTCGAAAAGTAAAAAAATCGACTTAAAATGAACAGTAAAAAAATAATACACTTCATTCATATTTTTTACTATTTATTAATTTCTCAATTTTTTTCGACTCGTCCGATCCAAGATCGGAATGTACAGTTGGGGCGGGTTGGTTAGGAGGTTTCAAAAATAAGTTCAAATTTTTTTTTCTCTTAAGTTTGCTGCATGGCCACGCGCCCTAAGTTATTGTGTTCGAAAATTTCTCTCCTCCCTCTGCGCTTATATGAGTCCCAACCACTGATTCTTGTCTCAAATATTCATGCAAGACAATAGTTTCTCATAGAACACACTACGTACTTCTTGACAAGGCAGTACGTGCTTACACTGAACAAACAAACAGGTGCAATTACCATTGCACAACCATACACACAAGAGACGAATGCATGCGTGCAAAGCAAATGCTCTTAGGCATGCATGCTTATTTCCTTCATAGATACACATAACAGCACAGTATAAAAACGATCATCCATCACCCAGAGAGACATCACTACCATCGAAGCAGCACAGGCTGATTCTTCTTCTTCCACACATCGTCCTCTTCAGCAATGGAACTCGACGCTCTTCCACGAGATGGGGCTGCAGACCTTCTCGTATCCTCTGAGCCGCTTCGTCACCCCGCCGGCACAGTCGGCGAGGCTGTACAGCGTCCCGCTGGTGCCGTTGTAGAAGTGTTCGTACCCGCTACGCAGGTTGATGTTGGAGCAGCCACAGCTCCGGTACTGCTCCGTGAGCGTCGGGCAGGAGAACTCCCACACCGTCAGGTAGCTCCCCGTGGCCGGCGCCACCGCCAGTGCGAGCAGCACCAGCGCCTTGAGCCCCACAGCAGCAGCCATTAGTGCTTTGAGGGAGAAGTGAGTGGTTGGAATAGTGAAGTAGCTGTGAACTCCCGCTGATGTGGGCACTAGACCACCTCCCTACCACTCTATTTATAGGCGTTTAGAAGAGATGTTTCAAAGGGATATGCCGAAGGCCCCAGTGGAGTTCACGAGAGCGACAGTAGCGCAATTGTTCTTTTCTGAAAGAAGACCTTGTTGTCTTGTCGGTCCATTTGCATCGGGGCCATCGTGTACGGGAGTGGAGGTGCTGGCCCAATTTACTCCCATGTAAAAAGAAGATAAGTTTCAGGTCCATCTTTAGATGAAGACGATCAAGTGGAAATCAGTCCATTCCAGTTAACTGTTGCTCAAATTTACCTTGTTTGTTACTCAAGTTTTATTCAATCTAAATTATTTGAATATTAAAAGAGTCTGTGTTATATTCTATGATCTAATACTTCCAATTTGACGATTAAACTGAATCCGAATCCATATGATCTAACACCCTTTAAATAATAAATTAATTTTTGTCTATGACCTTGCTCCAACTATACATTAAAAAAGCCAAAAGATATATTTACTCTGCATATGTACTATCGACTTGGTTAACAGGACACGTTAAATTCTATTCTATGTTCTGTTTGGTCCTAATATTAACTTTGGCATATAATTAACTGTATAGTGTTATTTCCGAGGCCTATAGTATTAATATTGGAACATAGAGGAGGAACTTTGAAGGGAAATATGAAAGTTGAGAGTAGGAAAGGAAGAGGCAAAGAGATTTTTTGACTAAAAATATGTTCCAACATTTTTAATACAATTTATATTAAATTTGTCATAACAAAATGCTTTGGCAATATAAAAATATTGGAGAGGGTTAAGTCGGCCTCAACCCAGACAGGTCCAGCATGAGATAGCCCAATGGCCTGCAACCTAGTTTAAGGGCACAATACGTAATGGCCATGTGGGCTTCGCTCGATTGCCTGCCACGGTAGCCTAGGACTATGAGTCCTTAAAGGTCCCGAGCCAAGATCCCGACTTCCCTAGATGATGTAGCTCTCGGGGAGATTTGAACTCCATACCATTCATCTCTTGGCGAGAATCCCAACCAAAAAATATGGCAACCACCCAAACATGGTAGGCCCTACGTTTTCCACCACTCTCCAAGAGAGGGAGACTACACATTGCAGCTTGGTCACCTACGATTGTCTTTAACCAGAGGTCTCTAATCTTGGGTGGCGAGAGGCCATTACTGGAAGATCCTTCGATCCTCCAAGGGGACTACATAAAAACACAGGTCCTCCTCAAGAATGAGGTACACACACTCTTTCCCCAAAAAAGTTAGCCTACAAGCTTCTACTAGGAATTGACTTAAGCATTAAAGGGTCCTTCCCCCACCTAGGCAAGGGACCTCTAATGACCTTCTAGTGCCTACAGGTCCCTATGGGGCGAAGTTTCTTCGTTAAACAAATATCATCACGTGGCGAGAGATCTAATCGGATGGTCCTCTGCACCACCCAGTTTTCCTCTACTACAGGGTTGGCACCATCTGTGGGAACCAAAATCTTATACACACGCTTACCTTTACAGGGACTATATAGAGGCATAGAAATTGAGGCTAAATAATCCTATATCAGTTGTTGATAAGACAATCATGAGCTTATAAAGAAGGCTCCCAGTTTCCTTCTAATAAGGGCTCTTACTAAAAGGGCCAAACTATGAGGCCCATAGGCCAACGTGAACAATACATTAACTCGTCGCTTGCACCCTTACTTCCAAACTGACCTCATAATCGTCCTTACCAGCAAGCTGTTGTTATGTCCTGTACCTTTACAACTTATTAATAAATTTAATTAATTTATGTTAGATCAATTAACTAACTATGAGAATTTATTAGTAAGTTTAAGTAATTTGATTAAGTCCAATTATCTCAATTATGAAAACCCATTAGCCCAATGATACTAGTAGGAATAGTTCACTAGATTAGAATTTTGGGTTTAGGTGTACGGACAACAGTATAATAAAATAATGATAATTTTCTACATATATTTCAAATTGAGGTATAGTTGATATTGTTGGAAAGAACATAAAAATATCTATAACTTTGTGCAAGATCAATTTTGTCAATTCAGATATTTTAAGGGTAAAAAATATCAATGATCAATTTTGAAAAAGACTATGAAAGAAAAACAAGTCCTAATAGGACTAGGATTCGAATTAGGAAAGAAGAGAAAGTATAATTAAAGTTAACCACGGGTTAAAAAGTTATGAAAGAGATCTTTGAGTTATATTAAAAGTAGAACATAATAAATTTGAGTGCAATTAAAATTCTAATTTGTCGATAGAAAGTCATAGTCTAAATCCTACTCGAACTAGGATTTCTATACTTTTTTTTTTTACCGATAAAAACTTCATTCAAGTACTAAAGGAAATCAGTTCAGGTACATCAAGTAGTAAAGCAGAAATAATACAAGAAGGAATCACGGGAGGATTCCAGATAGCTTCAGAATTTGCATCACAAGAAAATTTTGCACAAACATGAGCGGCCTTGTTGCCAAATCTAGGGGTAAATTGTAAACAAATCTTCTCCTTGGATAATAGTTGTTTGCAGTTTTCAATGATAGTCTTGGCCTTCCATGGGGGACTGCATTGGTTAAGAGCAGCTTTAATCAATATTTGTGCATCTCCTTCTACCACTACGAAATTATCACAGTCATGAGCCAACTGTAAGGCTCTCCACAGAGCCCAGGCTTCAACTATTGAAGGGTCATTGTTCTTAATGGTTTTGGAAAGGGCTATAATTGGATTACCCTTCCAATCTCGCATGACAATTCCCAATGCACCACCATTCCCTGAGATTGCTCCATCAAAGTTGATATTATACATGCCAGGTTTTGGGGGAATCCAAGTAATATTCTCTGTAGTGGGCTTATGCACAGTGTCAAGGTAACCAGTAACAAAGGAGAGCCAGAATTCCACATCCACCAACGCAAATCTCACAACAGGTGTAGGAGATACAGGGATCCCTTCTAAAACTTTTCTACATCTTGCCTTCCATATTTGCCACATAATTGAAAAACACATAGCTAGAATGTGTCTATCCTTGGAACTAGTAGCAAAAGGGGGATTTGACCATTCAATTATTCTGCCAATTAAGCTCTTAATATCATTATTTGAGTGGTAGTTTAAAGGGGAGGCCTTCCAGACTGCTCTGGCAAAATCACAGTAAAAAAGCATATGATGGATAGATTTTGAACCTTTGAGGCATAGCTGGCAAATGCAGTCCACATAAGGCAATCTTCTGGCAATGACCTCAGAAACTGGGATAGCATTAGATAAACATTTCTAGATAAAGTAAATGATCTTATGAGGAATAAGCTTCTGCACTTGATGATGCCATAAAAATTTCCAGACTTTGCCTGGAGATGATGAGGAAGGCATATTTAAAATGTCATTTAGGTATCTATAAGCAGATTTAGTGGTAAAAATTCCATCTTGAGTGAGAGTCCACATAAAAAGATCTCCTGACTCAACATCACCCTGAGGTAGTACAATATGGCAAATCTTCTCAACAGTATCATCATCAAACAGTCTATGGATAAGGTATGCATCCTAATTCCCATTCCTGATCAGTTGGAAAACCCACACTGGAAGTTGTTGTACAAAAGTCTGTCTCACAGCAGGTGGGCCAATACAATTAGGTATCCAATTATCTGCCCATATATTGGTGGATAGACCATTTCGAATGATTTTGAAGCCAAGGGAGGCAATAGTCTCTCGAGCTTGAAGAATTGCTGCCTAGGGCATAGAGAAATTACCAGACACACCAGTTTCCCAGAAATTATTAGATGCCAGATATTTGGCCGTAAGTAATTTGGCCTACATTGATTGCTGATCGTCGATAAATTTCCAGGCAAGCTTCAAAATAGCTGTCTTGTTTGACACCTCCAGATCCCTAATACCAAGGCCACCCACAGCTTTATTTATTTTTTATGGTTTCCCAATTGCAAAGATGAATCTTTTTATGATTTAGGCTGTCACCCCAAAGGAAGGAGCACAAAATTTGATTCAAATTCCTGATAATAGATTTTGGGAGGAGACCCATTCCCATATAATGAGTAGGAATAGATGCAAGCACAGAATTTATCAGAGTAACCTTGGCAGCAATGGACAGTGTATCTGCCTTCGAGAGAGCTTGTTCTTCATTTTATCCACAATATAAGAAAAGTGATCAATTTTACCTCTGCCAATCCAAATTGGGACCCCCAAATAGCATTCTCTTTTATTCATGAGGGGGATGTGTGCAATGGAGCAGAGATGTTGTTGCTCAACAATTGAGATATTATTACTGAACATAAGATTGGATTTAGTCTTATTAATAAACTGACCTGACCAATTACCATAAATATCTAAACAATTCAGGAACTCATTTATCTCATTCTCTTCAGCTACTCCAAACATTACAATGTCATCAGCATACATGAGATGGGAAATGGTAGGGGCTCTTCTATTAACTCTGAAACCTTGGATTCTCTTCTCAATCATCCTAGTTTGTATAAGCTTGGTCAGCATTTCAGCACAGAGAATGTACACATAAGGAAGGGGGCAACCCTGTCTGATTCCTCTACTAGGCATAATTCTACCTACATTCTCCCCATTGATGGTTATAGAGAAAGTTGCAGTAGTGATACACATCATAATAAGATTGATACCTGCCTCAGAGAAACCCAGTTTATTGAGAACAGTTGAAATGAAAGGCCATTCAAGATTGTCATAGGCCTTTGCGATGTCCACCTTTATGCAGAAATTTCCTGATTTACCACTCTTAGTCCTCATGGAATGATCCAATTCCTAAGTGAGCAAAATACTGTCCAACAACATTCTATTAGGGATAAAGGCAGATTGATTGAAAGAGATTAATTTAGGAAGAAGATTTTTAACTCTGCCTGCCAAGATCTTAGCACAGATCTTATACAACACATTTGACAGACTGATAGGCCTGTAATCCAGAGGAGATCTAGCAAGTTTCTTTTTGGGAATGAGGACAATGTTAGCATGGTTGAGTGTTGGGGGCATCCAGGTCTTATTGAACATATCTTGAATCATCTGCACCACCTCCTCTTTAACAGTGGGCCAGTATTTTTGATAGAAGAGGTGGGGAAAGCCATCTGGGCCCGGGTCTTTATAAGGTTACATAGTCATAAGAGCACAATGTATCTCATCAGGGGTAGGGCAATTGCAGAAATTAATGTTGTCTTGCTCAGAGATTTGATGTAGTTCTCCATAAGGAAACTACCAATAGGTAAAAGAAGGATCAGGGTTACCTGATTGATATAAGTCGTGGATATAATCCACAAAAGTTCTTTTAATAAGCACAGTATCATCAATCCAGGTACCATTCTGCAATTGGACTCCAGAAATCCTATTAATGTTCCTTCTGCACAGAACAGAGGTATGAAAAAAATCTGGTGTTCTTGTCTCCACCCAAGTACCGGTTGACTTTAGCTCTTTGGTGCCAAAATTCAGCTTCTTACACTATAGCTTGCTTCAAGGATTCATTAACCATTCTGCTTTCCTGGATGGTGTCATTATTGATGGGGGCTTTGTCAATCTTGGTGTATTTAGCTAGTAAGAGGAAACCTCATCCTTGAGGTCTTTTCTGAGAGTCCAAGCAGCCTCAAATCTGAAGGGGTAGTTTCTACTCCTATTGATCCCAATAGTGTTAAGAAGGATGGGTCTGTGATCACTGGAAATTCTGGGTAAATGAAGGACTCTGGCATTTGAGAACTTTAGGTACCATTTGGAATTCACTAGTGCACGATCTAGTCTCTCACGGATATGGAAAGAAGCCTTTCTATTATTTGCTCAAGTATAGGCAAGGTCTTCATGCCCCAGATCTAACAGACCAAACATATTGATAAAATCATTGAAGTGTCTAACTTGGTGTTGGTTAACCCTATTGCCTCCCCATTTGTCATGTTGTGTAGTAACAGAGTTCATATCACCTATGATGCACACAGGGGCAGCAGAGTTGATGATAATATTGTGGAGATGGACCCAAAGCTTCCTTCCGAGAGCAAGGTTAGTGGAAGCATAAATACAGATTAAGAGCCAGCTAAAACCATTCTTCTCTTTAACATTTGCAATGATAAGATTATGTTCAGTCTAATAATATTCAATCTAACATGAGACTGCCACCAAATCCATAATCCCCCAGCTCTACCAACCGGTTCCACAACATGAAAGTGTTGAATCCCTCTGGTGATAAAGAAATGATCACTGGCCTTCTTGTGTGCTTTTGTTTTAGCTAAGAAAAAAATATCCGGCCTAACTGAGAGGGTCATTTGGTGAATGAAAGGAACTGTCGCTGACCCTCCCACTCCATGACAGTTCCAAGCAATTAGCTTCATTTGGGGGCTTGCGGCACTTTTGGGTCGGCCGCCACGACCATATCAGCCCTATTACTAGAAGAAACAGTCTTTAGAACATCATAATATTTCTTTGGTCCCTTGTATTTCTTCTTGGACATTTCAAAATTAAGCTTGTTTGATCCAGGCATGTAACCAGTTCTAGTAAGTGCTAAAGCCTTAGCATTTACCTCCCTTTGATCCACTGGATTTCCTTTGTATCTTTTTAACTTTTCTGGCAGAGCTACAACATCCATTGATCCATCAGACTTCCTTTTGGAGGGGGTGAGCAACAGGCCTTGACCCATGCATCTAAAGAAGCTAGTACCCTGGGTTTCCATAGGGGACAGGTAAATAGGCACATCATGCAGTACGAGGCGATTTATAACCTTTTTACCAGCAGCTTTTTGGGCACATCCTTCCTGAAACAAAGATTGATCAACTTTACTGGTTTCCACATTGGCCAGCCCATATTAAGTTAACACAGTCATAATATTTTAAGCATAACTTTATACATAAAATTTACCATTATTAGATGTGACAACTCCTATTTAAAAGATGACTAAAAAAATCTAGAAGTTTTCTAAAGATCATATTTTTAAAATAAGTCATTTACTAGTCGAAAATATGGCATAATTAGACGAGAACGAAATTTTTCAGATTTCTAAGTTCAGAGTATTCAGGATAGCAGGTTAGTATAATGCGGATAACCTTTTGAACAAAAATTCAAAAATAGTGAAGTTGATTACGTTGGAAAGATAATAAAAAATTATACAACTTTGTAGAAGAGAGTTTTTCCTAATTCTAATATTTAAATAGTCAAATTTAGAAATTTTTAGAAAAAGAAATTGTAGGTTGCAAAAATTGAGTCTGATTTGCACTACAATTACCACTTTAACTTGAAGAGAAAGTCTTGTGCAGTGAAACTCTTACTCCAAGGAGAAAAGCAGAGTTAGTGTTGGATATGGAGAGGAGAATTAACTATAAATAAGTCATTGAATTCGTACTGGAGACATTAGGATGCGCAACTCTTCTTTGAGGATAAATTTATGGTATTGTTCTTGAGAGAAAAGAGAGAAGTGAAGATTAAACTCCACATAATTTGATTCTAATACTTATTAATAGTTCCAAGAGGCTTAGAAAATATGATAAAGAGTTTAAAGAATGTAAAAATTAGCATATAAAAAGAAGAAACTATGGATAGATAGTAAGAAAGCCATAGGAGAATGAAAAACTGATCTTTCTTCAAGAAGTAAGAGGATAATCTTAAGCATGATATATTTTATACTAAAAATTATATCATTTTTAAAAGTTTTCAAAAGGTAATTAATTGATAAGAAGTTTGATCTATATGTTTACTTCATGATCATCAAGTTTTATATTTTTAAGATCTTATTTATTATTTATTCCATGATTATTCTCTCAGCACATACAATGTATCAATTCAGTCTGTTTTGTCTCCAACTATGATCACCAGAGTTACAGATATTTGTTCTCATTGGTCTGATGTCTAATTAATCTAAAATTTTGACATAAATAGTATTTACAAGTTATCTTCATGCCTAATAAATTTGATAAAAGTTTTAATTTATATGATATTTATTTCACAATTTTCTTATCAGACTATAAAATCTGTCATAACAGTTTTGAAATCTTAACTTGTGGACTTTCTATTTTACTCGATTCATATCCAAATGATGTCAAATTGTGTAAAGACCTTTGTCATATTTTCCTTGACTCCTATATAAACCTTAAGAATTTTCTGACCCCATTTGCTATTTAGTTTGCCCTCTATTTTAAGTTGTTGAAATTCTGTTAAAGTTGAATTTTTGGAATCGAAGCGAGAGTCTGGAATCATATTAAATCAATCCAAAAATTGATTAAACTTTTAAGAGAATTCATGTATGATATATTTATCTTGTTCACAAAGTTTGGCTAATTTAGGAATCTGTTTATTATTTTTCATCATAATTGTTTAAGTTTTAGCTCTAAAAAAAAGCTTTTGATACCTAAAAAATATGATTTATGATCTAAAAATTCTAAAAAAGTTCTTAGAGCCTACTTTTCACTCCAATAATTTGTTGGTATTAGTATTACTTTGATTTTTTTTCTATATGGTCATGATGACTCTTTAAGTGGCTATGTCGTATGTAAAAATGTGTATTTTAACTCTTAGATATATGTGTCACTTTGTGTAACGACCCGCCACCCTATAATCGGAGATCCGATTACTAAATGGGTACTGAATCATTAAAATTTGGAGCCAAATCAGGATTTCGATAAGTCTAGGAAATAAATGATAAGCTAAGCTAAACATCCACATCACGTTGAATTGTAAAAGAAGTGCAGGAATTAAAAATTATTACAATTCAACTTGACCCAGCAATTAATTACATATTCAAACTGAAAACAAGTAATTAAGCGTACAAGTTTGAAAAGAAATAACAACTACATCGGGGCATATCCCGGAACGATGGCTGCTAGCGCGCCACCTGAGACAAAACCCTCCATGCTACACTTGCCTGGAACCTTCATCTGAAAACCGCAGGGGGTGAGTCTCATCGAAATAGACTCAGTAGGGATCCTTCGATCCCCACCACCCACTCACTCACCCACAAGTGCAACAAAACGAATAAAGGAAATTTAATTAAAGCAGTAAACACAACTCTGAAACCACTTCACCACGGAGTCCATAACCAGCGTCTCGGCTAAACACACAAGTCACACGGCCGAACGTGGAAAACACCGACCCGCTGAGACCAAACAGCATCCCCTCGGATAGCGCGCTGGTAATCCCGGCCTGATCGGCTCCAGGTGGTTCTGCTTTCCCCAACACCAGTGACACTCCGAATGTACCACTCCCACACCGGTACTAGTTTTACCCCTGGGTATACTAGGTGACCCTCTCTCTAGGCGTCACCCCAACACTCCCACACCGGCGCCGTGTCACTCCTACACTGACATAGAGCCTAAGCACTAACAACTGTCACTCTAGGTCCACGGTCGCACAAAACACGTCATAGTGCGATCCGATCACGTAGAAATCCTCGACTTCGAAATATGATTTTAAGTAAGCATTTTAACCAAACTATCTAACAATGTGAACACGTGTTAATTACATGGATTAATGAAGTTCTATCTTGAATCGCGTCCCCCGTGGCCGACGTCATTCAAGATTCATAAACTCGTTCATACGAAAACTGGCCTTAGAATGGCCTAAAATGCGTCGTGAAAGGTAGTCACCTTTTAAAAGACGTCGCTGTCCCTAGTTGCCTAATCACGACAGAAACAAAATCATGCCTCGGGGTGATTCGAACTAAATCGCGTCGTAGGAGGCAGCCACCATTCAAAATGGCGTCGCTGTCCCAAGACGCCATTTAGTGTTCGCTAACAAGTTTCCCCCAGCCTTCCGAGTACAAAAAGTGGAATTTCTTCCCGTAAATCCCCTAAACATGCTCCAAAACAAGAAAAACGTGGTTTTAATCAAAACACAAAGGAGATCATCACCCTACTGGTTACTTGAACTCTTCCGAGCTCCAAGCCTCCGAACTGCCATGCCACAAGCCGCCGCCGGTACCGCCATGGATGCCGTTACTCCATCAGGACGGCAGCCGCCGTCCGGAGAGCAATACGCCGCGGAGGAAATGGTTGTGGTAATGGTGGAAGTTAGGGGGGGGGGGGGGTTTGATGGAGTGGAGGGAGAGGAAAGGAAGGAGAAGGGGTAGGGGGAGCGAAGAGATCGAAAAGAGGGAGGAGAGATAAGAAGATGAGAGAAATAAGGGAAAGGAGGGAGGGTTCGTGGGTTTAAACCGAACCTAGATAAAATTGGATCCGAAACCTCAATCTTTACAATTTGATAATTCAATTTTCAAATATATGCTCATCATTTGCTCTCTGTTATTTGATTATATCATATATGATTTAATTTGTTTGGACATTTTCATCTTTAGGAGATTGTAGGGTTCGATTTTGTTATAAACATCTGTTTTGGATATGGTAATTTTGTATGTGAAACTCGAGGGCAATTGGTAAAATCCTACCCAGGCAGTAGATACATAATGACACATTGAACAAAATGCTATGCTGAGTGGGAGCCACCTCTTGAATACATGGGGCCACCTCTTAAAACATATTTGCCATTTGTGTGGTTGTAGTGGGGCTTATACTCCCTAGTTCTGCACAAGGCTAAGACCTTTGCATCATTTGCTTAGATGCTTTAGTATTTATTAGTTTAGCTCCTTATGTTGTAGTTTGAGTGCATGTCCATTATGATATGATTTGATACATTTGAATGTCACATAAATATGAAAATTTTACTCTATATGTTCATTTGAATTCAACTTTTTCATTTAAATCCTTTGATCATCCAGCCTAACTATACCTTTAGAATCATGTGAACCTATCTTAGCCATATGATCTATGATATGAATATGATTTGATAAGATACTATGTCATTTATTCGTTACATAATATGTGATAAACTCAATTTGATATAGGATATGTTTAGTTCGATATGTGACAAGTTATGTTCATGGCTATCAGAATTTGATATGTTAGATATGAATCCGATCATGCTATATAAGCTTTATGTTAATCGATCTGATCATGTGTATTAGAAAATACATCTAGTTTGATAAACTTAATTTGACCATATTTATACCAAGTTTTTATCTATGCAAAACCGTGAATCATATTTAGTTAGTTATCATCACTTTTCAACTATTATATTGTTTAGTATTTAGTGGGTTTGATTTGCCTACTGAGTGGTTGTACTTATAAACATATTAATATTTTCATAGTCTAAAGAAAGGGAGTTAGGACTCGAAGAGGATCTGCCTTAAGGATTTTACTTGGACTCTTGAGTAGGGTATCTAGTTTAGATTTAATATTTTCTATTTTAGTAGATTGATGTAGTAAGGTTGAAAGAGATATGCACTTTTTCATTTATTTAATGAGTTGAATAATTTTATTTTCATTGGATATGTGATGTACTGTGAGGATCTTAAAATTAATGATAAATTTTGTGGAACTATAGTATTGGCAATAAAAATTCTATTTGAGTATTTTGATGGTAAATGAGACATTTATTATTTTGGTTATTTGTCTTTCACCATTCATGTCCGATTTGTATATTATTTGATTCCGTAATGACATAGCTTGAATACGAAGTAAGTTCAAATGACTGAACCAGATCATGGGCATAACAAAGTGGTATCAGAGCAATTATGAGACATTAAGCATCCACAACCATCTAATCTATATTAATTGATCTTAAAGGATATGGTGAAGTTTAGAATTAGTATGATCTTGAGTTTAAATTAGTAATTAGGGTAATATCTAATTTCAACTTATGGCTTGGAGGATTGGGGGTAGGTGATTGTAGATGTTGCATTTAGCTAGTTCCAACAATTAGACTTATGCAAAAGAAATTTTTAGCACATTTGAGGATTAAGAGGAATAAGTTACATCATTTTAAGAGGGAGAGCTATTGGGTTGAGAACTATCGCCTCACCCTAGAGGGGGAGTGAATAGGGTGATAATAACTTTTAAAAACTTTTCGATAATGCGATTGAAACTTAAATTGAAATACACAATTGAAAGATAAATGATAAAACACATAAAGTACAATCACAAGAGGTACAAGATTTATAGTGCCTCGGTCCACCAAATGGTGACCTACGTCCACTCTCCAACTTTGTTGGACATTTCTGTAGACACGCTAATTTTGACGTCATTTCGAGTAAATTTCATATCATATAATAATGCCTCGAAATGGTCTGATAATTAATCATTAATTAATTTTTATTAATCTTTTTTAGTGTCGAGTTTAACAGATGTGTTTAAGTTAATCAATTGAATTGATTTTAGCTCAAATTTGAGTTAAAATATGAAGAATTCTAAAAGACGTCGACACAAGTAGACGCCATTTAGACTTTATTCATGTTTTAACGTTTAAATTTGAATTTTAATTAATTAATTTATTAACTAAAAAGCGTCTGGACATGTCGACGCGTTTTAGGTTTCCTAGGCTATTTCTACTTCTCCTCCGGAAGTTTATCCTTATCTTAATTAGTCTAAAAGACGTCTACACATGTGGACGCGTTTTACCTAATAAAGATAAAGATAAGTTTTCCCGGATATTTATCCTTATCTTAATTAATCTAAAAGGCGTCAGACAAGGTGGACGCGTTTTAGATAATTACAGATAAAGATGAATTAATCAGTATTTATCTGTCGGTTAAGATGGATAAATTCGGAGTTTTTAAATGTTAATCTCGAACGCAAGAAATGCCTATAAATACCCTGCATGTTAAAAAAAAAGAGAGAACAGAATTAAGTTGAGTTGAGCCATAGCGTTATAGCGATTTGAAGATCGAAGCAACAACGTCGTAACGCTGGAGCGCTGCCATTCCCAGAAGTCGGCATCCCTTTCAAGATCTTCATCCTTTCAAAGGCTTCAACCAACTGGGCATAAGTTTTTCATTACTGCATTTATTTTCATCTTCATTAGTTTCATTTTTCATTCACTTCATGCAAACACACACCACAGCATAATCTTTCAAAAAACCTACTTGATCTAAGGGGTTTCAAAGCCATTAAAAAAAGTGAGTTTGCTGTTTTAAATATGCTTAACATCATGATTAGTTCAGATACTACTTCTATTTAAATTCTCATCATAGTTCTTCATTTTTCTTTTTCTGTCTCTGCTGTACTCAACAACAACAACAAGAGATCAAAAGGGGAAATCAAGCACAACTTCTGGACGATCCTCAACCTCAAATTCCACAGCAAGAACAAAAAGCAAAGAAAGGGCTCTCTTTCTTCAGCCGGCTGAGGAAGGGGAACCAAGGACTCAATCTTCCGCATTTTGAAAGGTAGGCGATCATACTCTCTTTTGAAACTTTTAAGTTAAAAGTTTCTGGCGATCACTGCACTTTAGTTGCTGTTTTTAATAGGTTAGTTTACACCTAAACAACATAGATATTTCATGTTAATCACACGGTCATTCTAAGCACCTACAGCTTTTTTGGCGATCACGATGGGACTTGGTCTCGCCATCTTTTAGTTTCCTTTTGTTCTTGCTATCATCATATCGGGCACCCACGGTGCACCACTTGTGTCTCTGGACACGTCCTCACCAATTGGTGAGTGTTTAGTTTAATTGATTTCCCTCGTGCACCACGTGCACACCCCAGTGGCAAGATCTTGCCCCCCCCTTGATTAACTCAAAAAGCTGTTTTTGTGATAAAAATGATGTGTGATTGATTGTTTTTCTAGTTGTTTAGTTAGTAAATCATCCTGTTTAAAATCTGAAACTAAAAAATCTTTGCATGAGTCGATTGTTTACTGCATTTTACCCTGTTTAAGGAGGATTCGACCCAGAAAATCCTTCTGGAAATCTGTTTCTGCGAACTAAAAAGCGTCCAGGAACAGCGACGCGTTTCAAAACCGCGTCGTCACTCCTAGACGCCTTTTATCCTCCAGGCTTTCTCTGCTCTTTGCATCTCTTTCTGCGAAATAATTAAGTTCTGTGTTGAATAGCGTCGACCATAATAGACGCTATTCAGACAGTTTTTAGTTATTTTCCAGGCTTTCTCTGCTGTTTGCATCTGTTCTCTGCGAAAGAATTAAGTTCTGTTTTGAATAGCGTCGACCATAATAGACGCAATTCAGACAGTTTCTTAATTATTTTTCAGTTTCCAAATTTCTGTGGTTGAGTGCTAGCTACCCATTACTTTATTAAGCATTAGAGGCCATCCAGGTCACAGGACATACGCATTGAGGCTAAAACCCTCCTCTTCTTAGGAACACATTACTCGACGTCAGCAACTCTCTCTGATTGGGTTGGTCCCTTGATCAGACTAGAGAAGTTGACGTTGAGACCTCCATAAGTCCCCAAAATCAAGGTATTCCTCCTTGATCATCGGGCTGGTTGTACCAATTGAAGTCCCGGTTAGATTCTGAAAGCGTTGTGAGAGAAAGCCCTAGAGAATAACGGTGGAAATCGAACTGAAACTAGGATCCTTTCCCTGAGCGAAATTGTGGTTTAATCCAATCCAAATAACTCAACAAGGAATCCTAAAATCACGTTAAGCATCCACTTGTTTGATTAATCTCTGTACAACTTGTTTGATTAAATCTTTGAAAAGGGAATCTAACATCATGTTGCTACGATCAGGTAGGGACTTGAGTGTGGCTCCAGACGCCATGATTAATTACGAGGGAGATGCTAATGCCCCTGGGAATTCTGAGTACAATTATGAGAGTGGGAGAGATGCTGATGCCTCCCGTAGTTCTATCCCCATTCCGTATCGTCTAGATGGGAATGTTCGGACACCTCTTTTGCCTCCACGTGATCAATATCCTGATCCTCTTCCGCATGAATATGCGATCCCTAATCCTGATCTTGAGGGGGACATGAATCAGAATGATCTCTCATCCTCTGATCCTACGGATCTCATCAATGCTCTGGGAGTTCTTGCCTCCCGACTGGACCCTCAGCAGTTCGAGGCGATCCAATCTATTTTGAAGGGGAAGGCACCTATGCAGCCTGCTGAGCCAAACCCTGTGGCTCCCCCTGCTGTTCCTCAGCAACCTTCTTTTCCTCCTCCTTATATCCATCAGGCCGTGGAGGGCCTTCATATTACTTCTCGGCCAGCTGGGCCGCAGCTTTCATCATCTAGGCAACCGGCTAGACCGCAAACGCCTACTTATCAAAATGCCCTCGGGCATGGCGGAAGCGCTGCCGGACCTCCCCTCTATTGTCCACCCTGTCCAACGTACTCTAGGCAGCAGGCCTACCAAATACCTCCTCCTCCTCCTCCTCCTCAAGCAGATCTGACCACACAAACGCTGCTGGCCAAAATGGAGCGTATGGATGAGCAATTTAATAACCTCCAGAAAATGATGGGGGTCAAAGCTGTGCCAGAAATCAGTCTACCGAGTCTGCCAGTATTCCATCTGCCACCCTCTGAGATGCCAGTGTACCGAAAGTACAACGGTACTGGTAACCCCTTCACACATCTGAAGGAGTTCATGTATGAATCCTCTTTCTGGCAGAATGATAAGAGGTCGTTGGCCTTCTTGTTCAGGAGATCTCTAGAGGGACCAGCCCTCGAGTGGTTCTTTTCCCTGGAACCCTCAGAAGTAGAGGATTACGGTATCGTTTCACGCAAATTTATTCAACGATACCAGGACAGAGTTGCACCCTCCTTGTCTATCACGGACCTCATTGCAGAAAAGATGAAACCTGATGAGGAGTTTGTCAGTTTTGCTGACAGGTGGCGGGGTCTGGCTGAAAAGGTGAAGGATCACTTGTCCGAATCTGAACAAGTGAAGATGTTAATTTCCAATGCCACCCCCCAGTTCAAGCTCGTCCTCTCCTTGAACAATTTGACTAACATGGCAGAGCTCTATGAAAGAGCACGGTACTGCCAGAATGCTTTCAAGGACGCTACATTCTCTAGCGTCTTTGATCCTCATAGACCTAGCAGACCTCCACCTCGGAAGCCTGCAGTGCCAAATTCTCCCAGCACAGGTCCGACTACTGAGGGCACGCTCTCTCATGAGCAAGTGAGTACCATGAACAATAACTCGCCCCAGTTCGTGAGGAGTCAGCAGCAGTACCAGAGGCCACAGCAGCAAGGGTACAGACAGCAGCAGAACCCCCAGTACCAACAACAGTATAAACGGCCCCAGCAGCCGAATCAGAATCAAAACCAGCAACAGCTACAGCAACAGCCGCAACGGCAACAGCAGTACCAGCAACCCCAGCAGCAGCAGTATCAGCAGCAACAACAGCCACAGTACCAGCCGCGCGCACCGCCGGCGTACCACAATGTCCCTCCTCCTGGTGATTACAACCAGCAGAGGAGACCTCCAGGCCCGAAGAGGGCAGAATACCCGGCTCTCCCAGAATCCTTGGCCGATATCTTCAGTGCTTTAATGGCAGCTAACGCCTTAGTTTTGCCAAGGGAAAAGGCCGTCTGGCCTCAAAATGCCGATACGTCCAGGTATTGCTACTTCCACAGGCAACCTGGGCATACCATCGACACCTGCTTCCAATTCAGAGATTATATTCATGATCTCAACGAGCAGGGCGGCATAGACTGGGAGGAAATGAAGAAATACATAACAGCCCTGAAGGCGAGAAGACCGCAGCAGCAGCAGCAGCAAGTAAGACCACCGGCACAAGCAGCAGCACCACCCAACATGGGCATAGTGCAGAATCCGCTCCCGGAGCACCAGAACCAGAACCAGGTTGCTCCCATTCTAACGAACAGCCAGTCTGAGGCTGGTCGTGGGCAACAATGGAGGATAGAGGATTCTTCCTCTCTCTACTCAACGGGTCACGTTCAAAGTACCGCAGAGCGATTACCACGCCGCACCATCCACATACCCAGACCACAACCCGTCACCATTACCCCGCTACCCACACCCACATATCATTCGCCTTCATCCAATAACCCGCTACCACTACCCACCTTCCTTAGACCCATTGCGCCCCGCACTCCTACGCCTCCATCATATACCCCTCCGCAAACCAATAACGCACCCCTTTTACCATCAAGGCCATTATTACGCGTACCATTTCCTACTTCGCCCATTACCACTACCACCTACCCAGATATGCCCCAACCATCCAAACCGTTACTACGCGTACCCTTCCCCACTTCGCCAACCACTTACCCATCTACCATCCAACCATCTAGGCCTTTAATCCGCACCGCGCCATCACCACCTAACCCTACGCCATCACCATCTAACCCAACGCCACCAACGCATCAACCCTCCGCACCGCTTACGCCACCCGACTCTGCGGTACTCAAGGTGTCACCCGGATCCTCCACGGTCGAGGAACACGCGCTCCGGAGTGGGAGGATTTTCAACAAGGTCTTTCCTCAGTCCACAGTCAGAGACGGCCCATCACAGCCGACTGAGGAAGCCCATAATGAAGAGAGTGCACCAGGCACTCAATATGACTTGTTGAAACATCTGGACAGAACACCGGCACGGATCACTGTACTGGAATTGATTAAAAGGTCCAAGATTCACCAAGAAGCTTTAATGGAATACCTACAGAAGGTGATGGTCAATGAAGACGTGCCGGTAGAGAAGATTGCAGCACTACTAGTTCCTCAGGGGGATCAGCCCTCAATTACATTCCACACATCGGAACTAGCACCGCCAGCCGCCAGAAGCATGGCTCTGAGCATCACGGTCAATATCTGCAAGAAGGCCGTGGATGCATGCCTGGTTGATACAGGGGCCTCAATTAATGTTTTACCTCCGAAGACCCTGGAGCTATGCGGTGTGCCCAAGGAGAAATGGCTGCCTAGCCCCATCTCAGTTACGGCATATGACAATTCTACCCGTTCCCCTCTGGGAATGGTTTATTTAAAGGTGGAGTTAGGTCCAGTAAGTCATGCAGAGGTCGAATTTCATATTCTAGAAATCGACCCTTCCATAAATGCCATTCTGGGACGTCCTTATATCAAAACTCTTGAGGCGATTCCTTCTACGAATCACCAATGCCTCAAATTCCCTTACAAAGGACGAATTATTAAAGTGACGAGCATGCCGATCCTTGCTGCTGCTCATACATTGAATATTAAATCTGCTGTTTTACCTGGCCGACCACCTTTTCTGTCGGTATTACAGGTCTACCGTCCAATGGCTGATCCTTTGAAAGCCGCTACCATTTCTCCATATCCATTAAATGCTATCAAAAGGGGGAAGTGCATGAGTACCCCGGGATGGAGAATCATGATGAAGAACGGCTACAAGCCTGGGAAAGGTCTGGGCACACAGTTGCAAGGCAGGACCACTCCTGTTAAAAATCATCGGGCAGTACCTGGAAGCGGTCTGGGCTATAGGCCGAGCAAACTGAAGCAAGACAGGGTTCAGCAAGAAGATGGTCAAGAAATCTTGGAAACAATGTCCACACCACTGAAAGAAGGCCGAGATCCCTTAACATGGACTCTATATACTCACTTTGTGAAAGGGCCCATACTTAGTCACGACAACATGGTGGTCATTACTTCCTGTTTTGACTTCCATGACATATATGGGAGGGACTTGGCCAGACATTGTTCCGAACTACTTACGTACCAATCCTTGGAGGCTCTGCGGCCTATGAAGAGGAGGAAATTCCATGACCCTGAATGCGAATGGTACAGATGGTTCGACCTGAGGGACCTATACATAGCACTGAACAGACTATTTCTGGATCCTGCAGAACCCAAGTGGCCACCGCAGATTGACAAGCTAATTGAGAGCCCTGGCACAATCTTTGACAAGCGGATACTGCTATCTGAAGAAGCTGATGAAGGGGAGCCAGATGACCCCTATGAAGCTGGTTATACAACAGATCTGCTCTGGAGGGGGACATATCCTTCACATGTCTTCATGCTCCATACTCTTTTTCGTACACTGCTCTTGACCCCGACTTGGTCGCGGGTCATAATTGAAGACATTCCACGGGCTCCGCCCGTTATGATAACTCTGTCCCCTCGGGACTTTATTCCACAATCTCCTCTCGATCTAGAGAGGTTGTATAATCTGATTTGGGACATATTGTTATATGATCCTCCTAATCCTCTGGCCTTGGTGCCGCTTCCTCCGTCTGATTCCCCTTCCATTTGTATTCACTCCTGCTTCATGTATAATTCATCCGATGTCCAAAAAAAAACGCCAATTTTACAACAAATTCTTCCCAAATCATCATCGAGGAAACATCTTACTTGTCCGATTACACCCCATCGCGCGGGTCCGTCGGTCAAGATTCTCTCCTAGATCTACTATGTTCCTCCCCACGGGAGGATTCTCCTGTATTTCCACCTGTATCTCAGGATTTTCATCCTGTTTCATCTTCCTTAGGTTATGATAGGCAGTTTAGTGAAGTTAGGGAGTCTAGTTTTAGTCAGTTTAGGAAGTCTAGGAAGCCTAGGGGTAGGCAAATTCCAGAAAGATACCTCCAGGATTTGGCTGATAAATGTTCCTTTTGCTCTTTAATCCCTCAGCTTTTAGAAGATCCAATTCAGATGCCAGAAGATTGTACAGATGATGAGTCAGTCAATGATGGGTATGGGGTATATGAGTTAGTGCATGAAAAGGACCCCATTGTTGAAGATGAGGAAGATGATGAGGACGCAGCTGAGGCGTATGCCAGTGGAGTGAAGAGATTTGATGAACCTTCCGCTGCCGTAGAAGAGCCCACCAAAGAAATAAACTTAGGGACTGAAGACGAACCTAAGGTTGTCCTCGTGAGTAAAAATCTTTCTGCAGAGGATGAGAAGGCAATGGTACAAGTGCTTAAGGATTATAAGGACACTTTCGCCTGGAGTTATGAGGATATGCCGGGGTTAGATTCATCTTTAGTTGAACACAGGTTAACATTAAAAGATGGAGCTAGTCCGGTCAAGCAGAAATTAAGGCGATTCCACCCACAAATGGCTTTAAAGATGAAGGAAGAGGTCGATAAATTACACAAAGCCAAATTCATTAGAGTTGTCCTTTATCCACAATGGGTGGCCAATATAGTCCCGGTTATGAAAAAGGACGGGAAGGTCAGAATTTGCATTGACTTCCGCGACCTAAACCGGGCGTGTCCTAAAGATGATTTTCCATTGCCTCATATTGATGTACTCATCGATAACACTGCTGGCTATGAGACGTTGTCGTTTATGGATGGATTTTCAGGATACAACCAGATTAAGCTGGCAGAAGAGGATCAAGAGAAGACTTCATTTACTACACCTTGGAGAACATATTGTTATGTCGTCATGCCATTTGGATTGAAGAACGCTGGAGCCACTTATCAAAGGGCCATGATGGCAATTTTTCATGACATGATGCATATAGATTTGGAAGTGTATGTGGATGACTTATTGGTTAAGTCTAAAACAAAGGCTGAGCATGCCAAAGTTTTGGCAAGGGTATTAGAGAGATCAAGAGAGTATCAGTTGAAGATGAACCCCAAGAAATGTGTATTCGGGGTATCTTCAGGGAAATTGCTTGGATTCATTGTCAGCAAACGGGGAATTGAGATCGATCCCAATAAGGCGAAGGCTATCAGAGAAATGCCACCTCCCAAAAACTTGAAAGAGTTAAGAGGATTAATCGGGAGGTTACAATTTATTCGCCGTTTTGTCTCCCAGCACTCACAAAGGTGTAAGCCGTTTTACGAACTTACCAAGCCAGGAGTCAAATTCAATTGGGACGATAAGTGTCAGGAGGCATTTGATGGATTAAAGGACTATTTGGCAAGTCCTCCTGTTTTGAGACCACCATCTCCAGGCAGACCATTGATACTTTATATTTCTGTCCTGGATGATGCAGTGGGGGCTGTCTTAGCACAAGAGGATGAAGAAGGAAAAGAGAGGGCAGCCTACTATCTCTCCAAACTTCTCAACCCCGCTGAACAGAGATACACGGCGATGGAGAAAACATGTGCAGCATTAGTTTGGGTTGTGCAGAAATTGAAGCATTATTTTCTGGCCCACGAAATCCATCTCATCGCTAGGATGAATCCGATCAAGTTCCTTCTGGAGAAATCTGTTCTTACTGATAGGTTAGCGCGATGGCAAAGCTTTCTATCTCAATTCGATATCATTTACATTCAACAGAAAGCGATCAAGGGCTATGCCATAGCAGAACATCTCGCTCATCATCCCCTTCCTCGATTTGATCCAGTACGATCAGAGTTTCCGGATGAGGAACTGATGTCCGTAAATCAAATCAGAGATGATATGTGGACTCTGCATTTTGACGGAGCTCTGAATTCTCATGGAAAGGGGATCGGAATCGTTCTGTTATCACCTGAAGGTGTCACCATTCCACAAGCCTTTCAGCTTGATTTTCCAGTCACCAACAACATAGCTGAATACGAGGCACTTCTTGCTGGTCTCGAGGCTGCTCATTTGCATGGTGCCACCAAACTCAGGATTGTGGGTGATAGCCAACTAATTCTTCGCCAAGTGCTGACCAAGTATCGGACTCTTGATCCCAAGCTCAAGCCATATCAAGAACTTACTTCTGCTTACTCGAAGCTTTTCACAAAATTGATCTTTGTCCATGTCCCTAGAAATCAAAACATCCTAGCTGACGCTCTAGTTTCACTTGCATCTTCCCTTGATTTTCCAATCAGCAAACAATCTGAATCGATCATAATTCATAGGCGTCTTTCACCCGCTGTGAAAGATCCTTCATTTCTTAGAACTAAGGAGAAGTTGCTGAAGAAATTCAAAGATGGAAGTATCGTGGAGAAAAGAGAAATCATGTTGATGGAGCTGTTAGAAGAGATGGATGATGAACAGAAGCCATGGTATTATGAAATTGCAAAATATTGTGAAGATCAATCGTATCCTGAAGAAGCTACAACTGAGGAAAAAAGAGCTATCAGGAGAATTGCTCAACGATACACCCTAGTTGGGGGAACATTATATAAGAGAGGTTTTGATGGAGTTCTTCTGAGATGTTTAGACGAAGATGAACTTTGGAAGGTTATGGAAGGAGCTCATAGTGGAGTTTGTGGTGGCCATGTCAATGGACAGATGCTAGCAAAGAAGATCCTTAGACAAGGATTTTATTGGCCAACCATGGAAGAAGATTGTGTAGGATATGTCCGTAGGTGTGCTAAGTGTCAACTTCACGCCGACAAAATTCATTCTCCTGCATCTTCACTCCATCCTGTTTCTTCCCCATGGCCTTTCTCCATGTGGGCTTTCGACATTATTGGACCTCTTGGTAACCCAGATTCCGGCATCAAGCAAAAATCTTTCATTCTCACGGCAACGGAATACTTTACCAAGTGGGCAGAAGCTGAAGCATACGTGGAGATCAAAGCATCAACCGTCTGCAAATTCATCATGAGGAACATCATCACAAGATTCGGGATTCCAAGTACCATCGTCACCGACAACGGACCGCAGTTCGTGTCACAGGAATTGAAGGACCTCTGCAACAGGTATAAAATTGCATTGCATCATTCATCTCCTTATTACCCGCAAGGCAATGGTCAAGCAGAGGCAACTAATAAGACTTTGATAAAAATTATCAAAAAGACGTGTAAATCTAACAAATTCGCAGATTGGCCAGAAAAATTGGTTGAGGCTCTATGGGCCTACCGAACTTCAATCCGCACGCCCACTGGGCAAACTCCTTATTCCTTAACATTTGGAATGGAGGCGGTAGTTCCATATGAGATCCTTATACCGTCATTAAGAGTACAATTGAACAAGGAATTCTCCATTGATGAACATCGTTCAGCACTCCTTGCTCAATTGGAACTTTTAGACGAGAAGAGGTGGTCAGCTGCTAATCATGCGAAAGTTTATCAAAACAGATTAGCACGTTTTTATCAAAAGAAAGTCATTGAACGAAAGTTCAAAGTCGGTGAAATGGTTGTTAAAAGAATTTTTGTAAAACCTGGTGGTCCGCGTTCTAAGCTCCAACCCAACTGGGAAGGACCTTATGTTGTATCGCACGCTTATCCTGGTAATGCTTATCGTCTTGTTAATGCAGAAGGAGAAGAGCTAAATCATCCCTGGAATGGTTTACATCTTAAGAAATACTACCCTTAAGATAAAGAGTCGATCAGTATGGTACAAAGACCAGTGGAATCAGAAAGTTTATAAACTCAAATTTCTTTGTTAGTATGAATAATTTAACTTCAAACCCATTACTGCACACACTGACACGTTTGATTCGTGAGTAACAAGAGATGCCAAGTCCTTAAGAATATCAAAAGCTTGACTAAAAGTATAAAGTACAAATCATTCCTTTTAAAGTAAAATTATGTTTTACACTCGGCCTATGATGTCGGAACGAGGCTTAGAATAGATTACCAAGAATACCCGCCATCTTAGTAGGAGGCCGTCATAAAAAAATGGGGGAGATCCGTTCCAAAACAAAGCAAAGAAAGAAAAAAAATAGAAAAGCAAAAGCAAGGCAAAAAGCCAAATTCAAATCAAAAGGCCATTACACTACAAACTTACATCAAGGCCATGAAATGAAACAAAAGGGAACGCAAGGTCGATAAATACCCCGGAAAGAAAATGACCGAACCCCAACAGATATTAGGGTTGGAAAGGGACATCTTTTTAAGTCTCCGGAACCTTCTCATGGGCTTTCTAAATCTGTTCTTCTTTTCTTTCTAAAGAGATGTACTCAAACTTAAGGAATGGCTTAGATTGACTAAGGGTCAAATCATCAAATGGGATCACGAATGGAAACACAAGTTCAAACACGATGGGTTTTAAGTTAAGTTGTTAAAAAAACAATTTGGAAATTAAGTTAATAAATGAATATGATCTTTTGATCTAAGTACCATACTGGTCTTTTAGTCAAAAATTCAAAAAAATTGCATATGTCAAAAATTCAAAAAAATTGCATATGTCAAAAATTCAAAAAAATTGCATATGTCAAAAATTCAAAAAAATTGCATATGTCCAAAAATTCAAAAAAACAAAAAATTGCATAGTCAAAAATTCAAAAAAATATACATCTCAAAACCCAAAACAAAATGAATATTTCAAAACCACAAAAATATTTCAATTAGCATTTGCTTGTTGCATTTAATGTGTTTCATTCCTTTTCAGTGAGCATCTGTTTGCTTGCATGTTGTATTTTGCTTAAGTCTGATTATTCTTATTACCTTTGTTAATAAAGGCTATGCCCCTTGACCCTTCTATCAAGGATAGGATCAAGTAGTCGGTTACTTAACCAGGCAAGGGGCTAAGCCTAAACAGATACTTAACATGTTTGTTCAAGTCATATACAGGACACAAGGCATTGGTAAAGTTGGAATCCGAGTAGAGAACTACCAGAAACCTGTTTCTGTGAGTAAAAGGCGTCGAAGAGAACTGACGCGTTTCAAGGAAATTCAAGAAAACCTGAGTAAAGCTGAAAATATCAAAAAGATCTTACTGTGGGAGTCAAGAAGTCCTGACCGTGGCTAAAAAGACGGTTATTTCTATCCTTATATTCTTCTATGTAATTA
Source organism: Zantedeschia hybrid cultivar (assembly GCA_030544215.1). Lineage (NCBI taxonomy): Eukaryota > Viridiplantae > Streptophyta > Magnoliopsida > Alismatales > Araceae > Zantedeschia > Zantedeschia hybrid cultivar. The sequence continues at coordinate 26,637,217 of JARZZO010000012.1, forward strand.
TTTTGCATTTGCATTACTATATATTAAATATTTATTAGAGTATATCAGGGACCTTGTGGTTTTGATGAAACTGGAATTTGAGTTCCCCTACAACAAAAACAGTGATAATTCCAGAGAATTCTTAATCACACGGATAGGCCGTTGGATTGTTAATTAGTGAGGACGATGGTTCCGCTTTTGTGAAACGGTGCGTGGATAAACGAGCTTCGGCTTAGCACTGAATTACAAGAATTGGTATCTTGACTCATTAATGACAATTTAACAATATTATCCTTGATTAATTTATATTTCATTTAACTTTATAATTTTTCTTTTAGTCCAGCATGCATCATGTAGGACTTTGAAATCATTGAAATAAGAATTAATTATTGAATAAGTTTTAGACCATTTAATCAAATAACTTCAACATGATATGAAATATTCCATTCTGAATTGAGTATCTTGATTATCTTTGAGGTTCGCTTAAAGATATCCTTGGAATTCTATCCTTGATTGGATTCTTTATCCAATATTCTTGTTTTCTTTTAAGATCCATCATGGCTGTAGCACGTCCACATTGGCTGGCAAACGCTCCCCATGATGAAACCTACAGTGTCTATGACCTGGGGTACTTCCCACTCTGTGGAGGTTGATCGACCTTATTTTATTTCCTTGTCCACTTCATCCAGACAGGATTAATTCCATTGATTTCCTTGAGCTATCTTCATTGATAATTTTGAGAAAAATTCCAATCATGTGATGTTAAGAGCGTGTCTCATCACACCTTGGCATCACCTTTTCAGTACATTCCATTTCATTTCACTCCCTTGCAAAGACGATGCCAAGGTGAGGCAGCTGTAGACACGCTAATTTTGACGTCATTTCGAGTAAATTTCATATCATATAATAATGCCTCGAAATGGTCTGATAATTAATCATTAATTAATTTTTATTAATCTTTTTTAGTGTCGAGTTTAACAGATGTGTTTAAGTTAATCAATTGAATTGATTTTAGCTCAAATTTGAGTTAAAATATGAAGAATTCTAAAAGACGTCGACACAAGTGGACGCCATTTAGACTTTATTCCTGTTTTAACGTTTAAATTTGAATTTTAATTAATTAATTTATTAACTAAAAGGCGTCTGGACATGTCGACGCGTTTTAGGTTTCCTAGGCTATTTCTACTTCTCCTCCGGATGTTTATCCTTATCTTAATTAGTCTAAAAGACGTCTACACATGTGGACGCGTTTTACCTAATAAAGATAAAGATAAGTTTTCCCGGATATTTATCCTTATCTTAATTAATCTAAAAGGCGTCAGACAAGGTGGACGCGTTTTAGATAATTACAGATAAAGATGAATTAATCAGTATTTATCTGTCGGTTAAGATGGATAAATTCGGAGTTTTTAAATGTTAATCTCGAACGCAAGAAATACCTATAAATACCCTGCATGTTAAAAAAAAAGAGAGAACAGAATTAAGTTGAGTTGAGCCATAGCGTTATAGCGATTTGAAGATCGAAGCAACAACGTCGTAACGCCGGAGCGCTGCCATTCCCAGAAGTCGGCATCCCTTTCAAGATCTTCATCCTTTCAAAGGCTTCAACCAACTGGGCATAAGTTTTTCATTACTGCATTTATTTTCATCTTCATTAGTTTCATTTTTCATTCACTTCATGCAAACACACACCACAGCATAATCTTTCAAAAAACCTACTTGATCTAAGGGGTTTCAAAGCCATTAAAAAAAGTGAGTTTGCTGTTTGAAATATGCTTAACATCATGATTAGTTCAGATACTACTTCTATTTAAATTCTCATCATAGTTCTTCATTTTTCTTTTTCTGTCTCTGCTGTACTCAACAACAACAACAAGAGATCAAAAGGGGAAATCAAGCACAACTTCTGGACGATCCTCAACCTCAAATTCCACAGCAAGAACAAAAAGCAAAGAAAGGGCTCTCTTTCTTCAGCCGGCTGAGGAAGGGGAACCAAGGACTCAATCTTCCGCATTTTGAAAGGTAGGCGATCATACTCTCTTTTGAAACTTTTAAGTTAAAAGTTTCTGGCGATCACTGCACTTTAGTTGCTGTTTTTAATAGGTTAGTTTACACCTAAACAACATAGATATTTCATGTTAATCACACGGTCATTCTAAGCACCTACAATTTCTACTAGAAATTCACTTCTAGTACACAACTAGTAGATCTGGTGATAGCCAACTAACACATTGGATATCAAGCCTCTAGTTAGACTTGTTGGGTTCTCGTGTTTCTCCGGATCGCTCACGCAACGGAAAATAAAATTAAATCGGCGATCCGTTCCCATTTCTAAAATACCAAAAATCGGATTATTGGATAATCGGTTCTTACTGTGTACGGATTCGAATTTGTAACCGTTCGGTTTCGTCGGTACGACACCGCAAGCCGCGCAAGCGCCCGGCGTCTAGCGGAGTCCACGCGATCCTCCTCGCGGTGGATATCCTCACATTCCTTGTTCTTCGCAGCCACGAAACCTCCGCCGTTCGCCGCAACGATCGCCGCAACACGCGGACGATTTCCCGTCGAACGGGAGTCGGAGAAGCGGCGGAGCAGATCTGGGGATTCGGATCCGACCTGGGGCTCCAGAGTGAGAGAGGAAGAGAGGAGGGGACAGCTAGGGTTAGCAACAGCTTGGCCTGCTCAGCCCGTTCGCTACATTTTATACTAACCGCGCAGTTTTTCATAAAAACCCCAGTTAATATAAAACCCACTTATTTTTCCATCGCCTTGAGAATCATTTGCATGTGACCCTCTAGGCCCAATAACTAGTCTGGTTAATAGCCCAATAAGCCCATTGACTCCTCACTGGCCTGATTAATCAAATTAATAATTCATATTAATTAATTAATCAATCGAATCGATGTCGCACATCAAATTCGATCAGGCCTCCGATCATGTTGGGTGCTAAGTAACACCGCGTGAACCCGGAAGGTATCGGGGTTAAGTAACCCACTCTTGGAAACTTTCCGCCGACAATTACTGCGTGGATATAATCCTTCATTCGTACAATGCTCTCGACTAAACTCAGGATATGGCGTGCTGTTAAACCCTAACCGGTCGACTCACTTGGATTGGATGCTGCTGATGAATATCGGAAAACTCCTTTCTCAATATTATCGTCCGCCCTGGCCAGGGACTTTTGCGCATCCTTCCTAGAGCATTCTCTCTCATCGTACCGAGAGCAAATGATTCCTTATTGACACTCAATTCCCTTCGATGTTATTCCGCTGTACCCGATCCTTGGCTGTTTAGAATCCCGTGGTTAGAGATTCATAAACTAAGGTCAAAACATAGAAGTCCACCGACAAGGTGTCCTTGGTGTCTCAGGTCCGAGGACCATCCACGCAACTGCGACAATAGAATCAAGCTGGTTGACAGTGAGGTAGTATACCATCCAACGATTCAATCGGATCAGTTCAGTGAACTCAATCTCTAATGAGCAACTACAGATTCGCCTTAGTGTCTCCACACAAGTGACTATGAGATCAGTCACCCTCATCTTATGAGCGGGAGTAATCTGTACTAGTCTAACCAGATATTCGATGTCCTTCTCGGATATCCTCCGACTAGGAACTATTAAGAATATGTGTGTTTAAGTGATCAATCTCACTAGTATGATCTCATCGTAATTGATCACTATCGCACATATTCATAGACTTCATAATGAGACGACAATACAAATTTACACATAATGAAATATTGCCATTATATTAATAAAATGAACGAGATTACAAAGACATATTGGCTTTAGGCCACTTAAGACTAACAATCTCCCACTTAGACTAAAGTCAATCACCTTAATACAGTAAGCCTATAGACTCTAGGTGACGCTCAAACACAATTTGAGCGAACGACTTTGTTAGTGGATCTGCTACATTGTCGACAGATGGAACTCTTTCCACCACTGCATTTCCTCTTGATATGATCTCTCTGATAATATGAAAGCGCTTCAGAATATGCTTCGATTTCTGATGAGACCGTGGCTCTTTCGCTTGCACAATGGCTCTATTGTTGTCGCACAACAGTGGAACAGGTTCAGAGATGCTGGGAACTACGCCGAGGTCGGTGATGAATTTCTTCAACCACACAGCTTCCTTGGCGGCTTCAGCAGCAGCGATGTACTCAGCTTCAGTCATCAAATCTGCAGTGGTTGATTGCTTGGAACTCTTCAAGCACACTGCGCCTCCGTTAAAGTAAACACAAATCCAGATGTAGACTTGCTATCATCTGGATCTGACTGAAAACTCGAGTTAGTAAAGCCTCGCAGCTTCAAGTCACCTTCTCCATAGATTAGAAACAAATCTTTAGTTCTTCTCAAGTATTTAAGGATTTATTTCACTGTCTTTCAGTACTCTTCGCCTGGATCAGCCTAAAATCTGCTCGTAACACTTGGAGCGTATGCAAAATCAGGCCGTGTACATAGCATGACATACATGATAGATCCTATGACAGAGGCATAGGATACTCTATCCATGAATGCCCTCTCAACAGGAGTCTTAGGAGACTGCTCCTTTGAGAGATTAATTCCATGTCTCATCGGTTTGAGACCTCTCTTGGAATTTTCCATGCCAAACCTTTTGACTATGGTATCTATGTATAAGGATTGGGTCATTCCAAGCATCATCTTTGATCTATCTCTATAGATCCGTATTCCTAATACGTAGGATGCTTCTCCCAAATCCTTCATGGAGAAGTTTTTCGATAGCCAGATCTTTACCGACGACATCATAGCTACATCATTCCCAATGAGTAGTATGTCGTCTACGTAAAGAACTAATAAGGTGACTCCGCTCCCACTAGTCTTCTTATACACATAAGGCTCATCTTCATTCTCAATGAAGTCATACGACTTGGCAGCCTCGTCAAATCTCATGTTCCAGGTCCGGGAAGCTTGCTTCAATCTATAAATGGATATTTGAAGCTTGCATACTTTATCTGGAAATTCCTCGGAGGTGAAACCTTCAAGTTGTATCATATACACCTCTTCCTCATAGTTACCGTTGAGGAAGGCAGTCTTCACATCCATTTGCCATATCTCGTAATCGTAGTGTGCAGTTATGGCGAGTAGAACTCTGATCGACTTTATCATGGCAACTGGTGAGAAAGTCTCGTCATAGTCAATTCTTTGCCTTTGACAATATCCCTTTGCCACCAACCTTGCCTTATAAGTATCGATCCGTCCATCAGCACCGATCTTTCTCTTAAAGATCTACTTGCATCTGATGGGTACAATGTCCTCGTGCAAGTCCTCCAAGTTCCAAACTTGGTTGGTGTACATGGACTGGATTTCTGAATTCATGGCTTCTCGCCATTTCCTGGCTTCTGGACTTTTTATGGCCTTCTGGTAGGTTTTAGGATCATCATCCTCATTATATTCTACCTTAGACTTACCTTCAGCGATATGTCCTACATATCGTTCGGATAGTCTAGGTAATCTACCAGATCTACGAAGCTTATCTATGTGTACTTGAACAGATTCAAGAATTGATATCTCATCTGATGATAATACAGCTGTTTGAGGATCTGAAACCTCTTCCAGTACTATTTTACTCTCACTGTCCTCATGGAGGAGGTATTCCTCTTTCAGGAAGACAGCTTTCCTAGTGACAAACACCTTTTGTTCACCAGGATGGTAAAAATAGTATCCAAAGGTTTCATTTGGATATCCCACAAACCTGCATTTATCAGTTCGTGATTCTAGCTTGTGTGGATCATGCCTTTTTACATAAGCAGGACAACCCCAGACTTTAACATGTTTAAATTTTGGTTTCCTGCCTTTCCATATCTCATATGGAGTAGAGGTCACAGACTTGCTGGGTACTTTGTTCAGTAGGTATGCTGTTGACTCTAGAGCATACCACCAGAGGGACACTGGTAATCCCGAAAAGCTCATCATGGGTCTCACCATGTCCAATAAGGTGTGATTTCTCTTTTCTGATACACCATTCATTTGTGGTGTATATGGAGGGGTCAGCTGAGAAAGGATACCATTATCCTTTAAGAATTGTGTGAAATTAGTACTCAAGTATTCTCCTCCTCGATCTGATCGAAGAGCTTTAATACTCTTTCCTAACTGCTTCTCTACTTTATTCTTGAACTCCTTGAACTTCTCAAATGCTTCTGACTTATACTTCATTAAGTACACATAGACGAATCTTGAGAAGTTGTCAGTGAACGTAATGAAGTATGAAAAGTCACCTTTGGCTTGGGTGGACATAGGACCACATACTTCCGAATGTATTAGTTCCAAAATGTCCATGGCACGTTCTCCATGTCCAGTAAATAGGGATTTTTCCATTTTTCTCATAAAGCAGGATTCACATGTGGCAAACGATTCATAATCGAATACATTTAAATAACTATGCTTGTGCAACCTTTGCAATCTGCTTTCACCAATATGCCCAAGTCTACAATGCCACATGTAGGCTTGGTTCACACAATTCTTACTTTTCTTAAGAGCATTATCAATATGAAGATTGTAATAAGAAACATCTAACAGATATAGACTGTTGACTAAAGATGCCGAAGCTATTGATTTATTATCATAATAAATCGAACAACTTCTATTCTCAATAGACAACCTATATCCTATGTTGTCCAAACAAGATACTGATATGATGTTCTTTATTATGCTAGGAACATAATAGTAATCTTCCAATGATAAGACATCTCCCGATGAAAGCTTGAGGTTTGCTGTCCCAACAGCAACTGCCGCAACTTTTATGCCGTTTCCTAGGCTCAGTTCCACCTCGCCTTTTCTTAGCTTGCGTTAACTTGTCAGTATCTGCATATCATGGTAGATATGAGAAGCACATCCGATATCTAATACCCAAGATGTGAAATCTCTAACTGACAAGTTGATATCTATCATATAGATATCTGAAGCTTCAGACAGCTTCACCTTTCCATGAGCTTTATTGTTGAGGAACTCCTTGCAGTTCCTCTTCCAGTGACCATTCTGCTTACAGTAGAAGCAGTCACCCTTTACTACTTCTTTGCCTTTGTCCTTCGATCTTTTATCGTTAGTTATCATCTCTACGTCAAGGGCATCTAATGTCAGTTCAGCAGGAGGATAAGCTTCAAGGACATAGTCAGCAGGAGGATAGGCTTCAAGGACATAGTCAAAGTGTTCAGATATGAAGACATTCTTCAGATTTCTGAACCAATATGAGTAATTCAGGCAAGTCAAACGATTGGCATCAAGTATGCCACGGAGTGGATTATTCGACGACATAATTCTCTACAGAAGATGAATAAAATCTATTTAGTAGATATTCAACTATTAAATTTAAACAATACATAGTCTTTAGTTCAAGTTTTAACTCCTACTAATTTTCGACGGACTGTATAACCCTCAGCTATACAGAATGGTAGACGCCGACAGTCTCCTAGTGGGGATCAGAATCTTAATGACTTGCTCTACAACCTTGTGGATAGCACAAGAAAGCTGTAAAACAATCAAAGAGCATCCATCTCATGGGACTTGCAACTCCTTGCAATATCCGATCATAGCTTCGGTCCCTAGAGATTTAATGGCCTTGTGGATAGCACAACAAGGCACTAATTTTGGTCTAAACTAACCATCGTTACGAGACGAGTATAGATTTGCATGCAGCCCTGGTGGATAGCACAACAAAGCTACATGGTTCCTCTACCCCGATCAAATAGACATCTAATGCCATAGCCACAGTCTCTCCTCACAATTAAACAAGCCTTATGGCAACACAACAAACCTGCTTAAAGTGATTTGAATCCTATGACTATAACGATAGTGGACCACGTGGTAAATTCTTAACTACTCACGTTATGGCTTAAGAGTTTAGACAAGGGTATTTAAATAACTTTTATCTTGATCTCTCCAGGTGATAGTATAAATATATCTTATATATTTAATAAATACTACATCTGCTTTGATTCATAATCAAAAGAAAACAATGCATCTCATACATGTCATTAGTGTGGTCATGGATAGCACAGTGGGTTTGACTGGAGCCAACAGTCAAACGCACACACAATCTAACATAACATTTATATCAGATAAACCTACAAATATATAGGCAAGAGATCTTCATCAAATCGCCTTCCTGGTTATAACTGTGGATCGTCCTCATTCCTTCCTCGGTTGCCTCGATCAGATTACAATAATTCTAGAATTACATGTAAACAGAAGAAGACCTTATGGCAAGTACAAGAGAAAGGGAGGTAGAAGTACATCGGAGAATGAAAGAGTCAGAGAGAGAGGTGCGCAGACCTCTATTTATTAACAATTTAATAAACATCAAACCACACATCCATGATCCACATAAACACATTTTTCATTACATGAATAATAAAATAAGTGCATATCCATGACCACGGTGTGTTTTAAACATTCCACACATGATAAGCGCATCACATGGCTAAAATAAAATAGTTTCAAAAATTAAATAATTTTGACTTTAAAAAACTTGGATCTAATCGAAATTGACGTTTGAATTTTAAAAACTCTTTTAATCAATTAAACATGCAATCAAATCTAATTTAAAAGTATTTAAACACACATCACATGTGCACACACTTCAAATTAATAATTCCATATTATTCCATGCAAATTAGAACATTTCTAATAGTTAAAAAATCTAACAATTAGATTGAATCAAATAAATAATCTAACAATTATAATATTAAAAATTAATTACTAATATAACTCTTAGATTAGTCCACTAAAGTTAATTATCAATTTAACACTTAAATTATTAATTAACTCTAATTATTAATTAACCACCAAATTAATTAGTAATTTAACACTTAAATTATTAATCAACACTAATTAATTAATAATTAACATCTAACACTTAGATTAATTAATTTAAAATTAATCATTAATCTTAACACTTAAATCAACAATTAACTCTAATTAACTAACAATTACTAATCTAATTCTTAGATTAGTTAATTAATGTTATCATTAATTTAACTATTAAATTAATAACTAACACTAATTAATTAAAGACTACTAATTTAACACTTATATTAGTTATTAAAATCAATTATTAATTTAACTCTTAAATTAATAACTAACTCGAATGAATTAACAATTAGATGATTAAACAATTAAAAATCTAACATTTAGATTATAACTATCAACCACTAACTTTAACTCCTTAACTTAGTCATTTAAAAATTAATTATTAATTTAACATTTAAATTAATAACTAACTTTGTTAATTAACAACAATTTGTTAATGCTAATGATTCATAATCATTATTGCCCAATCTAAAATAAAATTGAACACTAATTTAAAATTTTAAAACAATTTTAAAATTTCAAATTAAAATCCAATTTAATTTCTAATTTAAATGAGCAAGTGAGGTACAGGGATTTAAAAGGGATAGAGGGGAAATGGGCTCAGCCAGTTGGCTGAGCCAGGGTTCGAGCTAGGCCCGAGCCACCCAGCAATGGGCTTGGGCCATGGCGCCACCTAAGCTGGGGCCCGGTTCTCCCCAGAACCTGGTCTGACCGACCAGTCTGACCGGTCGGTACGATCCTTGCTCCAACCCGACACCCCCTAGCTCCCACCCGAAACCCTAGTCCCCCCTTTCAAGTTGCAGGTGGCATACCGGCGGCTGGGAGCGAGCAGCGGCGGCCGGCGGTATGGCGCCGTTCGGCCCCGCATGTGATGCCCACGGCGCCGGGGGGCTCCCCGGTGCCGGCGAGGGCCCCCAAAAAATTGCTATCCGAGCCCCTTTTCCTTCCTTTTTTCAAGGTTTTCAACACCGTTTTGAAGAAGAAGGAGATGGGACTCTCTCTGGCCATCACCAGAGTGCTCACCGAGGCCAGCCACCGGTCCGGTGGTGACCGGCGACATTTCCGGGATATTCTGGGATGTCGGCACACCTCCCCAATGATTGGGGATGCCAAAACAAAGCCGCCCGTACACCGTAGTACTTCGTCTCACGAAGGACACCAAAACTTAATTTTGAATTTTACAGAATAAAATTAATCTAATTAACTTTAGTTCATCATATGAACACTAATCCAGCAAATATTCGAATTTGATCATGGAATAATACGTGGAAATTTTGATTTCGGAGACAGAAACGGGACGGGAAACAGTGGAACCTGGCTCTAATACCACTGTTGGGTTCTCATATTTCTTTGGATCGCTCACGCAGTGGAAAATAAAATTAAATCGGCGATCCGTTCCCATTTTGAAAATACCAAAAACCGGATTATTGGATAATCGGTTCCTACCGTGTACGGATTCGAATCCGCAACCGTTCAGTTCCGTCGGTGCGACACAGCAAGCCGCGCAAGCGCCTGGCCTATAGCGGAGTCCACGCGATCCTCCTTGCGGTGGATATCCACACGTTTCTCGTTCTTCGCAGCCACGAAACCTCCGCCGTTCGCCACAATGCGCGGACGATTTCCCGTCGAACGGGAGTTGGAGAAGCGGCGGAGCAGATCCGGGGATCCGAATCCGACCTGGGGCTCCAGAGAGAGAGAGGAAGAGAGGAGGGGGCGGCTAGGGTTAGCAGTAGCTTGGCTTGCTCAGCCCGTTCGCTACATTTTATACTAACCGCACGATTTTTCATAAAAACCCCCGGTTAATATAAAACCCACTTATTTATCTATCGCCTTGAGAATCATTTGTGTGTACCCTAACTCATATTAATTAATTAATCAATCAAATCGATGTCACACATCAAATTCGATCGGGCCTCCGATCACGTTGGGTGCCAAACAACACTGCGTGAACCCAAAAGGTATCAGGGTTAAGTAACCCACTCTTGGAACCTTTCTGCTGACAGTTACCTCGTGGATATAATCCTTCATTCATACAATGCTCTCAAGTCAACTCAGGGTATGGCGTGCTGTCAAACCCTAATCGGTCGACTCACTTGGATTGGATGCCGCTGATGAATATCGGAAAACTCCTTTCTCAATATTATCGTCCGCCCTGGCCAGGGACTTTTGCGCATCCTTCCTAGAGCATTCTCTCTCATCGTACCGAGAGCAAATGATTCCTTATTGACACTCAATTCCCTTTTACGGTATTCCGTTGTACCCGGTCCTTAGCTGTTTAGAATCCCGTGATTAGAGATTCATAAACCAAGGTCAAAGCACAGAAGTCCACCGACAAAGTGTCCTTGGTGTCTCAGGTACAAGAACCATCCATGCAACTGCGACAATAGAATCAAGCTGGTTGACAGTGAGGTACTATACTGATCGTTTCGAATTATGCGTCGTTAAACACATGAAAACGTTCAATCTAAATTTATCCGGCTCACTCAAATCAGATTTTGAAAATTTAATAGTGGTGAGTCCGAGTCGATCCACAGGGAGTTAGAATTTTAACTTTGAAAACTTTGGACTTTTAGTTAATCTAAAAATAAGTGAAAATTTAAATAAACTAATTACTTAATTAAACCAAAACACAATTAACTAATGTAACCTAAAAACATAATTGCTTGAATTAAACAAATTCTTTTTTTTTTTCTTTTCTTTTTCAGAAATTAAACGCAAACACAATTGAAAGAAATAATAAACACAACTAAAATTTGTGATGAAGACATTGAAATTTAACTACGTGCAAAACACGATTTAATTAAAAATTACGAAACAAACTACAAAGTTTAATTGTTTAATGAACTTAAACTAAATAATCAAAATATTAAATGATAATTAACTATTCCTAAACAATTAAATTAATTCTAAACTAATGGGGGAAGGGAAAGAAAATATATTAAAATTGCAATCTGTGAGAGCTCTGTGTAGACTCCCGTTGCAATGGACCGGGCTGCTGAAGGGTTGCTGTTGAAGGAAGCCGGCTTCATGCAAGTTCGTTGCTGGCTGGGACAGGTGGAAGCTGCCGGTTATGGAGGAAAAATAGGAGGCAGGCTGCTTGCTGGTTCTGCAGGTTCGTGTAGGACTTGTGCTCACCAAGCTTGCATGGGCAGCACGTGGAGCTGGAAGATGCTAGACGAGCAGCTTCAAGTGCGTGGAGGTGGCTACTGCGTTTGCTGCTGGCTGCGTGGAGGAGGTGCTGGAAGCTTTGCCGCTGGCTGCAGGAGGAGCTGCTGGTGTGGGCGGTTGCTGCGACACGTGGAGGAGGTTGAGAACCTTGCTGGCATGCAGCTGGGATTTGCTGGAGAAGGCTGGAGCTGGTGCTGGACTTGAAGGAGATGCTTGCCGGAGGGCTTGCATGCGCTGGGAGGAGTTGCTGCCGGCTGGGGTTGCTGTTGGCTACGCGTGGAAGCAGGCGGTTGCTTGGAGCCGGGTGAAGCTGCCGCACATGGGGTGCTTGGAAGAACTTGCCGGAGCCTGCTGCTGTTGCTGGTGTGCTGGACAAGAGGAAGCTAGCTTGCAGGAAGAGAGAAACGTGGAGTTTGCTGCGTGGAGCTGCTGGAGGGCGTTGCCGCGTCTGCTGGTGCACCGGAGGAAGGAGGAAGTTGGGACAGGAAGGCTGCTGGAGATCCGAGAGAGAGCGTGGGGGAGACAGAGATCGTGTGGGAGAGAAGAGATAGAGAGACGAAGAAGGAGAGAACAGAGGAGGGAGGAAGAGAGAAAACTAAGAGAGGGAAAGCCGGAGAGAGGGAGAGCCGGAACAGGTTGAGAAGGGGAAGACGATGTGGGAAAAAAAACGAGAGAGAGGAAATATGAGAGAGAGAACGTGGGAGAAAAAGAGCCTAAACGTAGGAGAAAGAGGGTTCGGAAAGAGGTTGGGGGAGAGATTAATATAGAGAGGAAGATAGGCGTGGGAAGGAAACTGGAGAAGAAGTCGGACTGGAGTTGGAAAATTGGAGAGAAAAAGGAAACTGGAAAAGAAAGAGGATTCAACTTTCTAAAACGAGAGAGAGAGAGATGATTTTTTAAAATAAAGGAAGGGATGTGTTTAGGAAATTGGAGAGACGGAAGGAAATAGTGGGTTTTGGGAAACTCCAGCGAAGGAAGGAATCAAATTACATTTTTACCCCTGTTTTAGTTGAAATCCGCACACTAGACCTCCCCCAAATTTTCGGAAACTCCTCCAGCTGCACTGCATCATCGGCATGTCCTGTTCACATTAAATAAATATAGTTTAGCGCATCATCATAAAAATATCATCATATTTATTCATTTCGTCTCGATTTTTGTCGAAAAATCGCAAATGCGCTATACTCCTTTGATCACATGAAATGACGATGTTTTTAAGTCAGAATTTGATGAAATTGATACCGTTGGACTTGTTACACAATTATCTATCATTTCATGCTATTTTGCAGATAAAAACATGAGTATGATGCATATGATTGCCTTTAAATGATCAATTTAACACTTTATCATATACCATCCAGCGACTCAGTCGGATTAGTTCAGTGAACTCATTCTCTAACGAGCACCTACAGATTCGCCTTAGTGTCTCCACACAAGTGACTATGAGATCAGTCACTCTCATCTTATGAGCGGGAGTAATATGTACTAGTCTAACCGGATATCCGATGTCCTTCTCGGATATCCTCCGACTATGAACTATTAAGAATATGAGTGTTTAAGTGATCAATCTCACTAGTATGATCTCATCATTATCTGATCACTATCGCACATATTCATGGACTTTATTATGAGACGATAATACGAATTTACACATAATGAAATATTGCCATTGTATTAATAAAATGAACGAGATTACAAAGTCATATTGGCTTGTAGGCCACCTAAGACTAACAAGACTTTCCCTAGATACCAAGCCTTTAGTTGGGTCTCCCTAGATACTAAGCCTCTACTTGGACTCTCCCTAGATACTAAGCCTCTAGTTGGACTTTCCCTAAATATCAAGCCTCTAATTGGGCTTCTCTTCCAACCCACCTAGGATTGGCCATCTTCCAAATAGAAGGAACACACAACCTCCAATCCTTCTAAGGATTGACCCTTTTCCTTCAAGGAAGACAACAAGAATAAATAGATTAAATGATGAGAATTCCAAATCTCTAACCAACCACACCCACAAGACAATGTTGACTTTCTTCAATATTATAAGCAATATTTCAAGAAAAGAAATGATTAAGCCTTTAGAATCCTTCTTATGGTGTCTTGAGTTAGGAGATTATTGATGTAGAAGATAGCTCCTCCAAGCACTCCTAGCTTCTCTTACTTGAGAAGTTCCAAGAGATCTCCTTCTTAGTACAAGAAGACACTTTTAGCACCAAGGTAGCTTCCTATAGTTCTTAGCCTTAATGTTGATCAAGAAGATGAAGAAGATGAAATCCACAAAGTTAGCACATTTCTTCTTGACCTATACATATGAAAGAGCCCACAACAAAATCTCTTCTCCAATGGTTAGAAAGAAATGTAAGAGAATGAAGTGAAAAGTATGGGAGTTTCTCTCTCTATCTAGCTCTCTTTTCTCTCCAAGAACCTTATTTCAAAATCTTCTAAAAAATATCATATTTGTATGCCAAATGTTGCTTAGGGACCGTTGTATGTTGGCTCCAAGCCCTCCAAGAGATTCCCTAATTTCAAATCTATGGAAACTTGTAGGTTTTAAGAATTGGTTTGCCAAAAACAGTGGCATAGGATCACCAACGATCACACGATCCCATAGAAAAAGTTTCTCCTTCAAAAAGTTATGGGAAAAGGTTAAAAGTCATAGAGTGTTAGACGGAAAAAGTGAGAGTGCAAATAGAAAAAGTGAGAGTCAATCTAGGAAAAGTGAGAGTAAAAAGTAAGAAGATCATGACAAAAATAGTCATGTCTTGTACTATCAAAAAGTGGCTGACAAGGTACATTAAAGGTAAGGACAAATGTGGTCAAGAAAAGATATTTGTCTACCCAAGTCACATAGGAAACGTTTAAAGATGACAGTCTGTACAAATCTGGGTGTAGGAAGTATTAGTCAATCAATGAGATTGATTGGTCGACCAATTCCTAGTCGAATGTTTAGAAAGTTCTGGCGTTGGCCGACCAATGAACTTATTGGCGGACTACTTAGGTAGACTCAAAAACTGAGTTCTGGTATTTGTTGACCAATAACCTAACTGGTCAACCAATATCCTTCCTACTAGGTATTGGCCTTTTTCTTAGGTTTTCTTCTTTTAAGTTTTTATACATAGTTATTTTTAGATATTAAAAGTGTGTTGTTTGACACTCACTCATTGATATCTATAAATAAAAATAATTGTGTATATGCCCTTTTTATTTAAAGACTTACCAAGTACGTCAAATGCAATTTTTACAATCAATAAAAATGGTCACTTCTCCATACATGATTGATTTCGCATATTTAACACATCGTTTGCTACACAAATTTTATTGCATTAATATCTATAAATAAAAGTACTTGTGTTAAATATAACTTTTCAATTGATAAGCACAATCAACCATCATGAATATTAAGTGTTTTGTTAACATCAAAATCTACCTAGGGGCTCAACATACCCTCCTTTTCGATGATGACAAAATACTTAAATCTTTCAAAAAGCACTTAAATCTTTCAAAAGATCCTCACACAATTCTTGACATGTATCTACACACATTAAGTTCAAATATGCGTATATACCATATATATATATATATATATCACATCCTCACATCCTTCTCCTCCTTTTTGTCATCATTAAAAATGCAACTAAAGCATGACTATGAAGTGAAAAGAAATTTTAGGAAATACTACATGATACGCTTATACTAGGTCCATCCAAAGCATCCAAATTTATCACTCACAATAACAACAAATCATTTAAAAGAGAAAATATAGCAAACATGTATGTTTTTTTTTTGAGCTTACAGAGAATGAACTTAAGTACAAAGATACAAAGATTCTTTTTAGGAGAGGACTTGTCAGATTCTAAAGTTGGTGGTAGCCTAAATTTTAACTTGACAGTAGGATCTCAGAAGTGCAATGAGTTTGTGGGTGCATAAGGAAATAGGTGATCGATTAAACTACCCACTTGTGCATTGACTTTTTCAATCCTCTTATGCACACTTAGCATTATGTTAGAAAGTACTTTCATGCGACTTTTGATAACTGAAATCTCAGGAGTAATCTTCTCAATACTTTCAAGGACATAAATGTTAAATTTATGAAAAAGTTCATAAATTGACAAAAATTAAAACTACTCTTTCCTATCAAGACACACTCTTCACTTCATTGAGCTTGGTAATGAGAGTTTTTTCCACATCTTCTAACTTCTTAGTAAGGACACTCTAAGTATCGAAAGGTAGTGATCTTGCAAATATAGGAGAACTTTTCAATTGTTGTACTTGCATTTCAAGCTCATATATCTTCTCATCAAACTTGACTTCAATTTTATCTATCCTATCAAGAATATTCTTCATAATGTCACCAACTTATCCATTAGATTGTTTAGGTGATTCTTGACTAGCATTACATGCCCTAATTTCTTTTTTCAATTTGTCTATTCTGCTTAAAATATTTTGCTCTAGATTTTTCACGCCTAGAATCAAGGCTGTCACAAATGTATTGGTGTCCTCTTTTGAGGGTCTTAGCTTTGCTATCTCTATCTCTTCTCTAAGAATTTTCTTTCCATGAGATTTCCTTCTATGAGATCTAGAAGACTCCCCCTCAGGAGTTTTCGTATCCCTCTGTTCTTCTTCCCTTTGAGATTGTGAAGGGGTTATTTTTGTTGGAATTTCACTAATATCCTTCGAAATCCATGTTTCATCAACAAATTTTAACTTCATGTGAGCCAATGACTTTATTCCAATTGCTTCTCCTTTTGCCACTTCTAAGTAAGATTCATTTGTTAGGTCCATCTCATGATATTTGAAGATCAAAAAGTCACTTGTATGAACTACAGGTGACAAAAATAGTAGTCAAAATTAGCAGGTATATTAGAGAAGAGTGAGAAGATACTGTCAAAAATTTAAGATAATCATGAAGCACATATAATAACGAACATTAATGATCAAATATCTACAGACTATCCAACAGGACAATTCAAGACTTTATGATCGATATATGTCATTACTGTCAAAAGGCACTAAAAACATATATCATAACAAAAATCTTGAACGGAGAAAAAATAAAAAAAAGGCCAACTACATCCACATACACAATTGCATTTGCATATGTACAACCACATCCACATTATTGTCAGTATTTGTAAGAAAACTTACTTGTATCCACATGTAAATATCAAATTACATCTACATACATACGTCTCATGTCCACATCCACATACACGGTAGAAAGATTATATTCTAATTCACATATGCGAATCTACAAGTATATATCTATTTGCTTATACATTACTCTTTGGTACTAGGCGGAGGTAAATCTCTACGTGCTAGAGTTGCCAGTTTGATATACCAAAATAGTAATATAGTCTAACAAAAAGAAATCTGCATCTATCAATCATCCACTTTTACTAGAGTTACTTTAAAAAAATAGTATCATCCTTCGTATAAGTACAACCACATTAATCAAGTATGTATGTTGAAAGTAGTAGACATGTCGTTGACATATGTATGCTGAAACTAGTTAACATACTAATATGCAGATATGAAACGAAACAAAGGAGGAAACTATATAATCCAACTTCAAGATCCACATTTAATGTCTGCAAGGTTGACATAAATAACATTAACTAATGATTCTCTAACATGCGTGTTTTTTTTTTGTTTTTTTTTTTTGGTTTTTTTTTTTTTTTTTTTTTTTAGAGGAATGACATCCGTTGAAAATTGATAAACATGAAAGCTATTATGTTTAGTTTAGGCACATAATGGGGTGTTTGTTTGCTATATAACATCCATGAGGTGTGTACAATAGTCTTTTGTGGAAGACAATAGTCTTAAAATTAATTATAACCACTTGCATCTATCATTTTTCATGTAATCCCAAAGGCTGTGCTGCCACTGTTGCCGGCGATGCCGGTTGTGCCTACCATACCAACCATCCCGAAGGCAACACTGCCCCCATTGCTACCCCTTCCTACCATCCCCGTCGCCATCCCCAACATCTGTATCGCCTAGGGTTTCGGGATGCATAAATCATTTGCTATGCTAGGCAACACAACGGGGGATGGGTTCCTCCAAGTCCAATAGCAGGAGAAAAGGGTTGCTTCCGAGTGAGATAGCCGGTGAGAGATCTTGATGATGGTGGCTGTAGGATTTGGTGGGAGAAATTAGTACGGTCCAACCCCAAGAGCATTCCCATTAAGATTACAAACAAAAGAATGTTGAGGGCCTACAGGTTAATAAGCAAGACGAGTGGCAAGACATAGGTTCTAGTTTGGTGGATAATGGACCACATTTATTTGGCTGGGATGAATGCGGATGGACAGAAAGAGGAGGTGCGTTATTGGGCCAGGTGAGTGGTTTTAATAGGCTGCAATTGAAAGGGAGGTGGGATGGTGGTGGATAGGTTACATGGCAATGTTTGCGGAGTGATTATGTGGAGACCAGGTTTGTGCCAATTTGGATGGGCTGCGAGCTGGTGAGAAAGTGCTTTAGGCAGGTAGCTCGAGCAAGGTTTGGGTGAAGTGAAGAATGAGTTGGGTATCACTTTTTTTTTATTAGGGAGTGGGACCTCTGGTTTGGTTGGTTATTGGACTTGTAAGATCAGGTTAGTGACAGGTTATGAGAATTGAGCCAAGTTGACGGCCGGGTTATGAGAATCTAATGTGCCTACCAAGTCTAGGATTATGATTGGGAGGCTTGGTTGATTGTTCTCCTGCTTCAGAATGGAAGGAGGCACAAGAGTGAAAAGATCACATCAGATGTGAAAAATCTCCTCTTGGTAGCCGTGGGGATGAGTTGACATGGATTAGACGAGAATGGACGGGCGGGCGGCTAATCCCGCCAGAACGACATGGCTGGCAATTCAATGGATTCATCACCCCTGGTTGCAATGTTGTGGAGCCATCCGAGGTACATCTCTCCCTGTGGGAGATTCCAACCTATCGTAGCCGACTGTTGAGCTATCCTATCTTAGTGTGGTCATCCATGTTTCTCTTTGCTCTTCGCTCCTGTAACCATGTCGCACATGATTTGACTAAGTTTGCTTTAGAGATCAAATCAAATGCAACCTCTGTCATCGTACTTGTATCCACCAATCTCACTTAAGAGATCTCTTTGGCTGTAATGGCTTTGCTTAAGTAATGTTACTGATTATGTTTGAGTTTTGGAAAAGAAAAATCACCCCCAATTATAAGAGACGAGATCCTCTTAGTATATATTTGAATTGAAATCCAGTAATACTAAAAAAGAGAAGAAGGTCAATTATTGCGAAAAAATCCTCATGATCTCTAAAGTTGGCAAATATTTCAACCTTCTCCCTCCCAGTACTACTGGACTCTGATCCTAACATATACTAAGAGAATCTCTTCTCCAATTACAATGGTACTCCTTGCTACTTTTTACAAAAATAGTAGACCTCGACTTCGGCAGTCACCTAATAGAAGACAAAATGGTGCTAGCAAAATTGTGCTCTCTGAAATCCTTTTTAATTACGCTCCATCAGCCTTTTAACTCTCCATTATATATATATATATATATATATATATAAATTGGTCATCACTTTTTCTTTTGACAATAAACTTAATTATTGATCTTCTCTTTGTTTTGTAATAGACGGCCAACTTTTTCTCTATAAATTCTAATTTCATCTTTTCGTCATTTTTATGCATACACTAGCTAGTTACTATAACGTTGCAGAGCTTAGATGTTAATACCTAAACATGTTACTAGATAAAATGTCATAGAGAAGGTGTAACAGCGTATGGGGTGTTTGGTAACATTATAATGATACTTTTTTTTATAAAAATATATATGTGTAATGAAAGTGGTTGAAAGTGACTGTTTGGTAATTGATGCGGCAGAATCCGATTCGGCCCATTGCAGCAGGCCCAAACCCCATTCAGCCCAACAGTAGCAGTACTAGGTCCTCCGGCGGCCTTCGGCCCGTTAGCGGCCCAGCAGCCCTCGGCCCATAAGCGGCCCCGTCGCTCCCGGCCCAGCAGGCTTCAGCCCGTCAGCGGCCCACCAGCCTACGGCCCGGGAACAGCACGGCGGCCCAGGGCCCAGCAGGCTTCGGCCCGTCAGCGGCCCAACCCCCTTCGGCTCGGTAGCCGAATCCGGCCCACTCCGGTGGCGGATCAGACGCTGTGGCGGTTTATCAGTAAGCCTCCTTTTAGTCCTATATCGGCTGCCACCGTTAACCATCCGCTACCCTCCGCTATAAGTATCCTGCTATTTGTGGCCAAGGAGGTGGTGGAAAAAACGGATGCCCCCCTAAGCTTCCGAAACCCCTTAAAGGACTGCTGTCCGAATAGGGTTCTACCTATTTCTTCTTGCTTCCTGAATCGAATCTTCTTCAGAAGCTAACTTGACCGTCGGAGGGGGTTCCCCAGGGCTGACGCCCGGGACTCCTGCTGACTGGTTCTTCTTCTTCTTTCCCTCCTGCAGGGGCTCGGTTCGAATCATCGCCGACCTCCCCGAGTCGGTCTCGGCCGCCGACCTCGGACTCCTCTCCCCGGTCTCGACGCCGAACGCCGGCTGCACCGCGCCAGGAAACTCGGTCTCGCGCTGAAGTAGCCTTCGGACTCGCCGTCCGAGGGCAATCCCGTCGGTCGCCCCGCGCCAGGAGGCTCGGCCTCGCGCTGAAGGTACCTTCGGACCCCCTCGTCGGAGAGCGAGCCATCCCCCCGTCCGATCTCGGACTTTCCGGCTTCTGCTCCGACGCTCGTCTACAGCTCCGCCGACAGGAGCTCCTGCTCGCGCCGCGCCTTCGTCCGACCGAAGGAGCAGCGGCTCACTATCCAAGAGCAGCTCCGGCGGCAGATCGCGCCCCCCGCGGGCGGATCCTCTTCATTCCGAAATAGCCTCGGCTTCGCCCTGTTGTGGATCCCCGTCGGGTCCCCTCGTCACCGTTCCATCCGGACCGGCTCCGGATCCTCCTTGTTTCGGATCCCCGTTTGCGGGATCCGGTCGTAATAGATCCAGTCTACATCACGTGGCGCCGTCTGTGGGAACCGAACAAAACAAGTCATGTCTCAGCGACCTGTGACCCGACGATCCGGGCAGAGCGAAGCGGAAGCGCGGGAGACTTCGGCACAAATGCCGCTTTCCGAAGGCGCGCCATCTGCCCCGCCGAACCCGCCTCTGCCGACCATCCCGGAGTCCTTCGGCTCGGAAGACCGAGTGGGGGTACTCCAGCAGCAGGTGGCCACGCTGGCCGCTGCTGTCACGTCCCTAGCGCCTCTTCAGGAGATGGTATCTGCCATCGCCCAGCGCATGGGACTGACGGGGCAGCCTCCCCAGCAGGCGCCGCTCCCCCCACTCTACTCAGTACAAGACGCCCGGTTCCGACCGGTGCCTGCGCCAGCCTCTCTCTACGAAGCTGCGGCGGCGCGCAGCGAGCCCTCGGCATTGCCTGCCCGAGCTCCCCGCGTCGACCGCCCGACGGAGCAGGATTATGCTTCGTCGGAGTACCATCCGGCCCGCACCGGAGGGCCATCCGTCGCCACTTCGGCCGCCCCGGACCTGGACCAGCGGCTGACGGCGATGCGCGAGGAGATGCAGCAGATGGTGTCCCGGCCTCACGGGGCGCCCCTCGCCAGCAGCATCCTGGAGCAGACCCCGTTCACGGCGGAGCTCCTGGCCACTGAGGTGCCCCCCGACTTCAAGCTGCCGAAGGGCCCTCCCTATGATGGGATGACAGATCCGGTCTGTCATTTCCGGAAGTTCAACTCCTACCTCCGGGTCCGGGGGATCTCCGAGGCAGTCCGCTGCCGTCTCTTCCCCCTTACCCTTGAAAAGATCGCCCTCACCTGGTTCGAGACGCTGGCCCCCAACTCCATCCACTCCTTAGCACAGTTGGGCCAGTTGTTCATCGACCAGTTCTATGATGCCACCCGGCAGAGCAAGACCTCCGCTAGTCTGCTGGCTATTCGGCAAGGTCCTGCCGAGACTCTCCAGGACTACTTCACCAGGTTCCGGACCGAGGCTGCCCAGATCCCGAACCTCGACAGCTCAATCGCGGTTTCGGCCGTGATCAGCAGGTGTCGGGACGAGGGGCTCCTCGGTTCCATTGGGAAGCGCCATCCCCCGACCTTCCAGGACCTTGTGGCACGGGCCCACAAATACATCAACCGGGAGGCCCTGATGTTGTCCAGAGGAAGAGGCGCCACCGAAGCCATCTCGGCACCTGCTCCCCAGGTGGTCCGACCTCGGCCGGAGGACCAGGAGTCCTCGCGAAAGCGCTATCGCAGGGAGGAATGGGACAGGGAGAGGCGACGGGACGCGCAGCCGCGGTACCTACCCTTACCTGCTCCCCCTTCCCGAATGCTCATGGAGGTGAAAGGCATGCTCCGACGGCCCGATCGCATCAAGACCGATCCCCGCCGAAGGGATCCCGGCAGGTATTGTGAATACCACCGGGAGATCGGCCACACGACGGATGAGTGTCGGCGGCAGCTCCGGGAAGAGATTGACCGCATCATCCGGGAGGGGAAACTGCCGCAGTACCGCCGGGAGCAGCCACCGCAACAGAACCAGGACGCCCCTGCAGCGCCCAGACAATAGCAGCCCTCAGCAACAGAAGCCGCTCCTCCGCCCAAAGCTACCTCGGCCCCGGTTGAATCATCCCATCAAAGACCCAGTTCTGGGTCTATCATGATGATATCCGGAGGACCGGGGGAAGGGACCAGGCCGCGGCAGCGTAGCACAGTAGCAGCAGTTGAGGGCGAGCCGAAGAAGCCTCGTCTGGAAGACATCACCTTCGGCGCCGAGGACCTGACGGATGTTCAGGTCCCTCATGACGACGCTCTCGTCGTCAACGCTGTAATAAATAACTATGATGTACATAGGATCTTTGTAGATAATGGAAGCGCCCCAAACATCTTGTTTTACGATTGTTTCGAGAAAATGGGATTGAGTGAGGCTAGTATGAAGCCTCATCGGGGCCCTCTCTTCGGTTTTAACGGCTCGCCCTGCCGAGTAGAAGGTATTGTTCGGCTTCCTGTGACCTTAGGCTCCGCCCCCCGGCAATTGACCGTTGAAACGGACTTTGCCGTTGTAAAGATCGAGTCAGCCTACAACGCCATATTCGGCCGAAGGCTCATCGGCGGGGTCGGAGCCGTGCCCTCATCCTTCCATCAGAAGCTGAAGTTTCATACCGACCACGGGATCGGCGAGGCCAAAGGAAACCAAGAAGCCGCTCGGCAATGCTACATGATTTCGGTCAAAGGGAAGAACGCAGCTGAAACCCTAGCGATCGAGTCATCAGCCGAAGCGTCTCCGGGAGAAGCACTCCTCGCCGTCCCTGTTCCAGGAGGCGAAGGACGAGTCCTGATGATAGGCTCCGGCCTGGAGAAAGGTGAAGCAGAGAAGCTTACCGAGTTCTTGAAAAAGAACCTCGACATCTTCGCCTGGTCTCCGGCAGACATGCCCGGGGTGGACCCGGAGGTAGCAGAGCACCGACTCCATACCGATCCCAATCAGCCTCCGGTGAAGCAGAAGCGGCGCACCTTCAACCAGGAAAGGAGAGCCGCCATCCAGGCTGAAGTACAAAAGGGACTGGACGCCGGACATCTCCGAGAGGTGCATCATCCAGACTGGATAGCCAATGTGGTCATGGTGCCAAAGAAAGATGGCAAATGGCGCATGTGCGTGGACTTCACCAACCTCAACAAAGCCTGTCCAATGGACAGCTTTCCACTGCCTCGGATAGACCAGGTGGTGGACGCCACTTCTGGCCACGAGCTCTTAAGCTTCCTCGACGCCTATTCAGGCTACCACCAGATCCGGATGCATCCGGACGACGAGAGCAAGACCAGCTTCACCACCGATTTGGGTCTATACTGCTACACCCGAATGCCCTTCGGTCTGAAGAACGCCGGCGCGACATATCAGCGACTGGTCAACAAGGTATTCGCCGCGCAGCTCGGCCGAAACATGGAGGTCTATATAGACGACATGTTGGTGAAGAGCCGCGTTGCTGCGGGGCACCTGGCCGACCTGGCCGAGACTTTCTCCGCCCTCAGGCGGTACAAGATGAAGCTGAACCCGGCCAAGTGCGCCTTCGGGGTAGCCTCCGGCAAGTTCCTCGGCTACATGGTCACGCGCCGAGGGGTGGAGGCTAATCCCGAGAAGGTTTTGGCCATCATAAAGATGCGCCCCCCGGCTAACCTCCGAGAGGTACAGAAGCTAAACGGGAGGATCGCAGCTCTCAGCCGCTTCATGTCCAGGGCGGCCGACTACTGTTTTCCCTTCTTCAAGCTGCTGAAGAAGGCCAATAACTTCGACTGGACGGAAGAGTGTCAGACAGCCTTCAATCAGTTGAAGGCCTACCTCTCCAAAGTCCCCATCCTGTCAAAACCGATTTCCGGGGAGCCTCTGAGCCTATACCTCGCAGTCTCCGAGACGGCTCTCAGCACCGTCCTCGTCCGAGAACAAGAAGGCATTCAGAAGCCCGTTTATTACACCAGCCGAGCCCTTCAGGGAGCGGAACTCCGGTACCAAGCCCTGGAAAAGTTGGCTCTGGCCCTCGTCACTTCTGCAAGAAGGCTTCGGCCGTACTTCCTGGCCCATTCTGTGAAAGTCCTCACCAACCAGCCCTTGAGGCAGGTTCTCTCCCGACCAGAGGTGTCCGGCAGGCTGGCAAAGTGGGCAATTGAGCTAGGAGAGTTCGACATCTCCTACGCCCCTCGAGTAGCAATAAAAGCCCAAGCATTGGCAGACTTCATCGCCGAACTTACCCCCGGCGCTTGCGCGACGCCGCAGCCAGAACCTGAGGTGGCCGAAGCCGAGGCTCTTTCAGCACCGGCACCACCGGACGAATGGCGACTCTTCGTAGACGGCTCCGCGTGCTCCACGGGCAGTGGCGCCGGATGGATCCTGGCATCACCCGAAGGAGTCGTGACGGAGTACGCCCTGCGTTTCTCCTTTCCTGCAACTAACAACGCCGCCGAGTATGAAGCCCTCATTTCCGGCCTCCGAGCCGCGAAAAAACTCGGCGCCCGGAACTTAAAAGCCTTCAGCGATTCCCAGTTAATCGCCGGCCACGTCTCCGGGGAGTATGAGGCTCGGGACGCAGTGATGGCGTCTTATCTCCAGGTAACTCGCAAGATCCTCGCTCAATTCGATTCTTGTGAAATCGTGAGGATCCCGAGAGCCGAGAATACCCGGGCCGATGCCCTTTCCCGGCTGGCGTCAACCCAAGACGGGGGCGGAGGCCGGATGATCCTCGTCGAGGAGCTCGCCGAACCTAGCCTCGGCGAAACCGAAGCCATGCAGATTGCTGAGGCAGAAGCCGAGACATGGATGACTCCCCTCATCGCTTTCCTTCTCCAAGGAGAAGTCCCTCCAGATCCTAGGGAGGCTAAGCGCATCCGGCAGCGCTCATCCCACTTTCTCCTTTTGGACGGGGTGTTGTACAAGAAATCATTTGGCCGACCTTTGCTGCGGTGCCTCGGCCCGGCCGAGGCCGACTACGCCATAAGGGAAGTCCACGAAGGGGTGTGCGGGGCGCATGCGGGAGGAAGGGCCCTGGCTCACAAGCTCCTAAGGCAAGGCTACTGGTGGCCCACGCTTCGAGAGGACGCTTTAGCCCTCGTACGGCGCTGCGACCAGTGCCAGAGGTTTAGCTCCCTCACTCATCAGGCAGCCACCCTTTTGACCCCGTTATCTGATCCCTGGCCTTTCGCCCAATGGGGAGTCGACATCCTGGGACCTTTTCCCGTCGCCACCGGCCAAAGGAAATTCCTCATCGTGGCAGTCGACTACTTCACCAAATGGGTCGAGGCCGAACCCCTCGCCTCAATAACCGACAACAATGCTTGGAACTTCGTGTGGAAGTCCATCATTTGCCGGTTCGGCGTCCCTCGAGCCATCATCTCAGACAACGGAAAGCAGTTCGATAGCCGACGGTTCGGTGATAACTGCGCCAGCTTCGGCATACTCCACAAGTTTACTTCGGTAGCGCACCCTCAAGCGAACGGCCAAGCCGAAGTCACTAACCGAAGCCTTTTACAGGGATTGAAAACCCGACTCGGCGAAGCTAAGGGCCGATGGGTGGAAGAACTGCCGAGTGTCCTGTGGGCCTATCGGACGACGAGCCGAACCCCCACCGGCGAAACTCCCTTCCGCATGGCCTATGGGGTAGAGGTCGTCATTCCCATAGAGATCGGCCTCCCTTCTCCCAGAATCATTGCCTATAATACGGAAGCCAATGAGGAAGGTCTGAAAGACCACTTGGACCTCATTGAGGAGGTCCGAGATAAAGCTCGTATCCGACTGGCGGCTTATCAGCAACGAATGGCCAAGTACCATAACACTCGAGTAAAGCCCCGGAGCTTTGAAGTGGGGAATCTCGTGTTAAGGAATTCCCATGCTTCCAAGCCAGCCGAAGCCTCGGGGAAGCTTGCCCCCAACTGGGAGGGGCCCTACCGGGTCAGGGAGGTAATCAGACGAGGAGCTTACCGGTTGGAAACCCTTTCGGGCCAACCCCTTCCTCGCACATGGAATGTGGAGCGCCTTCGGCGTTATTACATGTAAGTCAACTCTCCCCAGGCTTTTAGCCGGAGGCTATAAATAAAGGAACTCGCTTTCTTTCAGAAAAACTTGTTATGGTTTTCTATAAGTCCGTGTAAACCGTATCGGGAGTGGCTTCGGCCATGCAAACCGTATCGGGAGCGGCATGGTATTCTCTCTAAAAGTCCGTGAATCCTTCGATCCGACGAATGGCTTCGGCCATGTAATCCGGATCAGGACACGGCATGGTTTTCTCTAAGTCCGTGTAAACCGTATCGGGAGTGGCTTCGGCCATGCAAACCGTACCGGGAGCGGCGTGGTTCTCTTAAAAGTCCGTGAATCCTTCGATCCGACGAATGGCTTCGGCCATGTAATCCGGATCAGGACACGGCATGGTTTTCTATAAGTCCGTGTAAACCGTATCGGGAGTGGCTTCGGCCATGCAAACCGTATCGGGAGCGGCATGGTATTCTCTCTAAAAGTCCGTGAATCCTTCGATCCGACGAATGGCTTCGGCCATGTAATCCGGATCAGGACACGGCATGGTTTTCTCTAAGTCCGTGTAAACCGTATCGGGAGTGGCTTCGGCCATGCAAACCGTACCGGGAGCGGCGTGGTTCTCTTAAAAGTCCGTGAATCCTTCGATCCGACGAATGGCTTCAACCATCTAATCCGGAACAAGACACGGCATGGTTTTCTCTAAGTCCGTGTAAACCGTACCGGGAGTGACTTCGGCCATGCAAACCGTATTGGGAGCGGCATGGTATTCTCTCTAAGTCCATGTAAACCGTACCGGGAGTGGCTTCGGCCATGCAAACCGTATCGGGAGCGGCATGGTATTCTCTCTAAGTCCGTGTAAACCGTATCGGGAGTGGCTTCGGCCATGCAAACCGTATCGGGAGCGGCGTGGTTTTCTCTAAAGTCCGTGTAAACCGTACCGGGAGTGGCTTCGGCCATGCAAACCGTATCGGGAGCGGCGTGGTTTTCTCTAAAGTCCGTGTAAACCGTACCGGGAGTGGCTTCGGCCATGCAAACCGTATCGGGAGCGGCATGGTATTCTCTCTAAGTCCGTGTAAACCGTACCGGGAGTGGCTTCGGCCATGCAAACCGTATCGGGAGCGGCATGGTTTTCTCTAAGTCCGTGTAAACCGTACCGGGAGTGGCTTCGGCCATGCAAACCGTATCGGGAGCGGCATGGTTTTCTCTAAGTCCGTGTAAACCGTACCGGGAGTGGCTTCGGCCATGCAAACCGTATCGGGAGCGGCATGGTTTTCTCTAAGTCCGTGTAAATCGTTCCGGGAGTGGCTCCGGCCACGTATACCGATTCTGAAGGCGCCAAGGCATATCTAAGTTCGCGCGAGCGGAAGCGTGAAGGGCTTCGGCCATCCGACAAGCGTGAGAAGCGGCAAGATGCCCCTAAGGGATCATATGAACCACCATAGTAAAAGTCCCGGCCGAATACTGTGACGACGTTCTATCCGAACCGGCATCGGGTTTCGGCCTTACAAGCTATAGCGAACGACGACGGGATCTCAGGCTCCTGAAGGGCTACATTCGGTCGATCGTACGCAAGCAGCCAGGTAAAGCCAAAAACCTTCCTTCCATTTTTTAAAGCAAAGGGAGATACAAAGCTCAGCCGTACGCCTGGCCAAGAGCTTACAAAAGTAAAGCAAAAAGAAAAACCGAGGGGAACCCTCGTATCAGTCCTCGACAACCCCCTCCTCCTCCACCTCGACGACGTTTCGGACAGGAGAAGGAGAGGGAGAGTCGACGACCTGCACCGCTTCAGAAGCGGCGCCTTCAGCAAGGGCATCTTCAGCAGCAGCCTCTTCGGCATTTGCCTCTTCAGCATCGGCCTCTTCGGCATCGGCCTCTTCGGTCTCGGCCTCCTCGGCACCGGCCTCCTCGGCATCAGCTGGAGGCGGGGCCCTCTCCGCCACGAGCTCCTCCCACCAGGATAAAAGCTCCCGGGCTTCCTCGCCCTTTGGCATGGCTTCCCCGGTCAGATCGACGCCCGGGCAGGCCCTCTGGGCGACTGCTAGTCCGAGGTCAAAAACCGCGGAAGAAGCCTGCAGCTGGGCTCGGAGGATCTCCTGGGCATAGTCGTTCCCGGCCTTGTAGTTGGCCACGGCCGACTCCGCTGCCTTTCCCAGTTCCCGCTTCAAGGTCGACACCTCCTCGACGAGGCGGCGCTTCTCCGAAGCTCGCCGAGCCTCCCTGTCCTGGGTCTGAGCTTTGAAAGTCCGGAATTCGGACTCGACCGCCGCAAGATCGCTCTCGGCCTTCTCCTTGGCCTCGGCGGCGGCACGGGCCTCTGCTGCCCTCTTCTCCAGCTGCTTCCGCGCTCGGGCACTCGCAGTCACGAGCTCCTCAACTAGGGGCTCGATGCGAGGAGCCGCCGAAGTGCCTTCCCCCGAACCAACCGGATGCGCCTCGGCTTCCAGAAGCTTACGCTGAAGCAGCTCCTGACTATTGCATCAGGACACGGGTCGTCATCGAAGCCTGCGGATCGAGGGCAGATGAGGGCCAGTAGAATCAGAAGAAGAAGCTGAAGATGAGCTGAAACACTTTCGGGGTGCTCACCTGAACCGACAGACGGGCACTCATCTCCGTCAGATCGGTGATGGAGTGGGCCTTCAGCTCCTCGAAGATTGAAGGGAGAGTGAGGCTGTTAAGCAGACGAAGGCACGTCTGCGGGTCCTCCATGCTCTCCCCCGATGCGGGGTGCCGCCGCTCGAGCTGCGCCCGCGGTTCGGCATCTCCTCCATCGGCTCCTGCCGATACGGCCGGAGGGGAGTCACCCCTCGGCATCTCAGGGGACGCCAACCTTGCAGCCCTTCGGGCCCCGGCGCTCCTCCTGATTAGCTGAGCTTCCACCTCTCCCTCGGCCTCCTCTACCCGGGGGCGCTTCGACGCTCGGCCGCCTCCCCGAGAGGCAAACTTAGTCTTCTGCTCCCTCTCAAGAGCAGCGGCGACTGCACGACCCTCGGCGGAGGCCGCAGTCCCGAGGCCCCCGCCTCTTGTCCTCGGACCCCCGGTACCTCGGACAGGCCTGCTCACCGCCTGCGGGGCCGGCGCCCGGCGCGAAGCGCGCGGATCCGATAGCTGGTCGAGGAGGGCATCGAGCTGGGCCATTGCTGCAAAGCAAGAAAGGGATATCAGAAGCCAAAAACAACGACCGAGTAATAGACTCAGAGCCGACTTACCCTCGGCCGAAACTTCGTCAGCCTCCAAAGCCGGAAGAGCTTCGGCCGGAGGAGCGGCAGTCCTTCCCCCGCGGTCCCGCGGAGTCTCCCCGGGAGGTAGGTACGGAAAGACCCACTCCGGATCACGCTTAGGGTCCGGCCAAACCCCGACACCTATCAACCGCTCCGCGTCGGAAAGAAGCACCGAGACGTCGTAAGGGGCCTTCGCCTGAATGTGACCCACGATAGTACTCTGAACGGGAGACAGAACAGGAGGTCCCGAGAGTCCTTCGGCCAGCGGCACCCATTCGGTGGGGAAGGGCCACACACCCTTCTCCTTCTCCGGCAGAGAGACGAAGATAAACTTCCTCTTCCAGCCATGGATAGACGAAGGCTTCCCAGAGAAAATCCTCCGGCCAACCCGGGGGACAAAGCAGTACCATTCCGACTTCCCCTGCGTCTGGATCTTGAAGAGATAGCGAAAGACATTGAGGGAGGGGCGGATTTTCACGTGAGCGAAGACGCTCAGGAATCCATACACAGTGCGCCAAGAGTTGGGGAAGAGCTGAGAAGGGGCCAGCCCGTAGAAGCTAAGAAGATTGACGACGAAGGTGGGGAGAGGGAGACGGAATCCCGCCTCAAAGCTATCAACGCAAATAGAAAAAGACCCCGGGCGAACGGTATTTGCCCTAGTGGCGGAATCGGGCCGATGGGGGGTCGTCCAAGAGGGAAGCTGAAAGTAAGAAACTAAGTTCCTCACCTCTACATCCGAAAGGGCACAGCTAGCCCCCGAAGCAACATCCGGGAGGCGGCGTTCCGAGGTGGAAGCCTGGCCCGAGTCCCGAACTTCCTGAAAAGCCTCGGCCCCGGAAGCCTCGGCCTCGGAAGCCTCGGCCTCGGGAGCTTCGGCCTCAGAAGCCTCGGTCCCAGAAGCCTCGGTCCCAGAAGCCTCGGCTCCAGAAACCTCAGTCCCGGAAGTTTCGGACCCGGAGCTTTCAGACTCCCCGGACATCGCGGAAGTAAGAGATCCCGAGGCAAGAGGGTCCGACAGGGAGGGGGGAGTGTACTCCTCGTCCGAAGGGGTAATCTCACTAGAAGAGCTCCGGACCATAAAGCCGCGGAGGGAGGGAAGAAGACTGAGGCTTACTCGCAGAAAGAAGGAGAGGATCTCTCCTGAACCAGGCGTCGCCTCAAGCCTCCAGACTCCACAGGCAATGCACTCTGAGGGACGAAGAGCCTCCCCCGGTAGCCGACGAAGCTCGGATGAAGCCTTCAGGAAACTGGCCTCTCGCAGGAGAAGGAAGAAGAGCTCGGGCAGTTGCGGGGGGAACGTAAGCGCGGCAGCAAGAAGAAGAACAGTGCCCCGCAGAGGGCCTGTATTTATAGAGCCCGGTCGATACGCCTCCCGCCGAAGCCTGCGGCCGAGATCGTCCCGCTCATCCCGTCGCTCCTTCCGGATGCCCGCCACGTGTGCCGTCCTTCGGCAATGATGGCGGACCGACTCCGGGACTTGAGGCAAGAGCGATCAGCGGCTGACAGCACTCCGACCCTTCGGCTCACCACTCGGATGCCCGCCACGCGTCCCGATCCGCAGGCGACAAAGGGAGCGGCGGCAATCCGAGCGGAGCCTCGGGCAGAGAGCCGGGGCGATCCGCGACCCACGGGCGGTCGGGATCCGTTTGTGTTTTCTCCAGAGCGGCTGGATGCGCGACGCGTGTCCCGTGCTTTCTCGCGAGGCGACGCGCCGTCCCGTCCGTTTAATGAGGCCTGACACGGGTCAGAGGTACCGACCCTTCGGCTTCTCAGCCCTCAGCCTTCGCCGACCCTCTGAGCAAGGACAAAGCGACCGCACGGCCCTCGGCCGACCGAGGGCCTCCTCTTCCAGAAGAAGGGGGAATACGACTCCCAGGAAGACGCCTGCTGTGATTTTCTTTCTTTTCTGGCAGTTTCAGGCTATACTCTTGCCATCTCAGAACTGAGGAAGACAAGAGTGGGGGGCTATGTGATGCGGCAGAATCCGATTCGGCCCATTGCAGCAGGCCCAAACCCCATTTAGCCCAACAGTAGCAGTACTAGGCCCTCCGGCGGCCTTCGGCCCGTTAGCGGCCCAGCAGCCCTCGGCCCATAAGCGGCCCCGTCACTCCCGGCCCAGCAGGCTTCAGCCCGTCAGCGGCCCACCAGCCTACGGCCCGGGAACAGCACGGCGGCCCAGGGCCCAGCAGGCTTCGGCCCGTCAGCGGCCCAACCCCCTTCGGCCCGGTAGCCGAATCCGGCCCACTCCGGTGGCGGATCAGACGCTGTGGCGGTTTATCAGTAAGCCTCCTTTTAGTCCTATATCGGCTGCCACCGTTAACCATCCGCTATCCTCCGCTATAAGTATCCTGCTATTTGTGGCCAAGGAGGTGGTGGAAAAAACGGATGCCCCCCTAAGCTTCCGAAACCCCTTAAAGGACTGCTGTCCGAATAGGGTTCTAGCTATTTCTTCTTGCTTCCTGAATCGAATCTTCTTCAGAAGCTAACTTGACCGTCGGAGGGGGTTCCCCAGGGCTGACGCCCGGGACTCCTGCTGACTGGTTCTTCTTCTTCTTTCCCTCCTGCAGGGGCTCGGTTCGAATCATCGCCGACCTCCCCGAGTCGGTCTCGGCCGCCGACCTCGGACTCCTCTCCCCGGTCTCGACGCCGAACGCCGGCTGCACCGGGCCAGGAAACTCGGTCTCGCGCTGAAGTAGCCTTCGGACTCGCCGTCCGAGGGCAATCCCGTCGGTCGCCCCGCGCCAGGAGGCTCGGCCTCGCGCTGAAGGTACCTTCGGACCCCCTCGTCGGAGAGCGAGCCGTCCCCCCGTCCGATCTCGGACTTTCCGGCTTCTGCTCCGACACTCGTCTACAGCTCCGCCGACAGGAGCTCCTGCTCGCGCCGCGCCTTCGTCCGACCGAAGGAGCAGCGGCTCACTATCCAAGAGCAGCTCCGGCGGCAGATCGCGCCCCCCGCGGGCGGATCCTCTTCATTCCGAAATAGCCTCGGCTTCGCCCTGTTGTGGATCCCCGTCGGGTCCCCTCGTCACCGTTCCATCCGGACCGGCTCCGGATCCTCCTTGTTTCGGATCCCCGTTTGCGGGATCCGGTCGTGATAGATCCAGTCTACATCAGTAATCATAACCAAAACATATTTTGATCGAGAGTTCCTTCATAAACTGTTGTAAAGGTAAAAATAGGCCTCCCCCTCTTTTTTTTCCCATCACGTGGCCTACCCGACATGAGAAAAGCCCACACCTTCTGCATCCCTCGCTCATATGGGAGAAAACTAGGCACCCTCAACTCTGAGCACCATTATTCTTACGAGCACATCACCGCCGGCCTTGTTGAGTCTATCTCTATTGCCGGCATCTTCAACAATCACGTTGTTACAGTGCAGACATTACAAGGAAAAAAGGATTTGTCAACGAGTATATAGCGATGGCTATAGATGTATGTTGACAAATGAACTATTAGTCGACAACCAAGATTAGACTGTCTACAATGTAACTATATGTCGACGAGTGTACGAGGCGTTTACATATATTTAACATATGTCAACGACTAATGTATTAGCCGTTGACATATGTAGTATGTGTCAACGGCTAAATTGTAAGCCGTCGATATATGAGAAAAGTAAGAAAAAAATTCTTAAATTATATGTCAACAGCTATATATGTCAACGGCTACACTTATAGCCGTTGACAAAGGATTTCCCGAAAAATGTCTCCGCCCCCTTCCATTTCCCTCTCCCCCTCTTTTCCACCTTCCGTCCCTAATCTCTGCTCCTCTCCTAGTGATCGTCCTGCTGCCATTTGCCGCTCCCGTCGTCATCGGCGGCCTCTCAGTAGGCCCGTAGTCGCCCGCTGCTTCCGTCGTCGTCACCGGCCTCCTATTAGGTCCGCCGTCACCCACCTGCTGCTCCCCTTCCTACCGTCCGCTGGCCTCCCATTAGGGCCGCCGTCATCCACCTACTGTTGTTGCTCCCCTTCTTTTCGTCCGCTGTCTCCCACTCGGTCGTCGGCCCCCCCCTCGACCTGCTCCCCTGCTCCTACTGCTACTCGGACCGACACACCCGTTAAGGGCAACGCAGGTGAGAGAGTCACCCCCATCCCTCCCACTTTGATTTTTCCTTCTTGATTCTTAGAAGATATGGTGGCCTGTCATTTTCTGGGATGTCCCCCTTCTTCAGGGCAAAACATTGCAACCAGGGGTGATGAAATCATTGAATTGCCAACCATGTCGTTCTGGCGGGATTTGCCGCCCGTCGATTCTCGTCTAATCCATGTCAACTCATCCCCACGGCTACCTCACGAGCCTCATTCCCTGTACAACTTTTTCTTTAGTCAGTAGCTCAATGGATTGGGAGAAGGTACTCAACTCTAGCGAGTCGGGATCGAGCCGACCGGACGCTGAGGTATCCTCTAAGAGATTTTTTTCACATCTGATGTGATTTTTCTGTCAAAACACAGCGACAGTTTGTGGAACCCGTGAGATTTCGGATGAGAGGGCGAACTTTCCGTGCAAAATGCACGACCAGACCGCAGGGCGTGCCCGCAAGCACTCCCTATCCACTGCACTATGGATGCACGGACATTCGATGTACAACCTGCTCAGGCACGCGGACGTTGTGGCTCATATTAGAACTAGTGGCGTTTATAACCCGATTAATCAAAAATAAAAATGCCATCTTCTTAAAAATTAAAAGAGAACTGATTAAGAATCGACTAGTTTATGCTCTAAATCGGAGTACTATATTATTCTTTTATAAAATGACATTTAAAATTAGAATTTGAATCAAAACCACCAATCAAATATAAATATGCACATCATATATGCCTCAACGAATTTACTGATACAAAATATAAATTACATAATACATAAATAAATTTAATTGAATAACACATTTGAGTAAAAAAATCGATGGCCAACAATGAGTTCAATTCAATGATTGATGACATTAGCATATAATATGTTTTTGCCATTCTATTTTGTTATACTAAATATAAGTGCCATGACATCTACAGGGTTGTTCACACATAAGAGTAATACTTGCTGCAATGTCATATATTGCAATTCACATGAATTGTAATGTATGGGACAGTAACCGTTCGATCAAATCAAATTAGACGGTTGTTGTACAGTCTATTTAAATTTAGAGGGGCATTTGGGGAGTATTTTTTTTATTTCTTTTGATTTTTTGTTTATGCATCCTGCGGAACTTGTAACCCACGGTCGGAATTTTTAATTTTTTTTAGAGCGTCCGATCAAAAATTGGACAGTATAGTTGGGTTGCTCGTGTCGGCCCCGATTCGACTGTATATTTTTAAAAAAAAATTTTGACATAAACCTTGATTTACGTGTAAAAAATAAAAATAAAAATTTTAAATAATTATACAGTCAGGTCAGGACTAACCCGAGCAATCAAGTTGTAACGTCCGATTTTTGATCGGACGCTCTAAAAAAATTTTAAAATTTTGAACAAGGAATAAAAAAATAAAAAAAATCTCCAAAAGTAGCCCCTAAATCTAGATAGACTATACAACAGTCGTCCGATCAAATCGAATAAGACGACAGTTAGATCGGACGACTACTGTGCCATATATTACAATCCAAGTAGATTGTAATGCAAGTATTACTCTGGACATAAAGAAGTAATAATAACTCCACAAAAGACAAGTATCAGGTGGGCACGTACTAAACACATGAAAACTAAACAAAAAGTGTCCATGTCGGCCGACACTTATCTTTAATTTATGGGTAGTAAAGTCAGATGACAAAAACACACGATATGTTAGGATTCCTCGACAATGACAGTTCCAATCTTAAAAGTAGGGAAATGTTACTTGCACTCCCTTCTCTATTTTGATCGGAGAATAAGAGAAGAATAAAGACAAATAAGAAGAGAATAAGATTAATTTTACTTTGACATGTGAAATGACTTATACCATGCTGAATAGCATATCGAAGGAATAAAGAGAATCAGCCATTCCACTTGAGACCTAAGAATTATTTATTCTTCTTATTCCGTCGGTAGACCTCAGAAAACTATCAAATCAAAACATCTCTTATTTTAGTATACGCTATTCCGTCAGTAGATTCTACAAAATAACTTATTCTCCAATCAAAGTGGCTAGGGAAATGCTACTTATATTCCCTTAAGCTACTCTTTTAACTATCTTTATCTCTCAACCGCCCTTCTATGTTTAATGCAATGAAGTTTTTATTATAACAGTCTTTATCTCTCAACCACCCTTCTATGCTTAACGCAATGAAGTTTTTATTGTGACGATCGTAGAGAATTTCATGGATAGTGATGAAGGGAGTAGCTTAACGGACAGCACCATCTTGAATGGATGTGTGCGTATTCAATGTTACTTTTGTTCATGATCTTGAATGTTCATCAAGGACCATCTGCAAATGGCTCACACTATTGTTTCTATGCTAAATATATTTTCTAGAATGGCTTCATCACATGGCCTTCCTTTGAGAGATCTCGAATTCAAATCCAATTTCAAGTCAAAGGAAAGTAGCTTAAGGAGTCTGTCAAGAAGAAAAGTGGTCAAGTCTTAAACAGTTCCAAAAGCACAA
This sequence comes from Zantedeschia hybrid cultivar, assembly GCA_030544215.1. Classification (NCBI taxonomy): domain Eukaryota; kingdom Viridiplantae; phylum Streptophyta; class Magnoliopsida; order Alismatales; family Araceae; genus Zantedeschia; species Zantedeschia hybrid cultivar. The sequence continues at coordinate 26,673,478 of JARZZO010000012.1, forward strand.
TTCATCTTGGAGTCGAGGGAAAGTATAAAATTGCCGTCAAAAATTAAAGCTTTGAGGAAATTAAGGCCCCTGTCAACCGATTATGGTAAAGATAGAATAGAAGATTTGCAAGCTGGCGTACAAGAGTTTTATCAGAAGCTGGAACTCTAGCGTTGTCACGTTCAGGTCTATTTTCCTATACTACTTGCTGGGCTGTTTCTTAATTTCTTCCCTCCTAAAACGACTACGAAGGAAATAGAATTAAAAGTAAGCAAAGTTTGTTGAAGAGGCTCTCCACAATTTCAAGCCTTCCCCGTGATATCTTGGGAATATATTTGCAAACCAAATAAATGCGGGTGGACTCGGCATCAGCTGGGAAAATAAAGATTGCAACATAGCTAGTATAATCAAACATTTGTGGGATGTTCTTCAACACAATGATTCTTTTTTTTTTTACCATTAAAAGTTTCCCTTCATTCAAACATTAAGAACAGAGTTTGAAATATCAGCTAAAACAACATTGAGAATACAAGTAGGAAGCATGGACGACCCCCGGTGCTCAGAATTTGAGAACAAAGCATGCTTAATACAGGCATGAGCAGCCTTGTTGCTAGATCTAGGAGAAAATTGCAAAGATATAATGCCAGTAGCAAGGATATGATGGCAATTCTCAATGAATGTCTTCACTTTCCAAGGAGGAGGAATCTTCTTGAGGGTAGAGTTTATCATAATTTGGACATCTCCTTCGACAATGGTAGGAGAAGTGAGATCCCGGGCCAGAAGAAGTGCTCTATAAAGTGCCATTGCTTCGGTCAATATTGGATCAGAGGACTTAAAGGAGTTGTGTGATTGATTTAATAGGGGAACCTTGCCAGTCGTGCAATGTGCAATGTGCAAGCCAAATGTATTAAGAATGCTTCAATCTGAGAGCTTCCTATAAAATTCTATGATTCTTGGACTTTGACAGGGATATTGAAATACCGTGACTGGTTAAAGGAGCACAAGATCTATCAAATAGGGGATGGAACTAGCTTTGGTTTTCCGCATGATCCATGATTTTATGGACAAAGCATCATCCCTCTCTATGGAGAAATCTTGAGGATTAGGCTTGGCTTGCCACGAAATACATGGGTATCCCATCTTATTTTTAATGGTCATTGGTCCCCCAAGATCACATTCCCAAGAAATCTCCAATCCATGGCAGCTCATTAGTCAAATTCCAGTAAAGCTCTAGGGGACGGCATTCTCTGGAAACTTCGCAATGAAATGTTTTTTACTTTAGGCGTTTGGGATATTATGTGTTAAAAATTTCCTGTAGTTCCACGGTCTAATATGATCTTGTCAACACCAACGAGGTTCAACTCTTCTCTATTTGTACTTGGCAAGTTGTTTAGGATAAACTACCAACCTGTGTAAATCTTAAGAAAAAAGGAATGGTTCTCCAAATGAATGTTGTTGAAGTTATTAGGTCATCCAACTCAAGACCTTAAGGCAATGAGTGGAATACATACCGTTTATTCAAATATTATTTCCTTTATCTTTTTTCGATGTGGGATTATTCTAACATGCTCCTTCATGTGTAAGTCAATTTTTTTTGCTCCATCACGTGGACCACTAAGATGGAGTGTACAGTCCAATTTATAATCATGGACTCTCATATCATGTTGAAATTATTGAGTCACTCAACTCAGTTTAGAATAGTCCAACATCAAAAGATTGGGCCTACTCCCATTGAAATAATTGGTCATCCAATTCGAAACCTTAGGGCATTGAGTGGAGCAAGCATCATCTATTAAACATATTTTGATTTTCTTTTTTTCGATGTAGGACTATTCTAACACGTAGGCCGACTTAGGTTGTGCCACGTGGACTACGAATATGAGGTGAGTGGTCTGATTCACAACCATAGACTCGGATTTACTGATGAGGGAAGCCAAGAGCTGGGCCGAATGGGTCGAGAGGCACGATCCACCCAATTTCGAATCTACCATTGAATAAGTTGAGCAGTGGGGCTTCGACCCATTTACGGAGAGAGGCAGCAAAACTGCTTGAAGGTACATACCCTATGCCTAAGAATAGTGTCCTATATCGTCTACCACAAAAAGGGGTTTCTCACCTACTCCCTAAAAATAGGATATTGCTTACGTCATAAAGAGGTAGGTGACATGTGCGATTCCTTACCCAATACTCCTCATCCTTATCCTCTTTGAAATCCATCCACTAACTTGACCGTCAGAGAGTGTTCCCCTAGGACTATATCTGGAGCCCTTTCTGGTCAATTGTTTTGTCTTGTAGGCAAACCCTCTCTTGTTTCGGATCTTCCTCGGTGGTCTCGCATCTTCCTCAGAGGTCTCGGTTCCTTAGTCCGTGACCCGCAACCAATCTGTAAGTGCCTCGGCTATATCACTTGGCGCCGTCTATGGGAAAGATGCAGCCATGGCTCACCATAAAGCTATGACGAGAGGACGATCCGAGTAGGAGGAACCCGAGCAGAGGGTTACCTCCACCCTATATGTTGGTCAGACCGAGGGTGCATCCTCGGCTTTAGGGTCGACTCTGCTGCAAGGTCCGTCGCTCCCAGTGGAGCAAGATCCTACTATGCCTCGAGACAACACGGTCGAGTAGCTCTCCCAGCTGGTGGCCCATCTAGCTGCTACGGTCCCTTCTCTCACCACCGTAGTAGCCACCCTTCTTTCCTCTCAGCTAGTGCTCGATCAGCCAAGCGGGCTACTCTCGAGATTCCCACCCGAGGGGACTTTGGCCCAAGGAGATTTCTACACCGGGCCCCAAACTCAAGCTCCACGTACTAGCCAAGGAGGGATGCATCAGTTGATGCCCACGATTGAACCCAACAGCACCTCGTCTGATAGGCATCTAACCAGGCCAAGGGGCATTATGCTGCAGCTACTATAATGCCAACTCTGGAGCTTGATTGGAGGTTGTCTAAGATAAAGAAGGAGATGCAACATATGTTCTCTTGGCCTTATAGAGCACGTCTAGCCAGTACCATTCTAGAACAATCACCTTTTACTCCAGAAGTTCTAGTGGCTGATGTTCCAATGTGAAGCTGCCGAAGGGACCATTGTACGATGGGATGTTTGACCTGGTTAACCAATTTCAACGCTTTAACTCGTACCTCTCAGTCCAAGGGGTAACCGAGGCTGTCCGGTGTCGACTATTCCCCCTCACACTTGAAAAAATTACATCCACCTGGTTTGAGACTCTAGCTCTCAGTTCGATTCATTCCTTGGTTCAGCTTGGCCAGCTATTCATTGACCAATTCTATGATACCACTCACCAATGCAAGAGCTCTACCAACCTGCTAGCCATTTGTCAAGAGCCGAATGAGACCCTCTGAGATTATTTCACTAGGTTTCATGCAGAGGCAGCACAGATCTCCAACCTCGATAGTTCCATCACACCCTCGACAATCATCAACGACTACATCGACATAGGGCTACTTAGCTCCATTGGGAAGAGGGACCCCTCGACATTCCAAGATCTGGTGGTGCGTGCGCACAAATATATTAACTAGGTGGCATTGATGATGGACAAAGAAAATAAGATAACCGAGTCACCCTCAGCAACAACTTTCTCGGTCAAACCACAACGACCGGACGACTTTGACTCGTCCAGGAAGAGGTTCAGAAGGGAAGAAGATCAGAGCCAAGAGAGGCACCGGTCTCAACACCAACATCATTTGCCCCTGCCAGCTCTGCCTTCAAGGATCTTAATGGAAGTCAAAAGTATGCTCTGGCAGTTGGAGCAAATGACGACAGACCCTTGACATAGAGACTCTTGGAAGTATTGTGAATATCACCGTGAGAAGGGCCATTCCATAGACGAGTGTCTCCATCTCCAATTGGAAATAGAGTGCCTCATCCGGGAGGGACGTTTGCCTTAGTACAACTGAGAGCAGCAGCTGTGGCAACATCACTAGCCCTAGACTCAACAACAACCCCTCCGAAGCAATAGCAACAACTCCCACCGAAGGAGGGTTCTCATCCTACCCTTGCCCCAATTGGATAAACCGCCAATCAGCAGCAGAGTGCAAGTTCGAACATGGTAATTTCTAAGGAGCCAGGCGAAGTACCTCGGAGGCAAGGAAAAGACAGGGCTGTTGGATATAGGTGTCCTCAAAGCCAATCATTAGGCACCTATTACAATCCGATTCACTAACAAATGACATTAATTACATTATGAAGATTGGCGTATTTAAAATTCAGCATAATGAAGTCCTTTAATGTGTACAATAGTCATCGGATTATGATGAGATCATAATAATGAGACTGATGACTTATAAACACACGTTCTTAATTGTTCCTAGTCGTAAGATGTTTGAGAAGGACATCAAACATCGGATTAGACTAATACAAGTTATTCCACCTCATTTGATGAGAGTGACTGATCTCATTAGTTACTTGTGTGGAGACACTATAGTGAACCTATAGGTGCTCATTGGGGAATGAGTTCACTGAACTGATCGATATGAATCGTTGGATGGTAATTTACTTGACTGTCAGCCAGCTTGATTCATCGTCACAGTGGTGTGGTTGATCTTTAGACTTGAGACATCAAAGACATCTTGTCGGTGGACTTCTGGACTTTGATCTTGGCTCACGAATCCCTATCCACGGAATATCTAATAGTCAAGGATCGTGTCCAGTGGAAGACCTTCGAAAGTAATTGTGTGTTCGATAGAGGATCATTTGCTCTCAGGTAATTGGAGAGAGAGGGCTCTAGGATAGATCCGCAGGAGTCTCTGACTAGAGTGGACACAATATCAGAAAAGGTGTTTTATGATATTGCACAGCGGAGTCTGATCCAAGTGAGTTGACCATCTAGGGTTTGACAGTTGATCATGCCCTAGGTCGACTCGAGAGCGTTGTGCAAATGAAGGATTATAGCCATGCGATAATTGTAGACGAACTGGTTCCATGAATGGGTTGCTGAACTCCATTACCTTCTGAGATCATGCGGTGTTACTTGGCACCCAACTTCATCGGAAGTCCGGCCGAATTTACATGAGATGTTAATTCGGTTAGGTAATTAATTAAATATGAGATACTAATTAATTACTATAAGTCAATAAATTATTATTGGACTTAACGGGCTGAAAATTAGACTGGTAAATGGGCCTAGAGGGTCATATGCAAATAGATTCTCAGTCGGTGGTGTTTTAGTAATTTTATATTAATTTTGGGATTTTTGTAAAAAGTCGTGCCGACTTAATATATAGACAAGTCATGTAGAAATCCTGGGCCAAGCTCCAAGAGCTCTCCATGCTGGCCTCCCCCCTCTCTCTCTCCTCCTCCTGAAGGGGTGCCAGGTGTTTCCCATCTCCGCCGCGTGCACTTCCTGAGAGTCAGGAATTATTCATCTGCGTGTTCCGGACATCGTTGCGACGAAAGATCATCGGCGAACGTGCTGATCTGGACAAGGGAGCGAGGACGAACCACCGGAAAGGATCGTAGATTCGAATCCACGCATGTAACCGACATGGATGTAGATTTGAATCCACGCACGGTGATTTGATCACAACCTAGTTCTTCGGTTTACCATTTTTTTTCGGAAACAGATGTGCGGGTATCGTGCGGGAAAAAATTTATTGTTTGTTTCCGCTACATTCATTGCGTCCTTCCTGGATCCCTATAGGGGTATCAAAGCCAGGTTCTACTCTAATCCATTTTGGAATGTTAAAATTAATGTTGTAGAATTATTTCCAAGCATTAATTCATTTTTCTTAGAGAAATTGTTCATGGGATAAATGTAAAATATCAGATTTAATTTTTTTATGTGAAAAATGATTTTTTTGGGTTTTTCGTGGTGTTCTTCATAAACTGGTTGTAGGGGCATGCATAAGTACTTATTTGGGCTACTACCGGCCATCCTCGTCATCACCGGTGTCACCGGCGGTGGGTGGCGACCTCACCGGCCCCCTGCAGGGTGGTGGTGACCGATGGTGGAGCTCCCTCCCCTCCTCCTCTCCTACTCATTTGATGCAGAAAAGGGGAAGAGGAAGAGGCGTTGGATCTGTAAGAAGCGTTGGGTTCGACTATGTCCAGATCCGACCAAAATGCAGCAGATAAAATTAATTGGGATCGGATCCACTCCGTTTCGATCTACAAAACCTTTAAATGGTAAATCGGATTTACCTTCTGCGGATTCGAATCCGCGTTCATCCGGCTCCGTCTGTGTGATGCCGTAAGCCGCACAGATGCCCGGTCTCTAGTGTTATCCATGCAGTCTTCCTCTTGGTGGATCATCCTCGCTTCCTCGCTCGCAGTAGAGTCCGCTGATCCCGTCTGGCTGCGCGTAACTCTCTGCGACATGCGGATTCAGATTCCCGTCGGACGAAAAGATAGAGCAGGCAGGAGTCGGAGAGGAGTCTCTCGGGGGTGGCCAGAGGTAGGAGGCGCTAGAGACAGAGAAGAGAGAGAGAGGGGCGGCTAGGTCAAGGTTGCTGGCGCCCGACCTAGCAACGATTCTTTTATAGTAAGTGTTTTCGTGGTTTTTCAGAAAAACCCACACTTATCTGAAACCCTGTCAAAAGTCCACCAACTTGAAAACTATTTGCGTGTGACCCTCTAGGCCCAAATACCAGTCTAGTTAATGGCCTATTAAGTACAGTAACCCTTTACAGACCCACTGAATTAATTAATATCCTTATATTAGTTAATCAGCCGAATTTAGTGTCCCACAATAAATTCGTACGGGCTTCCGATTACGTTGGGTGCCAAGCGACACTGCGTGATCCCGAAAGGTATTGGGGTTTATGCAACCCACTATAGGAACTTTTTCGTCAACAGTTACCGCGCAGATATAATCCTTCATTCGTGAAATGTTCCCGAATTGACCTAGGGTATGGTTTACTGTTAAATCCTAGCCGGTCGATTCACTTGAATCAGATGCCGCTAATCTATATCAGATAACTCTTTATCTGATACAGAGTTTGCCCTGACCAGAGACTTGAGCGCATCATTCCCGGAACATTCTCTCTCCTATTATCGAGAGCGGATGATCTCGTATTGAACACACAAATGCCTTCAAGGGCATCTCCCTGAACGCAATCAATTGACTTATTGATAACCCATAGTTAGGGATTCGTTAGTCAAAGTTAAAGCTTAAAGAAGTACCAACAAGATATCTTTAGTGTCTCAGGTCCAAAGATTATCTACGCAGCTATGACAAAAGAATCGAGCTGGTTAACAATGAGGTATATACCATCTAGCGATTCATGGTCGGATCAGTTCAGTGAACTCATTCAATAATGAGCAATAACAGGTCCAGCACAGTGTCTCAACACAAGTGACTTATAGGATCAGTCACCCTCATCATATGAGCTGAAAAACAAGTACTAGTCTTCCAGATGTTTGATGTCCTTCTCAAACATCTTCCGACTAGGAACAATTAAGAACATGAGTTTATAAGTATTTGGTCTCATAATTATAATCTCATCATAATATGGAGTCTATTACACATGTTCATAGACTTCATCGTGATACGATAAACAAAGATCGATTTGCTTACACAATGAATTTATGCCATTATATTAATAAACTGAATTATACAGTTCTTTGGCAAGTCATTTGCTCGTTCTCCAGTTCCAAAAAATGGAAATTTTGCCATTTTACCCATTAAACATGACTTACAGGTTGCATATGATTCATAATCAAATGGATCTAAGTATCCATTTTTATGTAGTCTTTGGAGTCTGTTCTCACCAATGTGGCCAAGCCTGCATAGAAGTGCGAGATGTAATTCCTAAGGGATTCGTCTAGCTTCTGCTTAATGGCCACTAGGCTGGTGGGCACCCGCAAAGTGGTCTTGAAATAACTTCCCGATTTGCCTGAAAGAGAATATGTATCCTGGAGCCAAGGAGGAGAACCACACTTGCGTTGTTCCCACCAGGGTGGTGGCGTAAGTGCGGTAGCGTATGGCATCCAGCACCCTATGTAGTCTCATGTGAGACTGGAAATTGTTGAAGTGGGTGTTCGAATCCCCCTACTTGTCGTAGGTGTTGAGGTTGTTGCGGGCAACTTCCTAAGGATCGGGACATCTATGATATCGGTAAAGAAGGGGGAGAGGTCCCCTTATTCATCGGAGAGGGATGGCGAGCGCCTCCTTCGAAGAAGGTCCTCGAGACGCCTCTCTTGGTGCTCTAGTAGACATTCTCATTCACCAAGTCTCCTCTCCAACTCGTCGATACATCGTTGTACAGCTAGACACTCCTGTGGAGAGTGAGATCTTGACGCACGGGAGCGATGGTTCGGGCTCTTACGGCCACTTTTCCTCTTGATGGAGAAGCGGTTTGAGTCAGTGACTCTTGAGGCGGCGGGCTTCAAGTTGTTATGGAGGATTTCCCCATCGAGGATGAGGAAATGGCCGCCGGCGCTCTGTACATGACGCCGACCGACAACTATTGGCGGTGGCCGGACCTCCCTTTGAGGCACTTCCTAGGGTACAACACCTGTGCAGGGTTCAACACTTACTTGGGGTGTAGGAAGACGCTCCTACATCAAGGTGAGCAGGGCCCCAAACTATTGGGCGACTATTCCCATGGGATTGTTGGGTTCTCGAGTTTCTCCGGATCTCCGCGCAGCGGAAAAACATAAAAACGGAGATCCGTTCTCATCTCAAAAATACCAAAAATCAGATTATTGGATAATCGGTTCTTACCGTGTGCGAATTCGAATCCGCAACCGTTCAGTTCCGTCGGTGCGACACCGCAAGCCGCACAAGTGCCCGGCCTCTAACGGAGTCCACGCGATCCTCTTCGCGACGGATATCCTCACGTTCCTCGTTCTTCGTAGCCACGAAACCTCCACCAGTCCCAGCAACAATCACCGCTACACGTGGACGATTTCTCGTCGAACAAGAGTCGGAGAAGCGGCGGAGTAGATCCATCGCCTTGATAAAAACCCCCGGTTTATATAAAACCCACTTATTTATCCATCGCCTTGATAATCATTTGGGTGTGACCCTCTAGGCCCAATTACCAGTCCGGCTAATAGCCTAATAAGCCTAGTAACTCCTTACTGGTTTTATTAATCAATTAATAACTCTTTATTAATTAATTAATCAATCAAATTGATGTCGCATATCGAATTCGACCGGGCCTCCGATCATGTTGGGTGCCAAGCAACACCGCGTGAACCCGGAAGGTATTAGGGTTAAATAACCCACTCTTGGAACCTTTCCGCCGACAGTTACCGCGTGAATATAATCCTTCATTCGTACAATGCTCTCGAGTCAACTTAAGGTATGGCGTGCTGTCAAACCCTAACCGGTCGACTCACTTGGATTGGATGCCGCTGATGAATATCGGAAAACTCTTTTCTCGATATTATCGTCCGCCCTGGCCAGGGACTTTCGCGCATCCTTCTTAGAGCATTCTCTCTCATCGTATCATGAGCGAATGATTCCTTATTGACACACAATTCCCTTCGACGGTATTCTGCTGTACCCGATCCTTCGCTGTTTAGAATCCCGTGGTTAGAGATTCATAAACCAAGGTCAAAGCACAGAAGTCCACTGACAAGGTGTCCTTGGTGTCTCAGGTCCGAGGACCATCCACGCAACTGCGACAATAGAATCAAGGTGGTTGACAGTGAGGTACAGTACCATCTAGCGATTCGGTCATATCAGTTCAGTGAACTCATTCTCCAATGAGCACCTACAGATTCGCCTTAGTGTCTCCACACAAGTGACTCATGAGATCAGTCACCCTCATCGCATGAGCAAGAGTAATCTGTACTAGTCTAACCGGATATCTGATGTCCTTGTCGGATATCCTCCGACTAGGAACAATTAAGAATATGTGTGTTTAAGTGATCAGTCTCACTAGTATGATCTCATCATAATCTGATCATTATCGCACATATTCACGGACTTCATTATGAGACGATAATTAATACGATTTACACACAATGAATATTATGTCATTATATTAATAAATGAACGAGATTTACATAGTCAGATTGGCTTGTAGGCCACCTAAGACTAACAATCTCCCACTTGGACTAAAGCCAATCACCTTTATGCAGTAAGTCTATAGACTCTAGGTGACGCTCAAACACAATTTGAGCCAACGGCTTTGTTAATAATCTGCTACATTGTCAACAGATGTAACTCTTTCCACCATTACATCTCCTCTAGAGATGATCGCTCTGATAAGTTGAAAGCGCCTCAAAATATCTTTCGATTTCTGATGAGATCACGGCTCTTTCACTTGTGCAATAGTCCCATTGTTGTTGCACAACAGCAGAACATGATCAAAGATGCAGGGAACTATGTCAAGGTCGGTGATGAACTTCTTCGACCACACTTCTTCCTTGAAAGCTTCAGCTGCAGCAATGTGCTCAGCTTTAGTCGTCGAATCTATAGTGGTTGTTTACTCGGAACTCTTCCAGCATACTGCGCCTCCGTTCAATGTAAACACGAATCCAGATGTAGACTTGCTATCATATGGATATGATTGGAAACTCGAGTTAGTAAAGCTTCGCAGTTTCAAGTTACCTTCTCCATAGACAAGAAACATATCTTTAGTTCTTCTCAAGTACTTAAGAATACATTTCACTGCCTTCCAGTGCTCTTTCGCCTGGATCAGCCTGAAATCTGCTTGTAACACTTAGAGCAAATGCAATATCAGGCCGTGGACATAGCATGGCATACATGATAGATCCTATGGCAGAGGCAGAGAGTACTCTATCCATGAGTGCCCTCTCATCAGGAGTCTTAGGAGACTGCTCCTTTGAGAGACTAATTCTATGTCTCATCGGTATGAGACCTCTCTTGGAATTTTCCATGCCAAACCTTTTGACTATGGTATTTATGTACAAGGATTGGTTCATTCCAAGCATCCTCTTTGATCTATCTCTATAGATCCATATTCCCAATACGTAGGATGCTTTTCCCAAATCCTTCATGGAGAAGTTTTTTGACAGCCAGATCTTTACCGATGACATCATAGTTACATCATTCCTAATGAGTAGTATGTCGTCTACATAAGAACTAAGAAGGTGACTGCGCTCCCATTAGTCTTCTTGTACACACAAGGCTCATCTTCATTCTTAATGAAGTCATAAGACTTGATAGCCTCGTCAAATCTTATGTTCTAGCTCCGAGAAGCTTGCTTCAGTCCATAAATGGACCTCTGAAGCTTGCACACTTTATCTGGAGGTTCTTTGGATGTGAAACCTTCTGGTTGTATCATATACACCTCTTCCTTAAGGTTACCGTTGAGGAAGACAGTCTTCACATCCATCTGTCAGATCTCGTAATTAAAATGTGCAGCAATGGCGAGTAGAACTCTGATCAACTTTATCATAGCAACTGATGAGAAAGTCTCGTCATAGTTAATTCCTTGATTTTGACGATATCCCTTTGCCACCAACCTCGCCTTATAAGTATCGACTCGTCCATCAGCACCGATCTTTCTCTTAAAGATATATTTGCACCCGATGGGTATAATACCCTCAGGCAAGTCTTCCAAGTTCCAAACTTGGTTGGTGTACATGGACTGGATTTCTGAGTTCATGGCTTCTCGCCATTTCCTGGTTTTTGGGCCTTTTATGGCCTCCTGGTAGGTTTTAGGATCATCATCCTCATTATATTCTACCTTGGACTCACCTTCAGCGATATGTCCTACATATCGTTCGGGTAGTCTAAGTAATCTACCAGATCTACGAGGCTCATCTGTGTGTACCTGCACATATTCAGGAACTGATATCTCATCTAATGATGATGTAGCTGTTCGGGGATCTGGAACCTCTTCCAGTACTATTTTACTCCCACTGTCCTCCTGGAGAAGGTATTCCTCTTTCAGGAATACAACTTTCCTGGCGACAAACACCTTTCGTTCACCAGAATGGTAAAAATAGTATCCAAAGGTTTCATTTGGATATCCCACAAACCTATATTTATCAGTTCGTGATTCCAGCTTTTCTGGATCATGCCTCTTTACATAAGCAGGACAACCCCAGACTTTAACATGTTTAAATTCTGTCTTTCCATATCTCATATGGAGTAGAGGCCACAGACTTGCTGGGTACTCTATTTAGTAGGTATGCTGCTGACTCTAGAGCATACTCCCAGAGGGACACTGGTAATCCCAAAAAACTCATCATGGATCTTACCATGTCCAACAAGATGCGATTCCTCCTTTCTGATACACCATTCATCTATGGTGTATATGGAGGGGTTAGCTGAGAAAAGATACCATTATCCTTTAAGAATTATGTGAAATTAGTGCTCAAGTATTCTCCTCCTCAATCTGATCGAAGAGCATTAATACTATTTCCTAACTGCTTCTCTACCTCATTCTTGAACTCCTTGAACTTCTCAAATACTTCCGACTTGTACTTCATTAAGTACACATAGCCGAATCTTGAGAGGTCGTCGGTGAACGTGATGAAGTATGAAAAGCCACCTTTGTCTTGGGTGGATATGGGACCACATACATCCGAATGTGTTAGTTCCAAAATGTCCTTGGCACGTTCTCCATGTCCAATAAATGGAGATTTTACCATCTTTCTCCTAAGCATGATTCAAATGTCGTAAACGATTCATAATCGAATGCATTTAAATAACCATACTTGTGCAACCTTTGCAACCTGCTTTCACTAATATGTCCAAATCTACAATGCCACATGTAGGCTTGGTTTACACAATTCTTGCTCTTCTTAAGAGCATTGTCAATATGAAGATTGTAATAAGAAACATCCAAAAGATATAGTCCGTTGACTAAAGATGCCGAAGCTATCGATTTATTACCATAATAAATCGAACAACTTCTATTCTCAATAGACAACCTATATCTTATCTTGTCCAAACAAGATGCTGATATGATGTTCTTTATTATGCTAGGAACATAATAACAATCTTCTAATGATAAAGCATCTCCTGATGGAAGCTTGAGGTTTGCTGTCCTTACAGCAATCGCCGCAACTTTTGCGCCGTTTTCTAGCCTCAATTCAACCTCGCCTTGTCTCAGCTTGCGCTTACTTGTCAGCATCTGCGCATCATGACCGATATGAGAAGCACATCCGATATCCAATAACCAAGATGTAGAATCTCTAACTGACAAGTTGATATCTATCATATAGATATTTGAAGCTTCAGATAGCTTCACCTTTCTATGAGCTTTATCGTTAAGGAAGTCCTTGCAGTTCCTCTTCCAGTGACCATTCTACTTACAGTAGAAGCAGTCACCCTTTACTACTCTTTTGCCTTTATCCTTCGATCTTTTATCGTTAGCTATCATCTTTGCATCAAGGACATCCAATGCAGGTTCAGCAGGAGGATCAGCTCCAAGGACATAGTCATTGTGCTCAGATCTAAAGACATTCTTCAGGTTTCTGAACCAACCTGAGTAGTTTAGTCTAGTCGAACGATTGGCATCAAGTATACCATGAAGTGGGTTATTCGAGGACATAATTCCCTACAGGAGATAAGTTATATTTTAGCATATGTTCAATTATTAAATATAAAACAAGATATGGTCTTTTGTTCAAGTTTTAACTCCCACTAATTTTCGACGGACTGTATAACCCTCAGTTATATAGAACGGGAGACGCCGACAGTCTCCTAGTAGGGATCAGAATCTCAATGACTTGCAGTACAGCCTTGTGGATAGCACAACAAACTGTAATACGATCAAAGAGCACCCATCTCATGGGACTTGCAACTCCTTGCAATATCTGATCATAGCTTCGGTCCCCAAAAATTTAATGGCCTTGTGGATAGCACAACAAATCACTAATTCTGCTCTAAGCTAACCATCGTTACGCGACGAGCATAGATTTGCATGCAGCCCTTGTGGATAACACAACAATGCTACATGGTTCCTCTACCCCAATCATATAGGCTTCTAATGCTATAGCCACAGTTTCTTCTCACAATTAAATAGACCTTGTAGATAGCACAACAAACCTGCCTAAAGTGATTCGAATCCTATGACTATAACGATGGTGGACCACGTGGTAAGTTCTTAACTACTCGCGTTACGGCTTAGAGTTTAGATGAGGGTATTTAGATAACTTTTATCTTGGTCTCTCCTAGGTGATAGTATATAAATATATCATATATATTTATTAAATACTATACCTGCTTTGATTCATAACCAAACATTAAAAATAATGCATCACATATATTTCTAGTGTGGTCATGGATAGCACAATGGATTTGACTGGAGTCAACAGTCAAACGCACACACAATCTAACATAACATTTATATCAGACTATCTTGCAAACACATAGGCAAATGATCTTCATCTTTTCGCCTTCCCAATTGTAGCTGTGGATCGTCCTCGCTCCTTCCTCGGTTGCCTCGATCATATTACAATAATTCTAGAATTACAAGTAAATTGAAGAAGGCCTTATGGCGAGTACAAGAGAGAGGGAGGTAGAAGTACATCGGAGTTTGAGAGAGGGAGAGGTACGCAGACTTCTATTTATTAACAATTAATAAATATCCATACATCCATCATTCATCACATGAATAATAAAATAAGTGCATATCCATGACCATGGTGTGTTTTAAACATTCCACACATGATTCAGCGCATCACATGGCTAAAATAAAAGAGTTTTTAGAATATATAATTTTGGCTTTCAAAAAGTTGGGATCCAATCAAAATTGGTATTTGAATTTTGAAAACACTTTTAATCAATTTAACATGCAATCAAATCTAATTTAAAAGCATTAAAACACATATCACATGTGCACACACTCCAAATTAATAATTCCAGAGTATTCCATGCCATTAGAACAATTCTAATAATTAAACAATCTAATACTTAGATCAATCCACATTAATAATCTAACAATTAGACTATTAACAACTAATATAACTCTTAGACAAGTCCAACAAAGTTAATTAATAATTTAATACTTAAAATAATAATCAACTATAATTAATTATTAACTACTAACCTAACACTTAGATTAGTCAATTAATATTAATTATTAATTTACCTCTTAAACCAATAATTAACGCTAACTAATTAATCTAACTCTTAGATTAGATAATTAAAGTTATCATTAATTTAACTATTAAATTAATGATTAACAATAATTAATCAAGAACTACTAATTTAACATTTAAATTAGCCAATTAGAATTAATTATTAATTTGACAATTAGATGTATTAACAATTAGACTAAAAAAATATTAATCACTAATCAAATAATTAAATTAGTTAATTAAAGTCAATTATTAGCTTAACTATTAATCTAATGATCAACTCTAATTAATAATAACTAATTGTTAATTATGATTCAAAATCATTAACGCCCAAATTAAATAAAAATCAAAATAATTTTGATTTCAAAACCCTTTTGAATTTTAAAATTAAATTCAATTATTATTTAATAGGGCAATTAGGGGTTTATAGGAAATAAAGGACTTAAAGAGGGTTAGGGGTTTGAGCCAAATAGGGTGTTTGGCTCAAGCCCTGGTCCGGCCACGCTCGAGCCCTGGTCCGAACCAGCCTTGGGCTCGGGCCCCTCCCGGTTACCCCCAGACCGCAGGCCCCGGTCCGGTGCTGGACCCAGCTGGTTGGACCGGCCCGCCCCCCCGAACTGCCTGTCCCCTTCACTGCATCACCCGAAACCCTAAAAACTAGTTGCAAGCCGGCGGCGGCGGGGGGGGGGTGGTGATGTAGGGCCGTCCAGCGGTCGGTCCCGCCGGCGTCGCCCCCAGCAACGGCGATGCCGCCGGCGCCGGCAGGCCCTCCAGTGAAGCCATAAATGAACTTCCCGAGCCCTTATATAACCCCAAAAATCTGATTTTTTCGGTTTCATAAAACCTAATTAGGGCTGGATTTTGCAGCTCTCCATGGCCATTCCGGCGCTGGCTATGAAACCCGGTGGACAGTGGGGACTATCCCCTTGGGATTCGGGATCTTGGCCCACCTTCCCAACACTTGGGAATCCCGAACGAGGCCACCATTAACACCGGTTCTTCGTCCAACGAAGAACACAAATAAACCCTAAAAAAATTCAAAAAATTGCAGAATTGAATAATCAAAATTATTCATAAGATCTGTGTTCATCTCATAAACAGGGATCCAGCAAAAAGATCGAATCATCGCATGGAATAATACACAGAAAAAATTAATTTTGAAAACCGAAACAGGACGAGAAACAGTGGAACCTTACTCTGATACCACTGTTGGGTTCTCGAGTTTCTTTGGATCTCCCGCGCAGCGGAAATAAAATAAAAACGGAGGTCCATTCCCGTTTCGAAAATACCAAAAATTGGATTATTGGATAATCGGTTCTTACCGTGTACGGATTCGAATCTGCAACCATTCGGTTCCGTCGATGCAACACCGTAAGCCGCGCAAGCGCCCAGCCTCTAGCAGAGTCCACTCGATCCTCCTCACGACGGATATCCTCACATTCCTCGTTCTTCGTAGCCACAAAACCTCCGCCGGTCACCGCAACGATAGCCGCATTTCCCGTCGAATGGGAGTCGAAGAAGCGGCGGAGCAGATCCGGGGATCCGGATTCTTCTGGGGCACCAGAGAGAGAGAGAGAAAGAGAGGAGGGGGCGGCTAGGGTTACAGCAACTTGTCCTGCTCAGCCCGTTCGCTATATTTTATACTAACCGCACGATTTTTTATAAAAACCCTCAGTTTATATAAAACCCACTTATTTATCCATCGCCTTGCGAATCATTTGTGTGTAACCCTCTAGGCCCAATTACCAATCCGGTTAATAGCCTAATAAGCCCAGTAACTCCTTACTGGCTTTATTAATCAATTAATAACTCTTTATTAATTAATTAATCAATCGAATTGATGTCGCACATCGAATTCGACCGGGCCTCCGATCACGTTGGGTGCCAAGCAACACCGCGTGAACTTGGAAGTTATCGGGGTTAAGTAACCCACTCTTGGAACCTTTCCACTGACAGTTACTGCATGGATATAATCCTTCATTCGTACAATGCTCTCGAGTCAATTCAGGATATGGCGTGCTGTCAAACTCTAACCGGTCGACTCACTTGGATTGGATGCCGCTGATGAATATCGGAAAACTCTTTTCTCAATATTATCGTCCGCCCTGGCCAGGGACTTTCGCGCATCCTTCTTAGAGCATTCTCTCTCATCGTACCGAGAGCGAATGATTCCTTATTGACACACAATTCCCTTCGACAGTATTCTGCTGTACTCGATCCTTCGCTGTTTAGAATCCCGTGGTTAGAGATTCAGAAACCAGGGTCAAAGCACAGAAGTTCACCGACAAGGACTCCTTGGTGTCTCAGGTCCGAGGACCATCCACGCAACTGCGACAATAGAATCAAGGTGGTTGACAGTGAGGTACAGTACCATCCAGCGATTCGGTCATATCAGTTCAGTGAACTCATTCTCCAATGAGCACCTACAGATTCGCCTTAGTGTCTCCACACAAGTGATTTATGAGATCAGTCACCCTCATCGCATGAGCAAGAGTAATCTGTACTAGTCTAACCAGATATCTGATGTCCTTGTCGGATATCCTCCGACTAGGAACAATTAAGAATATGTGTGTTTAAGTGATCAGTCTCACTAGTATGATCTCATCATAATCTGATCACTATCGCACATATTCACGGACTTCATTATGAGACAATAATTAATACGATTTACACACAATGAATATTATGCCATTATATTAAAAAATGAACGAGATTTACATAGTCAGATTGGCTTGTAGGCCACCTAAGACTAACAAGAATTGTCGTCATTCCACGAGGGCTCCGAAGATGCATTCTGGGACTAGTTAGCACCAATGTCGACGCCAATGTCGTTGACGTGAAGCTACTCCACTGCGGCAGCTATTTTTGTTGCCTCTTGCCATGGCTTTTTGTGCGTTTCTCACAGATGGTGCTAATCGTATAGCAGACAAAAACTGGTAAGGCGACGATGACCATCCGATCAGATCTTCTGGCTACTCGATAGAATTTGTAGAACTGGAAATGCTCAGGGTAGAGCCTACAAGAGGGAGAAGAGACGTTAGAGGGCTCCCGTTCTGTTGGGGAGCAAGACCCTCTGATGCCTAAATCAGGTTCTTGAGAAGATGGAGAATTCTCTGAGGTTGAGTATAGTATTGGACGTACCTCTTTCAAGAGAGAGCTTGAGATATATATAATCTCTTTCTCGTGCGGCATCATGGGGGCTGTTTCCCATGGGATATTAGGTTGGAATGAGGGATCTTCTCTCGTGATGGAGGGAGCAAATCGTAGGGACCTACTTAAAATGGATGGTTACACTTTTAGACCGCAAGATCCGCCTGACAGCGAGATGTGTAGACACGTTAATTTTAACTTCATATTGAATAAATTTCATATCACAATTATAATGCTCCAGAATGGTTTGATGTTTAATCATTAATTAATTTTTATTAATTTTTCTCAAAATTGGTTAATTAACGTCGTTTGTGACCGACACCATTTAGATTTCTGGCATAAATCAGTTCAAAATTAAATTCCCAAATTTAGATAGATTTAATTGAATGACGTCGCCGTGGACGACGCCATATAGGTCCTAATCCGTCTGGGTTTCCTATTTTGAATTCGAATTAATTTTCTAATTATCTAAAGAACATCGCACACGGACGACGCATTTTAAGTTTCCTAATTGTTTCCGATTTCCTTTATAGATATATTTCCTTTTCGGCCTCTCCTAATTAGCTAAAAGGCGTCCTTGATGGACGACGCGTTTCAAGTAGTTTTCTGTTAAACATGATTTGGCCGAACTAATCCGGTCTCCATGCTTAGAAGAGTTTCTAACTCATGGATGCTCATCCAAGGCGAGTCCGAGTACGGAAGGAGAGCCCTATTGAAGTCAAAACACCCCCAAACTACTCTCTATATATACAATACCTTTTAGACCTTTGAAAAAGGTTGGCAATTGGTGATTTTGGAGCTCAAGGCAAGGTGTTTGAAGGTTCTCAAGGAGGAAAACGTGGACAACAAGAGGGGCTTCATCTAAGGCTTCTTTCTCTTCACCCTTTTCATCCTTTGAAGCTTTTGAAGACCAAGGCTATGGAGGGGCCAACCAACCATCTTCCTTTCTAGTTTTTCATTGATTTCATATAGTTTAATTACTGTTTTCTTCAAAGTTATTCATCTCATCACTTGATGCTATACACACTCACCATATCTGTAACGAACCACCATCCTATGACCGGAGACCCAGTCACTAAATGGATGTCGGCCCATTAACTGAAGGTTCACACCCGGATCTTATACACACATCTGGAGGAGTAAGCGTTAAACAAGATTAAATATAACATTCACGCGGACTACAAGGAGGTACAGTGCGCAGGGAGTAAAGTAACAATGTCCGTACAGTCCAACAATAATTATATGTCCAACAAATTAATTAAGTGCAGGCAGAAATAGGGTACAACGACATCAGGGCATACCCCGGGAACTGAGATAGCTGCTGGTCCGCACACCAAGGAGAACACCACGAGCCGCCACACGCCACACGGTCTACACCTGAAAACGCAGGGAGTGAGCCACACCAGAATTGGGCTCAATAGGGATCATCCGATCCCTCACCTCCCACACACACACCCACAAGTGCAGTAACAAAGATGCAGGTAATTAAGGCAAGTAAATCTGTGACACACTACTCCTACATCTCGACATAAACCATGTGCAATCGAAGTGTAACATGCATATTTCTAGCATCATTCCATCAAGGAGCCAATAACTCGCGTCTCGGCTTAGCACTGACCGAAGGTGTCTCGACTTAGCACTGACCGAAGGTGTCTCGACCACACAACCGAGAGTAGGAGACACCGGCCACAGCCGAAGGTAGGAAACACCAACCACAGCCGAAGGTAGGAAACACCAACCACAGCCGAAAGTAGGAAACATCGACCACACAGCCGAAGGTAGGAAACACCAACCACAGCCGAAGGTAGGAAACACCGACCACAGCCGAAGGTAGGAAACACCAACCACAGCCGAAGGTAGGAAACACCGACCACAGCCGAAGGTAGGAAACACCGGCCACACAGCCGAAGGTAGGAAACATCGACCACACAGCCGAAGGCAGGAAACACCGACCACACAGCCTAAGGCAGGAAACACCAACCACAGCCGAAGGCAGGAAACACCGACAACACAGCCGAAGGCAGGAAACACCGACCCGCTGAGACCAAACAGTAACCCCTCGGATAGCATGCTAGCTACTCCGGCCTAACTGGCTCAGGTGGTTACTCCTTCCCTCAGCATAAGTGACTCTCCGAATGTACCACTCCGACACTGGTACTAGCTGACCCCGGGGTTCACCAGGTGACCCTCTCTCACTAGGCGTCACCCCGCCCACGCCCCCACCGGCGCTGTGCTCACGCCCCCACCAGCACAGGGTGATAAAGCGCTACAATGTCACTCCAGGTCCACAGTAACACAAAACACCAAAACCCGGCACAGTACGATCCAGTCACGTGAAAAGCCTACGATCGCACGACACACCACGCGGTGCCATCCGGTCATGAAGAATCCATCATTGTCGAGTGCACCAAAACATGCATTAACCAACTATCTAGCAGTATGAACACGTTTTACTGGCATGAATTAGTGAGGTTCTGTCTCGAATCGCGTCGCCCAAGGCCGACGCCATTCAAGCTCCATGTACAGGTTCATGTAAAACAGTTCAGAATCAGGTTTATGTAAAACAGTCTTCGGGCCGAAGGGGTCTCGGCCAGGAAATTTCTGTCTAAAAGGCGTCATGATGGCCTGACGCCCTTCAAAAAGGCGTCGTCCATGCACGTCGTCCTTCAACCCGCCCGAAGGGGTCTCGGTCCGCTATCCGAAGACAGCTAACGCCCAGGAACCAGGATCTGTCATGGGCCCGAGGGCTCCCTTTCAACCCATAAAACCCCAAAGTTACTCAAAAACAGAGGAGAAAGAGGGGCAATACAATCCATAGGAAAATCACCTTCATAGCAAATCCCCCAAATCATCAAAAGAACACCTAAACATGCTCATTCTACCCCCCCCAAAACCAAGGATCCATAACATGCTTAAACGGGGAGAAACATGGCAAAACCAGGGATCCATAACATGCTTAAACGGGGAGAAACATGGTTTAAACACGATGCTGTGGGAACCGTCACCCTACCGGACACTTGAACGCCTCCGAGCTTCAAGCCGTCCACCCGACTCGCCCCACGCCGCCGCCGGTACCGCCGTGGTCGTCCTTGCTCCACCGTGACGTCGGCCGCCGTCCGGAGAGTAGAACGCCGCAGTGGAGATGGAGGTGGTAGGGGTAGGAGCTAGGTAGAGGAAGGAGTGGAGGGAGAGGTGAAATGGTGGGAGGAAAAGAGGGAGGCGGAGGAATCGCCGCTGAGATCGCCGGAGGGGAAGGAGAGAAAGAAGGAGAAAAAATGAGGGAAGAAAGGAGGGCTCGCGGGGGTTAACCAGGCTGAAACGCGTCGATCGAGGCAGACGCGGTCCAGTCGACATGACGTCTGTCAGGTGATATGACGGCCGCATTGACGAATTCTGAAACGCGCCGACCGAGGCACGCCGTTCAGCCGACACGTCAGGGCCGCACTCTGGCACGACAGGGCCGTACGCTACGCGGCCCAAAGCCAGCCCACGCGGCACCCTCGAGTCGCCGATCATCCCGAGTCGGTCTCGGCCACCGACCTCGGACTTCTCCCACTGGTCTCGACGCCGAGCGCCGGCTGCCTCTCGGTCCGAAGGAAATCCCGTTTCGCACCGCCCGAAGGGGTCTCGGCCCTGCTCCGAAGACAAGCCAACGCCCAACCGAGCCACCCTCGGCCTCGGGCCTTCGGCTTCGCCTCCGTCGCCATCCGGATCCCCGTCGGACCTCTTCACCGATCCGACCCAGCCTCGGATCCAAACTTCGGGTTCCAGTTTTGGAATCCGGTCGTGATAGATCCAGTCTACATCACGTAGCCAGAACTACAGGGTCCGACCCCGAAAACCGGATCCGAAGGTCTCAATCCTTACAATATCCTTTTCCAAACCCATGCTCATGTTAAGGGTTTAAAGAACCAAAACAAGTGAGTTTCTTTATTTAGTTCATGTTTAACTCGCTGGATAGAATCGATACTACTCTACTCCGTAGCTCTAATCTTCTCTTTTCTTTCTTTGTTTATTGTTTTCTTACAAGGTTTGAAGAACACCAAGAACTTGAAGGAAGGTTTATAAGGAAGGTTTGAAGGATTGAAGAAAAGCTTGGAGAAAGAAGAAAATGAGCAAGTCAATAAAAAAAACAAGAGTAAATTAAAAGCGAGGCTCTTCTTTTTCGGCCGGCCAAAAGTGAAGAACAAAATTACCCAATCTTCCAATTTTACAAGGTTAGTAATTGATCATCTTTTCATTGAAACCCTCGATTTCTGGCGATCACGATCTTAGATTAGATTTGTTAATTATATAACACATGATATCATGATAATAGCACACACGATTTGAGCACCTACAGCTTTTTGGCGATCACGATGGGACTTATCTTGCCGTTCTCTTTTATTTACTTTCGTTATTTTCATTGGGCACCCTCGATGCACCGCTTGTGTCCCTTAGGTAAGTTTGATGATTGGTTGTTTGATTTTTATCCCCATGTGTACCTCGTGCGCACCCCTTTGGCAAAATTTTTGCCCCCTTTATTGCCTTGAGTTGTGGTATTGGAGAGTGTGTTTTACTTAATTGATATCCATGATGTTGCATGATTAGCCTATCTGTTTGAATTGTTTTCGCATGAGTATTTGATCTTTTACTCATCTTGTTGAATTGAGAGGGGAATGCCCTTGATATTTGCACTGTTTACTGCTTTTCGGGCTTGAATAACGTCGACACAGAACAACATCTTTCTAAAGGACGTCACCCGTGCACGACGCCATTCAGCCTGGATCATCTGTTTGTTTGCCTACCCGAGCCACTGTGACCAGAAGTCACTATTTTGAATAACGTCGACTTAGATCGACGCGTTTCAGGCAGTCTTTCTTCTGGCCATTAGTCCTCGGATTTTTGATCATTTGCTGATTTCTTATATTTACTATACTACGTTAGATGCCATCCAGGCCACAGGCCGTTTGCATTGGGGCTCACCCTCCTTCTTTTAGGAACACCCTTCTTAGCACTCTCACCTCTCTCTGACTGGGTCAGTCCCTCGGTCAGATTAGACTGGTTTGTGTTGAGACCTCCGTAAGTTCCCAAAATCAAGGAATTCCTCCTTGTTCATCGATCTGGTTGTACCATTTGAAGTCCCGGGTAGTCATCCATACCGTTGTGAGCAAAGCTATAGAGTATAACGGTGGAAACTGAACTGAAATTAGGATCATTCCTTAAGTGAATCTCAATTAAAAATCTGTTTTAAACTCTATAAGGAATCTTAAGACAACGTAACTATCAACTTGTTTGCTAATATTTGAATAACTTGTCTGAATTCTTTGAAAATTAAACACAATGATGTTGCGCTTAGGTAGAACTCTCGGCATGGTTGCTTTTGAACAAGAAGATATGCTTGAGTACGAGGGAGATGCTCATGCCCCTCCAGTTTATGATCCGTCCTATTCAGAAGATGAGAGAGATACTTATGCCTCTCATAATCCCAATCAGTTTCAAACTATACACGAGGGAGATGCTCATACCCCTCAGTTTCAATCTCATTCCCCCTATGATCAATACAATCTAGATATGGGCAATCACCCCCATATTCATGTCATCTCTAACCCCACTTATGAAGAAGCCCAAGACCAAGCTGGGCCTTCTTCTCATTCCTCCAATCTTGCTACCCTCATGGGAGCTCTGTCCAATCATGTAGACCCTTGTCAATTTGAGGCAATCCAATCCATTTTAAAGGAAAAGACTCCCTTGAATTCCTCTGAACCAAACCCTCCGGTTCGCCATACTGTACCTCAAGTCCCTATCCAGGCCATAGAAGGCCTCCATATTTCTACTCCTCGGCCCATGGGCCACCAACAATCTAGTTTGCGACACCCTACTAGGCCTCAAACTCCAGTTTATCAAAATGCCTTCGGGCATAGCGGAAGTGCTGCCAGTTCGCGACCCTACTGTCCTCCTGTTCTCACTTACTCTAAGGGGCAGGCTTTTCAGCAACCACCTCCTCCACCGGTAGATCCAACCACTCAGATTCTGCTCAACAAAATCACTCAGATCGATGAGCAGTTCAAAAATTTCCAAAGGACCATGGGTGCACAAGCCGCCCCTAAAATGGTTGTCCCTAATTTACCAGTCTTTCATCTATTGCCTTCTAAAATGCCAGTGTACCGAAAGTACAAGGGCACGGGAAATCCTTTCATCCACCTTAAAGAATTCTTGTATGAATCCTCCTTTTGGCAAACAACAAGCGAGCACTGGCTTTCCTATTCAAGTGGTCATTGGAAGGGTTAGCTTTGGAGTGGTTCTTCTCCTTAGATCCAAGTGGAGAACTTTGATGTAGTATCCAATAAATTCTTACAAAGGTACAAGGATTGGGTTGCACCTACCTTGTCCATCATAGACTTGGTCAATGAAAAGATGAAGCCAGATGAAGACTTTGTGGTGTTCGCTGATAGATGGCGATCTATGGCTGAGAAAATAAGAGACCATTTGTCTGAACAAGAGCAAGTGAAAATGATGATTGCTAATGCTACGCTACAGTACAAGTTGGTCCTAACTCTGAACAATATGACTACCATGGCAGACTTATATGAGAGGGCGTGCTATGCCCAGAACGCATTAAAAAATACAACATTTTCCAGTGTGTTTGATTCCCATCGGACTTACAGGCCACCACCCATGAAGCCTAACGTCCGAAATGTTACTACAACTGGACCGACCACTGAGGGAACCAAATCCCATGAATAGGTTAACATCATAAATAATAACCATGGTCAACTAGTCAGTAATCAGCCGTCACCATATAATGCACCAAGACAGTCAAATCACTAGGGTTATAGGCCACCTACTCAGCAATTCCAACAACCACCCCCTCAGCAATTCCAACAACAACCTCATCAACAACTATAGTAGCTTCAGTTACCCCAACACCCTCCTCAGCAAGTGTACAATCAACCTCGGCAACAACCAAATTACAACTAGGTTCCTCCTCCGAATGATTATTCCTAGTAGAGGAAACCTCCTGATCTCAAGAGAGCGGCATATCCCCAATTACCAGAGACTCTCTTTGACGTTTTTAATGCTCTCATGGCAGCCAACGCCTTGGTGTTGCCTAGGGAAAAGACCGTCTGGCCACCAAACGCAGATGCCTCACGGTATTGTGTGTATCACCGACAGCCTGGGCATACTGTAGATGCCTATTTTCAATTCATGGATTACATCCACGATCTAAATGACCAAGGAGGAATAGATTGGGAAGAAATGAGGAAGTTCATTGCCACCTTGATGGCGAGAAGACCACAACAGCAGCAGCCACAACAACAACAACAACAACAGAGAGTGCCAGTTCAGCAAGCAATACCACCATAGAATATGGGCACAGTACAGCACCCGCTACTGGAGCATCAGAACCAGATTGCCCCAATCCTCACGAATAGCTAGTCTAAGGCTAATAGAGGGCAGCAATGGAGAGTTGAAGAGGCCTCATCTATATACTCCACAGGTCATAGCCGAAATACTGCCGAACCATCACCCCGCCGCATCGTCCACATCTCCAGGCCGCCACCAACCCCATCATCACCCATACCGACTAACCCTACTCCACTACCCACCTCCTCAAACCTATAACCCCCATGCCACCACCAAATAACTCTCCACCACTTGTCTACGAACCCATTGTCCCATCCAAACCATTATTGCGCATACCGTTCCATATGTCGTCAACCATCCCTTATGAATCCATACTACCACCCAAACCCCTCATCCGCATTGACCAATCACCCGCTTGTAGACACGTTAATTTTGACATCATATTGAGTAAATTTCATATCATATAATAATGCCCCGAAATGGTCTGATTTTTAATCCTTAATTGATTTTTATCTATTTTTCTTGATTAATTGTCTTAATGACGTCAGCCAGGTACGACGTCATTTAAGTTATTAGATGAAATTGGTTTTAACTCAAATTCTTAATCAAAATATGAAAATTTCTAAATGACGTCGCTTATGTCCGACGCCATTTAGGTTTCCTAATCCATTTCAATTTCTAATTTGATTTTTAGTTAATTTCCTAATTAACTGAAGTACATCGCCTATGCCCGACGCCATTTAGGTTTCCTACTTCTTTCGGTTTCTTCTTTTCGGATTATCATTAGCTTTAATTTAGCTAAAACACATCTCCTTTGAGCGACGCAATTTAGTTAATTACAGATAATGATGAATTGGACGAGATTATCTTGTTCTCTTGGCTGGATTGGCTTCACACTCTTTCAAGTTGATCCATAAGCGGCCGCGGGGGTGTGTGAGAGCCCTAACACTAGTTTCTATATAAACCCAAGCCATTGGTCATTGAAAAAAGATTCGAAAGGGGATTTGAGAAGTTGAAGAGGCTTAAGCATTGAAGGATTAGAGCGCTACGTGACAGCTTCCAGGAGTACTTGAAGGAGAAAAACGTGGTCAACTCTTCATCCTCTTCATCCTTCAAGATCAAACAAGACCCAAGGCTTCAAGGGGCCATTTAAATCTTTTCTTTCATTAGTTTCTTATTCAACTTAGTTTCTTCATATAATCATATTCATATCCCTTCATGCTCATACACCCACATAATCATCTTTTCCAATCCCACACATGCTCTAGGGGTTTAAACAAACATCAAACAAGTGAGTTTCTTGTTTTAATTACATGATTAATAATCTTGTTATAATAGATTCTACATTCTATTAGTTCTAATAGCTTTTCTCCTTCTTTTATCTCATCTTTTGTAAGGTACAGAGGAGCATCAAAGGATCAAAGAGAAAATCATCAAGAAGAAATTCTGGAGCAAAAAGGACGATCCCCAACTCAAAGCAAGAAAAAGTTAGAAGGGCTCTCTTTCTTCGGCCGGCTGAAGAAAGTGAATTAAGAACGTCCATATCTCTCTTGTCTCAAACAAGTAAGCGATCAATCTTTCTTTTGAAACTTTTTAGTCAAAAGTTTTTGACGATCACATACTAGTTTTTAATAATTTTTACTGTCATTTAAACAACACATAATTCTCATGAAATCACACACCCCAAATTGAGCATGCACAGCTTTTTGGCGATCACGGAGGGACATGGTCTTGTCGTCTTTTAAATACTTTGTTCTTGCTTTTATCATCGGGTACCCACGGTGCACCACTTGTGTCCCTAGGGCACGTTTTTCACTAATCGGTGAGTTTGGTTATGTTCATCTCAACGTGCACTACGTGCACATCCTTTTGTGGCAAGATTTTTGCCCTCCCTTGGTCAATTAAAAGATTGTGAGCGTAATAGGAAGAGTGTGTGTTTGATTGAGTTCTATGTTTGTTTACATGATAATAAGTCTGTTAAAAACTAAGTTTTGTATAATTTGACTAGTTATTGCTTTCCTTTGATAACTTGGGAGGGGATTGCCCTCAATATTCTTTTCTGTTTATAACTTTTGCGCTCTGAATAGCGTTGGTGAATAGCGACGCCATTCAAAAAGCGTCACCGCTCACATACGCCATTTAGATGTTTTTTTTTTCTGTCTGCGTGCTGCCCGAGCTTCTGTGAACAGAGGAAGCTACTGGATTGAATAGCATTGGTGAACAGCGACACAATTCAAACAGTTTCTTCTTTTGGTCATTAGCCCTAGGATTCTTGGTTAGATTGTTACTTATATTTATCTTATCATCCATTAAAGGCCATCTAGGCCGTAGGCCATTTGCATTGGAGCTAACGCGCCCCCCCCCCCCTTATAGGAATACCTTCTTGACATCCACACCTCTCTCTGATTGGGTTGGTCCCTCGATCAGACTAGAGTGGTTGGTGTTAAGACCTCCATAAGTCCCCAAAAGCAATGAATTCCTTCTTGTTCATCGAGCAGGTGGTACCAATCGAAGTCCTGGTTAGATATTCATATCGTTGTGAGAAAGAACCATAGAGTATAACGGTGGAAGCCAAAATGAAACTAGGACCCTACCCGTTGAGAGAATTGGTGTAAAAATCCAAGGAATCTAACAAGGAATCCTAAGACAACGTAAACATCCACTTGTTTGCTTAATCTCTTACACAACTTGTTTGAATTTGATTGCTAAAAATTTAATACCATGATGCTTCGATCAGGTAAATCTTTGGGTATGGCTGCTTACGAGTGTAGACACGATAATTTTGACATCATTTCGAGTAAATTTCATATCATATAATAATGCCTCAGAATGGTCTGATATTTAATCATTGGTTAATTTTTATTGATCTTTTTAAATTAATTATCTAAATAGTATTGGGTCAGACAGATATGATTTAAGTTAATTAATTAAATTAATTTTAACTCAAATTTCAATTAAAATATGAAGAAGTCTAAAAGACGTCGACTCATGTAGATGCCATTTAGGGTTTATTCTTATTTTAATGTTTAAATTTGAATTTTAATCAGTTAATTAGATAAAAGACGTCTGCACAGACCGATGCCATTTAAGTTTCCTAAGTTGTTTCTAATTCTCTTCTGGATGTTTATCCTTATCTTAATTAGTTTGAAAGGCGTCTTTAAGTGGCGACGCGTTTTACCTAATTACAGATAAAGATAAATTTTTCCCGGATGTTTACCCTTATCTTAATTAGTGTGAAAGGCGTCTTCCATGGGCGATGCGTTTTAGATAATTACAGATAAAGATGAATTAATCTGTATTTATCTATTAGTTAAGTTGGATAAATTTCAAAGATTTCTTCATGTAAATCCGCGGATGCAAAGAAGTCTATAAATACCTTGCCTCTTGAGTGAGTAAAAAAAGGGAGAGTGATATTGAGTGATTATTTTGGTGGCGATTGGAGCAAAGAAGCTTGAAGACATCCAAACGCTGAAGTGCTGCTACTACCAAGAGTCGGCATCCTTCTTCATCCGTCCAAGATCCATTGAAGACCAAGGCTTCCAAGGGCCATCCAGCATTAACTTTCAATTCATTTCTGCATATTTTTTACATTTTCACTCCATTAATTTTACATTCTTTATCACATCACTCCATGTAACACACACAACACTAACATCATTTTCAAAACCTATTTGTTAAAGGGGTTTAAAAGACCATCCCAACAAGTGAGTTTACCTGTTTAGTTGCATGTTTAAAACTTTCTCTGGAATGGATACTACTTCTTCATAAGTTCTCATCATTATTCTTCATTTCTTTCTATTTCTTGCAAAATGTACAAAGAAGAATCAAAGGGAAGGAAATCAATAGCAAACAATAAAGACTCTGGACGATCCTCAAAACTCAACAGCAGCCAAAGCAAGAACAAAGACAAGAAAGGGCTCTCTTTCTTCAGCCGACTGAAGGAGGAGAACCAAGAGCTCAATATCTCCCACATCCAAACAGGTAGGCGATCAAATCTTCTTTTGAAACTTTTTAGTCAAAAGTTTCTGGCGATCTCATCACTTAGTTTCTTTTTAATAGGTTTATTTTGCACTTAAACAACATAGTTTTTTCATGATAATCACACACTCATTTTAAGCACTCACAGCTTTTTTGGCGACCACGGTGGGACTTGGTCTCGCCATCTTTTCGTTCTTTGTTCTTGCTGTTATCAATCGGGCACCCATGGTGCACCACTTGTTTCTCTCGACACGCCCTCACCAATTGGTGAGTGTTTTTAGTTTAGTTAATTTCCTACGTGCACCACGTACACACCCCTGTGGCAAGATCTTGCCCTCCCCGTTGATTAGTTGAAAAGCTGTTTTTGTGATAAAGATTGTGTGATTGATTGGCATTCTAGTTGTTTATTTGACAAATTATCCTGTTAAAATTTGAAACAAAAAAAAAATCTTTGTATGAGCTGATTATTTATCGTTTTTATCCTGTTTTGAGGAGGAATCGATCCAGAAATTCCTCCTGGAAAACTGCATCTGCGACATGAAAAGCGTCCAGGAACAGCGACGCATTGCAAATTGCGTCGTCATACCCAGACGCCTTCCAGTCTCTTTTCTCTGCTGTCTGTTGCTTGAGCTTCTGCGAAAAAATAAGGTTATGTTTGAATAGCGTCTACCAACGGCGACGCGATTTGGCAGTTTTTTATTTCTTCTTCAGTTCTCATATTTTGTGATCTGTGTGCTATTACCCATTATATATTAAGCATTAGAGCTCATCCAGGTTACAGGTCATACGCATTGAGGCTAACACCCTCCTCTTCTTAGGAACACTCTTCATCACGTCTTTAACTCTCTCTGATTGGGTCGGTCCCTCGATCAGACTAGAGTAGTCGGCGTTAAAGACCTCCGTAAGTCCCCAAAATCAAGGTATTCCTCCTTGATCATCGGGCGGGTTGTACCATTTGAAGTCCCGGTTAGATTCCCATAACGTTGTGAGAGATAACCATAGAATATAACGGTGGACATTGAACTGAAACTAGGATCCTATCTCTTGAGCGAATTTGTGATTTAATTAAATCCAAATAACCCAACAAGGAATCCTAAAATCACGTTAAACATCCACTTGTTTGTTTAATCTCTGTACAACTTGTTTGTTAATCTCTGAAGAAAAATCTAACATCATGCTGCTTCGATCAGGCAGAGACTTGAGCGTGGCTCCAGATGCCATGATCAACTACGAGGGAGATGTTAATGCCCATCGCAATTCTGATTACCATTTCGAGAGCGGGAGAGATGCTGATGCCTCCCGTAATTCTCTTCCTATTCCAGTTCGACATGAGGGGAATGTCTCAACCCCTCTTTATCATCCTAATGATCAATATTCTGATCCTCCCCCGCATGTGCATGTAGTCCCTAATCCTACCTTTGAGGGGGACATGAATCCTGATGATCCCTTATCTTCTGCTCCCTCGGATCTTGTAAATGCTTTGGGAGTTCTTGTCTCCCGTCTGGACCCTCAGCACTTCGAGGCGATCCAGTCCATTCTGAAGGGGAAGACGCCCATGCAGTCTGCCGAGCCGAACCCTGCGGCTCCCCCTGCCATCCCTCAGCAACCTCCTCATCATCCTCCCTACATTCATCAGGCCATGGAAGGCCTCCATGTCACTTCTCGGCCAGTTGGGCCGCAACTTTCCTCTTCTAGGCAACCGACCAGACCGCTAACGCCTGCTTACCAAAATGCCCTCGGGCATGGCGAAAGCTCTGCCGGACCTCCTCTTTATTGTCCTCCTTGTCCTACGTACTCCAGGCAACATGCCTATCAAGTACCTCCACCTCCCCCTCCTCCCCAGGCTGATCCGACAACGCAAGCGTTGTTGGCGAAGATGGAGCGCATGGATGAACAATTCAACAACCTTCAGAAGATGATGGGGGTCAAAGCTGCACCGGAAATCAACTTACCAAGCCTGCCAGTGTTCCACCTGCCACCCTCCGAGATGCCAGTGTACCGAAAGTACAACGGTACTGGTAACCCCTTCACCCACTTGAAGGAGTTCATGTACGAGTCATCCTTCTGGCAAAACGACAAGAGGTCGTTGGCCTTTTTGTTCAGGAGATCTCTAGAGGGACTAGCCCTCGAGTGGTTCTTTTCCTTGGAACCCTCCGAAGTAGAGGACTATGGTATCGTTTCCCAAAAATTCATTCAACGATACCAGGACAGAGTCACTCCCTCCCTGTCCATCACTGACCTAATAGCAGAGAAGATGAAACCCGATGAGGAGTTCGTCAGTTTTGCCGACAGATGGCGAGGCTTGGCCGAGAAAGTAAAAGATCACTTGTCCGAGTCAGAGCAAGTGAAGATGCTGATTTCCAATGCTACGCCCCAGTTCAAACTAGTCCTCTCCCTGAACAATCTGACCAGCATGGCAGAGCTCTATGAAAGAGCGCGGTACTGTCAGAATGCCTTCAAGGACGCTACGTTCTCTAGCGTCTTTGATCCTCACAGACCTAACAGGCCTCCACCTCGGAAGCCTGCAGTGCCAAATTCTCCCAACACAGGTCCGACTACCGAGGGCACGCTCTCTCATCAGCAAGTCAGCAGTATGAACAACAACTCGCCCCAGTTTGTGAGGAGTCAACAGCAACAGTACCAGCGGCCACAACAGCCGAACCAGCAGGGGTACAGGCAGCAGCCAAACCCCCAGTATCAACAGCCCTAGTTTCAGCGGCCCCAGCAGCCGAATCAGCAACAGCAACAGCAACAACCACAGCAGCCGCCGCAACGGCAGTTACAATACCAGCCTCCGCCACAGCAGTATCAACAACAGCAGCAGTACCAGCCGTGCGCACTGCCGGCGTATCATAATGTCCCTCCCCCTGCTGACTATAACCAGCAGAGAAGACCTCCAAGCCCGAAGAGGGCAGAATACCCAGCCCTCCCAGAGTCCTTGGCAGACATTTTCAGTGCCTTAATGGCAGCCAATGCCTTGGTCCTGCCAAGAGAGAAGGCAATCTGGCCCCAGAATGCCGATACCTCCAGGTATTGCTATTTCCATAGGCAACCTGGACACACTATTGATACCTGCTTCCAATTTAGAGATTACATCTATGATCTCAACGAGCAGGGCGGCATTGACTGGGAGGAGATGAAAAAGTACATATCTGCCTTAAAGGTAAGAAGACCACCACAATAGCAGCAGCAGCAACAAGTGCGAGCACCAGCACAAGTAGCAGCAGCACCGAACATGGGCATAGTGCAGAATCCGCTTCCGGAGCACCAAAATCAGAACCAAGTTGCCCCTATTCTGGAAAATAGCCGGTTTGAGGCTAACCGCGGGCAACAGTGGAGGATAGAGGACTCTTCCTCTATCTATTCAACGGGTCACATCCTGAGTACCGCAAAACAACCACCACGCCGCACCATCTATATACCCAGACCACAGCCCATTATCATTACCCCTATACCAACACCCGCATATCACTCACCCGCACCCACTAACCCATTACCACCACCAGCTTTCCTTAAACCCATTACACCCCACGCCACTACGCCTCCACTAAATAATCCCCCGCAAACCAACTACGCACCCCTCCTACCATCCAGACCCCTACTCCGCATACCATTCCCTACTTCACCCGATATCACTACCACTTACCCAGATGCCATCCAACCTTCTAAACCGCTATTACGCATGCCGTTCCCCACTTCATCCACTATTCAACCATCTAGGCCTTTAATCCGGACCACGCCACCACCAACTAACCCCACGCCATCACCTACATACCAACACTCCACCCCATCCGCACCATCCAACCCTGCGGTACTCAAAGTATCACCCGGACCTTCCACGGCTGAGGAACATGCGCTCCGGAGTGGGAGGATCTTCAACAAAGTCTTTCCTCAGTCGACAGTTAGAGACGGCCCATCACAGCCGACAGAGGAAGCACACAATGAAGAGAGTGCACCAGGCACTCAATATGATTTGTTGAAACATCTGGACCGGACACCGGCACGGATCTCCGTGCTTGAACTGATTAAAATATCGAAGATTCACCAAGAAGCTCTGATGGAATATCTGCAGAAGGTGATGGTCAATGAGGATGTGCCGGTGGAAAAAATTGCAGCACTATTAGTTCCTTAGGGAGATCAGCCCTCCCTTTCATTTCATACATCGGAACTAGTACTGCCAGCAGCCAGAAGCAAGGCTTTGAGCATTACGGTCAATATTTGCAAAAAGGCCATAGATGCATGTCTGGTTGACACCGGGGCTTCGATCAATGTTCTACCTCCGAAGACCCTAGAATTGTGCGGTGTGCCCAAGGAAAAATGGCTTCCTAGCCCCATCTCCGTGACGACGTATGATAATTCCACCCATTCCCCTCTGGGAATGGTCTATTTGAAGGTGGAGCTAGGCCCTGTAAGTTATGCAGAGGTCGAATTTCACATCCTGGAAATTGACCCTTCTTTAAACTCCATTTTGGGTCGTCCTTACATAAAAACTCTTGAGGCGATTCTCTCCACGAATCATCAATGCCTCAAATTCCCTGTCAAAGGACGAATCATTAAAGTTACGAGCATGCCGATCCTTGCTGCTGCTCATACTTTGAATGTCAAACCCACTTCTTCATCTGGCCGACAACCTTTTCTGTCGGTATTACATGTTTACCATCCAGTGGTTGATCCTCTGAAAACTACCACTATTTCTCCTTATCCATTAAATGTCATAAAGAGGGGGAAGTGCATGAGTACCCCAGGATGGAGAATAATGATGAAGAATGGCTATCAGCCTGGAAGAGGCCTGGGCACACAGTTACAAGGCAGGACCACTCTCGTCAAAGACCACCGAGGAATACCTGGAAACGGCCTGGGCTATAGGCCGAGAAAAATGAAGCCGGACATTGTTCAGCAAGCAGAGAATGAAGGCGGCCAGAAAGTCTGGGAGGCGATGTCTACACCACACAAGGAAGGTCAGGATCCCCTAACATGGACCCTATACACTCATTTTGTAAAGGGGCCCGTAATAAGCCATGACAACACGGTGGTCATTACTTCATGTTTTGACCTCCACGATATATATGGGAGAGACTTGGCTAGACACTGCTCAGAACTACTCACGTATCAGTCCTTGGAGGCTCTGCGGCCTATGAAGAGGAGAAAATTTCAAGATCCTGAATGTGAATGGTACAGGTGGTTCGATCTGAGAGACCTCTACATCGCATTGAACTACTCACGTATCAGTCCTTGGCTAGACACTGCTCAGAACTACTCACGTATCAGTCCTTGGAGGCTCTGCGGCCTATGAAGAGGAGAAAATTTCAAGATCCTGAATGTGAATGGTACAGGTGGTTCGATCTGAGAGACCTCTACATCGCATTGAACAGGCTGTTTCTCGATCCTGCAGAACCCAAGTGGCTGCCACAGATCGATGAGCTGATCGAAGGTCCCGGTGCTATTTTCGACAAAAGGATACTGCTGTCAGAAGAGACTGATGAAGGGGAGCAAGATGACCCCTATGAAGCTGGATACACCACGGATCTGCTTTGAAGGGGGACTTATCCTTCTCATGTTTTCATGCTTCACACCTTGTTTCGCACTTTGCTCTTGACCCCGACTTAGTCGCGGGTCATCATTGAAGACATTCTACGGGCCCCGTCCGTTATGATTACTTTGTCCCCACGGGACCTCATTCCACCACCTCCTCTCGATCTAGAGAGGATGTATGATTTAATCTGGGACATACTGCTGTATGATCCCCCTAATCCTCTGGCCTTGGTGCCACTTCCGTCATCTCATTCTCCTTCTATTCATCTTCATTCTTGTTTTATGCTTAACTCTTCTATTGCCCAAAAAAAAACGCTAATTTGGCAACCAATTCTTCCCAGATCCTCATTTAGGAAACCTCCTACTTGGTCGATTATACCCCATCGCGCGGGTCTTTTGGTCAAGATTCTCTTCTAAATCTACTCTACCCCTCCCCTCGGGAGGATTCTCCTGTATTTCCATATGTACCCTATGATTTTCATTCTGCTTCATCTTCATTAGGTCAGAATAGGGATTCTAGCGAAGTTAGGGAGTCTAGATCTAGGCAAGTTAATCAGGTTAGGAAGTCTAGAAAGTCTAAGGGTAGGCGAATTCCAGATAGATACCTCTAGGATTTAGCTAACAGATGCCTTTCTTGCTCAATGATTCCTCAGTTATTGGAAAATCCCATTCAGATGCCAGAAGACTGTACGGACGATGAGTTAGTCAATGATGGATATGGGGTGTATGAGTTGATACATGAAAAAGACCCTATTGTTGAAGATGAAGAAGATGACGAGGACGCAGCTGAGGCATATGCCAGTGGAGTGAAGAGATTCGATGAATCTTCAGCTGCCGTAGAAGAGCCCATCAAAGAAATCAATTTAGGGACTAAGACGAACCTAAGGTTGTCCTCGTCAGTAAGAATCTTTCTGTACAAGATGAGAAGGCAATGGTACAAGTTCTTAAGGATTATAAGGACACTTTCGCCTGGAGTTATGAAGATATGCCGGGGTTAGACTCGTCATTAGTGGAACACAGATTGACATTAAAGGAAGGAGCTAGCCCAGTCAAGCAGAAGTTAAGGCGATTCCACCCACAAATGGCTTTAAAGATGAAGGAAGAGGTCGACAAATTGCATAAAGCCAAATTCATTAGAGTTGTCCTTTATCCACAATGGGTGGCCAACATAGTCCCGATTATGAAGAATGACGGAAAGGTCAGGATTTGTATTGATTTTCGAGATTTAAACCGGGCGTGTCCTAAAGATGATTTTCCATTGCCCCATATTGACGTACTCATTGATAACACTGCTGGCTATGAGACTTTATCATTTATGGATGGATTTTCAGGATACAATCAGATTAAATTGGCATAAGAAGATCAGGAAAAGACATCATTTACTACACCTTGGGGAACATACTGCTATGTCGTCATGCCATTTGGATTAAAGAATGCTAGAGCCATGATAAAGTGTTAAATTGATCATTTAAGGGCAATCATATGCATCATACTCATGTTTTTATCTGTAAAATAACATGAAATGATAGATAATTGCGTGCCAAGTCCAACGGTACCAATTTCGTCAAATTCTGACTTAAAAACATCGTCATTTCATGTGATTAATAGAGTATAGCGCATTTGCGATTTTTCAACAAAACCGAGACGAAATAAATAAATATGATGATATTTTTATAATAATGTGCTAATTTATATTTATTTTATGTGAACAGGACATGCCGATGATGCAGTGCAGCTGGTGGAGTTTCCGAAAATTTAGGGGAGGTCTAGTGTTCGGATTTCAATAAATTCGATTAAAGCAGGGGTAAAAATGTAATTTGATGTCTTAATATTGCTCTGATTCCTTCTTTCTCTGGAGTTTCCCAAAACCCTTTATTTCCTTCATTTCCTCCAATTTCCCAACCACATCCCTTCCTTTCTTTATTTTAAAACCCTCTCTCTCTTTTTAAAGGAACCTCTCCAAATCCGAATCCTCCTCCTTCTCCAAGCTTCTCCCACACGCTCTCTCTCTCTTCTCTCCCATATATTCCAACCTCCACAGCCGATTTCCCCCCCCCTCTCGAACTCTTTCTCTCGGCCTTTTCGTTTCCCAGTTTCTCCAGAACCCCAACCAGCATCCTCTCCCTCTCTTATTCTTTCTCAATCCGCAGCCCTCTGTTTTCTCTCTCTGGATTCCTTCTCTCTCCCACACCTCTCTCTCTCTCGGTTAACTCCTCTCTTCCTCCTAGCCGCAGCAGCTTCCCACAGCTCTCTCTCTTCTTTCCCTCTCTCCGGTTATCCCTCTCTCGGTTTCTCTTTTTCTCTCCCTGTACGTTCTCTTCCTCCTTCCACAACTCCTCTCTCCCCGTTTTCTCCTCCTCTTCTTAGCCTTTCCCTCGCTGTCTCTCTCTCTACCTCCCCTCCTACCCGGCACACCAGCACCATGCAGCAGCTCCACTAGCCAGCGCATGCTGCTTCTCCACGCACACTAGCGACAGTAGCTCCTGCACCGCCGGCTTCCAGCAACAACCCACCTGCGAACCTACGCAGCAACCCCCCCCAGCTTCTTCCAGCACCTCCTGCGGTGAAGCCCACACTGCTCCAGAGCCTCCTCCAGCATCTCCTGCGAGCCTGCATGCCAGCAAGCCTCCTCCCGAGCTCCACGTGCCGGCAGCCTCCTCTTACTCTCCACCAGCAGCAACTCCAACAGCCTCCTCCTCAAGCTCAACGTGCATGCGAGTACCCAGCAGATCCACGTGGTGAAGCCGACCTCTCGGTGCACCTCCACGCGAACCAGCACCTATCCCCCAGCGCATGCAAGCTTCCCAGCGCATGCATGTACCACGGCTGGTCCATTGCGCCGGAGTACCAACAGAAGTTGCTCTGTTCTTTCCCTTCCCCCATTAGTATAGTGTTAGTTTATTTAATTAGGATTAGTTAGTTGTTATTTGATGTTTTGTTTATTTAGTTTAAGGATATTAAACCATTAAATTTTGTAATTTGTTTCATAATTTTTAGTTAATTAATAATTTACACATAGTTAAATAACAGTTTCTTTGATATTTTTTTTAGTTGTGCTTGTTTTCCTTATATGCTTGTGTTTAATTTTTGAAAAAGAAAAAAAAAGAATTTGTTTAGTTTACGCAATTATATTTTTAAGTAGCATTAGTTAATTGCATTTTAGTTTAATGAAGTAATTAGTTCACTTAAATTCTCAACTTTTTAAACTAACTAAATTCCAAGGTTTTCAAAATTAAAATTTTATCTCCCTGTGGATCGACTCGGACTCACCATTATTAAATTTCCAAAATCTGATTTGAGTGAGCCGGATAAATTTAGATTGAACGTTCTCATGAGTGTTTAACGACGCACAATTTGGAACGATCAATTTATGGCGTCGTTGCTAGGGAGTTAGATTTTTAATTTTGATTATCTTGGATTTAGTGTAATTATTCTTTAGCTAACCTTATTTTTCTTATTTTTGCAGGTATATTGAAAAAAAAAAAAAAGGAAAGCGAAATCATGGTCAGTGTGTTCCAACTTTCTATGTTGCAATTTCCTTACTTTAGTTAGTTTCCAATTTTGTAGTTTCTAGTTTAGATAGGTTTCCATTAACTAAAAAAAAACAAAAAAAAAAACAAAAAGAAGAATATCCAAATTTAAAAACCTTTATTTCCAAGATTAAAAACCTTCCATACTAGGCATTCATCATTCTAGGAAAGCATGAGTTAGTTTCCTTTTATAGTTATTTCCATAAATTGTTGAAGATTGCGGGGGAAAGGTACGTGTTTCAATTTTAGCAAGTCATTCATAATTGCATCAATACACCTTGTATTGCATTCAAAAAAAGATTTTAAGGACAGCAACTTTAACCACATCAGGTAGGGATTTGATCACCCTTCCTTAGCCCACAAATCACCTTCCTTGCATTGGCATTTCCTAATCCAATTAAAAGCAAGTCGAAAGAGAATCTAGGGTTTACACCGTGAGTGGTTTAAATCTCGGGTTACCTCTATTTTTGGCAACGGTGTCTAGGCTAGAGGTTGAAAAGGCAAACGTCTAAGCGGGAAGGTGGTTCTCTAATTAGGTCCCTACGAAAGTAGGGGGAGCCTCCCACTACCCCACCTCTTACATGGTCGTTGATTGATTGTGGTTGTGACTCGAGGTGGACTCCATTCACCTTGTAAGAAAATTCACATAGAGAGTCTAGGTTAACATTAGATCATTAGGATAATTTGTTTGCCAAAATTGTCTGCATTTAAAAAAAAAAAAAAAAAAACAAGAAATAGAAAACAAAAAAATCAAATCCATCCTCTCTCTATCAGTCCTAGTGTATGCAAGGTAGGAGATCTCAAAACCCTAACCTTCTAGGACCACTTGCTGAAATAGAAAGAATCCTACATCAAAGAAATCCACTACAAGATCCAATGGCTGATAATCAGGACCCACCAAAGCAAATGAAGGACTATTTCATTCCAAATCGATATCAACCTTTATCCTGTATTCATCTTCCTCAGAATCCAGCCAATCAATATGAAATTAAATCTAGCACCATTTAGATGCTCCCATCCTTTTATGGGAATACTAATGAAAATCCTTATAAGCATCTGGATGAATTTCTAGAAATCTGTTCCACGGTGAAGATCCAGAATTTCACTGATGATGGCCTTAAGTTGACCTTATTTCCCTTTTCATTAAAGGACAAGGCTAAATATTGGTTGGGAACTATAGGAAGGCCCATTAGGACATGGGAAGAAATGCAGAAAGAATTTCTCAAGAAGTTCTATCCCATCGGGCGGACCAATACCATGAGAAGGGCCATTACGAGTTTTACCCAAACCCCCGGAGAATTGATCCATGAATCTTGGGAAAGACTGAAAGAATTGCTTAAGAAATGCCCTCATCATGGGCTTTCAAAATGGCAAATTGTCCAAGCATTCTATGAAGGATTGTCTGAACAGTTCAGACAGATGGTGGATGCTTCATGTGGAGGGGCATTTATGATGAAAAATGAAGATGAGGCCTATGATCTGTTTGAGATGTTAAGTGGAAATTCCATCAATCATGCCTCATTATCATCTTATGAAAGGTCTGTTGGGCCATCTAAACGGACTAGAATGTATGAACTTAAGGCCCGTGGAGAGCCCGAATCTAGAATGGACATAAATCTGATTAATCAGAAATTGGATAAGGTAGACATCTTGGCCCAGAAATCAGACCAACTCTTGGCCTTAAACAAGCAAGAGCCTACTTACCCAATATAATCTAGTCCATATGAAGGCCCATCTTCTGCTAATCATGACATTTGTGCCTTATGCGCAAGTCCAACCCATCAAGTGAATGAATGCCCAACTGCGGCCCAACTTCCACCATTCATTCAAGAACAAGTTCAGGTGGCCCAGGGATTCTCCAGGCCCAATAATGACCCATTCTCAAATACTTACAATCCTGGCTGGAGAAATCACCCTAATTTCTCTTGGAAGAATCAGCAGGCCCCATTACCAATGTCCAATCCTCCCATGCATCAAGCCCAAAAGCCACAAAATTCATTTCAACAGCAATCTAATTTCTATGGAAATGTTCAGGCTAGGGGATCTCAAGCCCAATTTTCTCAACCGGCCCAGTATCAATCAGGTCAACCGGCCCATTATCAATCATTCCAATCAGGTCAACCGGCCCACTACCACTCATTCCAATCAGAACAGCCAACCCAATACCATCCTCCACCCACTTACCAACAACCTCCTCAGCCCAACTTTGATGACAAATTCACTCAACTCTAACAACTGATTTTGACCCAGCAACAATCCATTGCTAAGTTGGAAAGTCAAATGGGCCAACTAGCTGAGGCTACGATGAGAAGAGAAGTGGGTCAACTTCCTAGTCAACCCATTGCCAATCCAGGGAATCAACCTCCGGGTTTTCCACAGCAATCGGGTCTTTTACCTCAGCCTGGCCCGTTACCACAACCTAAAGGGCCACAATTGGAGAATGCTAAAGCCATTTCAGCCCTTAGGAGTGGAAGAAGTTTAGAAAAACCACATGCTGATGGAGAGTTAGCCAAAGGTTCCATTGATGGGCCTCAGGAAATTGAAAGTGAGAGTGAAGATGAACCTATCATGGAGAAGTCGGAGGAGGATCTGAAAGGAAAAGGGAAGATAGATGCAGGCCCAAGTTCTTATCAACCTAGGGTGCCATTTCCTAATGCCTTGTTAGCTCAGCCCAATTCCAGAAAGAAACTGGCCCAGAATGAGGAGTTGTTGGATTTATTCAAACAAGTCCAAATTAATATTCCACTCCTCGATGCCATCAAGCATGTGCCAGCTTATGCTAAGTTTCTCAAGGAACTATGTACTCCACGAAGAGAATCTAGAATGGCACCCAAAAAGGTTCGGCTTTCAGAGGATGTTAGTGCAATTGTGATGAATCATTTACCCAAGAAGTTAAAGGATCCTGGAGCACCTCTAATTTCATGTGACTTAGCTGGAGTTACATTTGATAGAGCTTTATTGGATCTAGGTGCTAGTGTGAATCTATTGCCAACAGCCATTTATGAGAAATTTGATATTGGAGAATTAAAGCCCACACCCATCATCTTGCAGTTGGCTGATAGGTCTGTGAAAACTCCACGGAGATTAATTGAGGATGTTATTGTGAAGGTTCATGATTGCTATTTTCCCGTGGATTTTCTTATTCTAGATATGGCATTACCTGAGGAACTCATTCACACTCCGATCATCCTAGGTCGTCCATTCTTAGCCACTGCTAAAGCTAATATAAATTGTGAAACTGGCATAATGGACATTTCATTTGGGGGTCAAAATGTCCAAATTAATGCCTTCAAAGCATCTCAATACCCAAATCATGAAAAAGAATGCCATACCATTGATATCTTGGATCATATGGTTGAAGAAAATGAGATGTCCACATATGACCTTTTGGAGGAAGCCAATATTTTAAAAGATTCTCCTGGCCCATTAACATCTTGGCCCAAGGTTGAACCTTTACCAGCCTTACAATCTGAACCCGCTTTGCCATCTTTAGAGGACCCTCCTGAGCTTGAACTCAAACCATTACTTGAGTCTCTCAAGTATATCTTTTTTGGCCCGGACCAAACTCTCCCGGTCATCATTGCGGCAAATCTCACATCACCGCAGGAGGCCCAATTAACCGAGGTCCTCAAAGACCACAAGGGTGCCATTGGATGGTCGGTGGCAGATTTAAAAGGAATTAGCCCGTCCATTTGCATGCATCACATCTATATGGAAGAAAATTCTAAGCCCAGTCGGGAGATGCAAAGGCGGCTTAACCCCAATATGAAAGAAGTGGTGAAGAAGGAAGTTGTGAAATGGCTAGATGCGGGTATCATTTACCCTATATCAGACAGTAAATGGGTCAGCCCAACCCAAGTGGTATCCAAGAAATCTGGATTAACGGTTATCAAGAATGATCATGGAGAAGAGGTACCCACTAGGCTCACCACGGGATGGAAAGTGTGCATTGATTACCGAAAGCTGAATCTAATGACTAAGAAGGATCACTTCCCACTCCCATTCATAGATCAGATTCTGGAAAAGTTATCGGACTAGAAATACTTTTGCTTCTTAGATGGGTACTCCGGGTACAATCAAGTGGCTATTTATCCGGAAGATCAAGAAAAGACCACCTTTACGTGCCCTTATGGCACGTTTGCT
Organism: Zantedeschia hybrid cultivar; assembly: GCA_030544215.1. NCBI lineage: Eukaryota > Viridiplantae > Streptophyta > Magnoliopsida > Alismatales > Araceae > Zantedeschia > Zantedeschia hybrid cultivar. The sequence goes on from JARZZO010000012.1 coordinate 26,716,103, forward strand.
TTTAGGAGGATGCCATTTGGATTATGCAACGCACCAGCCATATTTCAACGGTGCATGATGGCTATATTCTCTGATATGGTGGGGGAATTCCTCGAAGTTTTCATAGATGATTTCTCAATCTTCGGGGATTCTTTTGAAAATTGCTTGGAAAATCTTAAATAGGTGCTAGCAAGATGCATAGACACCAATCTGATACTTAGCTGGGAAAAGAGCCATTTTATGGTTCGAGAGGGCATTGTTCTAGGCCATATTGTGTCTGAAAGGGGGATAGAGGTAGATAAAGCTAAGATCGATCTCATATCCAATCTTCCTCCTCCTACCTCGGTCCGACAGATCCGTTCATTCCTTGGCCATGCCAGTTTCTATCGCCGGTTTATCCACAATTTCTCTCAAATTGCTCGACCTCTAAGTCTTCTCTTAGCTAAGGATGTCCCTTTCCAAATGGATGAATCTTGCATCAAGGCATTTAATTCTCTGAATGAATCTTTGACCAAAGCTCCGATTCTTCAATCTCCAGATTGGTCTTTGCCCTTCGAAATCATGTGCGATGCCTCTGATTATGCTATCGGTGCGGTTTTGGGACAAAGAATCAACAAGTGTCCCGTGGTGATATATTATGCAAGTCGCACCCTTGCCGATGCTCAAATGAATTATACCACCACTGAAAAGGAATTGTTAGCCGTGGTTTTTGCCCTAGAAAAATTCAGATCTTATCTTTTAGGGGCAAAAGTCATAATCTATTCTGATCACTCAGCTCTGAAATACCTGTTGACCAAAAAGGATGCAAAGCCTAGACTTATTAGATGGATCTTACTCCTTCAGGAATTCGATTTGGAAATTCGGGATAAGAAGGGTTCTGAGAATGTGGTAGCTGACCACCTATCCCGAATTCCGATCTCCAAAAGTACACCAATAACTGATTCATTTCCTGATGAGCATCTACTGACCATTTCTCACACTGTTGCACCTTGGTATGCTCATATTGTCAATTACAAGGTGACTAATCAACTTATAGAAGGATGGACTAAAAGTGAGAAGGACAAATTCTTTTCCCAGGAAAAATATTATTTCTTGGAAGATCCTGAACTATTCAAATTCTGTCCTTATCAAATCATTAGGCGATGTGTTCCTGAAGAAGAACACCAGTGTTCTCAACTTCTGTCATAATCTGGCTTGTGGGGGCCATTTCTCAGGAAAAGAAAACTACAGCTAAGGTCCTTCAAAGTGGTTTTTACTGGCCTACACTTTTCAAAGATGCCCATGAATTTAGCAAAACTTGCCTCCGATGTCAGGCTGTAGGAAATATGGCGAAATGGGATATGATGCCACTCAACCTAATCTTGGTGGTTGAAGTCTTTGATGTTTGGGGAATTGACTTTATGGGACCTTTTCCACCCTCTTTTGGACATACATATATTCTGGTAGCGGTGGATTATATCTCAAAATGGATTGAAGCAGTAGCCACCCGAACCAATGATCATAAAGTGGTCATTAAATTCGTTCAGAAGAATATCTTTCCTCGGTTCGGGTGGCCTAAAGCTATCAAAAGTGACGGGGGAACGCACTTCACGAATTACCAGTTTCGGGCTTTGCTTAAGAAATATGGGATTAATCACAAAGTAGCCACCCCTATCATCCCCAAACCAGTGGCCAAGTGGAAGTTTCCAATAGAGAGATTAAGAATATTCTGCAAAAGTCCGTTAGGCCCGATAGAAAAGATTGGTCTGAAATGCAGAAGGTCAAGAACTATCTCATCCCTGAAATGATTTATATCTTAAGAAATATTACCCTTAGATTAAGTTGTGTCGATCGGTATGGTGCAAAGACTAGTGGACTCAGAAAATTTAAAATCCCAAATTCCCTTGTTAGTCTTCAATAGTCTAATCAAGGTGTATTATACACACACAAACACGCTTTGTCCTCGAGTAACAAGAGATGTGAAGTCCAAGGAAAACTGACAGCTTGACCGAGAGTGTAAAAGTACAACCCATTCTTGCTTTATTATTCTTTTTTATTCTCGGCTCGCGATGTCGGAACAAGGCTCATGATAGACTATTGAAAGTACCTGCTATCTTAGTATGAAGCCGTCACAAAAAAAAAAGAAAAAAAAAGATCCGCCTCACAAAAGAAAAATCAGAAAGGCAAAAGCCAAATCAAGTACAAAAAAGGCCACAAATGTCAAATCAAAAGGCCACAAATATTCATATGAAAGGGAGCACAAGGTCAAAAATACCCCGCAAAGTGAAAATGACCGAACCCCAATAGACAATAGGGTAGAGGATGGACATCTTCCTAGGCCTCCAGAACCCTCTCGGGAGCTTTCTAGACCAATTCTTCCTTTCTCTCTAAGGGACGTGCTCCAAGCTTAAAAAATGGCCTAAGTCGATTGAGGGTCGGATCATCAAATGGAATCAATGATATAAGCACAATAAAAGTACGATGAACCCAGATTAAGTTATTAAAGAATGATTAGGGAATTAAGATGACGAATAAGTAAACTGTTTTGATCCATGTACCATGTTGGTCTTTAGGAATAAATGAATATTTGAAAATTACGAAAAAAAAAAGTTGAATATTTCAAAACCAAAAAAATTGAATATTTCAAAACCACAAAAAACTTGAATATGGCAAAACCACAAAAAAATTTGAAGATTTCAAAACAAAAAAAATAGATATTTTAAAATGACAAAAATAGATAGTTGAATATGTTGGAATTTCAATTAGCATCTATTTGCCAGATCATGAGTGTTGCACATTTTAACTTTCAGTGAGCATTTGCATACTTGTATGTTGTATTTTACTATTTATTTTCCCCTTTAGTTCAGTTATTTTGCCTTCATTAAATAAAGACTTTGCCCCTTAACCCTTCTACCAAGGATAGGATCAAGTAGTTGGTTGCTTAATCGAGTAAGGGGCTAAGCCAAAACAGATATTTAACCTGTTTGTTCAAGCCATGTGTAGGTATAAAAACAAAGTCAACAAAAGAATCAAGTATGAAAGGACTCCATTCATATATGCCAAAAGTTTTGTACACAAGATGAGAAGTCCAACACGACTTAAAAAAAAAAGAAAGAAAAAAAAAGATACAAGGAAGCAGCCCTTACGGCTGACTTTCCCCGGCCCCCTCATCAAAATGGTTCTGGGCCTCGTCCTGGGCATTTGGCGCTGGCACTCTGGAAGGTTGCGGTGGTGGACCCATCATGCTCGGACCAGTCTGGCCAGAGGAGACGGTGATGCTGGCGGAGAAGGTGCCCCCGTGTCCTCTCTCCTGGGCTCGCTGGCGAGCGCGTCGATAGCACTCCTCCACGCTGCGTCGCTCATGCTCAGCGACACTGAGTTGGACCCATTCGCGGTCCCGTTCCTCTGCAAGAATCTCCAGACGTGTCTGGAGGCGTGTAAGCTCCCAAGGAAGATCCCCGGTGGAGAGGCGTGCCAGCTGCTCTTCCAACTCGGGAACATGAGCCGCCGCAGTTCGTGTTTGCTCCAACTCTGCCTCAGCCCTCTGCAGGGCTTCCTGAAGCTTGGCAACCTGTGATAGAAGACATTGTCAGTCTAAGATAATCAAGCAATCGAGACCAGATTCAACAATGGAAAGTCAAAAGAGAGAGGTTATATAGAGTGATTTGCGAAGTTGGGAAGCCCTTTCCGAGTTGGAAGAGGGAGTTTGAGGGAGGAAAGTAGAATCCGGATTGGAGTTAGAGCAGCCTGTTTCGGTAAGTTAAATCGCGTCTGGACGGGGCGACGTCATTTAAATGACGTCGACGCAGAGTGTCATCTTTTTAGGAATTTTCTGACATTTTCCGAAACTGCATATTATCTGTTATTTGTTCATATTTATTCCTTTGCATGAAGTTACTGATGAAATGGAAGTGCAGGAAAATTCAAGGAAATGGAAATGATGCCGAAGTTTCTATTAAGGTTCCACTGTGGGAGTTTCACTGAGTCCCAACCGTGACTAAAAAGATGGTTATCTCTATCCCTGTATTCATTATATAATTGATTTGTATTAGCATTACTAAATGATAAATACTTATTAGATTATATCAAGGACCTTGTGATTTTGATGAAACTGGAATTTGAGTTCTCCTCTAACAAAAAAAAAAACAGTGATAATTCCAAAGGATTCTTAATCATACGGATAGGTCATTAAATTGTTAATTGATGGGGATGATGGTTACAATTTTGTGAAACAATGCATGGACAAGCGAGCTTCGGCTTAGCACTAAGTTACAAGACTGGTATCTTGACTCATTAATGACCATTTAACAATATTATCCTTGATTAATTTATATTTTATTTCATTTTAATTTTCAGTTTAGCCAAGTATGCATCATGTAAGACTTTGAAATCATTGTGATAAGAATTAATTATTGATTAAATTTTAGACCATTGATCAAATAAATCCCTACGTAATATGAAATATTTCACTATGAATCGATCTCTCAGTTATCTTTGAGGTTTTTTTGAAGATATCTTTAGAATTCTATCCTTACTTGGATTCTTTATCTCAATTTTTCTTGTTTCTTTTTAAGATCCATTATGGTTGTAGCACATCTACATTGGCTGGTAACCACTTTCTATGATAAAACCTGCAAGGTTTGTGACCTAGGGTACTTCCCAATCGTGGAAGTTGATCAACTTTATTTGTTTTCCTTTGACTATCTCATTTAGACATAATTGATTCTATTGATCTCTTTGAGTTACTTCATTGATCATTGTGAGAAAGATTTCTATCATATGATGTTGAGAGCGTGCCTCATCACATCTTGGCATCACATTTTCAGTACATTCCATTCCATTTCACTCACTTGCAAAGTTAATGCCAAGGTGGGGCAGCTGTAGACACGTTAATTTTGACTTCATATTGAATAAACTTCATGTCACAATTATAATGCCCCAGAATGATCTGATGTTTAATCATTAATTAATTTTTATTGATTTTTCTCGAAATTAGTTAATTAACGTCATCCGTGACCGACGCCATTTAGATTTCTGGCAGAAATTAGTTCGGAATTAAATCCCAAATTTAGATAGATTGAACTGAATGACGTCGCCCGAGGACGACGCAATTTAGGTCCTAATCCGTTTGGGTTTCTGATTTTAAATTCGAATTAATTTTCTAATTATCTAAAGAATGTCGCTCATAGACGACGCCATTAGGTTTCCTAATTATTTCCGGTTTCTTTTGCGGATTTTACTTCTTTTTTGGCCCCTACTAATTAGCTAAAAGGCGTCCCTGATGGATGACGCGTTTCAAGTAGTTTCCTGTTAAACATGATTTGGCCGAGCTAATCCGGTCTCCATGCTTGGAAGGGTTTCTAACTTATGGATGCTCATCCAAGGCGAGTCCGAGTGCAGAAGGAGAGTCCTATTGAAGTCAAAATACCCTCAAACCACTCTCTATATATACAATACCCTTTGGACCTTTGAAAAAAGTTGGCAATTGATGACTATGGAGCTCAAGGCAAGGTGTTTGACGGCTCTCAAAGAGAAAAACGTAGACAGCAAGAGGGGCTACATCTAAGACTTATTTCTCTTCACCTTCTTCATCCTTTGAATCTTTTAAAGACCAAGGCTATGGAGAGGTCAACCAACCATCTTCCTTTCTAGTTTTCTTTCTAGTTTTTCATTGATTTCATATAGTTTAATTAATGTTTTCTTCAAGGTTATTCATCTCATCACTTCATGCTACACACACTCACCACATCCTTTTCTAAACCTATGTTCATGTTAGGGTTTAAAGAACCAAAACAAGTGAGTTTTCTTTGTTTAGTTTATGTTTAACTTGCTAGATAGAATAGATACTACTCTACCCCATAGCTCTAATCTTCTCTTTTCTTTCTTTGTTTAATGTTTTCTTGCAAAGTTTGAAGAACAACAAGAACTTGAAGGAAGGTTTAGAAGGAAGGTTTGGCTTTCTTGGGATTTAGGGCTCGTGCATTCTAGGTCCTAGCCTTCGGCTTGCTTGTCGGGGTACCGAGAGAACTTACGTGATGCCCTCACGTGAGTACTTGTGGGCCGCAGTCCCTTGGGCCTTTAGCTAATTGGGCCTGATTGGGCCGGATATCAATCACCCGTCATCAGTACTAATTATAATTATTATTGATTAATAACTTAGAGACATATGAGCAAAGTACATTGATTGCAATTGAAATTCTTTTTTATCAAGTAACAAATCATTAAAACTATTTTTTTTTGATATAATCAAAATCCGTATTTACTAAAAACATGAAAGGCAGATTGTACACCATTTTTTCTCGTGTCCTTTAAGGACAATCTTTTTTCGTTGGATGATTTTACTTCATCTCTTCAAAATCAGTATGAAATACATATGAAACAAATTTTCATTTTCATGTATGATGAAAGTCCAGAAAGCACATTATGATAGTGTGAACGAAAAATTAGAGTATGAGATACATAGGATGGCTTTTCTAATGACCTCATATGTTATTGATGTTAGTGTCTCCAAATCAATGAAAATAGTTTATACTGTCATTTTAATTTGGTACCTAGAGGTCTTTCAACTGTCCAATTTCAAATGCAAGGATCCAATTATTTTACTAGCACCCTTTTCGGAGGGGTGCAGAGCACAAAGTTCTCTAAAACATTATTTTCAGTGAGCACAATAATAGTTTGAGGATTTAGACATTATTTTCTTTCTTTCAAAATGCTTCCAAACCATTTTATTGCTTCCAAACGAGGGTCATAAGAGTATTAAGTTGCAAAGATATCTAATGACAATCAATGAATGAAAACTTTGTTTTTTTTCTTTAACCTAACCATAGTTGTCAAGGCGCCGCCTACGCGTGAGCCTAAGCGCCTAGGTGCTGTTTTGGAGCAAAGTGTTGGGTTCTCGGGTTTCTCCGGATCTCCCGCGCAGCGGAAATAAAAATAAAACGGAGATCCGTTCCCGTTTCGAAAATCGGAAAAATCGGATTATCGGATAATCGTAGTCTTACCGTGTGCGGATTCGAATCCGCAACCGTTCGGTTCTGTCGGTGCGACACCACAGGCCGCGCAAGCGCCTAGTCTCTAGCGGAGTCCACGTGACGGATATCTTCACGTTCCTCATTCTTTGCAGCCACGAAACCTCCACCAGTCGCCGCAACGATCGCCGCAACGCGCAGACAATTTCACGTCGAACGGGCGTCGGAGAAGCGGCGACGCAGATCCAGGGATCCGGATATGGCTTGGGGTGCCAGAGAGAAAGAGAAACAGAGGAGGGGGTGGCTAGGGTTAGCAGTAGATTGGCCTGCTCAGCCCGTTCGCTACATTTTATACTAACCGCACGGTTTTTCATAAAAACCTCTAGTTTATATAAAACCCACTTATTTATCCATCGCCTTGAGAATCATTTGCGTGTGACCCTCTAGGCCCAATTACTAATTCGGTTAATAGCCCAATAAGCTCAATGACTCCTCACTGGCTTTATTAATCAATTAATAACTTTTTATTAATTAATTAATCAATCGAATTGATGTCGCACATCGAATTCGACCGGGCCTCCGATCACGTTGGGTGCCAAGTAACACCGCGTGAACCCGGAAGGTATGGGTGTTAAGCAACCCACTCTTGGAACCTTTCCGCCGACAATTACCGCGTGGATATAATCCTTCATTCGTACAATGCTCTCGAGTCAACTCAGGGTATGGCGTGCTGTCAAATTCTAACCAGTCGACTCACTTGCATTGGATGTCGTTGATGAATATCGGAAAACTCCTTTCCCGATATTATCGTCCACCCTGGCCAGGGACTTTCGCGCATCCTTCCTAGAGCATTCTCTCTCATCGTACCGAGAGCGAATGATTCCTTATTGACACACAATTCCCTTCGACGGTATTCCGCTGTACCCATTCCTTAGCTGTTTAGAATCCCGTAGTTAGAGATTCATAAACCAAGGTCAAACCATAGAAGTCTACCGACAAGGTGTCCTTGGTGTGTCAGGTCCGAGGACCATCCACGCAACTGCGACAATAGAATCAAGCAGGTTGACAGTGAGGTACAATACCATCCAGTGATTCAGTCAGATCAGTTCAGTGAACTCATTCTCCAATGAGCACCTACAGATTCGCCTTAGTGTCTCCACACAAGTGACTTATGAGATCAGTCATCCTCATCATATGAGTAAGAGTAATCTATACTAGTCTAACTGGATATCCGATGTCTTTCTCAGATATCCTCCGACTAGGAACGATTAAGAATATGTGTGTTTAAGTGATCAGTCCCATTAGTATGATCTCATCATAATCTGATCACTATCGTACATATTCACGGACTTCATTATGAGACGATAATTAATACGATTTACACACAATGAATATTATGCCATTATATTAATAAATGAACGAGATTTACATAGTCAGATTAGCTTGTAGGCCACCTAAGACTAACAATCTCCCACTTGGACTAAAGCCAATCACCTTTATGCAGTAAGCCTATAGACTTTAGGTGATGCTAAAACACAATTTGAGCCAACGGCTTTGTCAATAGATCTGCTACATTGTGGACAGATGGAACTCTTTCCACCATTATATCTCCTCTAGATATGATCTCTCTGATAAGATGAAAGCGTCTCAGAATATCTTTCGATTTCTGATGAGACCACGGCTCTTTCACTTGTGAAATAGTCCCATTGTTGTCACACAACAGCAGAACATAATCAAAGATGCAGGGAATTATGTCAAAGTCGGTGATGAACTTCTTCAACCACACTACTTTCTTGAAAGCTTCAGCTACAGCGATGTGCTCAGCTTTAGTCGTCGAATCTGCAGTGGTTGCTTGCTTGGAACTCTTCCAGTACACTGTATCTCCGTTTAATGTAAACACAAATCCAGATGTAGACTTACTATTATCTGGATCTAATAGGAAACTCGAGTCATTAAAGCCTCGCTGTTTTAAGTCACCTCCTCTATAGATAAGAAACATTATTAGTTCTTCTCAAGTACTTAAGAATACATTTTACTGCCTTTCAGTGCTCTTCATCTGGATCAACCTGAAATCTATTCGCAACATCAGGCCGTGTACATAGCAAGGCATACATAATAGATCCTATGGCAGAGGCATAGGGTATTCTATCCATGAATGCCCTCTGTTAGGAGTCTTAGGAGACTACTCCTTTGAGAGATTAATTCCATGTCTCATCAGTATGACACCTCTCTTGGAATTTTCCTTGCCAACCCTTTTGATTATGGTATCTATGTACAAGGATTGGGTCATTCCAAGCATCCTCTTTGATCTATCTCTATAGACCCGTATTCTCAATACGTAGGATGCTTCTCCCAAATCCTTTATGGAGAAGTTTTTCGATAGCCAGATCTTTATTGATGACATCATAGCTACACCATTTCCAATGAGTAGTATGTCATCTACGTAAAGAACTAAGAAGGTGACTATGCTCCCACTGGTCTTCTTGTACACACAAGGCTCATCTTCATTCTTAATGAAGTTATAAGACTTGACAACCTCGTCAAATCTTATGTTCCAGCTCCGGTAAGCTTGCTTCAGTCCATAAATGGACCTCTGAAACTTGCACACTTTATCTGAAGATGATTTGGATGTGAAACCTTCTGGTTGAATCATATACACCTCTTGCTCAAGGTTACCATTGAGGAAGGCAGTCTTCACATCCATCTACCAAATCTCGTAATCAAAATGTGCAGCAATGGCGAGTAGAACTCTGATCGATTTTATCATGGCAACTGGTGAGAAAGTCTCGTCATAGTCAATTCCTTGCCTTTGTCGATATCCCTTTGCCACCAACCTTGCCTTATAAGTGTCGATTCGTCCATCAGCACCGATCTTTCTCTTAAAGATCCACTTGCATTCGATAGGTACAATACCCTCGGGCAAGTCCTCCAAGTTCCAAACTTTGTTGGTGTACATGGACTAGATTTCTAAGTTCATGACTTCTCGCCATTTCCCGGCTTCTGGGCCTTCTATGGCCTCCTGGTAGGTTTTAGGATCATCATCCTCATTATATTCTATCTTAGACTCACCTTTAGCGATATGTCCCACATATCATTCGGGTAATCTAGGTAATCTACCAGATCTATGAGGCTCACCTGTGCGTACTTGAACAGATTCAGGAACTGATATCTCATCTAATGATAATGCAGCTGTTTAGGGATCTGGAACCTCTTCTAGTACTATAGTACTCCCACTGTGCTCCTGGAGAAGGTATTCTTCTTCCAAGAAGACAGCTTTCCTGATGACAAATACCTTTTGTTCACCAGGATGGTAAAAAATAGTATCTAAAGGATTCCTTTGGATATCCCACAAACTTGCATTTATCAGTTTTTATTTCCAGCTTGTCTGGTTCATGCCTCTTTACATGAGCAGGACAACCCCAGACTTTAACATATTTAAATTCTGGTTTCCTGCCTTTCCATATCTCATATGGAGTAGAGGCCACAGACTTGCTAGGTACTCTATTCAATAGGTATACTGCTGACTCTAGAGCATACCCCCAGAGGGACACTGGTAATCCCGAAAAGCTCATTATGGATCGCACTATGTCCAACAAGGTACGATTTCTCCTTTCTGATACACCATTCATCTGTGGTGTATATGGAGGGGTCAGTTGAGAAAGAATACTATTATCCTTTAAGAATTGTGTAAAATTAGTACTCAAATATTCTATTCTTTGATCTGATCGAAGAACTTTAATACTCTTTGAACTTCTCAAACGCTTCCGACTTGCACTTCATTAAGTACACATAGCCGAATCTTGAGAAGCCGTAGGTGAACGTGATGAAGTATGAAAAGCCATCTTTGGCTTGGGTGGACATTGGACCACATACATCCGAATGTATTAATTCCAAAATGTTCTTGGCACGTTCTCCATGTCCAGTAAACGGAGATTTTGCCAATTTTCTCATAAGGTAGGATTCACATGTCGCAAACGATTCATAATCGAATGCAGTTAAGTAACCATGCTTGTGCAACTTTTTCAATCTGCTTTCACCAATATGCCCAAGTCTACAATGCTACATGTAGGCTTGGTTCACACAATTCTTGCTCTTCTTAAGAGCATTATTAATTTGAAGATTGTAATAAGAAACATTTAAGAGATATCGACCGTTGACTAAAGATCCCGAAGCTATTGATTTATTACCATAATAAATCGAACAACTTCTATTCTCAATAGTCAACCTATATCCTATCTTGTCCAAACAAGATATTGATATGATATTCTTTATTATGCTAGGATTATAATAACAATCTTCTAATAGTAAGGCGTTTCCTGATGGAAGCCTAAGGTTTGCTGTCCCAATAGTAATCGTCGCAACTTTTGTGCCGTTTCCTAGCCTCAATTCCACCTCGTCTTATCTCAGCTTGTGCTTACTTGTCAGCATTTGCGCATCATGACAGATATGAGAAGCACATCCGGTATTCAATACCCAAGATGTGGAATCTCTAACTGACAAGTTGATATCTATCATATAGATATCTGAAGCTTCAGACAGCTTCACCTTTCTATGAGCTTTATCGTTGAGGAACTCCTTACAGTTCCTCTTCTAGTGACCCTGCTGCTTACAGTAAAAGCAGTCACCGTTAACTACTCCTTTGTCTTTGTCCTTCGATCTTCTATCGTTTGCTATCATCTTTGCGTCAAGGGCATCCAATGCCGGTTCAGCAGGAGGATCAGCATCAAGGGCGAAGGCAATCTGCTCAGATTTGAAGACATTCTTCAAGTGTCTGAGCCAATCTGAGTAGTTCAGGCTAGTCAAACGTTTGGCATCAAGTATGCCACAGAGTGGGTTATTCGTCGACATAATTCCCTACAGGAGATATGTAATATCTTTTAAGTAGATGTTCAATTATTAAATATAAAACAAGACATGATCTTTTGTTCAAGTTTTAACTCCCATTAATTTTCGACGGACTGTATAACCTTCAGTTATACAGAACAGGAGACACCGACAGTCTCCTAGTGGGGATCAGAATCTCAATGACTTGTAGTACAACCTTGTGGATAGCTCAACAAACTGTAATACAATCAGAGAGCACCAAACTTATGGGACTTGCAACTCCTTGCAATATCTGATCATAGCTTCGGTCCCCAAAGATTTAATGGCCTTGTGGATAGCACAACAAACCACTAATTCTGGCCTAAGCTAACCATCGTTACGTGACGAGCATAGATTTGCATGCAGCCCTTGTAGATAGCACAACAAAGGTACATGGTTCCTCTACCCCGATCATATAGGCATCTAATACCATAGCCACAGTTTCTCTTCATAATTAAACAGGCCTTGTGGATAGCACAACAAACCTGCCTAAAGTGATTTGAATCCTATGACTATAACGATGGTATACCACGCGGTAAGTTCTTAACTACTCGCGTTACGACTTAGCGTTTAGAAGAGGGTGTTTAGATAACTTTTATCTTGGTCTCTCCTAGGTGATAGTATATAAACATATCGTATATATTTACTAAATACTATACCTGCTTTGATTCACAATCATGGATAGCACAGTAGGTTTGACTAGAGCCAACAGTCAAACGCACACACAATCTAACATAACATTTATATCAGATAAACCTCCAAACACATACGCAAAGGATCTTCATCTTTTTGCCTTCCTGGTTGCAGCTATGGATCGTCCTCGCTCCTTTCTCGGTTTCCTTGATCATATTACATTTAAATTCTAGAATTTACAAGTAAATTGAAGAAGGTCTTATGGCGAGTACAAGAGAGAGGGAGGTAGAAGTACATCGGAGTTCGAGAGAGAGAGAGGTACGTAGACCTCTATTTATTAACAATTAATAAACATTCCAATCACACATCCACGATCCACATACATCATTCATCACATGAATAATATTAAAGGTGCATATGCATGACCACGGTGTGTTTTAAACATTCCACACATGATAAGCGCATCACATGGCTAAAATAAAAGAGTTTTTCAAAATAAGTAATTTCTGGCTTTCAAAAAACTGGGATCCAATCAAAATTGGTATTCGAATTTCGAAACCTCATTTTATTAACTTAACATGCAATTAAATCAAAATTTAAAAGCATTAAACACACATCACATGTGCACACACTCCAAATTAATAATTTCATATTATTCCATGCAATTAGAACAATTCTAATAATTAAACAATCTAACACTTAGATTAAACAACATTAATAATCTAACAATTAGACTATTAATAACTAATCTAACTATTAGACTAGTCCAACAAAGTTAATTAATAATTTAACACTTAAATTAATAATCAACTATAATTAATTATTAACTATTAATCTAACACTTAGATTAGTCAATTAATGTTAATTATTAATTTAATTCTTAAACTAATAATTAACACTAATTAATTAATAACTAATTAATCTAACTCTTAGATTAGATAATTAAAGTTATCATTAATTTAACTCTTAAATTAATGACTAACAATAACTAATTAAGGATTACTAATTTAACATTTAAATTAGTCATCTAAGTTAATTATTAATTTAACAATTACTAACTTAAAAATTAATAAACAATTAGTAGAATTAATAATCTAACATTTAGATTAATAATCATTAAATTCTAATTTAAACTCTTAAATTAGTCAATTAAGATTAATTATTAAATTAACACTTAAGTTAATAATTAACCCTAATTAGTTAAGAACTAATTGTTAATTAAATGATTCAAAATCATTTAAAACTCAATTTAAATAAAATTGAATAATAACTTAATTTTCAAAACACTTTTTGAACATTAAAATTAAAATTCAATTATAATAAATAGGGTATAAGGGGTTTTTATGGAAAATAAAGGGAATAAAGGGGTTACAAGGCTGAGCCAAAAAAACAGCTTGGCTCGAACCCTGGTTCGGCCAGGCTCGAGCCCTGGCCCGAACCAGGTCTGGGCTTAGGCCGCCCCGGGCCACAGTGCCCGGTCCGATCCGACCGGGTCGGGGTCTGCCGGTCCGCCTGCTTCTCCTTCCTCTACATAAGCCACCCAAAACCCTAAACTACAACAGGTTGCAGGCGGCGGCTGGACTCCATAAGCATTCAAAGTAAGAACAAAGTCAAAAGGGCTCTCTTTCTTCAGCCGGCTGAAGGAGGGGAATCAAGGACTCCAACATCTCCCAATTCTAAAACAGGTAGGCGATCAATCTTTTCTTTTGGAACTTTTTAGTTAAAAGTTTATGATGATCACATTCACTTAGTTTTTAGTAGGTGTTATTTGTCACATAATCAACATAAATTTTCATGATAATCACATCCTAATTTGAGCACTTGCAGCTTTTTGGCGATCACGGTGGGACTTGGTCTCGCCATCTTTTAATCTTTGTTCTTACTTTTTATCAATCGGACACCCACGGTACACCACCTGTGTCTTTCGACACGCCCTCACCGATCGGTGAGTTTTTAATTTAATTGTTATTCCTACGTGCACCACGTGCACACCCTTGTGGCAAGATCTTGCCCTCCCCGTTTGATTGATTGGAAAGTTGTGGTTGTGATAAGAAGATTGTGTGATTGATTGATATTTTAGTTGATTATATGATGAAATCATCTTGTTAAAAATTGGCATGAGCCGATTATTTACTGCTTTCATCCTGTTTGTTTGAGGAGGAATCGATCCAGAAATTCCTCCTTAATTGTTGATTCTGTGACCTGAAAAGCGTCCAGGAACAGCGACGCGTTTCATACCGCGTCGCTATACCAGGACGCCTTTCAGACTAAATTCTCTGTTGTTTGCTGCCTGAGCTTCTGCGAGAAAAATAATGTTCTGTTTTGACGACAACGACACGATTCAGGCAGTTTCTTATTTTTTCCTTCAGTTCTTAGATTTCTGATCTGCTTGTTACTACACATTACGTAATAAGCATTAGAGGCTATACCGGCCACAGGTCATACGCACTGGGGCTAACACCCCCCTTTTCTCTTAGGAACACCTTTCTTAACGTCTTCACCTCTCTCTGATTGGGTCGGTCCTTCGATCAGACTAGAGTGGTTGGCGTTAAAGACCTTTGTAAGTCCCCAAAATCAAGATATTCCTCCTTGTTCATCGGGCTGATTGTACCAATCAAAGTCCTGGTTAGATTTTCATAACGTTGTGAGAGAAAGCCATAGAGTATAACGGTGGAAATTGAACTGAAACTAAGATCCTACCCCTTGAGTGAATTTGTGATTAATTGAATCCAAATAACCCAACAAGGAATCCTAAAATAACGTTAAACATCTACTTGTTTGCTTAATCTCTGTACAACTTGTCTGCAAAATCTTTGAAAAAATCTGACATCATGTTACTTCGATCAGGTAGGGATTTGAGCATGGCTTCGGGAGCTATGGTCAACTATATGGGAGATGCTAATGCCCCTCTTGAATCCAATTATAACTATGAAAATGGGGGAGATGCTAATGCCCCCCATGATCCTCATTCTTATCCATCTGAACATGAGCGAAACCTTCATGTCCCTCTTCTTTTTGTCCATGATCAACACCATTCTGGTGCTAATCTTCCTCCGCACGTGCATGCGGTTTCTAATCCTGTCTTTGAGGGGGGCATGAACCCGAATGAGCCCTCATCTTCCAATCCATCTGATTTGGTCAACGCCCTAGGAGTTCTGGCCTCCCATTTGGATCCTCAACAACTTGAGGCAATCCAATCCATTTTGAAAGGGAAGACGCATGTACCGTCTACTGGGCCGAATCCTGTGGTCCCCCCTGTCATTCCTCAACTTCCTCCTCAGCACACTTCATTCATTCATCAGGCCATAGAAGGCCTTTAAATTTCTGCTTCCTGGCCAGTTGGGCCACAACTGTCATCCTCAAGGCAACCAGTCAGGCTGCCGACACCTACTTACCAAAATGTCCTCGGGTATGGCGGAAGCTCTGCCAGACCTCAACCCTATTGTCCTCCATGCCCCACATACTTTAGGCAATAGGCCTATCATATACCTCCACCTCCCCCTCCTCCAGTCGATCTGACGACTCAGGATCTGCTCGCGAAGATGGAGCGTATGGATGGGCAGTTCAATAATTTTCAGAAAATGATGGGAGTTAAAGCTGCACCTGACATTAACCTGTCAAGTCTGCCCGTGTTCCATTTGCTGCCTTCCAAAATGCCAGTGTACCGAAAATACAACGGTACTGGTAACCCCTTCACTCATTTGAAGGAGTTCATATATGAGTCATCTTTCTGGCAGAACGACAAGAGGTCGTTGGCATTTTTCTTCAGGAAATCTCTAGAAGGACCAGCCCTCAAATGGTTCTTTTCTTTAGAGCCATCTGAAGTAGAGGACTAAAGTATCGTATCACGAAAATTCATTCAACGATACTAGGATAGACTTGCCCCCTCTCTTTCCATTACTGACTTGATAGCAGAAAAAATGAAGCCCGACGAGGAATTCGTCAATTTTGCTGATAGATGGAGGGGCGTGGCAGAAAAGGTGAAAGATCATCTGTCTGAGTCAGAGCAAGTAAAAATGTTAATCTCCAACGCCACACCTCAATTTAAGTTAGTCCTCGCCCTGAACAACTTGACCAGCATAGCAGAGCTCTATGAAAGGGCACGTTATTCCCAAAATACTTTCAAGGATGCTACATTATCTAGTGTCTTTGATCATCACCGACCTAGCAGGCCTCCACCTTGGAAGCCTGCCGTGCCAAATTCTCCTAGCACATGTCCAACCACTGAGGGCACGCTCTCCCATGAGCAGATTAGTACTATGAACAACAATCAGTCCTAATTCGTGAGGAATCAGCAACCACAGTACCAGCGGCCACAACAGCCAAACCAGCAGGGTTACAGACAGCAGCAACCGAACCCACAGTATCAGCAGCCTCAGTACCAGTGGCCTCAGCAGCCGAACCAACAACCACCACAGTAGCCACAACAGCAGCCAAAGCGGCAATTACAGTATCAGCCCCCACAGCAGCAGCAGTACCAGCCGCGCGCACCGTTGACTATAACCAGCAGAGAAAGCCTCCAGGCCTAAAAAGGGCAGAATATCCAGTCCTTCTAGAATCCTTGTCAGATATCTTCAATGCTTTCATGGCAGCCAATGTCTTGATTTTGCCAAGAAAAAAAACAGTTTGGCCCCAAAATGCCGACACTTCTAGGTATTGTTATTTCCACTGACAATCTGGACACACAATAGATACCTGCTACCAATTTCGAGATTATATTCATGATCTCAATGAGCAGGGAGGCATTGATTAGGAAGAAATGAAGAAGTATATATCTGCCTTGAAGGCGAGAAGACTACAACAACAACAACAGCAACAACAACAACCAAGAGCGTCAGCGCAGGCAGCGGTATCGCCAAACATAGGCATTGATCGTTCCAAATTGTGCATCGTTAAACACTCATGAGAACGTTCAATCTAAATTTATTCGGCTCATTTAAATTCAATTTTGAAAATTAATAATAGTGAGTCCGAGTCGATCCACAGGGAATTAAGATTTTAATTTCGAAATCCTTAGATTTTAATTATCTAGAAAAATTGGGAATCTGAATTGATTAATTAACTATCTAATTAAATTAAACTAAATTTATGAATTAAACTAACCTAATTTCTAAAAGCACAAATACAACTAAATTTAAAATTGAGAAGAGAAAAATTAACAACATATTATAAAAAATAACAAAACTTCTATGTTAAACTAATTGAGTTTTATGCAACAACGAATAGTTAAACACTAACAATCTTAACTTAACTTAACTAAATTAAACTAAAGCAAAGTAAAGATGTTATTAATAAAACAAGTTGCAACAACGCAAGTAGGAAGGAGGCAAGTGCAGCTTCAGCAGGCTTCTGTAGGTTCTTTGTGGAGCGCCGGCGCAGTGGACCAGCCGGAGAGCTTGGACGAGCTTGCAGGTGCGTGGAGCTCGCTGGTTCAGCTTGCAGGCGCTTGCTGGCTGTGCGCTTGTTAGCTTCTGGTGCTATTGCTGGCGTTTACTGGCGCGCGGAGGAGGGTTCACCAAACATGCATGCACACGCGTGAAGGAGGTTGCTGCTGGTGCGTAGACGGTGGAGCTGTTGGAGGTGCAGCAGGCCGCGCATGCATGGACTTCACGTGGAGAAGCTTTGATGGCTTGCATGGACAGGTGCTGGCCGGTGAAGCTTGCCGGCAACGTGTAGGGTTGTCGCTTGCTGGCAGCTGAGGATGCTGCTGAAGAGAGCTCACCGGTGTGCATGGAGGTGCATGCAGGCGTGCACTTGCTGGCGTTGCCGCATAGGGGCTTGCAGGTGGATGGAGGCCAGCTTCACCGGGCGTGCCTGCGTGGACGGTGGAGGGCTCGCCGGGTGCTGGGGAGAAAACGGAGAGAGAGAGAACAGAGGGAGAGAAAGAGAACTTACGGGAGAGAAGGAGGAAGGAGAGACTGAGAGAGATCGTGTGGGAGACCGAGAGAGGGAGGAGAGAGTGCTGGGACAAGTTGAGAAGAGAAAGAGAACATGGGAGAAAAATCGAGAGAGAGGAGGAGATTGCGTGGGAGAGAAAACGAGAGAGAGGAGAGGCCGGCTGCTGGAGGTTGGAGAGGGAGGAAGAGAAGACTGCGGGAAGGAATTGCCGAAGGAGAGAGGTGTGGGAGAGAGAAGAAAATAAAGGAGAGGAAGAGGAAACTGGAGAAGGAGGAGGATCTGAGAGAGAGAGGGAATCTGTGCGTGGGAAAAACTGCCGAAGGAAGAGAATAGGTCGGCTACTCCTTTAAAAAGAGAGAGAGAGAGGGTTTTAAAATAAAGAAAGGAAGGGATGTGGTTGGGAAATTGGAGAGAAGGAAGGAAATAGAGGATTTTGGGAAACTCCAGAGAAAGAAGGAATCAGAGGATCTTTTTTAAAAAGAAAGTAGACTTTAGGAAGGCTGCTGGCTCTTCTTGGGTTCTTCTTGGCCGTAGAATTAGGGCAACACTAGGGCCTCAAATGACGTTTTTACCCCCGCTTTAATCTTTTGGACAAAATAACGTCGAATTTATTGAAATTCGAACCCTAGACCTCCCCCAAATTTCCGAAAACTCCACCAGCTGCACTGCATCATCAGCATGTCCTGTTCACATAAAATAAATATAAATTAGCACATTATCATAAAAATATCATTATATTTATTTATTTCGTCTCGATTTTGTCGAAAAACCGCAAATGCACTATACTCCATTAATCACATGAAATGACGATGTTTTTAAGTCAGAATTTGACGAAATTGGTACCGTTGGACTTGGTAAGCAGTTATCTATCATTTCATGCTATTTTACAGATAAAAATGTGAGTATGATGCGTATGATTGCCTTTAAATGATTAATTTAACACTTTATCACACCCCCCAACTTACTCATTGCTAGTCCCTTAGCAATGCAAATAAGGAAAAGTTAGGACAAACAATGAATTATCATGCTTCATTTGTAGTATCTTTCACAATCAATTTAAGTGGTAGCCGATTGGTTAAGCTAAAGTTTTCATATCCCACAATATTTTGATTCACGACAGGTGGTTGTGCATGAAAATTGACACGCTTAGAACTTGTTTCCGACCTTTCCGGTATATTCTTGCCTTTACTATCCTTTAGATAAGACTACCTGGGGAGGAGAAGAGAATAAAAAGATTTCCCGATCAGTCAGCGAGGACCGTTTTTCAGTTTCCGTCCCAACTCAACACTTTTCATGACTTGGTCATAATTTTGGTACGATGGACTTTTTAGCGTGGCTTTTTCTTTCATTTCATTGTACTTTTGCTTTTGAGAGTGCGTACTTTTTGCCACTCTCTTTGAATTGCCTGAGGGGAGGTGCGTACTTTTTGCCACCTACCTTCCTTTAGCTCTTTTAACGCCTTCTATTGCCTTTAGTGTTTACAGCTATCCATTTTAAATGACCGCCTCTTTTAGAGTGCTGAGTGGGGCAGTCCCCTATTACGGATCCTACACATTCCTTTCATTCAACCCAAAAGAAAAATTAGAATAAGTAGTCTTATCCTTAAGGTTAATTTCAGCAATTCTATACTTTTAAGATCTTTCATTTATTCTAAGTTGCCGTGTGTGTAAAAATTATCCTGCCGTGGATTTTTGTGAAGTGGGATATTTAAACTTTGAAAGCTCTTTAACCAATGTGACAACTAAAAAAATTGATTTGTTTAAGATTTACTGAATGAAACATGATTTTCATGCAATTTTCATAGGATGTGAAAAGAAGTTTTTTTGAAAGAAATTTTAAACTTTTGACCATTTTTCAGTTTTCTTCAAAAGATCTTCAATAAATGCATATTAAATTGATTGACCCACCCCCCAAATTGATTGACATTGTCCTCAATGGCATAAAAGATATGAAAAACATGTCAGCCAGACGAGAATTGTGAAGGAGCGAAACAACCTGTAATGAAGAGGATGCGATATACCCACGGTGACTGCTGCTCAGGGACCTAAAAGGAAAAGAAATACAAAAACTGAAGTAAAATATTAGGTTGCCTCCCAACAAGCGCTAAGTTTATCGTCTTCAGTCAGACAACAGTTAAGTTATTGTGGATCACTCAGTTCTATAGATTCAGATGATGTATTTTGAAGATTTTCAATGAATGGTTTCAACCGTTGATCATTAACAGTGAAAGTGTTCCCACTCTAAGGATTCAGAATTTTAACTGCTCCATGATCGAAGGCTTTAACGACCACGAATGGTCCATCCCATCTGGATTTCAGTTTTCCTGGAAATAAGTGGAGCCTAGAGTTAAATAGTCAAACTTTCTGATTTAGAAGAAAGGATTTTCTCACAATATGTTTATCATGAAAAGCTTTAGTTCTGACTTTATAAATCTTTGAATTTTCATAGGCCTCGTTGCACAACTCTTCTATCTCACTCAGTTGTAAAGTTCGGTGGGAACCAGCTTGGGCTAGGTCCAGATTGACTTGTTTGATGGCCCAATAAGCCCTATGTTCCAATTCCACCGGAAGGTGGCACGCTTTTCCAAAAATCAGGCGATAAGGAGACATGCCAATAGGAGTTTTGTAAGCAGTCCGATAGGCCCATAAGCCATCATCCAATCTTTCAGACCAATTTTTTCTATCGGGCCTAACGGACTTTTGCAGAATATTCTTAATCTCTCTATTGGAAACTTCCACTTGGCACTGGTTTGGGGATGATAAGGGGTAGCTACTTTATGATTAATCCCATATTTCTTAAGCAAAGCTCGAAACTGGTAATTCGTAAAATACGTTGCCCCATCACTTATGATTGCTTTAGGTCACCCGAACCGAAAAAAGATATTCTTCTGAACGAATTTAATGACCACTTTATGATCATTGATTCGGGTGGCTACTGCTTCAATCCACTTAGAGACATAATCCACCGCTACCAGAATATATGTATGTCCAAAAGAAGATGGAAAAGGTCCCATAAAGTCAATTCCCCAAACATCAAAGACTTCAACCACCAAGATTGGGTTGAGTGGCATCATATCCCTTTTCGCCATATTCCTTACAGCCTGACATCGGAGGCAAGTTTTGCTAAATTCATAGGCATCTTTGAAAAGTGTGGGCCAGTAAAAACCACTTTGCAGGACCTTGGCTGCAGTTTTCTTTCCTGAGAAATGGCCCCCACAAGCCAGATTATGACAGAAGTTGAGAACACTCTGTTGTTCTTCTTCAGGAATACATCGCCTAATGATTTGATCAGGATAGAATTTGAATAATTCAGGATCCTCCCATAAATAATACTTTTCCTCGGAAAAGAATTTATCCTTCTCACTTTTAGTCCATCCTTCTAGAAGTTGATTAGTCACCTTGTGATTGACAATATGAGCATACCAAGGTGCAACAGTGTGAGCAATGGTCAGTAGATGCTCATCAGGAAAGGAATCAGTGATTGGTGTACTTTCGGAGATCGGAATTCGGGATAGGTGGTCAGCTACCACATTCTCAGAACCCTTCTTATCCCGAATCTCCAAATCAAATTCCTGAAGGAGTAAGATCCATCTAATAAGTCTAGGCTTTGCATCCTTCTTGGTCAACAGGTATTTCAGAGCTGAGTGATCAAAATAGATTATGACTTTTGTCCCTAAAAGATAAGATCTGAATTTTTCTAGGACAAAAACACTTTAATCAGGTATAGTGCAGAACCCACTCCCGGAGCATCAAAACCAGAATCAAGTTGCCCCCATTTTAACAAATAGCCGGTCTGAGGCTAATCGAGGGCAACAGTGTAAGATAGAGGACTCTTCCTCTATTTATTCAACGGGTCACACTCCGAGCACCACTGAGCAACCACCACGCCGCACCCTCCATATACCTAAACCAACACCCGCATATCATTCACTCGCACCCATTAACCCATCACCACCGTCCACTTTCTTCAAACCCATTACACCCTATGCCACTACACCTCCATTAAACAACCCCCCGCAAGCCAATTACACACCCCTCATACTATCGAAACCACTGCTCCGCGTACCATTCCCTACATCACCTACTGCCACCATCACTTACCTAGATACCATACAACTATCTAAACCTCTACTCCGCGTACCATTCCCCACTTCATCCGCACCGACCAATTACCCCTCCACCATCCAGCCATCTAACCCTCTCATCCGTAGCATGCCACCACCAAGTAACTCCACGCCATCACCCGCATGCCAAACCTAAGCACCATCTACGCCATCCACCAACCCTGTAGTGCTTAAGTTATCACTCGGCCCTTCCACAACTGAAGAACATGCACTCCAGAGTGGGAGGATCTTCAATAACGTCTTTCCTTAATCAACAGTCAGAGACAGCCCATCACAGCCGCCAGAGGAAGTGCATAACGATGAGAGTGCACCAGGCACTCAATATGACCTACTGAAGCAACTGGATAGAACACCAGCATGAATATCTGTGCTGGAGTTGATCAAAAGATCGAAGATCCATCAGGAAGCTCTGATGGAGTATCTACAAAAAGTGATGGTCAACAAAGACATGCCGGTAGAGAAGATCGTTGCACTACTAGTTCCTCAGGGGGATCAACCCTCTATCTTATTTCATGCCTCGGAACTAGCACCACCAGCAGCTAGAAACATGGCTCTAAGTATTACGGTCAATATCCGCAAGAAGGCCGTAGATGCATGTCTGGTTGACACGGGAGCTTCAATTAATATCCTGCCTCAGAAGACCCTTGAATTGTGTGGTGTACCCAAGGAAAAATGGCTACCTAGCCCTATCTCTGTAACAGCTTATGATAACTCCACCCGTTCCCCTCTGGGAATGGTCTATTTAAAAGTAGAGTTAGACCATGTATGTCATGCCGAGGTCGAATTTCACATTTTGAAAATCGATCCTTCCTTGAAGGCTATTTTGGGCCGTCCTTATATTAAAACTCTTGAGACGATTCCCTCTATGAATCATCAGTGCCTCAAATTTCCCTACAAAGGACGAATCATTAAAGGTACGAGCATGCCAATCCTTGCTGCTACTCACTCCTTGAATATCAAGCCAACTTCTTCACCTGGTCGACAACCTTTTCTGTCGGTATTACAGGTCTACCATCCGGTGGCTGATCCTTTAAAGGCCGCCACTCTTACTCCTTATCCACTGGATGCCATAAAGCGGGGGAAGTGCATAAGTACCCCTGGTTGGAAAATAATGATGAAGGGTGGTTATCAGCCTGGAAAGAGCCTAGGCACACAATTACAAGGCAGAATCACGCCCCTCAAGGACAACTGGAAATGGCCTGGACTATAGGCCAAGAAAAGTGAAGCACGACATAACTTAGCAGGAAGAAAATGAAGACAGCCAGAAGGTATGGGAAATAATGTCTACACTACGCAAAGAAGATCGGGACTCCTTAACATAGACTTTATACACACATTTCGTCAAGGGGCCCGTGATAACTCATGATAACGCAGTGGTCATCACTTCCTATTTTGACCTCCATGACATATATGGAAGAGACCTGGCCAGACATTGTTCAGAATTGCTAACGTACCAGTCCTTGGAGGCTCTACGGCTAATGAAAAGGAGGAAGTTCCGAGACCCTGAGTGTGAATGGTACAGATGGTTTGACTTAAGAGATCTGTATATTGCATTGAATAGATTGTTTCCTGATCCCTCATAACCTAAGTGGCCGCCACAAATAGTTGAACTGATTGAAGGGCCTAGTGCCATTTTTGATAAAAGAATATTGTTGTTTGAGGAAATAGATGAAGGGGAGCCAGATGACCCCCTACAAAACTGGTTATACCACATATTTTCTCTGGAGGGGGACTTATCCTTCTCACATTTTCACACTTCATACCTTGTTCCGCACTCTGCTTCTGACCCCGACTTGGTCGTGGGTCATTACTGAAGATATTCTACGAGCTCCGCCCATCATGATCACCCTGTCCCTATGGGACTTTATCCTTTAACCTCCTCTTGATCTAGAGAGGATTTATGATTTAATCTGGGATATACTACTGTATGATGCCCCCAATCCTTTGGCCTTGGTGTCGCTTCCTCCATCCCATTCTCCTCCTATTCACCGTCATTCTTGTTTTATGTTTAATTCATCTTTCCTCCAAAAAAAAAACGCCAATTTGGCAACAAATTTCTCCCAGATCCTCATTGAGGAAACTTCCTACTTGTCCGATTGTACCCCATCGCGCGGGTCGTTCAATCAAGATTCTCTTATAGATCTACTCTGCCCCTCCCCTCGGGAGGATTCTCCTGTATTTACGCCTGTATCCCATAATTTTCATTCTGCTTCGTCCTCATTATGTCAGGATAGGGAGTCTAGCAAAGTGAGGGAGTCTAGTTCTAGGCAGGTTAGTCAGGTTAGGAAGTCTAGAAAATCTAAAGGTAGGCAAATTTCAGATAGATACCTCCAGTATTTAGCATTTAAATGCCTTTCTTGCTCTATGATCCCTCAGCTGTTAGAGAATCCTATTCAGATGCCAGAAGATTGTGTAGATAATGAGTCAGTTAATGATGGATATGGGGTATATGAATTGATACACGAAAAAGACCCCATTGTTGAAGATGAGGAAGATGACGAGGACGCAACTGAGACATATGCCAGTGGAGTAAAAAGATTCAATGAACCCTCAGCTGCCGTAGAAGAGCCCACCAAAGAGATCAATCTAGGGACCGAAGACGAACCTAAGGTTGTCCTCGTTAGCGAGAATCTTTCTGAAATGGATGAGAAGGCAATGGTACAAGTTCTTAAGGATTATAAGGATACTTTCGCCTGGAGTTATGAGGATATGCCGGGGTTAGACTCATCACTAATGGAACACAGGTTAACATTAAAGGATGGAGCTAGCCCGGTTAAACAGAAGTTAAGGTGATTCCACCTACAAATGGCTTTGAAAATGAAGGAAGAGGTCGATAAGTTACATAAAGCCAAATTTATTAGAGTTGTCCTCTATCCACAATGGGTGGCTAATATAGTCCCGGTTATGAAGAAAGATGGGAAGGTCAGAATCTGTATTGACTTCTGAGATTTGAACCGGACGTGTCCTAAGGATGATTTTCCATTGCCTCACATTGATGTACTCATCGATAACATGGCTGGCAATGAAACCCTATCATTTATGGATGGATTTTTAGGATATAATCAGATCAAATTAGCAGAAGAAGATCAAGAAAAGACATCGTTCACTACACCTTAGGGGACATATTGTTATGTCGTCATGCCTTTTGGGTTAAAGAACGCTGGAGCCACTTATCATAAGGCTATGATGGCAATATTTCACGACATGATGCATATCGATCTAGAAGTGTATGTGGATGACTTGTTAGTGAAATCTAAGACTAAAGTTGAGCATGCCAAAGTTCTGGCAAGAGTATTAGAAAGATCAAGAGAATATCAGTTAAAGATGAACCCTAAGAAATGTGTATTTGGGGTATCCTCAGATAAATTACTTAGATTCATTGTCAGTAAACGGGGAATTGAGATTGATCCCAACAAGGTAAAAGCTATTAGAGAAATGCCACCTCCCAAGAACTTGAAAGAGTTGAGAGGATTAATCGGGAGGTTGCAGTTTATTCACCGATTTGTCTCCCAGCACTCACAAAGGTGTAAGTTGTTCTACGAGCTTACCAAGCTGGGAGTCAAATTCAATTGGGACGATAAGTGTCAGGAGGCGTTTGATGGATTGAAGAATTATTTGGCAAGTCTTCCTGTTTTGAGACCACCATCTCTGGGCAAACCGTTAATATTATACATTTCTGTCCTGGATGATGCGGTGGGGGCTATCCTAGCATAAGAGGATGAAGAAGGAAAGGAGAGGGCAGCCTACTATCTCTCTAAACTTCTCAACTCCGCTGAACAAAGATACACAACGATGGAAAAAATATGTGCAGCACTTGTATGGGTGGTTTTGAAATTTAAGCATTAATTTCTAGCCTATGAAGTCCATCTTATCGCTAGAATGAATCCAATCAAGTTTCTCCTTGAGAAATTTGTCCTTACTGATAGGTAAGCACGATGGCAAAGCTTTCTATCTCAATTTGATATCACTTACATTCAACAAAAAGCGATCAAAGGCTATGCCAGAGCAGAACATCTCGCTCATCACCCCGTTCCTCGTTTTGATCCAGTCCGATCGGAGTTTCCGGATGAGGAACTGATGTCCATAGACCGAATCAAAGGTGACATGTGGACTCTGCATTTTGACGGAGCTCTGAATTCCCATGGAAAGGGTATCGGCATTGTTCTGTTATCACCTGAAGGTGTCACCATTCCACAAGCCTTTCAGCTTGACTTTCCCGTCACTAACAATATAGCTGAATACGAGGCACCCCTTGCTGGCCTCGAGGCCGCTCATCTCCATAGTGCCACCAAACTCATAATTGTGGGTGATAGCCAATTGATTCTTCGCCAGGTGTTGACCAAATATCGGACTCTTGATCCCAAGCTCAAGCCTTATCAAGAACTTACTTCTGCTTACGCTAAGCTTTTCACAAAATTGATCTTCATCCATATTCCTCGGAATCAGAACATTTTAGCTGACGCTCTAGGTTCACTTGAATCAGAACTCGGAATCAGCAGACAATCCGAGTCTATCATTGTTCGTAGGCGTCTTTCACCTGCCGTAAAAAACCCTTCATTCCATAGGACTAAGGAGAAGCTGCTGAAGAAGGTCAGAGATGGAAATATTGTGGAAAGAGAGAGATTATGTTAATGGAGCTATTAGAAGAGATGGATTATGAGCAGAAACCATGGTACTACGAAATTGCTAAATATTGTGAAGATCAATCATATCCTGAAGAAGCCATAGTTGAGGAGAAAGGAGCTCTCAGGAGAGTTGCTCAAAGATACACCCTAGTTAGGGGAGCACTATACAAAAGAGGTTTTGATGGAGTTCTTCTAAGATGTTTAG
Organism: Zantedeschia hybrid cultivar; assembly: GCA_030544215.1. Lineage (NCBI taxonomy): Eukaryota > Viridiplantae > Streptophyta > Magnoliopsida > Alismatales > Araceae > Zantedeschia > Zantedeschia hybrid cultivar. The sequence goes on from JARZZO010000012.1 coordinate 26,743,376, forward strand.
ACGAAGATGAGCTTTGGAAGGTTATGGAAGGAGTTCATGCAGGAATTTGTGGTGGCCATGTTAGTGGACATATGTTAGCAAAGAAAATCCTTAGACAAGGATTCTATTAGCCAACCATGGAAGAAGATTATATAGGATATGTCCGTAGGTGTGCCAAGTGCCAACTTCACACCGATAAGATCCATTCTCCTGTATCTTCACTCCATCTTGTTTCCTCCCCATGGCCTTTCTCCATGTGGACTTTCGATGTCATTGGACCCCTTGGCAATCCTGATTCCGACATTAAGCAGAAGTCCTTCATCCTCACGGCAACAGAATACTTCACCAAATGGGCTGAAGCTGATGCGTACACAGAAGTCAAAGTATCAACCGTCTGCAAGTTCATCATGAAGAACAAGCACTATCGTCACCGACATTGGACCGCAGTTCGTGTCACAAAAACTGAAAGACTTCTGCAACAGGTACAAAATTGTATTGCATCATTCGTCTCCTTATTATCCGCAAGGCAATGGCGAAGCAGAGGCAACTAATAAGACTTTGATAAAAATCATCAAAAACACGTGCAAGTCTAATAAATTCACAGACTGGCCAGAAAAATTGATTGAGGCTCTATGGGCCTACTGAACTTCAATCCGCACGCCCACTGGGTAGACTCCTTATTCCTTAACATTTGAAATGGAGGCGGTAGTTCCATACAAGATCCTCATACCATCATTAAGAGTACAATTGAATAAGAAATTTTCTATTGATAAATACCGTTCAGCACTCCTTGCTCAATTGGAACTCTTAGACGAGAAAAGATGGTCAACTGCTAATCATGCAAGAGTTTGTTAGAATAGATTAGCACATTTTTATCAAAAGAAAGTCATTGAACGTAAGTTCAAAGTTGGTAAAATGGTCGTTAAAAGAATCTTTGTAAAACCTAGTGGTCCGCGTTCTAAGCTCCAACTCAATTGGGAAGGACCATATGTTGTATCGCATACTTTTTCTGGTGACGCTTACCGTCTAGTTAATGCAGAAGGGCAAGAATTAACTCACCCCTGGAATGGTCTGTATCTTAAGAAATACTACCTTTAGGTTAAAGAGTCGATCAGCATGGTGCAAAGACCAGTGGAATCAGAAAATTTAGAAACTCAAATTCCCTTATCAGTCTGGATAATTTAATTCAAACACATTACCACACATACTGACACGTTTGATTCGTGAGTAACAAAAGATGTGAAGTCCAAAGGAATACCAAAAGCTTGACCGAGGGTGTAAAGTGCAAATCATTCTTTTAAAAACAAAAAATTCTATTTTTACACTCGGCCCATGATGTCGGAACGAGACTTAGAATATACTACCAAGAATAGCAGCCATCTTAGTAGGAGGCCGTCATGAAAAAAGGGAGGAGATTTGTCCCAAGAAAAGAAAAGAAAAAGAAAAAGCAAAAGGCAAAAGCCAAATGTCAAATCAAAAGGCCATTTACACAAGTTCAAGCACGATGGGTCTAAGTTAGATTATTGAAGAACAATTTGGGAATTAAGTTAATAAATGAATATGTTTCTTTTGATCTGAGTACCATACTGGTCTTTTAGTTTGCACAATATTCAAAAATCCAAACAAAAATACATATTTCAAAAATTAAAAAAAATACATATTTCAAAAATTCAAAAAAAAATATATACATATCTTAAAATAAAAAAAAATACATATCTTAAAATCCAAAAAAAATAGATATCTCAAAATTCAAAAAAAAAATATATGTTCCAAAACTCAAACAAAATGAATATTTCAAAAAAAATCAAAACAAAAAATATTTCAAATAGTATCCGCTTATCGCATCTAGTGCGTTTCATTCCTTCTATTTTCAGTAAGCATCTGCCTGCTTGCATGTTGCATTTTTGCTTATAGTTCGATTATTAATGTTACTTTTGTTAATAAAGGCTTTGCCCCTTGACCCTTCTACCAAGGATAGGATCAATTAATCGGTTACTTAACCGGACAAGGGGCTAAGCCTGAATAGATACTTAACATGTTTGGTAAGTCATGTACAAGGCACATGAATCAAAGACAACAAGGCACAAAGCTTAAGTGCAAAAATCTATAAACTCAAAAGTTTCACGTACAAGACATGAAGAGAGTTGGAATCCGGATTGAACACAACCAGAACCTGTTTCTGCGACTGAAAGGCGTCGTTGAACAGCGACGTGTTTAATGGCGTCGGCGCGACAAGACGCGTTTCAGGATTTTCTGTTATTTGCCCGAAATTCAATGTTTTTACAGATTTCATGCTTAGATGATGATTTGTTTGAAGTTACTGATGATTTTTTAGTACAGGAAATTCAGGAAAATCCAAATGAAGTTGAAAATTCAAAGAAGATCCCACTGTGGGAGTTTAGGAGTCCCAGCCGTGGCTAAAAAGACAGTTTAGGAGTCCCAGCCGTGGCTAAAAAGACGGTTATCTCTATCCTTTGTACTTTTTCATATCATCATTACTATATGTTAAATATTTATTAGACTATGTCAAGGACCATGTGATTTTGATGAAACTGGAATTTGAGCTCCCTTTCAACAAAAACAATGATAATTCCAAAGAATTCTTAATCGCATGGATAGTCCGTTGGATTGTTAATTAATGAGGACAATGGTTCTACTTTTGTGAAACCGTGCGTGGATAAATGAGCTTCGGCTTAGTACTAAATTACAAGAGTTGGTATCTTGACTCATTAATGACAATTTAACAATATTATCTTTGATTAATTTATATTTTATTTGATTTTATATTTTTCTTTTAGCCCAGCATGCATCATATAGGACTTTGATATAATTGTAATAATAATTAATTATTGATTAAGTTTCAGATTATTGATCAAATAATTCCAACATGATATGAAATATTCCATTTTGAATTGAATATCTTGATTATCTTTGAGGTTCACTTGAAGATATCCTTAAAATTCTATCCTTTCTTGGACTCTTTATCCAACATTTCTTGTTTTCTTTTAAAGATCCATCATGGTTGCAGCACATCCACATTGGCTGGCAATCGCTCTCCATAATGAAACCTGCAGTGTCTATGACCTAGGGTAATTCCCAATCGTGGAGGTTGATTGATCTTATTTTATTTCCTTGTCTATCTCATCCAGACAGGATTGATTCCATTGATCTCCTTGAGTTATCTTCAATGATAATTTTGAGAAAAATTCCAATCATGTGATGTTGAGAGCGTGTCTCATCACACCTTGTCATCACCTTTTCAGTACATTCCATTTCATTTCACTCCCTTGCAAAGACGATGCCAAGGTGAGGCAGCTGTAGACACGCTAATTTTGACATCATTTTGAGTAAATTTCATATCATATAATAATGCCTCAAAATGGTCTGATATTTAATCATTAGTTAATTTTTATTAATATTTCTGAATTAATTCTCTAAATGACATCGGTCAGACAGACATAATTTAAGTTTATTAAAGAAATTCATTTTAACTCAGATTTTTAACCAAATATGAAGAATTCTAAAAGACGTCGACCTGTATAAATGTCATTTAGAATTTATTCTTATTTTGATTATTAATCTGATTTTTAATTAATTTATTAATAAACTAAAAGACGTCTACCATGCACGACGCCATTTAGATTTCATAAGCTGATTCTGCTTCTTCTTCCCGATGTTTATCCTTATCTTAATTAAGCTAAAAGACGTCTCCAATGGGCGACGTGTTTTAGATAATTACAAATAAAGATGAATTAGACTGTGTTTATCTATTTCTTAGTTGAATTAAATTCAAATTCCTTCATGTTAATCTTTAAGTAACCGCGGATGCATGAACTTAAGCCTATAAATACCCAACCCCTTAGTCATTAAAAAGTTAGTGATAATTTTTGAAAAGGTTAGTGATGATAGTGATAATTGATGATTATTGGAGTGATTCTTTGAGAGAGATGACGTCCAAATGCTGAAGGATCCAAGCGCTGCTACTTCTTGGAGTCTGCATCATTTCTTCATCCGTTCTTTGTCCATTCAGGAGCTTTCAAGACCAAGGCTTCCCAGGGGCCATCCAATTTAGTTGTTTTTATTAATCTATGTTGGTTTCATCATTTTATTAGTTCAAAATTTCATTCATCACATCACTCCATGCAACACACACTCACTAGCATAATTTCAAACCTATTTGTTTAGGGGGTTTAAAAAGACCATCAAAACAAGTGAGTTCTTTGTTCAAGTTGCATGATCAATATTTCTATTGGGATAGATACTACATCTATTTGAGTTCTTATTGTTCTTTCTTTCTTTCTACTTTTTTGCAAGGTTCAAAAGAAGATCAAAAGGAAGGAAACAACAAGGAAATCTGGACGATCCTCAAAGCCCCATAAGCATCCAAAGCTAGAACAAAGTCAAAAGGCTCTCTTTTTTCAGCCGGCTGAAGGAAGGGAATCAAGGACTCCAACATATTCCAATTCTAAAACAGGTAGGTGATCAATCTTTTCTTTTGGAACTTTTTAGTTAAAAGTTTCTGGCGATCACACTCACTTAGTTTTTAATAGGTTTTATTTGTCACATAATCAACATAAATTTTCATGGTAATCACATCCTAATTTGAGCACTCACACATTGGTGATGATAGAGGATCACACCAAGAGAATCCGGGGTTCTAGCCTCCATCCCAAAGTTTAGGAAAGCCGATTGAAGCCGCCGAAAAATCCGTCGTTCTTTGTCCCATGAAGAACACGAAAAAACCCCAAATAAAAATCCAAAAATAGAAGAAAAATAATCAGATTATTTGCATTCATCTGATGAACACTTTTCTATCATTTTAAGCGGATTAAACGCATGGAATAACACATGAAATATTAATTTCAGAGATCGAAACGGGACGAGAAACAGTGGAACCTGGCTCTAATACCACTGTTGGGTTCTCGAGTTTCTCCGGATCTCCAGCGCAGCGGAAATAAAAATAAAACGGAGATCCGTTCCCATTTTGAAAATCGAAAAAACCGGATTATCGGATAATCATAGGCTTACTGTGTGCGGATTCGAATCCGCAACAGTTCGGTTCCGTCGGTGCGACATCGTAAGTCACGCAAGCGCCCGACCTCTAGCATAGTCCACGCGATCCTCCTCACGATGGATATCCTCACGTTCCTCATTCTTCGCAGCCACGAAACCTCTACCAGTCGTCGCAACGATCGCCGCAACGCGCGGACGATTTCCCGTCGAACGGGAGTCAGAGAAGCGGCAGAGCAGATCCGGGGATCCGGATCTGGCCTGGGGCACCAAAGAGAGAGAGAGACAAAGGAGGGGGCGGCTAGGGTTAGCAGTAGCTTGGCCTGCTCACCCCGTTCACTACATTTTATACTAACCGTGCAGTTTTTCATAAAAACCCCCGGTTTATATAAAACTCACTTATTTATCCATCGCCTTGAGAATTATTTGCATGTGACCCTCTAGGCCCAATTACCAGTCCAGTTAATAGCCCAATAAGCCCAGTGACTCTTCACTGACTTTATTAATCAATTAATAACTCTTTATTAATTAATTAATCAATCGAATTGATGTCGCACATCGAATTCGACCGGACCTCCGATCACGTTGGGTGCCAAGTAACACCGCGTGAACCCGGAAGGTATCGGGGTTAAGCAACCCACTCTTGGAACCTTTCCGCCGACAGTTACCTCGTGGATATAATCCTTCATTCGTACAATACTCTCGAGTCAACTCAGGGTATAGCGTGCTGTCAAACCCTAACCGGTCGACTCACTTGGATTGGATGCCGCTGATGAACATCGAAAAACTCCTTTCACGATATTATCATCCACCCTGGCCAGGGACTTCCGCGCATCCTTCCTAGAGCATTCTCACTCATCGTACCGAGAGTGAATGATTACTTATTGACACACAATTCCCTTCAACGGTATTCCGTTGTACCCAATCCTTGGCTGCTTAGAATCCCGTAGTTAGAGATTCATAAACCAAAGTCAAAGCACAGAAGTCCACCGACAAGGTGTCCTTGGTGTCTCAGGTCCGAGGACCATCCACGCAACTGCGACAATAGAATCAAGCTGGTTGACAGTGAGGTACAATACCATCCAGTGATTTAGTCGGATCAGTTCAATGAACTCATTCTCCAATGAGCACCTACAGATTCGCCTTAGTGTCTCCACACAAGTGACTTATGAGATCAGTCACCCTCATCATATGAGCAGGAGTAATCTGTACTAGTCTAACCGGATATATGATGTCCTTCTCGGATATCCTCCGACTAGGAACGATTAAGAATATATGTGTTTAAGTGATCAGTCTCATTAGTATGATCTTATCAAAATCTGATCACTATTGCACATATTCACGGACTTCATTATGAGACGATAATTAATACGATTTACACACAATGAATATTATGCCATTATATTAATAAATGAACGAGATTTACATAGTCAGATTGTCTTGTAGGCCACCTAAGACTAACACAAAGCACAGCCCACGCCTTACTTGGGTCGAGAAAAGCAGGCATGGGCGCCGCTTAAGGGGACCAGGCATACGGCTTAGCGCCTATGCGCACCTTATCAAAAATTGGTCCCGTTTAGAACCGGGTGGATTCTCGCCTTATCATCCTAAACTAACACCAACACTGCCCCCCCCGACCAATACCATGAATCCCCATTTCGGCCATCCCTTCCGCAAAGCTAGGGTTTGGGGGTTGTAGGGAAAAGCTGATGCTATCGTCCTAGCCATGCGTTGGTGCCACTGCGCCGATAGATTGCCGCCGCCTTCGCCATCGTCGTTGCCGTCCGGTAAGGGCCGTGAGGCCGGTCGACGATTCCTCTCTCTCTCTCTCTCTCTCTCTCTCTCTCTCTCTCTCCTCTCTCTCTCTCTCTCTCTCTCTCTCTCTCTCTAATTTCTCTTTTCCCCTATGCAGGGCTTTGTTGTCCTTCGCCAACATCGCCGCTGAAGCCGGTCGCCGCCGCCACTGCCACCTTCTAGCCTCGCCGTCGTTGTCCGATGAGTAACAGAATGCCATCTTCCCAAATCCATCTCTACTCTCTCTCGCTCTCTCTCTTCTCTGTAGCTCTCTATGTGCCCCCTTTGTTCTCTAATCTTCCTCTCTCCCTCACTCTTTCTCATACTGTCTCACTCTCTATGCCCCTCTAATCTCCCATGTTTCTCTCACACTCTCTCTCTATCAGCGATGATGTCCTCTCTATACACACACGCACACAGTCACACACACTCTCTCTCTCACCCTCTCCATGTTTCTTTGTGTGTGTGTGTCTGTCAGGGCCGATGCCCTCTTTACACACCCACACATAGTTACACACAGTCACACTCTTTCTCTCTCTCACCCTCTCTAATCTCTCTTTGTCTCTCTCACAGTCTCTCTATGTGTAATGATTAGTTATTCTTATATATTTAATTCATGTGAATTATTTCATGCTAGATTAATTTCTTTCAATTTTAATATTTATTGTGTTGATTTGTTTCCTATATGTTTAAGTCAATTATCTTATAGTAGATTAATTGCTTTCAATTTTTATATTAAAATTAGTTTATTATTATTATTTTATTTATATTGATGAACCTACAATTAATATTAATATATTTTAAGGAGATGTCTAAGTCGCCGCTTAGCGCTTAGGCTCCCCGGGAACGCCTTGGGTTGCCTTGGGCCTTGACAACTATGAATCCAACCACTCTTCTAACCTATAACTAGAGTTGGCACACGTTTGAGATTGGTGCAGTCCAATCATTCTTTCAATTTTTTATTTGAGCTTGACACATGGACAGATTGAAGATATAAATTTTGACAAGAGGGAATGATGTGATATTTTTCTCCTTTGAAATATTTTACATGAAGAAAAATTGACCCAAAAGTTATTTCAAAATTTAAATCAAAGTGTTCTTCACCAACTACTTTGACCTAATCATAACAGCTGGATGTTTGTATGCTCCATTTACTATGTTCTTAAACCTTTTTTTCATATATAATTGAGATTCACACATTTTGCTCTGGGTCTATTTTGTACGGCATAAAAACTTGTTGCATGTACAAATTTTCTAGAGAAGTTGATCATAATATGGATTCAAAGATTTGGATTTAAAAATAATTAGTGAATATATTTTTTTAGTCGTCTATATTTTTTGAATCACCAAACAATTTCAAATATCCTATGATCAACTTTTCTGGAAAATATGTGTATAATTGATTTTAAGGATGTTCCAAATGCACCCCATCCTTTTGCTACATTCAATGAACAATGACAAATCATTGACAAGATAACTCCTACTTAGGTATCAATTGTAGAAAAAGTTGTGCTAAAAATGTGTCCAAGATATCTCTAAATTGATTTATTTGACAATTCCTAACGTCCGTGGTAAACACTGTGGCATATACACACTATATAAAAAGAAAAGTGTTACTGTAGCTTAACGCTCCTCTCATACTATAACTCCACCTACCATACATCTGGATAACACAACACGTTTACGGATTCAGTCTGCAATTTGCTTCTAATGGGCTTCCACTTGAGCACCATGAATGTACTTGGCTATATTCTTTCTCATGGTCATTGGCCGCAACTTGCTGCATTACTTGGAGTGAGTAAAATCCACGTGGAATGTATCTTCCAACAAAAAAATATCATTTGACGTCTTTACATGTCCTTTTACAGTATAATAATGGCGTCTGATGTGCATTGATGTCAGTGCACATAGATGCTCTGTAAAAGGAAAATAAATTTACTTTTGTTTTAGATTTTGAGAAGCATATATATGTTTTCAGGAGCATATATAAGGTTTCAAGAGCATGTGCTCTAAAAAAGATGTACATGTTTTTGAGAGCATGTACAAATTTTGACGAGTCCCCAAACCTTGTGTATGCTCTCGAGAGCACGTTCATGTTGTCCAAAATTTAGGACGAAAACTATTTTTTTTAAAGTATTTCTATACGTCAAAAATCTTTACAAAAAACTTTATACTCCCGCCTTTAAAAATTCTCCACGTTCCCTAATTTGTTTGCAAAATAGGTTATCCGAAATTATTTATCCGGAATAACGTATACTAGAATAAAGAGCATTTAGCTTTGATAGTTTTGTGGGACCCACAAGCGGAATAGAAAGGATAAGCAATTCTTAGGTCTAAGGTCGAATTGTTTATTCTCCTTATTCTAATATAAACAATTCTATAAGCCATTCTGCACATCAAACTAAAATTAATCTTATTCTAAAAATTAAGAATCTTATTCCTCTCTAATTCTGCAAATAAAGTGGAACTAATTCTACGCATTGGATTTAGTAGAAATGTGTAACCTACCCTTGCTCTTAGGTATGGGTGAGGTACGGGCCACCCATCCTCCTCTTTCGCTATTCCCTCTCTTTCCCCTCTTCTTCCTCCTCCCCTCTTCTTCGACACCCCCCCCCCCCCCCCCCGATGAGGCCAGGCGGCACCAAGGGAGAAGCAATAGTGGCACCCACCGCACGAGAGTAGCAGCGGCTGTTAGCATCGGCGATCACTCTTGTAGTCAGCAGTAGCTAGCACCCTTAACCACAATACCAGTGGGCACGGGCGGCCATAGCAGTAGCAGCAGACACCGACGACACTCAGATCACCCACAAGCATCTAGGGGATCAGCTGGTTTTTGTCATCCAGTGATTAGCTGTTTTTGTGGTTTTTGTGTGAAACAGGTGGTCTATCAACTGGTGAACATCTGGTTTTTGTGGTTTTTATGTGAAACAAGTGGTCTGTCAGCTGGTGATCAGTTGGTTTTTGTATGTAACAAATGCTTTCACTTTGTGGTTTCAATTTGTTCAGTGAATTGTGGACTTCTGGTTTATGTTAAGAATGCAATCAATTATTTGTGGTTGTGTTTGTGATCAGGTTGTGCATGTATCTACCAGGTGGTGGTTATTGATGATCAGGTTTTATGTGAAATTTTCGATCAGGTGCAATGCATGCTGTCATACTCAACTCAACTTAACTCAACGAAACCTTAATCTCAAATAATTGAGGTCGGCTATATGAATTCTATATTTCCACTCTAGATGATTTTGGACTACCTCTTATGAAAAGTTTAAAACTTCTAAATCATATTGTACTACCATCTTCCAAGTTATCCAAGTCTACCCCTTCTTTTCTTCCCCTCCTCTATCCTAATATATTCCACTTTTCTAACTGAAGCCTCTCTAGGCCTACGCCTACCATGCCCAAACCGTCTCAGTCTCCCTTCTCTCAATTTGTCCTCAATTGGTACCACTCCTATTTTTTCTATAATATACTCATTACGAATTTTATCTAGTCTAGTATGTCCGTACATCCACTTTAACATTCTCATCTCAGCAACACTTATCTTGGAGACATGTTGCCTCTTCATAACCCAACACTCGCTATCATATCACATTACAGGCCTTGTCGCCGTACGGTAGAATTTTCCTTCCAGCTTCGTTGGGATCTTGCAGTCACACAAGACTCCCGTGGCAAGTCTCCACTTCAATCATCCTGCTTTAATCCTATGGCTAACATCTTCAACGCACCCTCCGTCTTCTTGGAGGATCGAACCAAGATATTTGAAATTGGTGCTTTTGGGTATTGTCATCCTATCTAAGTTAACTCCTTCCTTTTCGCCTATCCGACCTTCACTGAACTTACAATGCATGTATTCTATCTTAGTTCTACTTAACCTGAAATCTTTGGATTCTAAGGTGCTCCTCCATAGTTCTAATTTTCTATTAACTCCCTCTTTCGTCTCATCTATCAACACAATATCATCCGCAAACATCATACACCACGGAATGTCCTCTTGTATATCTTTTGTTAAATCATCCATAAGTAATGCGAAAAGGTAAGGACTTACTGCTGATCATTGATGTACTCCAATAGAAATAGAAAAATCTCTTATTTTCCCTCCGACCGTGCAGACACTAGTAGTTGCTCCTTTATACATGTCTTTTAATACTTGTATGTACCTAGTAGATATCATCTTGCGCTCCAACACCTACCACAAAACATCTCTTAGAACTCTATCATAGGCCTTCTCCAAATCGATGAACACCATATATAGATCTTCATGTGGAGGTTTATATTTATGTATAATTATGTATGTGATCAGGTTGGTGCAGGTTTTATGTTTATGTGCGGTTATGTATGTGGAAGTGCAGTCTCTGATTTTTGTGGTTATGCGATCAAGTTGGTGCAAGTTCTATATGTGATCAGTCACTCTTTAGTGTTAGTGATCAGCTACAGTCACTTAGGATCACTGCCACCATTGTCACTTATGAATTTAGGTGCGGTCATGCTTCAGCGTTTAGTGTTTGGGTGTGGTTCATGTTTTTGTGTGGTTGATCACTCCAGAGATTATGCTTCAGGTGGTGGATCATTGTGCTTCAGCTGGTTGATAAGTCACTTGATCAGGTGGCATTTTCGTATGAGAGATTTCTGGGGATCCAGGCATATGGTTATTGGATCAGGTGGTATATGTTCCCATTGGATTAAGTTTTGTATGTGGTCATTGCTGGTCAAGCTTCTGTTAGTGTGGATATGAAGCTTTTGTCAATGTGTTTATGGAACACCGTGAGGTGGTTTGTGATCTGTCAAGTGGCATGCGAGCAGTTGGTGATCTTGGAAGTAAAAATTAGAATTTGTGTCCTTGGAAGTAATCAGTTGGTGATCATGTTCGTTCAGGTGGAGCATATGATGAGTCCTCTTCCTTTGCCATTTCTCAATTTAGGGGCCACATAGCAGAAATTTGGTGGATCAGCTGGAACCAAGCCTTACTTTGCATATGGAACTCAACCTATTTTTGTGTGATCAGTCATATGTCGATTTCATACTGAATTGAATGTGAGCAGCCCATGTCTGAATTGATCATGTGGATCAATCTCAGACTTGATGACTATGTGGATCACTTATTTAGCTGGTGATCAGGTTATGATCTGATCCATAAGTTGATCATGTGGTCGGTTTCATGTCTGAAATTGAATTTAATCGCCCATCTTCAGCTATTAATTCTGAATTGAGTGTGATATGTCATTCCAGGTGTTCCTTTAGAGAGGTTAATCTGAATCATGATAAGCCACACCAAATCAGATGTTAATCTGAATTTAGAATGTGGGTGATCAGCCATTTTCTTGTTTTCCTGTTCTGTGCCGCCATTCAGCCATAATCTGAATTATTTGAATCTCTGTCAGTTTCGCAGTGAGTCAGTGTGCTTACATCAGGCATATGCCATGGTTGCTTCAGATTCATGTCAGGTGTGTTATCATGTGTTAGTTTCATCTGATCTAGCAGTGAAGGGGCTGGTGATCAGGATTTGGTGGATCACTGTTACTCAGTGTTTAGTGCACTAAGTGTTTAGCGGATACGTGGATCTAAATTGAATGTGATCAGGCAGTGTTTAGTGCATCAATGTTTAGTATAGTCAGTGCAATTCTTATGATCAAATTTTCAGGTTTCCTAGTCCTAAGTCAAATAATTGTGCTCTTTGTTTCATTTAGAAGAGATCAAATGCCACAAGTCACTGTGTTTTTAGTTCAGTGCAGTCAGTGTGATATTTGCATTTGGGTAGGAATCAGCTGGTGATCTGCTTTCCATTTAACTTTGGAAGGGATCAAGTGTTGATCTTAAAGGTGATGCAGCTAGTGATCCGTTAGGGAATTAGGAGATCAATATTATGAAAGTTAGGGATTAGTCAAAGTGCAGTCAGTGTGCCTTTTAGTGTGGATCTGGTCATGTTGTTATAATCAATGGTCCATAAGCTGATCATCAAAGTGCAGGTATATGTCAACCATAAGCTGATCATGTAGATCTATGGATCTGATCCATAAGCTGATCATGTGGATCTGATCAATGATCCGCAAGTTCTGCTTTCCCGGTCCTGAGTCAATTGATCATGTGGATCCGTCTATGACGCATAAGTTGGTCCATAAGTTCAGCTGTGTCAGGTGGAGTCAACTTGGTTCTTTCCAAGGACCTTGGTTTTAACCTAAGAAGAGTTCTCCTAGAACAAGGTTGCTGGTTCTGTCCCTGGCACCACTAAGGATCAAATTGTTTCTGCGGTCTTCCTACACCAAGGACCAAACAAAGGGAATTGAAGGGGGGAGTGGCCGCTAGCATTTTTGGGGATCGAAGGGGGGAATGGCTGCTGACGCTGCTGTAGATTGAGGGTGGCCTATGATCCCTCTCTAGAGGGCATGAAAGGGACTTGCTAGGGATTGAGGGTAGCCTGCAATCCCTCTCGGAAGGCATGAAAGGGGACATCAACTGAGCTGTGGAAGGGTGGACACCCATCTATAAGGAGAAAACGCTCCGTTAAGGGAAAATCCAAGGAATATTCAAATCTGGTAAACATCCATAAATCCCAGGTGTAGGAAGACCTATAGTTAAAGATTTCGAGGATATGTGGGGAGTTTTCGTAAAAGCGGAGGTATAGAAGTTATTTGTAAATATTTTAGGGGTGAGAGGGCCTATTTCGGTTCAGCCCATTTACCAAGTGGGCCGGCCCGTTAGGAGGCGCCCAAGACACCTCTGGAATCCACTAGGCCCCTTACGGGCGTTATGACCGTTTTCCCGCCCGTAGTTCATTCGAATTTGTAATGGACTCCGAAGGGCTCGGAGTGATCCGCTCCCCTTAGGAAAGTCCTTTCCTAATCCCACTCCGATCCTCTAATGGAGGAAATCCGTATTGAATGAGGAGGCCGGAGTCCTCGGAATCCCGTCCCGCCCGGGATTGGGATTGGGCTTACCCCATTACATCTTGCCCTCGGACTCTCCAACCTTTCCTATAAGAAGGACCTTCCGGTAACCTCAGAAGGTATGTGGAGAACAATCCTTAACCTCCCTGCAACCATTAGCTATACTCGACCCTGACTTAGGCATTGAAGGGGGCTCCCCGGGATCGGAACCGAGGTCTCCTCTAACCTAGTGTCTTTCTTGCAGGAGGTGGAGCAGAGGCTTCGGTGGTGTGGAAAGATTATGGCCGTGCGATAAAGATCAGACGAATTTGTGACCCAACATTTTTGGCGTCATTTATGGGAAACAAATAAAAGGTCATGGCAAGAAGAAACAACAACCACTCATAACGTGGTGTTCCAGCCGATCTTCTTGCCCCACCGGCCGATATTCAATCCGTACATCCGCCCACAGCACCCCTCGCTGTCCCTCCATTGGCCCAAGTTCCGGTTACACAAGTCAACGCGCACGTAGCCCCCAACGGAAGCCCTGATGCGATAAGGCATTCATCCCCTCCAGCGGCCCTCCCCTAGGACGAACTCCTGGTTGTAATAGCATTGCTACAGTGCCTTGAAAAAAGACTTGATCTGGTGGAAGACCATCGGGCAGGAGGACCTGAGCCGACCAACCTGTAACAAGATCTTCAACCAATAGTCCCTTTGGATTCTTAGATTTCATTGGGACCCCAGGCCCCCAAGATCGACGACCTGAGAACCATCAGCTGACCCGACAAATGAGTCGGGGGAGGTCTCGGCGGCGGTCAGAAAGAGATAGGCATCAACGCCGTCGATCTTCTACCTCCTCCAATAGTTCTACCTTGACATCTTCGAAGCATCACACCCATCACAAATGGGGAAGAGACGTATCCCGAGGGTGTTCCTCGGATCGATCCTCGAGGACCTCTACTTCCCGAGACCGAAGAGGCCCTTGAGAGGGTCACCATTACTCTAGGTGTAACAACCCGCCACCCTATAATCGGATATCTGATTACTAAATGGGTACCGAATCATTAATTTGGAGCCAAACCAAGATCTTGATAAGTCTGGGAAATAAATAATAAACTAAGCTAAACATTCACATCGCATTGAATTAGAAAGGAAGTGCAAGAATGAAAAATTATTACAATGCAACTTGACTCAGCAAATAATTACATACTCCAACAAAAAGGAAATAATTAAGCATACAGGCCAAAAAATAAAATGACAACTACATCGGGGCATACCCCGGAACAACGGCTGCTGGCGCGCGACCCAAAGCAACACTCTCCTCGCTACGCTTGCCTGGAACCCTCACCTGAAAACCGCAGAGGTGAGTCTCATCGAAAAGACTCAGTAAGGATCCTTCGATCCCCACCGCCCACTCACGCACTCACAAGTATAATAACATAAATATAGACAATTTAAGCAATTAAAGCAGTAAGTACATTTTCCAATTTCGTTATGAAACACATGCATTCAAACGGTAACATGCACAATTCTAAAAAACCACTCCATCACAAGTCCAAAACCCGCGTCTCGGCGAAACACACAAGTCACATGGCCGAACGCGGAAAATACAAACCCGCTGAGAC
This sequence comes from Zantedeschia hybrid cultivar, assembly GCA_030544215.1. Classification (NCBI taxonomy): domain Eukaryota; kingdom Viridiplantae; phylum Streptophyta; class Magnoliopsida; order Alismatales; family Araceae; genus Zantedeschia; species Zantedeschia hybrid cultivar. The sequence continues at coordinate 26,758,647 of JARZZO010000012.1, forward strand.
CAAACAGCAACCCCTCGAATAGCGTGCTGGCAATTCCGGCCCGACAGGATCCAGGTGGTTTCTGCTTCCCCTAGCACGAGTGACACTCCGAATGTACTACTCCTACACCAGTACTAGCTATACCCCGGGGTACACCAGGTGACCCTCTCTCTAGGCGTCACCCAAGAAAAACCCCGACAAGGGGGTCGCTATCGAAGAAAAACCCCGGACAAACCGTCTGTAATATCCTGCTAATCCCAAGAAGCTCCTAATCTCAGTTACTGTTGTAGGTCCGCTCCAATCCATTACTGCCTCAATCTTGGCTGGATCCACTGCTATGCCATCACCAGATATGACATGTCCTAGGAAGTGCACCTTATCTAGCCAGAATTAACACTTGCTAAACTTGGCATAGAGTTGGTGCTCTCTCAGAACCTGTAATACCGCCTGAAGATGTGTGGTATGCTCTTCCTCAGAAGAAGAGTATACTAAAATATCATCTAAAAATACCACCACAAACTGATCCAGGTAGGCCCTGAAGACCCGGTTCATCAAATCCATAAAAGCCGCCGGAGCATTGGTCAAACCAAAAGGCATAACCAAAAACTCATAATATCCATACCGAGTCCTAAAGGCCATCTTACTAACATCAATCTCATGGATCCTCATCCGATAATATCCTGATCTCAAGTCAATCTTTGAAAACACCTTCGCAGACTGCAACTGATCCATCAGATCATCGATTCTCGGGAGTGGGTACTTGTTCTTTATCGTCACCTAGTTCAGCTGTCTATAATCAATACACAATCTCAGAGAACCATCCTTCATCCTGACAAATAGAACTGGAGCACCCTACGGAAAAGTACTGGAACGAATAAAATCCTTATCCAGTAATTCCTGCAACTGCACCTTCAACTCAACAAGTTCAGCCGGAGCCATCCGATACGGGGCCTTAGACAATGGTGTCGTACCTGGTGCAAGCTCAATGGTAAACTCAACCTCTCGCTGAGGAGGAAGGCCAGGCAACTCCTCAGGAAACACATCAACGAAATCACAAACTACAGGCACCTCCCAAGGACTGAAACTACTACTAACATCAGCTAAAACAACAGAGGCAAGGAAAGCCTCACAGCCACCAACAAGTAATCTTTGGGTCTTAAAGGCAGAAATAAGAATACCACGAGAAGAGAGCCTAATACCTTGGAAGTAGAAAGTCGGGATGTCCGGAATAGAGAAACGCACCATCTTCCTGTGGCAGTCCACCTCGGTATAATAAGCCTCCAACCAGTCCATGCCCAAGATGACATCAAAGTCGCGAATGGGAAGCACAACTAACTGGGCAGATAACTCATGGTCCTCAATGGTCAAGGGAACCTTACTCAAACAATTATAAGACAACATGAAATCTCCAGAAGGAACCTCTATCATCAATCCATCAGACATCTCATCAACGGCTGCAGAAAGAATATCTACGAACTGCTCAGAAATAAAAGAATACGAAGCATCCGAATCAATTAACACATGCGCAGAGTTCCCAAGAACAGAAAGTGTACCTTCCACCAAGTCGGACGCACGAGCCTCCTTCCTGGTGATAGCTAGAACTCTCCCATGGGTCCTCGACTTCTTCTGGCCCCTGCCCCAAACCATGCCCCTGCAGACAATACCTCGCCAAATGGCCCTGCTGGCCACAAGTGTAACACCTTCCAGAAAAAGCAGGACACTGAGTCCCACCGTGAGTACCACCGCAATGTCGACTAGCTGCCGGAAGCCTCTGAGCTGCCTCCTGCTGAGCTCTGGACACTGACTGACTTTGCTGGCTGTGCCTGGGTCTGCTACTACCGCTGTTGCCACTGCTGCTGCCACCTCTCGAAAGAACCTCCTGAATCTAGAGCCGAGTGAAGACGATCCTGATCCGGATGAAGGAGTTGCTACTGCTGCTGTCTTTCCTCTGCCATGAGCTGGACCCTGAGTAGTCAGTCCCCTCTCTCGAGCTGACTGTTCATACTGTGCCTCTACTGTCGCGGCACACCTTACCGCCGATGCCAAATCTGTACAACAGTGGGATGCCACAAAACTCCTCAAATTTGACCTCAGTCCATCCACAAATCTCTCAGTCCGACGCTCTTCGTCTCCTGAGATAAAAGGCACGAACCTTCCAAGTGAAACAAACTTCATCTGGTACTCAAGCACTGTCATGCTTCCTTGGGTCAATTCCATGAATTCCCTCACCTTGGCCCTCTGGACATGCCTAGGGAAGTACTGAGCATAGAATTCCTTCACGAATGTCCCCCATGGAATCTCCCTGAGATTCCTATCCGCATATGACAAACTCTTCAAAGTGGTCCACCAATTGTAGGCATCGTCCTTCAACATGAAGGTAACCAACGGAGTCCTCTCAACCGCCGCACAATCCATAGTATCAAAAGTCTTTTCCATCTCCCTCAACCAATGAACAGCCTCATCAGGGTCGGGACGACCGGTAAAATGAGGCGGCTTCAGCTTCAGGAATCTCTCCAGTGTAGCTGAAGACCCTCCCCGAGCACTAGAACTCTCACTAGGGTCTCGGGTCTGGTATCTAGCCATCGTGTCCATCATAGCCTCCATGAAACGCTCCATACTCAGCCTACCGGCCTCAGATCCACTAGGGACATCTCCCCGCTCTCTAATGACTGGCATCTGCTTCCTAGGAGCCATCTAATCGCCTATAATCACAAAAATCGAAAAGTTCTAATTAGAATCCTAAAAGCCTACACTACTGCCGTGCCTGTACGGGATAATGTAATTATTTGCCGGTAATTACGATATTTAACATAGTTATTCATTTATTTGCCAGACCGAATGCTCTGATACCAACTGTAACGACCCGCCACCTTATTATCGGAGATCCGATTACTAAATAGGTACCGAATCATTAATTTGGAGCCAAACCAGGATCTTGATAAGTCTGGGAAATAAATAATAAAGTAACCTAAACATTCACATCGCATTGAATTAGAAAGGAAATGCAGGAATGAAAGATTATTACAATGCGACTCGACTCAGCAAATAATTACATACTCCAACATAAAGGAAATAATTAAGCATACATGCCAAAAAATAAAATGACAACTACATCGGGGCATACCCTGGAACAACGGCTGCTGGCGCACGACCCAAAGCAACACTCTCCTCGCTACACCTGCCTGGAATCCTCACCTGAAAATCACAGGGTGAGTCTCATCGAAAACACTCAGTAGGGATCCTTCGATCCCCACCGCCCACTCATGCACTCACAAGTATAACAACATAAATATAGACAATTTAAGCAATTAAAGCAGTAAGTACATTTTCCAATTTCATTATGAAACGCATGCATTCAAACGGTAACATGCACAATTCTAAAAAACCACTCCGTCATAAGTCCACAACCCGCGTCTCGGTGAAACACACAAGTCACATGGCCGAACGCGGAAAACACCGACCCGCTGAGACCAAACAGTAACCCCTTGGATAGCGCGCTAGCTACTCCGGCCCGACAGGCTCCAGGTGGTTTCTGCTTCCTCCAGCACGAGTGACACTCCGAATGTACCACTCCCACATCGGTACTAGCTATACCCCGTGGTACACCAGGTGACCCTCTCTCTAGGCGTCACCCCGGCACTCCCACACCGGTGCCATGTCACTCCCACACCGACATAGGGTGCCTAAGCGCTAACAACTGTCACTCTAGGCCCATGATCGCACAAAACACAACACGGTGCGATCCGATCACATAGAATCCAATGTCATCGAGTACATTTCTACACATGCAATTAACTAAACTATCTAACAGTGTAAACATGTGTTAATTATATGGATTAGTGGAATTCTGGGTTGAATCCTGTCGCCCAAGGCCGACGTCATTCAAGACCGTTAAACTGGTTCGTGTGAAATCTGGTCTCGGGAGATGGCCTAAAACGCATCATTCACAGATGACGCCATTCAAATGGCGTCGCTATCCCTGGACGCCATTCAGTTCCAGAGACAGAGTCTGTTATCTGGGTCAAATCGCGTCGTGGGTGGAAGCCGCCATTCTAAAAGGCGTTGCTGTCCCCCGACGCCATTCAACCTTCACAGACAGGTTCTCCCTCTGCCTTCCCCCAATCCACGGGGTGGAATTTCCTCCCTCAAATCGTGTAAAAACACAAACAGAGTGGAGAAGGAAGAGAAGAACCTAAATACCTATTAAAACACCCAATTCTCATTACATGCATTTAATATTTTCTCCCCAAGAGAACCCCTAACATGCTCCAAGCGGGAAAAATATGGTTTTTAAACGAAATACAATGGGGATCGTCACCCTACCGGTTACTCGAACTCCTCCTAGTTCCAAGACGCCAACCTGTCTCGCCACACACCGCCGCCGGTACCGCCGTGGACGCCGTTACTCCACTGGGACGTCGGCCGCTGTCCGGAGAGAAAAACGTCGAGGAGGAGATGGTGGTGGTAGTGGTGGGAGTTAGGAGGTTGATGGATTAGAGGGAGAGATAGAATGGGGGAGAGGAAAGCAAGGAGAAGGGGAGGTGGTTCGCTGGAGCTCGGAGGGGAAAGAGGAGAGAGAGAGGAAAGGAGAGAATGAGGGAAAGGAAGGAGGGTTCGCGGGGTCAAATAGAAGCTGGGTAAAATGCGTCGTGTAAGCCCGACGTCATTCAGATGACAAGACCGGGCCATACACTGACAACCCAGGTATAGACACCGATTTTGGACCACCCTTTTGGTCATGAACCCCATCCATCACTAGCCCATCATCACCAAACCCCTCATCTTAGCCATCTCAGCCCACTAATAACTAGGCCCATTAACCAAATCCCGACTCTAGCCACCCTTTCGTGGAAGGCCAGCCAGCCCCCCTTCCATCACCCTTCGAAGGCCAGCCAGTCCGCCTTCCACCATCCTTCGAAGGCCAGCCAGCCCGCTTTCCATCACGCTTCGAAGGCCAGCCAGTCCGCCTTCCACCACCCTTCGACTAGTCCGCCTTCCACCACCCTTCGAAGGCCAGCCAATCCGCCTTCCACCATCCTTCGAAGGCCACCCAGCCCGCCTTCCACCGCCCTTCGAAGGCCACCCCTTACCTTCCACCCCCTTCAAAGGCCAACTGGGCCGCCTTCCACCACTTCCTGGAAGGCCAACTACCTGGCCTTCCACGGGATTGGAAGGCATGTTGGCTGGCCGTCCACTCCCCTAACTACCACCTTGACCTCGTCTTCCCCACGATCTCCTCTACTCGCCGCCCTCACCCCCACTACTCCGATCACTCCCCACTCTGGCGACTGCCGCGCGTACCACCTCCGATCCTTGACCACTTCCCATTGGCTCCAGGATGATTTACAGGGATTTAGACCCCTATTTATCCTATTGGTCCTTCACCTATTTAAACCTCCCATATCCTCTCGAGCAAGGGGGTTAAGGAGGAGTTTTTTTTCTGGAGGGAATGCTCAGAGGAGGTTGGCAAGTGAGTCTGTCTTGAGGAGTCGAGCGGACAAGGAGTCAGAGAGTTTCAGGAGGGGCTTCAGGAGGAATCCTTCGCACTCCAAATGGGCTTGTCTTCTTAACCCTCTCTTACTTTTCCCCGCTTCATTCCATTGCATTATCACTTTCCATCCATGCCGTAACATTCTCCCTTTCTCACTCTTCTTTTTACTTTTAACATATCGCTTCATTTTTCACACACGAGCACCCCCATTTGCATGCATGCATGTTAAGATGACCTAGCAACCCTTACTCCCCCAGAGGTTTTAAACAAAAAATGGGAGGTGGGTGACCATAACATATGGTTACCTTCCCTCCCCACCACCCGTCTGGTGCGTCTCCCTCCAATTCTAGTTAATTTTATATTTTTATGGATAGATTCTACATGCCACAGTTCTAATCGGGTCATTTCTCCTCTCTTGTCTTGTCTTGTCTTTTCAGGAATCCTTACGGCATTTCCGCGTGCAGACTGCCGGACTCTCCTCCTCTGGCCGGCCGGAGGAAGAGAAGGAGAAACCACCATTTCCCGCTCCCTCAGAATGCAATCACTCTTACAATCCTGCGGAGCACAGTGACCGTAAGGTAATGCTCATGGCGATCACACCTTAATTCCTAACCCCCTTTAAATGGCCACAGTGCTAAGACGAACGGAGAAGCCCTCGCCCGAAGCCTGCAGCAGCGGCGGGGGACATTCCGTGCGCCTACAGCCCTCTGGCGATCACGATGGGACACCCATAGCCCGCTGCACACGTCGCGATCAAAGGTAAGAAGGTAAGGACCTGATATATTTCATTTTGATCTGGACGGCCTATCAATAGGCCGTCAAAGCCATTCAACGACCAACCAATAGGCCGTCCAGCACACTGGACGGCCGCTTACCTGGCCGTCTAGCCCACTGGACGGCCAGTACCTGGGCGTCCTCTCCATTGGACGGCCAGCATACAGGCCGTCCACTTGATTGGACGGCAGGCCCCCAGGCTGTCCGCCTGTACTTGACGGCCAACCCTTGGCCGTCCTCCGACTTTGACGGCCATGACCCTGGCCGTCCACTGCCTTTGACGGTGAAGCTTCTAGCCGTCCTTCCTGCTTGCTGTTGCTATTCATGTATGCTGTTCTGCGGCCTGTTTTGTTGATTTCTTATATGTTCTGACCTACTGGTTGTTAAATTTATGGGTTTTTTGGGGTATTCTCCGCGGGGGTTTTAAGGAAGAGCCGGCATCACATCTCTAGTCACCTCTCCCATAGGATCTGACTCTCCACCTGAGAATTCCCACTCGGGTGTGACTAGTCCTATTCTATTGGGAACCTCCGTGAGTCTCCGCGAGCCAGGGATTCCCACTTGGCCGCCGAGCAGGTTGTACCTGAAACCACCCCATAGGAACCTCGGGTTTGTGTGAGAGATTAATTCAACCTTTCCATTTACAATCATCCACCTATAGGTGTCACTGAGAGAATTATTTCAAAATTTAAAGACACCTAATTAAACCTTGGTGGAACAAGTTTTGAAAAGTCCAGGGTCGTTAAGGGTTTGAACTTGATTTGTTAGAAACCAACTCTCATAATACATTGTCAACGTTTCAAGTGAAATATAAAATCATTTAGGGTCTGTGTTTCATGATGAACCGAATGTATGTTAACACTGTGTATGATGATATGGATGAACTTGGTAACAATGTTATACACAATCCTCTGTTCGAAATTGAAGAGGATCCACAACAGACCTTCATAGGAATACTCCAAGCATCCAGATAAGGACGTCAGAGGAAGGATTCTGATGAATCTTCTACCTCACAGGGAGAAGATAAGCCTGTAATTTCCAGTAGGACATTCCAAAACCCTGGAGAAGATCTGGAACTCATTGCTGTATTATCACGGTATACTCCGGATCAACTCATCCAGTTGGTTTCCCGTGGCAAAATTCAGGACGCCACTCCTCGGAAAATCCAATTCCAAGGATCTTCTAGCAGACCTCAGGCAAGTCAAGCTATGCCCACTCATACAATCCCATTCAATCCCATCAACCAGGTCACACCTCCCAAGCAGGAGGAGTTCATCTATAAGAATGAGGTTGAGACTTGTGTGCGGCAACTCATGGCCGAAAATCTCAGCCTTAGGCAGCCTCATTCTCTCTTGAGCTACTGTAAGCTCCCCCCAGCCTACTTTCCACCAGGGTTTAAAGTACCTAAGTACAGGAAGTACGATGGTACTACTGACCCACATCATCATTTATCCGGGTTTCTCATAGATTCCCACCAGTGGCTCTTTGATAGAATCCTCCTTGTCCACCTTTTTCAGAAGTCTCTCGAGGGAGAGGCCTTGAGATGGTTCTCTTCTCTACCAACCACTGACCTAATCAACTTTGATATGGTCTCTGAAAGGTTTATTACCCACTTCAACCACATGGCAGCCTTGCCCCCTACCTTGTTTGATCTTGTAATGGAAAAAATGAAGTCCGATGAAGACTTCACTCACTGTGCTAATAGGTGGAGAGCTATGGCTTCTAGAGCAGAGGTTGTTATCCCTGAAGCACAAGCAGTCACTCTGCTTGTTAACAACACTACCCCCCAGCTCCGAGCTATTCTCATGCTTAGCGAACTTCAGACATTTGCTCAGCTGTACAACCGAGCTAGGGTAGTTCAGTCCTAAATCCGAGACTCCACTCTGCCTTCATTCTTTGAGAACAGAAACAGGAACAAGAAAGTCACAGCAGCTCCTACCACAGAAGGAGTCACCATCAATGAACAGGTCAGCATGCTGGCACAGCCAACCAAGGTTCCCAATCCCCATCCTAAGTCTGACACTCAACCCAACCAGAAGCAATATGCAGCTGTTCCTCCCCCGACTAATTACAGTCGTCCTATGGCTAAGCGAGCATCATATCCACCTCTGCCAGAATCATTGGCAGACATTTTTTATGCCTTGCTAGCTTGTAACGCCATTCAACTCCCACCTCAAAGAGAAGGTGTTCCACGCAACACGGACACCTCCAGGTATTGCCCCTACCATAGGATCACGGGACACACAATCTACAATTGCTTCACCTTCAGGGATTGGGTGTATGACTTGAATGATGAAGGGCAGATAAACTGGGAGGACATGAGAAAAGCCATTGATGCTTTGAAGGCTAAGAAGGAACTGGGAATTGTGAAAGACCCGTTACCTTCTCATCAAGTGGTTCAAGATTCCTCCAGTTCTCAAGGAAAGGTCAACACTTTGATCAAAAACTTGGAGCCCGTAATAGTCTACAGGGAACAATACTGGGAATATGAGGGGTCTGGGATAAAACATCAAGATCCCACTTGGTCGCGTGAAACTAAAGGAGTTACTCCAGAAGTCTCCACGCTGTCCCCTAACGAGCCTTTGGTCCTAATCTGGCCCAAAGAGCAACCGGCAACCCTCAAGCCGGTCACTCTCATTCAGATCTCTCCGATCACAGCCGAGGGGCCCACCCTATCTATCTTTTGTCTAACCAGGAACCAGGGTTCAATGACTGGCTTCAATCCCATTAGGTCACCAATGGAAGTAGATCTAATCTCGGTAGGGGTAACGCTCAGGAATCGCATCATTCCTCCGAACCAACCCTTGGACTCTCAAGGTGACTCAATCCCTACCATGGGGAATGCCCAGTCTGAGTATGACATCCTCCAGCATTTAGAGAAGACCCCCGCTAAGATCTCTATCCTTGAGCTTATCTGGAAGTCTCCTACACACAGGGAGACGTTGTTTAATTTCCTACAACAAATCACGGTCAATGAGGATCTTCCTAGTGGGGGAGTCACTAGTGCCATCCTCTCAGTCACTCAGACCCCCATGATCTCCTTCCCAGAAAAGGATCTAGCTCTCCCTGAGTGCCGAGCCCTTCCTCTGTGCCTAACCGCCATTCTCAATGGTCATTCAGTAGACTCCATTTTACTGGATATCGGTGCCTCTATCAATGTCTGTCCCCTTAAGACCCTCAAAAGGATAGGGATAGACCCAAAGAAGGTTGAGTCCACCTCTATGATGGTCTCAGCTTATGACAATTCCCAGAGACCAGCAGATGGGAAGATCTTCCTGCAACTGGAAATCGGCCCGGTATCCATGATTTCGGAATTCTACATCCTGGATGTTAAGCCAATCTACAATGCTATTCTAGGGAGACAATGGATGGACCAAACCTTGGGAGTCCCATCCACCAACCACCAGTGCTATAAGTTCCCGTATAACGGGAAAATTGTGAAGGTCAAAAGCACTCCCTACATTGAGTCATTGGACTCAGTGACAGCAGAACAAATTCCGTCCATGATAACTTCCAAGAAAGGCAAAGAGCCTATTCTTTCATCAGTGAATTCTCACCTTAGGCCTAAGTCTAGTATAGGTTGGCAGCTCATGAGTAAGATGGGGTATAGCTCAGGCTCTAGGTTAGGGAAAGAAGAACAAGGCATTCGTGACCCCATCTCAGAGAACCCCGTCAGTGGGGGATGTGGCCTGGGTTATAAGTTTACTGAACCACCAAAAGGAACAAATAAGTGGTCCCTCATGAATCACTTTGTAAGAAAGAAGCAGGAATTGCCCAGGATAGAGGAGGAAGTGCAAGAATATCATGAGGATAGTCAAGAGGAAGATTTTGGCATATCATCCTTGTTTCATGAATCAAGCAGCCCACCGATAGGGCTTTTCTTGGCCAGGAATGAACCAGCTCCTGTTACATTCATTCCTTTCTTGTTCCACCCACCTTCCGTCCCGATGCTCTCAGCTCCGATCGACGCCATTTCTTCGGAATGTTTCATGCTAGAGGCGTTCGGTCACGAAAAAAAAAGTTCAATTCCCATCCTGAGGGAGGGGAAGTCACTTTCAAGGAGCTTACGTAGTGGGGCGACCCCGACATCATTGAATCTTTGTCCCAAGGGGCTACCCTTGTCCCATCCAGGACAAAATTGACCCATTCTCCAGGCCATGTACATAGCAGTTTAGGAATTAGGATAGCTTCCTCCCTGTCTAGAAATTGTAGGGCTAAGCAAGTTCCTTCATTCTTAGTTCAGGAATTAGCAAATAGGTGTAAAGCTTTGAAAAAGTTGGATAAGTTTCTTCAGATAGGGGTTATCTTCGAGCCATTGGAGTTGGTGATAGACGAGTCTTGCAGTGATGGTCTGGGAGTATTTGAGCTTAGTGAAGAGGAAGAGGCGGATGACTTGGCCGAACCACTTGTCAATGGGACGAGACGATTTGATGAACTTTCATCAGCCATCGACGAACCCACTAAAGAAGTCAACCTCGGAACAGAGGAGGATCCGAAGATAGTGCTAATTAGTGCCCGTTTGAGTCCAGAAGAAGAAGAGTCCATAATAGCCGTGCTCCAAGAACACCATGATGGGTTCGCCTAGTCATACGAGGATATGCCCAGATTAAACACAGAATTGGTGGAACATCGGCTAATCCTCAAGCCTGATGCTAAACCCGTGAAACAAAAGTTGAGACGGCTACAACCGGAATTAGCACTTAAAGTAAAAGAAGAGGTTGACAAATTACACAAGGCCAAGTTCATCCGGGTAGTGCTCTATCCTAAGTGGGTGGCTAATATCATCCCCGTGGCAAAAAAGGACAGAAAGGTTAGAGTTTGCATAGACTTTCGCAACCTCAATCAAGCCTGTCCAAAGGATGATTTCCCACTACCTCATATAGACTTGTTGGTTGATAACACGGCTGGATTTGAGATGTTGTCCTTCATAGACGGTTTTTCGGGATATAATCAAATCCGACTAGCTGAGGAAGACCAGGAGAAAACATCTTTCATAACCCCACGGGGAACTTATTGCTACATGGTCATGCCATTTGGGCTTAAGAATGCTGGAGCCACCTACCAGAGGGCTATGATGGCAATCTTTCATGACATGATTCACATCGACATGGAGGTTTATGTAGATGATATCTTGGTGAAGTCTAAAACCAGGAAGGGACATGCTCAAATCCTTAGGGTTGTAATGCAGAGGTCAAAGGAGCACCAACTGAAAATGAACCCAAAAAAGTGCGTATTTGGTGTTTCTTCTAGTAAATTGCTAGGATTCATGGTGAGCAGAAGAGGGATTGAGGTTGATCCAGACAAAGTGAAGGCGATAGTGGAAATGCCCCCACCTAGAAATGTCAGGGATATAAAGGGTCTCATCGGCCGTTTGCTATTCATCAGACGGTTCATATCTCAACATTCTGTGAGATGTAAACCCTTTTATGATCTATTGAAAGGAGGGGCAAAGTTTATTTGGAGCGATAAGTGTCAGAAGGCCTTTGACGAATTGAAGAGCTATCTCCTCAATCCACCAGTCCTTATGGCTCCTATCCCGAGGCGGCCTCTATTGCTATATGTCTCCACCACTGAAGAATCAGCTGGAGTAGTATTAGCCCAACTTGACGACGATAAGAAAGAGAAGCAGTGTACTATCTCTCCAAACTCTTTAACGATGCCGAAAAGCGATACACTGCCATGGAGAGGACATGTGCGGCCATCGTCTGGGTAGTGCAGAAATTGAAGCATTACTTCCTCGCCTACGAGGTCAAACTCCTAGCAAGAATGGACCCGATCAAATATTTGCTAGAGCGGCCAGTTGTGACAGTTAGGCTGGTGCGATGGCAGACCTTCTTGAACCAATTTGACATCACCTACGTAAATCAGAAGGCTGTGAAGGGGCAAGCAATTGCCGAACACCTAGCTCACCATCCACTGCCTACATTTTCACCCGTCAACGAGGAATTCCCGGATGAGGAGTTGGGTCTAATAGTGGATGATACCCCATCCTGGGTCCTTTATTTCGACGGGGCGCTTAATTCTCAAGGCAGTGGGATAGGAGTGGTCCTCGTATCTCCAGAAGGGGTAAGTATTCCGCACGCCTGCCAACTCTCCTTCTCAGTGACCAACAATGTCGCTGAATATGAGGCTCTCCTAGCTGGCTTAAAATTGGCGCTGGTTCTTAAAGTCTTGGAATTGAGGATAATTGGAGACTCTCAACTAATCCTCCGCCAAATCGTGGGCAAGTACAAAACCCGGGATTCAAAATTGAAGCCATATCAGGAGTTAGTGAAGTCACTAACTAGGCGTTTCAGAAGGATCACCTACATACATGTGCCTAGGTCTCAGAATATCCTAGCAGATGCCCTGGCCTCCTTATCTTCAGCACTAGAGATTCCTGTCACCAAAGGTTCAGCCACCATCACTCTGCATAAGCAAGACTCGCCCTCCTTCCGGGACCCCTGGTTCCAACAATTCCTCCGCTCATCTGAACACATCTCTACTATCACGGATGAACTCACCCCCAATTGGGATGATGGGAATCTATGGTATTTTGATATCATGAACTACCTCCGCGATGGGTCATTCCCATCTTATGCCACATCTTCTGACCGTAAGGCTATCCGTCGTGCATCTCAACGATACCTTATCTTAGGCGGTCGCCTTTTCAGAAGATCCTTCAGCGGAGTGCTCCTTCGGTGTCTAGATAATACCGAAATCTATCATGTCATGGAAGCAGCTCATGCCAGTGATTGTGGCGGTCATATTTATGGTCGTGCCTTAGCTCAGAAGCTCCTCATGTCCTATTATTGGCCTTCAATGGAGGCTGATTGTTCCATATTTGTTCAGAGGTGTTTGAAATGCCAGTTACATGCTAACAAGGTTCATGCACCTTCATCATCTCTCAAATCCGTCATTTCCCCGTGGCCCTTCGCCATGTGGGCATTCGACGTTATAGGATCTTTGGAGGATCGATCAGGTGAAATAAAAAGGAAATCATTTATCTTAACCGCCACTGAATATTTCACTAAATGGGCTGAAGCGGATGCATTTGCAGAAGTCAAAGCATCCACGGTGGTGAAGTTCATCAAGCGCAACATTCTCGCCAGGTTCGGGACACCGCGCGATCTCATCACCAACAATGGACCACAATTCATCTCCCAAGAGCTCCAGGACATGTGCAGTAAGTATGGCATTAATTTGCACCATTCTTCGCCTTACTATCCAGAAGGAAATGGTCAGGCCGAAGCCACCAATAAAACTCTCATTCGAATCATCAAAAGAACTTGCAGATCACACAATTATTCAGACTGGCCGGATCGCCTAGTAGAAGCTCTTTGGGCGTACCGTACTTCTGTCCGAACCCCTACCGGACAAACACCTTATTCACTAACATTCGGAAAAGATGCGGTACTCCCATACGAGATTCTCCTCCCTTCTCTAAGAGTGCAGTTGGACAATGGAATTAGCGACGCCGAACGTCGTAAGGCCATGCTAACCCAACTGGAACTATTAGACGAAAAAGGATGATGGCGGCAGACCACGCTCAAGTTTACAGAAATAGGATCGCAAGATTCTACGCAAAGAAGGTTCTCGAAAGAAAGTTTGAAATTAGGGAAATGGTACTCAAGAGAAAAATGATCAAAATTCCTGGTCCCAGGAGCAAATTGCAAGAAAATTGGGAAGGTCCATTTGTAATCAAGGAGGCATACTCAGGTAATGCATACCGCTTAATCAATGAAAAAGGAAAGGAGTTATCCCACCCATGGAATGGGGTGTATCTGAAGAAGTTTTATCCGTGAAAACACAAAAAAATCAAAAATCTCAAAAAAATTTGTAGATATGTGCATACTTCAATGAAAATGGCAAAAAAATCAGAAAAGTCACAAAATCCAACTGTCTGGTGACTGCCATGTAACCCCCTGTCTAGGTCTAATTGCATGATAGATTGGGTTAACATTAAGGTTTGACTAAGACTTTGGTCCACCAGAACCTTGGACGTGTCTACTTTACTTTCATACGGATCCCTATGATCATCCTGAGATGCACACACTTACACGTTTTTTCAAAAGAGAACCTTTTTAAAATGAGTTCCAAGTCTTTAGTATACTGTCAAAATGCAACCTTTGCTCTTCGTCTCTCGACCGATCAGGACAGTTGACGCCCTTAAACGGTCGAGCTCAGCAAATTGCGGCTCCTCCACAACCCGATAGATGTAACCTCTCAAAAGGGCCCAAAAATGAAATGTAAAGGACCAGAGCACGTGAAGAGGGCAGTGTCCCCGCAGGCGGAATATCAAATAACCCCGAAAAATGTCAAAAGTGGAAAAGAAATACAAAAAAAGAAAAAAGGGTTCAAGCAATCATACCAAAAAAGCCTGGTCGTGACCGTGCCTGGCCATGAAATCTACCAAAGGCCTGAAAAGTCAAAATAGGGGCATCTAGGAGGTTAAAAGGGGTCCGTTTTGTCACAGCTCGCCCTTTTAACGGTTTTGTCGATCCTCCTGTGAGGTTTGTCTCAAAAATTTCTTCACTTTTTCTCCCCCAAGGTTCAGCATGAGATGGCTATCTAAAGACTGAATATCATTTTAAAAATGGTTCATTTTTTCAAAAATCGTCACATGCTCACATGATCACAGGAGTCCAAAATGGGTGAAGAGTAATGTCAATGTTTATGGTGAACTAATTTCTTAACCATAATCTCAATGTGTACTCTCAAAGACTTCGGGCTTAGGTCAATGCATGCGCGTCACCAATAGGTGCGACGGCGTCTAATTCCGGGTCAGCGTCGCGCGGTTGACCGTCAGGGTTCCAAGGTGTTCCATCTTATACCTTCTAGATTGTAAGAAAAGAGACCCGGGTCGGGCAAATCATTTACCTCGAAAACTTTTTGGGCAAACTTGGTGGTCGGAAGCAGCTGGGAGCCTAAGCATGGCATGACGGTATTGTCATCAGTATGAGTCTTAACCGGTCAAGGTTAGTTTGAGGAGTCTAGAGGCCCAAATCAATCTAGATGCGTGCTTAGGATACCTGGGAAGTCGAGTGTGCATTTCCCTTTCATCATTCGACCAGGCTAAGTTTGGGCAGTCACCAGGTAGGTGGAATCAAAAACATGTTTTCATTCATCACACACCTCATTTGTTAATATCCACCAGCATTTGCATATTTACTTGTCGCATCAGTTTCAACATTCTTCCTTTTTTCTGGTTAGTAGGACACGGCCCCTTGACCCTATGCGAAGGCTAGGGAAAAGGTAGTTGCTCTTTTGGGCAAGGGGCCGAAAACAGATACTACTAACTGTTTCCCCTGATGTTGTGCATGCAGGAAATAACAGGTATGGACAGAAAGCAGAACAAGAAGTGCTCAGATATAAATAGTGAAATATGCAAGCATAGCATAATAATCAAACATCTCGACACACGGGCATACCCCTGCATCAGCTCCCAATCCCTCTCCCTCTCAATCTCTCTTCCTTCCTTCCGCATCATCATCTCTCCTAACTCGAGAAGGGTGCCTCATCTGACTCTCAGCGTCATCCTCCCGAGCACGGCGATGACCTGACGCCGGTCACATAGACCCCGATGAGCCAGCGGGTCGCAACGCTCTCCACGCGTCCTCAGCAAGAAGGGAGTCAAGGTCTCTAAAGACGGAACTCCCAGCTGGTGCCTGGCCAGCTGACGGGGCAGGAATGGGGGGACGAGCTCCTGGACTATGCGTGCTGGATCTCGTAGCTCGTTCTCGCCCCTTCTTCATCACTCGGTCCCACAGTGTTCGGTACTTGAAATCAAGCTCCCGCACCTCTGTCTGCGACCTCGTCAGCTCCTCCCGTAAGCCAGCTATCTTACCCTCCCAGTACACGTCTGGGTGGGATCCTTCTCTCGCCCTGGCCCGAGCTGTCCGCTCCTCTAAGACCTGGTCTCTCAACTGCTGATTGAGGCTCTCCAACTCTTGCGCCCTGGCTAAGGCGGTCTCCACCTCCTGACGCTGCAAAGGAACTCAGGGTTAAGCAAGCTCAATCATTATAACACAGGAGCGGAACAAGTCTCACCTGTTGTGCCAAATCCGCCTCTCGGGCCTCCGCACGACGGAGAGCATCCTGCAATCTCGCCTCCCAATCAGCAGGGCAGCTGGCCCCTGGGATGATGAGCCCGCACCAGGATCCCCTCGCAGCCCGTGACGGGCGAGTATTCTCTCTGCATCACAAGGGTTTTTTTTCACAAAAATAAGATGGACAATCTCATACCCGAATTTAGAAATCAGACTTCTCACCAATTCCCCAATCTGGTGAAGCAGGTCACTCGTCTGCAGAACCAGAATCTCATTCTGATTCTTTAGGATCTGCACAGCTTCAGTTTCAGGCATCTATTGCAGGAATACCACTAAGGTTAGTCCATGGAAAATTTGAGTGAAATAGACTGAAGGGTTTGAGTGACGTACCCGCCGCGCATCCAGAAACATGCGGTCTGAGTACCGCCGCGCATAATCCCCCATGTATCTGAAACTGTTTTGCAGGAATTTATCCTCCTGCAGGGCATCCCTGGTGCGATGCCACACTTCAATCTCAGCCCGCCTCACCACTCGCCAATCCTGACCAATAGCAGAAGATCGGTGACGACCGCGGTTCATATCAGGATAGGTTGGTTAGGCGAGTAGAGGCTGATGCCATCCCCATGTGCGGTAGGCCATCCGAACAAAGTGGCCATCACAGATGTTTACGCACAGCAAGGGCACCTCCCGCCGAAATCGGGAGAGACTCTGGGACACCCATGGATGATCGGCCAGGTCCTCCTCTGCATATGGCATCCACACCACCTGAATGAAACAAAGGGTCAGACCTAATCATTTGTTCAGATGCACATATATCTCAAATCACTCACCATATGAGGAGGAAATGTGTCGAGTTGGGCGCGGATGTCCTCCACGCGGTATATCACGGGACGATAATCCCCGATCATTTCCCACCGCTCCATGAGTGGAGTCCATCCCTCACGGTCCGCAGAAACGGTCCCTCGGCCGATAGGGAAGCGGGTATAACCCCAGATCTACAAAGGACAATGCAGTCAATGCCTAAGTGAGGAAAGACAAAGATCCATAACCAAGAGGGATTACCTGAAGGAAAGGCGTGAATCCACCCAAATTGCCAGAGCCCTGGCGGTAGCTCACCAGATGGGAGAAAAGGTGACCCAACATCGCAGCTCCCCACGCCATCTTCTTCGCCGCTTGAAGATCCTCCAACAGCGGCAGGTACTTCATATTGACCTTATCTGAGGCTGTAGCAAATAGCAGCCTCCCGAAGAGGAACAAGAGGAAGATCCCAAGTTCTCGTCGTCTGAGCAGCCATCCAAGTCCAAGAGCGCTTCCACTCTCTCAGCAAAAGCCTCCAGAGTTTCGCTCGGCATCCGCCGTACCCGGCTCAACCCCACAGATCGGGCGAAGTGTCCGAGGGATATGTGAGATAGCGCTCCTTGGACCCGGAAATACCCCTCGCCCAGGAGTCGATCTGACAGCTGCCTGTAATCCCTGAGCTCGGGACCCACTACCGGATCACCAATGACTGGCAAGCCGGTCAAGAAAGAGATGTCCTCTAGTGTGGGCAGCATGTGTCCCCACGGCATGATGAAGGCCCTGCATCTGTCATCCCAGCGCTCCACAGAGCCACTAAGAAGGGCGCGTCCACCATGAACGGTCGGATCCAGAACAGCGGCCCGAACCCAAACGCATCCACCTGGAAAAGGAGTCGATTGGGCAGCGCGTGGTACCAGGCCCAGACCAACTCCCACGAAACTCGGCCTCGGACTCTCTGTGGACCTTGAAAATCCCAACAAGATTAAAAGTTAGGGGCATGTTCATAAAAAATAATTTTGAGGCAGATGGCCCCACCCTGACGGATGGCGGGCCCCTCCGCCGTCCGTACGGACGAGCGGCGGGGACCTCTGTCGTCCGTGCGGACGGACGGCGGGCCCATCCGCCGTCTGTGCGAACGGACGGCAGGGCCCTGCGTCGCCCGCACGGACAGACGGCGGGGCCTTCCGCCGTCCGCCCGGACGGACGGCGGGGCCGCCCGCCGTCCGCCCGCACGGACGGCCGGGAGCCCCGCCGTCCGCCACACCGGTCACCGTGATTCAAAGAAAAAGGGGGGGAACCCAAAGGACTCACCTTCTTCTTCTTCGGGGGCACCTCTCCGTTGCCACCGCCTTCCTCATCACCTTCTCCTTCTTCTTCCTCTCCATCAGCTCCGTCTTCTTCCTCTTCATCTTCCTCCGTTGCCGCTGCCCTCTCTTCTTCTTCTTCTTCCTCTCCGGCGCAAAGCGGCTCCTCACCGCTGCCGCTGCCAACATCCACCTCGCCGCCGCCGCCGCCGACGTCCACCTCGTCGCCGCCGCCACCACTGGAGCTCGCTCCATCGCCACCGTCGCCACCACCGGTCCTCCTCCTCCTAAGGGAGCAGGGAAGCCAAACTCTCGCCATGGATGGAAGGGTGGGAAAAATTTTGGAATCGGAGAAGAGGAAGAAAAGGGGTAAGGGTGGAGAACAAGAGGGCCCAGGGCTTCTTAAAGCCATCCGGCTCGGCGGACGGCCACAGATGTGGTCTTCCTACGCGGTGGACGGCCAGCGGTTTGTCCGTCCACCAGCGTGGACGGCCACACGCGTGGCCGTCCGACGCCTCCACCCGCGTGGACGGCCACGGGTGTGGCCGTCCAACGCGGTGGGCGGCCGTCCGCTATTCACGTGCCTTTGTCCATTTGGAGGGGAATTTCCAGGAAAATAAAATTGGTATTATTCACTAAAATTTCAATGGATACATTATTCCAGTGCTCAACGGCCCATGAAAAAGGCACATACAGCAGGTCGTACATTGGTTAAATAGTTCACATATCTTTTGACTTCTTCTGAAGTCTCTGCTACATCAAGACGGGCTTTTGTGAATCTAGAATGACGGCGCCATGCACGTCGGAATCTCTCTATTGCTTGCGCCTCTCTCGCGTACCCTGTATGTCTCGGCACGATCAGTGTGTCATGCAAAGCGGGGAGTGGCACCTGTCTGGGAACTCCGATTTGGAGATGGCAACGATGTCCTTGGTACATGGCTAACTCGTCAGGGCCAATTAGCCACAACTCACGCTCACGAGAAGCCCTTGTGGTGAACTCCATATCTCGAAGGATCATCGGGACAAAGATAAAATTTTCCACGGGCAGAAAGTTCAGGTAATCACGCCAGTCGTCCCGTGTTTTGAGATGAGCCGTGAGACACCTAACTTGATCTTCGGGACCAAGAAGCGAGCGTGCAGGATACCATGCGCTGTGCTGAAAAATCCGAGAGGTGGAAGTTACTTTTTCATCAAAATCAAAAGATAAATGCATCTCCATCCACAATTGTAAGGTGAACAAGCTTCCCCTCACAGATCGCCCCATGCTCTTGTGGCTAAGCCCTCCATACAGATGTGACAAGATCACCGGGGCAAGAGAATGGCCTCTCCACAACAAGCTCAGCACGCTCACATACTCCCTCTCTAGCACAGAGCCCGAAGTGGTAAACCATAAGACTCCCCCAAGAACTAGGCATAAGCCTCGCATCAGCCTCTCAGATTCGACCGTCTTGCGCTTAATCTCTCGGATCAACCAGTACGCAAGACGATCGACGAGGATTCCTCGCCTGTCAGTCATGCGGCATACCTCCCGTTTGTCCTGCACTATATCAACAAAGATTTCCTCCCATGCAGGCAAACTAGAGAGATCACCGGTGGCTAGGCCCTCCCAGCCATAGAAGGTTTTTACCTCCTCCAGCAAAATTGTCGCCTCGAACTCTCGGAACACGAACGTGTGCGTCTCCGGATGCCACAGTTCAAGCAGTGCACCCAGCCCCTCCCAGTGCCAGTGGATGAAAGCGAACCACTTTGCGAACACAATGGAACGGATCAAACTCCACCGATGCATATATACCCTCATGTCTAGGGTAATCACGTCCAGCAGGGCCGCAAGCCATGCATACTTACGAGTATGCCTAGCATCAGGGAATTTGGGAAGAGGCTGCAGGACAACCAAGAGTCAAGAGAGAAAGGAGAGAGAGTCAAGGTGGATGACACAAAGGTTTGAGCATACTTGTCCATGGGCCACTAGGTTACTGAGGTGGCCTTCCACATCGGATAGAACCTGAGGTTCCCTAGCAGTAGCGCGAGCAGAAGGTGAGGCCATCTTTCCACAGAAAGCTCGAGTTCTGGAAGAAAGCCCCGCGACAACCCTCCCCTTTTAAGGCCACGGGATAACTACAAACTTTCCTACGTCCCATAAGAGACGGAAGGGCATGCATATCCTTTTCCCCTCTTATGGACGGCATACCCCTTGGCCTTCCACCACTTCATAGACGGCACGTCCCTTGGCCTTCCACCTCTTCATAGAAGGCATGCCAGTTGGCCTTCTACCACTTTAAAAAAGGCTCATGTACGAGAAGGCATATGGCCCTTCTCCCCTCTCTACTTTGAGGAGGTAACTTCACCCCCAAGTTCAGGAGACCACTTTGCTCAATATCAACAAATTAATGGTTCATCCTGGAGATCGATTCAAAGCCATATCGGATTGGCATTCTACCAATAGAATAGTCATATCTTCCATATCGGCTTCGACTCGAAACTAAACATTTGCTTCTCATCCTCTTGCAGTTTAATGCTTAATGTTGTGATCATTGAATATGTGAACGTTGCTAATGTGTGTTTTTGCAGCTGCAGGAAATCTGAGGCAAGTAGGATTGAAGACACAGGAGGCTAATAACTTCGGGCGTATAGACATTGAGTTCCTCTTTAAATAAAACAATGAGGAGTCTATATTCTCCAAGTTATTCGATTGGCCAATAAATCCCTACTATTTGCATTAGGAATTTGTTTTTCAATTTTGAACCAGCATGCATTTGCATAAGCATCCATCCTCGTCCTAGGGGCAATGACCATAATTTATCACTCTGCTTAACCCATTGTTGATCTGTGAGTCTGGCAATTGTTCGTCTGTTAGTCCTTTGAATTGCAAGACCTCATCCTTTTCCCAATACGTGTGCTTGAGATTCTCTCACTTGGCGATCACATGATGCGCCAGGTCACCGCGCGCCCATTGTGTCGAGAGTTCTTCAAGTCACACTCCTACATCTTTCATGCTTGAGATCCCCTTGGGCCAGATCGTTACATCCTAGTGCACCAAGGCCTCGCGGTTCCAGCACCCGAGGGTCCCACGGATTGTGATTCTCTAGCCTGGATTTTGGTTCCTCTTCTTAGTCACCCTTGCAATTCGAATAGCTAGCTCTCATGCATTTGCCGCGCTCTCATACCATCTTTCGATATAGCTCATCCCTTCTCTGGGCTGTCCAAAATCAGGTTCGATTTCCGGAACACTTATTTATCATTCTGTTCCACTCCACTACAAAACAGGTGTCCCGGAAGGGCATTTGTAGACACCGATTTTGGACCACCCTTTTGGTCATGAACCCCATCCATCACTAGCCCATCGTCACCAAACCCCTCATCTTAGCCATCTCAGCCCACTAATAACTAGGCTCATTAACCAAGTCCCGACACTAGCCACCCTTTTGTGGAAGGCCAGCCAGCCCGCCTTCCATCACCCTTCGAAGGCCAGCCAGTCCGCCTTCCACCACCCTTCGAAGGCCAGCCAGTCCGCCTTCCATCACCCTTTGAAGGCCAGCCAGTCCGCCTTCCACCACCCTTCGAAGGCCAGCCAGTCCGCCTTCCACCACCCTTCGAAGACCAGCCAGTCCACCTTCCACCATCCTTCAAAGGCCGGCCAACCCGCCTTCCACCGCCCTTCGAAGGCCACCACTTGCCTTCCACCCCCTTCGAAGGCCAACCGGGCCGCCTTCCACCACTTCGTGGAAGGCCAGCTACCTGGCCTTCCACGGGATTGGAAGGCATGTTGGCTGGCCGTCCACTCCCCTAACTACCACCTAGACCTCGTCTTCCCCACGATCTGCTCTACTCGCCGCCCTCACCCCCACTACTCCGATCACTCCTCACTCCGGCGACTGCCGCGCGTACCACCTCCGATCCTTGACCACTTCCCATTGGCTCCAAGATGATTTACGGGGATTTAGACCCCTATTTTCCCTTCACCTATTTAAACCCCCCATATCCTCTCGAGCAAGGGGGTTAAGGAGGAGTTTTTTTTCTGGAGGGAATGCTCAGAGGAGGTTGGCAAGTGAGTCTGTCTTGAGGAGTCGAGCGGACAAGGAGTCAAAGAGTTTCAGGAGGGGCTTCAGGAGGAATCCTTCGCACTCCAAATGGGCTTGTCTTCTTAACCCTCTCTTACTTTTCCCCGCTTCATTCCATTGCATTATCACTTTCCATCCGTGCTGTAACATTCTCCCTTTCTCACTCTTCTTTTTACTTTTAACATATCGCTTCATTTTTCACACACGAGCACCCCCATTTGCATACATGCATGTTAAGATGACCTAGCAATCCTTACTCCCCTAGAGGTTTTAAACAAAAAACGGGAGGTGGGTGACCATAACATATGGTCACCTTCCCTCCCCACCACCCGTCCGGTGCGTCTCCCTCCAATTCTAGTTAATTTTATATTTTTATGGATAGATTCTACATGCCACAGTTCTAATCAAGTCATTTTTCCTCTTTTGTCTTGTCTTGTCTTTTCAGGGATCCTTACCGCATTTCCGCGTGCAGACTGCCAGGCTCTCCTCCTCTGGCCGGCCGGAGGAAGAGAAGGAGAAACCACCATTTCCCGCTCCCTCAGAACGCGATCACTCTTACAATCCTGCGGAGCACAGGGACCGTAAGGTAATGCTCCTGGCGATCACACCTTAATTCCTAACCCCCTTTAAATCGCCACAGTACTAAGACGAACGGAGAAGCCCTCGCTCGAAGCCCGCAGCAGCGGCGGGGGACGTTCCGTACGCCTACACCAGGGTCGTACTATAAATGACGTCGTCCATCCAAGACGCCATTCAGACGATATGACCGGGGCCGTACTCTCGCGCCCTAAGGCCAGCCCATGTGGCACAGCCTAAAACACGTCCATATTGCTGGACGCCGTTTGAACCGCGTCGAGCAAGCTCGACGCGAAAAAGAAACTAAGTCTTAGTCCTATCAGGGCCCGAACTAAGGGATCCGACATCAAAACTGACCCGATAACCGGATCCGTAACCTCAATCCTTACACCAGGTGACACCCCAGCAATGACCGCGTGCGAAGGCTGGAGGAACGGGTAGAGCGGCTACTCCGATATGACCGGGACGCCATAATCAACGACATAGATGGCGCTTGATCGTGCTTCACTCGACGTGTGCTAAAGGCACCAGTACCGTACCGCTTTAGGGTGCCATCGCTAAAAAGGTATGATGGCACTCGCGATCCTGATGACCACTTACAATCCTTCAAGAGCACTTTCGATTTGCTAGATGCACTCGACGCCATTCAATGCAGTGTCTTCCCTACAACCTTGGAAGGACTTGCCTAGTTGTGGTTCATACAACTGAAGCCATACTCCATTGATAGCTTTTATGAGCTAAGAAGAGCCTTTAGAAGCAACTTCGCGGCAAGTCAGCGCATGCCAGCCACGATAGCAACATTGTCTTCTATGAGACAAGGGAGGGACGAGACCCTGTGCAAGTTCTAGACCCGTTTTCACAAGGCCGTCCAAAAAATTCCCAACCTAGATGTACCGAATGCCGTGCAATACTTCATCGCCGGAATTTAGAACCAACAAGTTCATTTCGAGCTGAGCAAGCAGTTACCCATAGATCTCCCCCGACCTAGTCTAGAGAGTAAATCAGTGCATTAATAGTGAAGAACTCTTACGGACGTACCCTGCTCAACGACCGACCGAGTCCAACGGAGGTCGAGGCAACAGAAGTCGGGAGCCGGCTATGGGTCGAAGAGGTTCGATCTGAGTGCCAAAGACCGACCTTCGAAGGGTCCACGATGCGAGAATCAAGACAATCGGCAGGAGCGCCCCAAGTTCCGAAGAGAAGAAAATTACACCGCCCTCAACATGTCGATCGGCCGAATCCTCCAGGAGATCAAGAATGTAGGCTACCTCAGATGGCCAAAGAAAATCAAGCCTACCCCAAAGGCGAAGCAGTTTGGAAAATTATGTCTCTACCATCGCAAATATGGGCACTACACCTCGGAGTGTTATGTTATCAAGAGAGAAATTGAAAATCTCATAAAGAGAGGTCATCTGAAGAGGTACATTGCCAACCCAGAGGTTGACCAACAACATCGTGACCGGACTCCCCCTGTAGCCGAGCACGCTTGACCATCCCAGGCCGAACGAGTGATCCATGTCATCTACGGAGGGTCGGCTGGCGGGGGAGACAGCCATAAAAGAAGACGGAGCTACGCCTCTAAGACCCAGAGGGTACCTCAGGAAGTAGCCTCAACCTCCCACCGGCCATTGACTCAGGAGCCGATCACTTTCACAGAGGCCGATCTGGAAGGACCGGTGTTTCCCCACAATGATGCCCTGGTGATAGAGCCGAAGATCGCAGACTTCAAGGTAAAAAGAGTGTTTGTCGACAACGGCAACTCTCTCGACATTATTTTCCTTGATTGTTTTAAGAAAATAGATCCAGACATGAAGGGGCTAAGGAGGATACGGACTTCAATATATGGCTTCAGTGGCCAGCCCGTTATGGTGGAAGGCGTAATCACTTTCCCCTTGACACTGGGGACGCTGGCGGCATCCATAACTCGGGAGATCGAGTTCATGGTGGTCGACGTACCTTCAGCGTACAACGACATCCTAGGAAGGGAATCCTTAGGTAAGTTTCTCGCCATTCCCTCATCTTTACACCAGAAGCTCAAATTTTTGACCCCCGACGGGGTTGGCGAGGAGCGAGGGAATCAAAATACCTCCAGACAGACTTACTTGGCTTCTACCAACGCCCAACTCAAGAAGCCAGTGATGATCGTCAGAGAAGTGACAGAAGATCCAACGAGAAACACGCAACCCTCAAAAGAGTTGGTTACCATTAAGGTAGGACCAAATGCAGACCAAGAGTTAAAGGCGGGGGCCTCCCTGCCCGAGCAGCAGAGGCTACAATATCAAATGTTCCTACGGGGAACTTAGACGTTTTCGCTTGGGAAGGTACCCCTCTGCCAGGGGTTCCCCCGGAGGTTGCTACACATTCCCTAAATTTGGACTCGGCCCATCCTCCCGTACAGCAGAGGAAGAGGCGACTTGCCCCTGATCGACAAGAAGTTGTAAAAGAACAAGTCAACCTGCTCCTGGAAACAGGCGTGATCAGACACGTCCAGTACCCCGTCTGGGTCGCCAATGTCGTGTTGGTAAAGAAGGCCAATGGTAAGTGGCGCATGTGCGTCGACTTCACTGAGCTCAATAAAGCCACTCCCAAAGTTGCTTTCTCTTGTGGAATGTAGATCAGCTGATCGACGCCACTATGGGTCACGAGCATTTGAGCTTCCTCGACACCTTCTCAAGGTATCACCAGATACAGATGAGTAAGCTTGACGAAGAGCATACGACGTTCGTCACCGAGGCAGGATTGTATTGCTACACCCGAATGCCCTTCGGACTAAAGAATGTTGGAGCGACCTACCAGAGGTTGGTGAACCGGATGTTTGACCGACTAATCGGTCGGAACATGGAGGTATATGTAGACGACATGTTGGTGAAATCCACTAAGGCCGCCGATCACCTAGAAGACCTTGCAAAAACCTTTGACACACTAAGAAGATACTGTATGAAGTTGAACCCCGCCAAGTGCACCTTCGGGGTCACAGCAGGGAAGTTTATGGGCTTCATAGTGACCCAACGAGGGATTGAGGCCAACCCCGACAAAATATCGGCCATCCTCTCTATGCATCCTCCGACCCGCCTTAATGACATCCAGAGGCTAGCAGGAAGGCTGGCGGCACTGAGCAGGTTCCTCTCAAGGGCAGCCGAGCGTTGCTTCCCCTTCTTCAAATTACTGAGGGTGAAGGAGAACTCGCCAGACAAGCAAGGCCGCATCGCCTGGTCACCGGAATGCCAAGCAATGTTCGAGGAGCTTAAGGAGTATCTAAGACAACCCCCAATACTTTCCAAGCCACTCACAAGTGAACAACTACTAATCTACCTATCTGTAACCCCCTCCACAGTTAGCTCTGTTCTTATCAGGGAAGATGGAGGAACACAAAGGCCCGTCTACTATGTCAACCAGGTCCTTCAAAGGCCAAAAGCTCGATATCAAGTGGTGGAAAAAACGGCCCTTGCCTTGGTGACGGCCACAAGAAAGCTACATCCTTACTTCTAAGCTCACCCAATAGAGGTCGTTACCGATAGGCCACTTCGGCAACTGCTGCAGCGACTGGATGCTTCCGGCTGAATGATTAAATGGGCAATCAAATTGTCAGAGTTCAAGATCACTTATCAACCCTAGACGACTATCAAGGCGCAAGCTCTTGCCGACTTTGTCGCCGAGTGCACGCTTTCGGCAGAAGAAATGAGCGGCGAACTCGGCGAAGGGCCCACATGGCAAGTTTTTACATATGGGTCGGCCCGAGCCATAAGCTGTGGGGTCGGTATCATCCTAGTCCCTCTTGGTTCTCAGGAAGAAGATGGCCTCCAGTTCTTGTTGAAATTTCAATTTTCAGCCACGAATAATGAGGCGGAATATGAAGCCCTTATCTCAGAGATCCGAATGGCTAAATAGTTGGGAGCAACCCAAATTTAGGCTTACTCCGATTCCTTACTACTGGTGAAGTAGGTCAAAGGGGAGTACGAAGCCAAAGAACCTTCTATGAAGAAGTATAAGGACATGGTCCTTCAGATGGTCTCGACACTTGAAGGATTTGAGATCCTTCATATACCAAGGGAGCAAAACCAGAGAGCAGACGAGTTGGCCAAACTAGCCTCCTCTTCCCAGACGATCGGATGATCAGTCTTTGTTGAAGAACCATTGAAGCTTGCCATTCACCCTATTGAATCTGTGGAGGTGTCCCAAGTGGACCGAGAAGATACATGGATGACTCCCATAGTTGAATACCTCGAAAGTGGTCGTCTACCCACGGACCAAGCAAATGCAAAGATGATAAAGTACTAAGCACCCAAGTTCACAATGATCGGAGAAAATCTCTACCAAAGATCTGTAACCAATCCCCTCGTTCGTTGATTAGCACCAAACGAAGCGTCTAGAGCCATTACAGAGGTCCATGAAGGGATATGCGGTAGCCACATTGGGCCGCGCGCTTTAGCACGCACCCTCCTCTGCCACAGATACTAGTGGCCGACCCTTGCACAGGATTGTGCAGAATACACCAGAAGGCGTCTTGGCTGCCAAATCAATGCCCCTCTCCCTAGGCTACTAGCAAACGAGTTACAAAGTATTGTTGAGCCTTACCCATTCGCCATATGGGGAGTCGACATTTTGGGACTATTTCCCAAAACCACCAACCAACAGCAATTTGTAGTAGTCGCCATCGACTACTTCACTAAATGGCCAGAAGCTCAGCCTCTGGCTAATATAAGGGATGATACGGTATTGAAATTCTTTTTACATAATGTTATCTACAAGTTCGGCATCCCAAAGGTGTTGGTGACGGACAACGGTCGGTAATTCACCAATCATTGGTTTGCCGACCGTTGTAAGGATTTTAGCATACGACACAGGTTTTCTTCAGTAGCCCACCCACAAACCAATGGACTTGTGAAAAACACCAACAGAACTATCATAAAGGGTATCAAGACACACCTTCTTAAAGATGGGAATTGGCTGGAAGCACTCCCCAAAATCTTGTGGTCTTTCCGAACCATGACCAGAACAGCCACAGGGGAAACCCCGTACCATCTGGCCTATGGTTCTGACGCTCTAATCCCTCTGGAGATCGGCTTGCCGGCCGCCAGGTCGAGAGAACTTGATGAAGCCACTAATAAGGAGAACTTCGACCTCATCGAATAAGCAAGGGAAGTAGCTCAAGTCCGAGCAAAAAACTACTAGAGAACGGTCGCACGCTGGTACAACTCCAAAGTACGACCGAGAATTTTTCACCGTGGGGACTTAGTTCTACGAAGCATGCAAGCATCCTGACCACTCGAAGCGGGAAGGAAGCTATCACCCAACTGAGAAGGCCCATATAAAATCGAAAAAAGTTATGGGAATAGAGCATACAGGCTTGCTCACCTAGACGGTCAGCTAATAGAGAATAAATGGAACGTAGAGCACCTACGCCCTTTTTTCTAGATAATTGTTGACACGATTGTGATTCATTAATAAATAGATATTTTCATCACACTTTTTTTTCAATCATCTAGCATCAGCCGACCAAGTGTGGTGCTCAAAATCGTGTTGTGCTATCAATTGATATCATGCATTCATATGATAAATAATCAAATTTAAACTACGTGATCGCCAGAAACCGAAGGTTTCAAAGAAAAATGATCGCGTTACTTACCTCGCAGATTTTGAAAGAGTTATGGTTCCTTTGTTCCCTTTCATTGGCCGGCCAAAAAAAGAGAGCCTCTTCTTTTACTCTTGTTTTTGTTTGGTTGATTTTTCACCAAACTAAGAAAAATAGAAGGAAAAGAAGAAAATAAAGGAATCGGTTGGCCCCTCCATAGCCTTGGTCTTCTAGAGCTTCAAAGGAGGTATAAGGAGAAGAAGAAGGAGCCTTCAATTCCTGTCCACGTTTTCCTTCAAGAGAGCCTCCTTTTACCTTGCCTTGAACTCCAAATCCTTCAATCACCAAACTTCTTTAAAGGTCCAAGAGTATATGATATATATAGAAGCCTTGTTTAGGATGGTTTAACCTTCAAAAGCCTCTCCCACGGCCTCTGGATTGTCATCGATGAGCATCTAAAAGTTGGTAACCCTTCCATTTGGGAATCGGATTAGCTCGGCCAAATCAAGTTTATCAAGAAAGTGCTTAAATCGCGTCGCCCATCAGGGACGCCATTTGGCTAATTAAAGGGGCCAAAATAGAAATAGAATCCACGAAGGAAACCAAAAACAATTAGGAAACTAAAAAGGCGTCGTCCATGAGAGACGTCATTCAGATAATTAGGAAATTAATTCGAATTTAAATCAAAAATCCAGGCAGATTAGGGAACTAAATGGCATCGTCCATGGGCGACGGTATTCAATTAAATCTATCAAGATTTAGTAATTTAATTCGAACTGATTTCGGCTAGAAATATAAATGGCGTCGGCCATGATCGACGTTAATCAGCAAATTTCGACAAAAATTAATAAAAATTAATTACTGATTAAAAACCAGACCATTTCGAGGTATTATAATTGTGACATGAAATTTGCTCAATATGAAGTCAAAATTAGCATGTCTACACTAAGGTGTGGCTTAATTCTTCAACTGAATACTTCTATCGGTCCGAACCACAGAGAAAGGGCTCTCCACCCAAAGAAGGGATAAAACTCGTCGGAATACCTCTTCGGTCCGAACCACAGAGAAATGGCTCCCTACCCAAAGAAGGGATAAAACTTGTCTGAATACCTATGTCGGTCCAAACCACAGAGAAAGGGCTCCTCACCTAAAGTAAGGATAAAACTCGTCGGAACACCTCTGTCGGTCCAAACCATAGAGAAAGGGCTCCCCACCCAAAGAAGGGATAAAACTCGTTTGAATACCTCTGTCGGTCTGAACCATAGAGAAAGGGTTCCCCACCCAATGAAGAGATAAAACTCGTCGGAATACCTCTGTCGGTCCGAACGACAGAGAAAGGGCTCCCCACCCAAAGAAGGGATTAAACTCATCTGAATACCTCTGTCGGTTCGAACCACAGAGAAAGGGCTCCCCACCCAAAGAAGGGATAAAACTCGTCGGAATACCTCTGTCGGTCCAAACCATAGAGTAAGGGCTCCCTACCCAAAGAAGGGATAAAACTCGTCGGAATACCTCTGGCGGTCCGAACCACAGAGAAAGGGCTCCCTACCCAAAGAAGGGATAAAACTCGTCTGAATACCTTTGTCGGTCTGAACCATGGCGAAAAAGCAAGATTCAACAATCAACAAACACATCGACTCAGCCTAAATAGGTGAGCACAGGTTTCGCCTATCTGATCGGGGGGAGAAGGGGAGAGATCGTTGTTGAATCACAAAAATTGGTATGTTTCATTCACAAAACTGGGACTACAAAGTTCATATTATATTCCCAAAAACAAGCAAATCTACAAACATTCGAAGAAGGCTCCATCACCGAGCCACCCCTTCACTACGACAACACCTCAAAACCAAACTTAGGGGTGACTGATGCAAACGAACATCGCCGACGACCACCTGGAGCGGATGAGGTTTGCTAGGGCGGAGGTTCGCAAGACCATCAAGTAGGTCATGGTTGCCACCGACCTCTACCTCCCCCTCTCCCGCCTGCCTGCAAGCCGGCCACCTCTCCCTCCCTCTCTGCCACGTCCTCCCCTAACAGTAATGTTAGGTTCGCTGTGTCGGATCCAAGCAAAATTCAACGGATAAAATTAAATTGGAATCGGATCCGTCCCGTTTCGATCTACAAAAACCTTAAACGGTAAATCGCATTTCCCTTGTGCGGATTCGAATCCACGTTCATCCGGTTCCGTAGGTGTGATGCCGCAAGCCGCGCAAGTGCCCGGCCTCTAGCGGTATTCTTGCAGTCTTCCTCTTGGTGGATTGTCCTTCCTTCCTCGCTCGTTGAAACATCCGCGGATACCGTCTGGCTGCGCGTAATCCCCCGCGACATGCAGATTCAGAAATTCCCGTCGGACAGAAAAGCGGAGCAGGCGGGAGTCGGACTGGATTCTTCGGGGCTGGCCAGAGGTGGGGGGCGCCCTGAGAGAGAGAGAGGAGAGAGAGGGGGGCGGATAGGTCAGGGTTGCCTGCCCCTGACCTAGCCCTGGTATTTTATAATAAGTATTTTGTGATTTTTCAGAAAAATCCACACTTATCCGAAACCCCGTCAAAATATCCACCGACTTGAAAACCTTTTGCGTGTGACCCTCTAGGCCCAAATACCAGTCCAGTTAATGGCCCATTAAGTCTAGTAACCTTTTACGGACCCACTGAATTAATTAATATCCTTATATTAATTAATCAGTCGAATTTAATGTCCCACAATAAATTCGGATGGGCTTCCGATCACATCAGGTGCCAAGCAACACCGCGTGATCCCATAAGGCATTGGGGTTTATGCAACCCACTATGGGAATCTTTCCGTCAACGGTTACCATGCAGATATAATCCTTCAGCCGTGCAATGTTCCCGAATCGACCTAGGGTATGGTTTACTATTAAACCCTAGCCGTTCCATTTACTTGAATCAGATGCTGCTAATCTATATCAGATAACTCTTTATCTGATATAGAGTCCGCCCTGGCTAGGGACTTATAAGCATTATTTCTGGAATATTCTCTCTCCTATTACTGAGAGCGGATGATCCCGTATTGAACACACAATTATTTTCGAGGGCATCACCCT
Organism: Zantedeschia hybrid cultivar; assembly: GCA_030544215.1. Lineage (NCBI taxonomy): Eukaryota > Viridiplantae > Streptophyta > Magnoliopsida > Alismatales > Araceae > Zantedeschia > Zantedeschia hybrid cultivar. The sequence goes on from JARZZO010000012.1 coordinate 26,790,288, forward strand.
GAATCCGATCACATGACTTATAGATAACCCATGGTTAGGGACTCGTTAGTTAAGGTCAAAGTTTAGAAGCTTACCAACAAGGTATCCTTGGTGTCTCAGGTCTAAGGACTATCTACGCAACCGTGACAAAAGAATCGAGATCAGTTAGGTAGATACCATCCATCGATTCATGGTCAGATCAGTTCAGTGAACTCATTCACCAATGAGCACCTATAGGTCTAGCATAATGTCTCTACACAAGTAACTTATAGGATTAGTCACCCTCAGCGTATGAGCTGAAGAAACTTATACTAGTCTATCCGGATGTTTGATGTCCGTCTCAAATATCCTCTAACTAGGAACAATTAAGACCATGTGTTTATAAGTCTTCGATCCCATAATAATGATCTCAACATAATCCGAAGACTATTGCACATGTTCATGGACTTCATCGTAATACGATAAACAAGGATCCGTTTAATTACACAATGAATTTATGTCATTATATTAATAAACTAAATAATACACAGTACCGGATTGGCTTTCGGGCCACCTAATACTAACAAGTAAGTGGTGGCTCACAGGGGAGACGTGAGGAGGGAGAGAGTTGTTGGGATCCGAGCGGGGAGCGAAGAACTCAGTGGCAGCAATCAATTTAATCCCCGCCCGATGCCCACAGATCCGTTTCGGGATCAAAACGATAAAGCGAAAAATCAGGATGTAATCAGATTACCGTGCATGGATTCGAATCCACGACCGTGTCGGTTCCATTGAGGCGATGCCGCGAGCCGCATAAACATTCGGCATCCAGAGATATCCATACAATCCTCCACGGTGGTTCGTCCTTGCTCCCTCATCTAGATCAGCGCGCTCGCTAAAGATCTCTCGCCACAACGACGTTCGAAACACCCGAACGGGAATTCCAGACTCTTGGGAAGTGCGCGGCGCGGAGACGGGAAGTATCCCGGGGAGCCCCGAGGAGGAGGAGAGAGAGAGAGGGGGGGCAGCCAGCATGGGGAGACCTAGGATCTTGGCCCAAGATTTCTCAACAGCACGTATAATTTAAATCGGCGCGACTTTTCACAAAAGTCCCCAACTTAATATAAATCCCACTTAAACACCATCGACTGAGAATCTATTTGTGTGTGACCCTTTAGGCCCATTGACCGGTCCGGTTTTCAGCCTGTTAAGTCCAATAACATTTTATTGACTTATTATAATAATTATCTAATATTTAATTAATTACTTAACTAAATTAACATCTCATGTACATCCGGCCGAACTTCTGATCAAGTTGCAAGCAACGCCGCATGATCCCGGAAGGTAATGGAGTTAAACAACCCACTCGTGGAACCTATTCGTCCACAATTACTGCGTGGCTATAATTCTTCGTTCGCACAATGCTCTCAAGTCAACCTAGGGTATGGTCAACTGTCAAACCCTAGATGGTCAACTCACTTGAATTAGACTCCGCTGTACAATATCCGAAAACATCTTTTTAGATATTATGTCTGCTCTGGCCAGAGACTCATACGGATCTATTCTAGAGCGTTCTCTCTCCAGTTGCTTGAGAGTGAACGATCCTTTATTGAACACACAATCACCTTCGCAGGTCTTCTGCTGGACCCTATCCTTGACTATTAGATATCCCGTGGATAGGGATTCGTAGGTCAAGGTCAAAGTCCAGAAGTCTACCAACAAGGTGTCTTTGGTATCTCAAGTCTAAGGATAAACCATGCTACTGTGACGATGAATCAAGCCGGTTGACAGTCAAGTATATTACCATTCAGTGATTCATGTCGGATTAGTTCAGTGAACTCATTCCCGAATGAGCACCTACAGGTTTACCATTGTGTCTCTACACAAGTAACTAACGAGATCAGCCACGCTCATCATATGAGCTAGAATAACCTGTACTAGTCTTACCGAATGTTTGATGTCCTTCTCAAACATCCTACGACTAGGAACAATTAAGAATATGTGTTTATAAGTCATCAGTCTCGTTATTGTGATCTCATCATAATTCGATGACTATTGTACACATTTATGGATTTCATTATGCGTAATTATAAATATGCCATCTACATAATAAAATAAATGCCATTTATCAGTGAACCAGATTGAAATAGGTACATTATGATTGGCTTAGACGATATCTATATCCATCAATCTCTTACTTAGACTCAAGCCAACCACCTTCGCATTTGATCTCCATCAAATCTAGGTGTTGCTCACATAAAGCCTGTGACTAAGACTTGATCAGGGAGCTGCTAAATTATTTATAAATAGAATATTTTCCATTACATTATTTGTTCTTAATCCTTTGTTTCTAAACTTGTGAAAGAGCCTCAGAATGTTCTGCAACTTCTGATGAGACCATTGTGGACACGCTAATTTTGACATCATTTTGAGTAAATTTCATATCATATAATAAATGTCTTAGAATGGTCGGATATTTAATCATTGGTTAATTGTTATTAATCTTTCTGAATTAATTATCTAAATAGTATCGGCAGACAGACATAATTTAAGTTAATTAATTAAATTGATTTTAACTCAAATTTTAATTAAAATATGATAGAGTCTAAAAGACGTCGATATTTGTAGACGTTATTTAGAGTTTATTCATATTTTGATATTTAAAATTTAAAATTTAATTAATTGATTAATTAGTTAAAATACGTCTACTAGGCACGACGCCATTTAGGTTTCCTAAGCTGTTTCTATCTTTTTTTCCGGATGTTTATCCTTATCTTAATTAGTCTAAAAAAACGTCTCCCATGGGCGATTCGTTTTAGATAATTACAGATAATGATGAATTAATCTGTGTTTATCTGTTTGTTAGTTGGATAAACTTCAAATTCTTTCATATTAATCTTTAAGTAACTGCGGATGAAAAGCCTATAAATACATAACCTCTTGGTTATTAAAAGGTTAGTGATGAGGGTGATTATTAGTGATGATAGTGATATTTGAGTGAAATTGGAGCAAAGAATCTTGTCGACAACATCTAAACACTGAAGGATCGAAGCGCTTCTACTTCCAGAAGTCTTGAAGCAAGTTAGATCCTTTCTTCATCGTTTCTTCATCCTTTCAAGATCCATTCAAAACCAAGGCTTTCCAGGAGCCATCCAACATAGTTCTTAATTAACTTCTACATATTTCTCATATTTTTATCACATTAGCATCATATTTTCATCACATCACTCCATGTAATACACACTCAGTAGCATTATTTTCCAATCCATGTTTTAAGGGGTTTAAAAGACCATCAAACAAGTGAGTTCTTTGTTTAAGTTGCATGATTAGAATCTTCATTAGAATGGATACTACCTCTGCTTGAGTTCTTATTATTTTCTTTTATCTTTGTTTGTTGCAAGATACAAAAGGAGATCAAGAGGAGAGAATCAACAAGGAAAAGGAATATGGATGATCCTCAAAGTCCGATAAGCAGCTAAAGCAAGAACAAAGTCAGAAGGGCTCTCTTTCTTCAGCCGGCTGAAGGAGGGGAATCAAGGACTCAAAACCTCCCAATTCCAAAACAGGTAGGCGATCAATCTTTTCTTTTGGAACTTTTTAGTTAAAAGTTTCTGGCGATCACATTCACTTAGTTTTAATAGGTTTATTTGTCACATAAACACCATAATTTTTCATAACAATCACACACCCCAATTTAAGCACTCACAGCTTTTTGACGATCACGGTGGGACTTGGTCTCGCCATCTTTTAATCTTTGTTCTTGCTTTCATCAATCGGGCACTCTCTATGCACCACCTGTGTCTCTCGACACGCCCTCACCGATCGGTGAGTTTTTAATTTAATTGTTATTCCTACGTACACAACGTGCACACCCTTGCGGCAAGATCTTGTCCTCCCCGTTTGATTGATTGAAGAGCTATTTTTGTGATAAGAAGCATGTGTGATTGATTGAATGTTTTGTTGTTTACATGATAAATCATCCTGTTAAAAAAAAAATGAAATAAAAAGAATCGCATGAGCCGATTATTTACCGTTTTCATCATGTTTGTTTGAGGAGGAATCGATCCAGAAATTCCTCATAAAATATTAATTCTGCGACCTAAAAAGTGTCCAGGAACAGCGACGCGTTTCATACCGCGTCACCAAACCCCGACGCCTTTCAGGCAATTTTCTCTGCTGTTTGCTGCCTAAGATTCTGCAAACAAAAATAAGGTTATGTTTGAATAGCGTCGACCAACAGCGACGCGATTCAGGCAGTTTCTTGTTTTTCTTTGGTTCTCAGATTTCTGATCTGCTTGCTACTATACATTACGTAATAAGCATTAGAGGCCATCCTGGCCACAGGTCATACGCATTGGGGCTAACACCCCCCTTTTCTCTTAGGAACACCTTTTTTGACGTCTTCACCTCTCTCTGATTGGGTCGGCCCCTTGATCAGACTAGAGTGGTTGGCGTTAAAGACCTCAGTAAGTCCCCAAAATCAAGGTATTCCTCCTTGTTCATCGGGCTGGTTGTATCAATCGAAGTCCTGGTTAGATTTTCATAACGTTGTGAGAGAAAGCCATAGAGTATAATGGTGAAAATTGAACTGAAACTAGGATCCTACCTATTGAGTGAATTTGTGATTAATTGAATCCAAATAACCTAAAAAGGAATCCTAAAATAACGTTAAACATCCACTTGTTTGGTTAATCTTTGTGCAACTTGTCTGCAAATCTTTGAAAAAAAATCTAATATCATACTACTTCGATCAGGTAGGGATTTGAGCATGGCTCCAGATGCCCTAGTCAACTACGAGGGAGATGCTAATGTCCCTCTTGAGTCTGATTACCATTTTGAAAGCGGGGGAGATGCTAATGCCCCCCGTAATCACCATTCTTGTCCAGTTCGATACGAGGGAAACCAACAAACCCCTCTTCCTTGTGCTCATGATCAATATTCTGATCTTCCTCCGCATGTGCATGCGATTCCTAATCCTATTTTCGAGGGGGCATGAACCCGAATGATCCCTCATCCTCTGATCCCTCGGATCTAGTGAACGCTTTGGGAGTTCTTGCCTCCCTTATGGATCCTCGATAGTTCAAGGCAATCCGGTCTATTTTGAAGGGAAAGACACCTATGCAGTCTGCTGAGCCGAATCCTGCAGCTCCCCCTGTCATTCCTCAACCTCCTCCTCATCATACTTCCTTCATTCCCCAGGCCATGGAAGGCCATCAAGTCTTAATCTCTCGGCCAGCTGGGCCACGACTTTCTTCTTCGAGGCAACCAGTCAGGCCGCTGATGCCTACTTACCAAAATGCCCTCGGGCATGGCGGAAGCTCTGCCGGACCTCAGCTCTATTGTCCCCCATGCCCTACATACTCTAGGCAACAGGCCTATCATATACCTCCACCTCCCCCTCCTCCCCAGGTTGATCCAACAACACAAGCTCTGCTTGCAAAGATGGAGCGTATGGACGAACAGTTCAACAACCTTCAGAAGATGATGGGAGTTAAAGCTGCACCTGAGATTAACCTGCCAAGTCTGCCTATATTCCATTTGCCACCCTCTGAGATGTCGGTATACCGAAAATACAATGGTACTAGTAACCCCTTCACTCATTTGAAGGAGTTTATGTATGAGTCATCTTTCTGGCAAAACGACAAGAGGTCGTTGGCATTTTTGTTTAGGAAATCCTTGGAGGGATCAGCCCTCGAGTGGTTCTTTTCTTTAGAACCTGCTGAAGTAGAGGACTATGGTATCGTATCACGAAAGTTCATTCAATGATACCAGGATAGAGTTGCCCCCTCTCTGTCCATTACTGATTTGATAGCAGAAAAAATGAAGCCCGACGAAGAATTCCTCAGTTTTGCTGATAGATGGAGAGGCATGGTAGAAAAAGTGAAAGATCATTTGTCTGAGTAAGAGTAAGTAAAAATGTTAATCTCCAATGCTACACCTCAGTTTAAGTTAGTCCTTGTCCTGAACAACTTGACCAGCATGGCAGAGCTCTATGAAAAAGCACGTTATTGTCAAAATGCTTTCAAGGATGCTACGTTCTCTACTGTCTTTGATCATAACCGAACTAGTAGGCCTCCACCTCGGAAGTCTGCCGTGTCAAATTCTCCTAGCACAGGTCCAACCACTGAGGGCATGCTCTCCCATGAGCAGGTTAGTAGCATGAACAACAATCCGCCCCAATTTGTGAGGAATCAGCAACCACAGTACCAGCGACCGCAGCAGCCAAACCAGTAGGGTTACAGACAGTAGCAGTCGAACCCATAGTATCAGCAGCATAAGTACCAGCGGCCTCAGCAGCCGAACCAGCAGCCACACCAGCAGTAGCCGCAACTACAGTATCAGCCCCCACAACAGTAGCAGTACCAGCCGCGCACACCGCTGGCATACCACAATGTGCCTCCTCTTGTTGATTATAACCAGCAGAGAAAACCTCAAGGCCCGAAGAGGGCAGAATATCCAGTTCTTCCAGAGTCCTTATCAGATATTTTCAATTCTTTAATGGCAACCAATGCTTTGGTTCTTCCAAGAGAACTGTTTGGCCCCAAAATGCCGACACTTCTAGGTATTGTTGTTTCCACCGACAACCTGGACGCACCATAGATACCTGCTTCTAATTCCAAGATTATATTCATGATCTCAACGAGCAGGGAGGCATTGATTGGGAAGAAATGAAGAAGTACATATCCGCCTTAAAGGCGAGAAGATCACAACAACAACAACAGCAGTAGCAACTAAGAGCGCCGGCGCAGGCAGCGGCGCCACCAAACATGGGTATAGTGCAAAACCCACTCCCAGAGCACCAGAACCAGAATTAAGTTGCCCCCATTTTAACAATTAGCCAGTCTGAGGCTAATCGAGGGCAACAGTGGAAGATAGAGGATTCTTCCTCTATTTATTCAACAGGCCACACTCCAAGCACCGCAAAACAACCACCACGCCGCACCCTCCATATACCTAGACCACAACCCGTTACCATCACGCCAGTACCAACACCCGCATACCATTTACCCATGCCCATTAACCCATCATCACCGCCCACTTTCCTTAAACCCACTAACCCATCACCACCGCCCACTTTCCTCAAACCCATTACACCCCACGCCTCCACGCCTCCATTAAACAACCCCCCGCAAGCTAATTACGCACCCCTCATGCCATCCGGACCACTGCTCCGCGTACCATTCCCTACATTACCTACTACCGCCACCGCTTACCCAAACACTATACAACCATCTAAACCCCTACTTCGCATGCCATTCCCCACTTCATCCGCACCGACCAAATACCCTTCCACCATCCAACCATCTAAGCCTCTCATATGTGCCATGCCACCACCAACTAACCCCACGCCATCACCCGTATACCAACCCTCCACACCGTCTACACCATCCACTAACCCTGCGGTGCTCAGGTTATCACCTGGCCCTTCCACAACTGAAGAACATGCACTCCGGAGTGGGAGGATCTTCAACAAGGTCTTTCCTCAATCAACAGTCAGAGACGGCCCATCACAGCCGTCGGAGGAAGCACATAATGAAGAGAGTGCACCAGGCACACAATATGACCTGTTGAAACATCTTGACAAAACACCGGCACGAATCTCTGTGCTTGAATTGATAAAGAGATCGAAGACCCATCAAGAGGCTTTGATGGAGTATCTACAAAAAGTGATGGTCAATGAAGATGTGCCGGTAGAAAAGATCGCCGCACTACTAGTTCCTCAGGGGGATCAGCACTCTATCTCATTTCATGTCTCGGAACTAGCACCACCAGCATCCAGGAGCATGACTCTAAGTATTATGGTCAATATCGGCAAGAAGGTCGTAGATGCATGTCTAGTCGACACAGGGGCTACAATTAATGTCTTGCCTCCGAAGACCCTTGAATTGTGCGGTGTACCCAAAGAAAAATGGCTGCCTAGACCTATCTCTGTAATAGCTTATGATAATTCCACCCATTCCCCTCTGGGAATGGTCTATTTAAAAGTGGAGTTAGGCCCTGTATGTCATGCCGAGGTCGAATTTCACATTTTGGAAATCGATCCTTCCTGAAATGCTATTTTGGGTCATCCTTATATGAAATCCCTTGAGGCGATTCCCTCTACGAATCATCAGTGCCTCAATTTTCCCTACAAAGGACGAATCATTAAAGTTACGAGCATGCCGATCCTTGCTGCTGCTCACTCCTTGAATATCAAGCCAACGTCTTCACCTGGACGACAACCTTTTCTGTCGGTATTACAGGTCTACCGTCCGGTGGCTGATCTTGTAAAGGCCGCCACTCTTACTCCTTATCCACTGAATGCCATAAAGTTGGGGAAGTGCATGAGTACCCCTAGATAGAAAATAATGATGAAGGGTGGTTATCAGCCTGTACAGGACCTGGGCACACAATTACAAGGCAGAACTACGCCCATCAAGGACAACTGAAGGACACCTAGAAATGGCCTGGGCTATAGGCCAAGAAAAGTAAGGCATGACATTACTCAACAGGAAGAGAATGAAGACGGCCAGAAGATATGGGAGACAATGTCTACACCATGCAAAGAAGGTTGAGACCCCTGAACATGGACTTTATACACATATTTTGTCAAGGGGCCCGCGATCGGTCATAATAACACGGTGGTCATCACTTCTTGTTTTGACCTCCATGACATATATGGAAGAGACCTGGCCAAACATTATTCAGAGTTGCTCACATACCAGTCCTTGGAGGCTCTGCGGCCAATGAAAAGGAGGAAGTTTCAAGACCCTGAGTGTGAATGGTACATATGGTTTGACTTAAGGGATCTGTATATTGCATTGAATAGATTGTTTCTTGATCTCTCAAAACCTAAGTGGCCGCCACAAATAGATGAACTAATTGAAGGGCCTAGTGCCATTTTTGATAAAAGAATACTGTTTTATGAGGAAACAGATGAAGGGGAGCCAGATGACCCCGATGAAGCTGGTTATACCACGGATCTTCTCTGGAGGGGGACTTATCCTTCTCACATTTTCACACTTCATACCTTGTTCCGCACCCTGCTTCCGATCCCGACTTGGTCGCAGGTCATTACTGAAGATATTCCATGGGCTCCGCCCATCATGATCACCCTGTCCCCACGGGACTTTATCCATCAACCTCCTCTCGATCCAGAGAAGATTTATGATTTAATCTAGGACATACTACTGTATGATCCCCCCAATCCTTTGGCCTTGGTGCCGCTTCCTCCATCCCATTCCCCTCCTATTCACCTTCATTCTTGTTTTATGATTAATTCATCTTTTCTCAAAAAAAAAACACCAATTTGGCAGCAAATTTCTCCCAGATCCTCATTGAGGAAACTTCTTACTTGTCTGATCGTACCCCATTGTGCGGGTCTTTCAGTCGAGATTCTCTTCTAGATCTACTCTGCCCCTTCCCTCGGGAGGATTCTCTTGTATTTCCGCCTGTATCCCATAATTTTCATTCTGCTTTGTCCTCATTAGGTCAGGATAAGGAGTCTAGTGAAGTTAGGGAGTCTAGGCAGGTTAGTCAGGTTAGGAAGTCTAGAAAATCTAAGGGTAAACAAATTCCAGATAGATACCTCCAGGATTTAGCTGATAAATGCCTTTCTTGCTCTTTGATCCCTCAGCTATTAGAGAATTCTATTCAGATGCTAGAAGATTGTGTAGATGATGAGTCGGCTAATGATGGATATGGGGTGTATGAATTGATACACGGAAAAGACCCCATTGTTGAAGATGACGAGGACGAGGCTGAGGCATATGCTAGTGGAGTGAAAAGATTCGATGAACCCTCAACTGCCGTAGAAGAGCCCACCAAAGAAATCAATCTAGGGACTGAAGACGAACCTAAGGTTATCCTCGTTAGCAAGAATCTTTCCGAAATGGATGAGAAGGCAATGGTACAAGTTCTTAAGGATTATAAGGACACTTTCGCCTGGAGTTATGAGGATATACCGAGGTTAGACTCATCGCTAGTGGAACACAGGTTGACATTAAAGGATGGAGCTTGCCCGATTAAACAAAAGTTAAGGCGATTCCACCCACAAATGGCTTTAAAAATGAAGGAAAAGGTTGATAAGTTACATAAGGCCAAATTCATTAGAGTTGTCATCTATCCACAATGGGTGGCCAACATAGTCCCGGTTATGAAGAAAGACGGGAAGGTCAGGATCTGTATTGACTTTCGAGATTTGAATCGGGCGTGTCCTAAGGATGATTTTCCATTGCCTCACATTTATGTACTCATCGATCACACTGCTGGCTATAAAACTTTATCATTTATGGATGGATTTTCAGGATATAATCAGATCAAATTGGCAGAAGAAGATCAGGAAAAGACATCATTCACTACACCTTGGGGAACATACAGCTATGTCGTCATGCCTTTTGGATTAAAGAATGCTAGAGCCACTTATCAAAGGGCTATGATGGCAATATTTCAAGACATGATGCATATCGATCTAGAAGTGTATCTGGATGACTTGTTGGTGAAATCTAAGACTAAGGCTGAACACGCCAAAGTTCTGGCAAGAGTATTAGAAAGATCAAGAGAATACCAGTTAAAGATGAACCCCAAAAAATGTGTATTCGGGGTATCCTCAGGAAAATTACTTGGATTCATTGTCAGTAAACGGGGAATTGAGATTGATCCCAACAAGGCGAAGGCTATTAGAGAGATGCCACCTCCCAAGAACTTGAAAGAGTTAAGAAGATTAATCGGGAGGTTACAATTTATTCGCCGTTTTGTCTCCCAATACTCACAAAGGTGTAAGCCGTTCTACGAGCTTACCAAGCCGGGAGTCAAATTCGATTGGGATGATAAGTGTCAGGAGGCGTTTGATGCATTGAAGAATTATTTGGCAAGTCCTCCTGTTTTGATACCACCATCTCCAGGCAAACCATTGATACTATACATTTCTATCCTAGATGATGCGGTGGGGGCTGTTCTAGCACAAGAGGATGAAGAAGGAAAGGAGAGGGTAGCCGACTATCTCTTTAAACTTTTCAACCCCGCTGAACAGAGATATACAGCGATGGAGAAAACATGTGTAGCACTTGTATGGGTCGTTCAGAAATTGAAGCATTACTTTCTAGCCCATGAAGTCCATCTCATCGCTAGGATGAATCCGATTAAGTTTCTTCTTGAGAAATCTTTCCTTATTGATAGGTTAGCACGATGGCAAAGCTTTCTATCTTAATTTGATATCACTTACATTCAGCAGAAAGCGATCAAAGGCTATGCCATAGCAGAACATCTCGCTCACCATCCCCTTCCTCGTTTTGATCCAGTCCGATCGGAGTTTCCGGATGAAGAACTGATGTCCATAGACCAAATCAGAGATGATATGTGGACTCTACATTTTGACGGAGCTCTAAATTCCCATAGAAAGGGGATTGACATTGTTCTGCTATCACCTGAAGGTGTCACCATTTCACAAGCCTTTCAGCTTGACTTCCCAGTCACTAACAATATAGCTGAATACGAGGCACTCCTTGCTGGCCTCGAAGCTGCTCATTTCCATGGTGCCACCAAACTCATAATTGTAGGTGATAGCCAATTGATTCTTCGCCAAGTATTAACCAAATATCGAACTCTTGATCCCAAGCTCAAGCCTTATCAAGAACGTACTTCTGCTTATGCTAAGCTTTTCACAAAGTTGATCTTCATCTATGTTCCTAGGAATCAAAGCATCTTAGCTGACGCTCTAGCTTCACTTGCATCTTCTCTTAGTTTTCCAATCAGCAGACAATCTGAATCAATCATCATTCATCGGCGTCTTTCACCTGCCATGAAAGACCCTTCATTCCTTAGGACTAAGGAGAAGCTGCTGAAGAAGGTCAAAAATGGAAATATTTTGGAAAAGAGGGAGATTATGTTAATGGAGCTGTTAGAAGAGATGGATGATGAACAGAAACCATGGTATTACGAAATTACTAAATATTGTGAAGATCAAGCATATCCTGAAGAAGCCACAGCTGAGGAGAAAAAGGCTATCAGGAGAGTTGCTCAAAGATACACCCTAGTTGGGGGAGTATTATACGAAAGAGGTTTTGATGGAGTTCTTCTAAGATGTTTAGACGAAGATGAGCTTTGGAAGGTTATGGAAGGAGCTCATGCTGGAATTTGTGGTGGCCATGTTACTGGACAGATGTTAGCAAAGAAAATCCTTAAACAAAGATTCTATTGGTCAACCATGGAAGAAGATTGTGTAGGATATGTCTGTAGGTGTGCTAAGTGTCAACTTCATGCCGATAAGATTCATTCTCCTATATCTTCACTCCACACTGTTTCCTCCCCATGGCCATTCTCCATGTTGGCTTTCGATATCATTGGACCCCTTGGTAATCCTGATTCCGGCATTAAGCAGAAGTCCTTCATCCTCACGGCAACGGAATACTTCACCAAGTGGGCAGAAGCTGAAGCGTACACGGAAGTCAAAGCATCAACAGTCTGCAAGTTCATCATGAAGAACATCATCACCAGATTTGGAATTCCAAGTACCATCGTCACCGATAATCGACCGCAGTTCGTGTCACAAGAACTGAAAGACCTCTGCAATAAGTATAAAATTGCATTGCATCATTCGTCTCCTTACTATCCGCAAGGCAATGGCCAAGCAGAGGCAACTAACAAGACTTTGATAAAAATCATCAAAAAAATGTGCAAGTCTAATAAATTCATAAATTGGCCAGAAAAATTGATTGAGGTTCTATGGGCCTACCGAACTTCAATCCGCACGCCCACTGGGCAGACTCCTTATTCCTTAACATTTGGGAGGCAGTAGTTCCATACGAAATCCTTATACTGTCACTAAGAGTACAATTGAATAAGGAATTCTCTATTGATGAACACCGTTCAGTACTCCTTGCTCAATTAGAACTCTTAGACGAGAAAAGATGGTCAGCTACTAATCATGCAAGAGTTTATCAAAATAGACTAGCACGTTTTTATCAAAAGAAAGTCATTGAACGTAAGTTCAGAGTTGGTAAAATGGTCGTCAAAAGAATTTTTGTAAAACCTGGTAGTCTGCATTCTAAACTCCAACCCAATTGGGAAGGACCTTATATTGTATCACATACTTTTCCTAGTAACGCTTACCATCTAGTTAATGCAGAAGGGGAAGAGTTGACTCACCCCTGGAATGGTCTGTATCTTAAGAAATACTACCCTTAGGTTAAAGAGTCGATCAGCATGGTGCAAAGACCAGTGGAATCAGAAAATTTAGAAACTCAAATTCCCTTATCAGTCTGGATAATTTAATTTAAACACATCACTACACACACTGATACGTTTGATTCGTGAGTAACAAGAGATGCCAAGTCCTAAGGAATACCGAAAGCTTGACCAAGGGTGTAAAGTGTAAATCATTCTTTTCAAACAAAATTTTATTTTTGCACTCGGCCCATGATGTCGGAACGAGACTTAGAATAGACTACCAATAATACCCGTCATCTTAGTAGGAGTCCATCATAAAAAAAATGGGGGAGATCCGTCCCAAGAAAAAGAAAATAAAAGCAAAAGGCAAAAGCCAAATGTGAAATCAAAAAGGCCATCACACTACAAACGTTACATTAAAGCTGTGAAATGAAATAAAAGGGAACGCAAGGTCGATAAATACCCCGGAAAGAAAATGACCGAACCCCAACAGATATTAGGGTAAGAAAGGAACATCTTTTTAGGTCTCCGGAACCTTCTCGTGGGCTTTCTAAACCAATTCTTCCTTTCTTTCTGAAGAGGCGTACTTCAAACTTAAGGAACGACCTAGATTGACTAAGGATCAAATCATCAAATAGGATCACGAATGAAAACATAAGTTCAAGCACGATGGGTCTAAGTTAGATTATTAAAGAACAATTTGAGAATTAAGTTAATAAATGAATATGACCTTTTGATCTGAGTACCATGCTGGTCTTTTAATTTGCACCATATTTCAAAATCCAAAAAAAGCACATATTTCAAAAATATATATGTTCCAAAACCCAAACAAAAATGAATATTTCAAAATAACAAAAATATTTCAATTAGCATCTGCTTATTGCATATGGTGTGTTTCATTCCTTTTATTTTTCAATGAGCATCTGTCTGTTTGCATGTTGCATTTTGCTTACAGTTTGATTATTCATGCTACCTTTGTTAATAAAGGCTATGCCACTTGACCATTCTACTAAGAAAAAGATTGATCGATCATTCACTTGACTAAGCAAGAGGTTAAGCCTAAATAGATACTTAACCTGTTTGTTAGTAATGTACAGGACACAGGACAAACACGCAAGGCACAAAAGAAGGCAAAAGTTTCATACATATATCAAAATGTGTTTTGTACATGATACACAAAAGAAAAAAAAAGTACATGATATGAAGCCCTCAAGGGTGACTCTCCCCAGCCCCTTCATCCAATTGGCTCCGAGCCTCATCAGGAGCATCCGGTGCCGGTCCTCGACTGGGCGGAGGTGGTGGTCCCATCAGACTCGGACCAGCTTGACCCGATGATATGGCTACGCTCGCGGTGAACGCACTTACGTACCCTCTTTCCTGCGCTCGCTGATGGGCACGTCGGTAACGCTCCTCCACGCTGCGTCGCTCATATTCTGCGACACCAAGTTGGACCCGGAGGGAAGTCACCTCGGCATCGACTCGCTGCCGCTCCTGCCGTTCCCGCTCTCGGTCCTCGGTAAGCATTTCCAGACGGATCTGGAGGCATGTCAGCTCACGAGGAAGATCGTCGCTGGAGTGGCGTGCCAACTGCTCCTCCAAGGCTCTGATACGTGCAGCATCGGCCTCGGCACGAGCAGCCGCTGCACGAGAATGCTCCAACTCCGCTTCAACCCTCTGAAGGGCCTCCTAAAGCTCAACAACCTGCAGGAGAAGATATTGCTAGTCCAAGGTAATCAAGCGATCAAAATCAAATTCAGAAAAAGAAGGGGAAATGATAAAACTTACTCGAGCAACATGGTCCTCCTTTGCGAGAGAATCCTGATGGATGGCGGAGGCGAGCTAGCCCTAGAGATCAGTAAGGGCAGCCTCGTGAGCAGACGAGTATGAGGAAGATGAGGCTCCATAGGTAGGGGGAGCCGCCTGGGTATAGACGGCTCGCTGCACCAAAAGACAACCGTCAGTGGCTAATTGTCAAAACAAATTAATTAAAACACTCATTCATAACTATGCATACATACCAAATCAAAAAGCTCCTTCTGGACCTGCTCCAACTGGGCCTCGGCATCCTGGAAACAGGTCCAGAGGTCGATGATCACGGCATCCCGTGCATCCTGCATACCACACATGCATACATTCATTTACAAACATAAGTTAAAAATAATAATAAAATGAAAGACGCATAAATCATACTTACATCGAGTGGTCGGAGGAGTCGCAGCTGGTCGGCGTAATAAGTCCGGTACTGCTAGAGGTAGGCGGTACTATCCTCCGTGTGGGACTCCACCCGTACGCCGCGGCGGTGCCAATCCTCGTATTACTCCGGGAACTTGGCACACCAATCCGTGAGGTCCTGTTTCCCCATCATGCTCCTCCCGACTCCCTCCGGGACCTCCTCGTCAATCCACTCCTGGTGGAGGCCCAGGGTCCTCATGACGAGCCGGAGGCGGAGCCCGATCTCGTTCAGGCAGTAGAGCCACATCTGCCTGCTGATCCTCCTCCGGCCAGCCGTCACCCACGGCTGGCCCTCCTCGCCCATACTCAGGTACGGGCGCTAGATCACCTGCATATAAGTTAGATGCATTCATATAAATAAAATTGCATTTAATAAATGGAACACTGCATAAAATTGAACAAATCAAGACTTATTAGGAGTTCCGGATAATCAAGGAACTGACGGCGGAGGGCCGTCAGCTGGTGGTGCTGTGGTGCCGTGTCCACAATCGGCTGCCAGCGGTAGGCCAAGGGGATGGCACTAGGTCTCACTATCCTCGCTCGGCCGAGCGGGAAGTAGTGGTAACTCCACACCTGCATACATGAACATATAGGTTAAAAAAAATCATTTCATTATATTCCATATCATAAACAAATAATAAAATGACTTAATACCTGGAGGAATGGCGAGAAGCCACTGATAGTTGTCTCGCGGTTCGGCGTGACCGCGCAAAGATCAGCAAAGAGATGAGCCAGGAGGGCCGCACCCCAGGCGTACTCATGGAGGTGGTCGAGGTCATCTAGCAAATAAAGAAACCTACAATAGATATGGTCGCCCTTCGTACCGAAGAGCAACCGACCAAAGAAGAAAACAAGGAAGACTCAAAGCTATCTATCTACCTCCTCCTCTTGACTAGGGTCACTACAATATACAGAGGAAGAGGACTCGGCTAGCCTATCCCTAAACTCTGCCCGGGTCTCGTCTGACCGATGCCAGGGCTCAACTAACCCTAAGGCTGCCTCCACCTCTACCCTAGGCACAGTCCTAGACTCCCTATCTAGGGTAGATACCTCTATCCCTAGTAGGGCCTCTGCCAATCCTCGGTAATCGGGGTAAGTCACCCCGCTCCCCGGTTGGCCCTCTACCCTAAGGCCAGTAATCCTGGCCACGTCCTCCAAGGTGGGGATCATGTGTCCCCAGGACATTAGGAATGCCCGTATCTCTGCATGCCAACGCTCCCTGAGCGCCTGCAGCAGGACCAAATCGAGCCAAAACGGCTTGATCTCGAGAATCTCGCCGAACCCCATCCGGCGCAGGCACACCTTCTGAAAGTCTGGGAGTCCTCGGTATGCCCCTACTACTAGATCCCAGGAGATACGAGCCCTCATCGTCCCCTGAAAATGAAAACAAGAAGATTTCATCAGTTAATGGACTTAATTAATCAATAAAATGTTATGTTTAAAAGACGTCGAGATATGTGGACGCCTATTGAAAGGCATCCACCATCCTTGATGCCATTTAAACCTATTTTATGTCCTATTTAAAAATTCAATTTCTATCTGAATGGCGTCGGACCATGGCGACGCCCTTTGAAAGGCGTCACCTGGTCTGGACGCCATTCAAACCCGATTTCGGGTTCTTCCAAAAGAACCCCTTTCTCCCTCTTTTTCCCATTCTATTCGATCATACAGGGAACTTACCAGGTGGAAGGCCTCTTCTTCATCGCCGCTAGCTCGACTGGCACCTCCTCGTGGATCTCTTCCACCGGCACCACCGAGAGAGAAGCAGTTCGTCGGCGTTTCACCATCGCCTTGGCCTTGCTAGATCCACCTCGCTCCATAGCTTCAAGGGAGTTCGGTTTGAGAAGAAGAAGAAGGAGAGAGCTTGGGTGTGAGAGAGTTTGAAGAGGGCTTGATTGGCCGATGACGAAGAAGTTCGCCGGTGACGGAGAAGAAGAGAGAGAGGTTCGCCGGAGAAGGCAAGGAGATCACCGGGGAAGAACAGAGGTCGCCGGAGCTCAGAGAGGAAGAAAGAGTTTGGGAGAATGAGGAAGAAAGGAGGCTTGCGCGGGTTCTGCTAGAAAAGTTTGAAACGCGTCGTTGGACAGCGACGCCATTCAGGGCGCATAAACTGAGGTGGGAAAGGACAGGTGTTTGAATTTACTAAAAGGCGTCTCCACAGACCGACGCGTTTCAGTTTAAACCGCTAACTCTAGTCAGAACAGTACAAGGCATGATGATTAAAAGCGTCCACACATAACGACGCGTTTCATTGGATTAATGGCGGAATTCTGGAGGAAAGGTGAGAGAGAGAATTGAAAGACGTTTGTATGAGTAGACACGTTTTAAGGGATTTTAAGGATTAATCTCTAATTTTTGGAAAATGAATTATGGTTGGAAGGCGTCTCCCTGAGTGGACGCGTTTTGCATAAAGTATATCCAAATTGCTATATGTTAAGGAAAAATCAAGTTTTTACTCAAGGAAAAATTTTGGACAAGTCACAGGAGATTAAGGAAGGATTTCAAAACATAAAAGAACAATTCTTTATTGAAATAAATTTTTTATTACATTGAGAAAGGAAAAGAAAAGAGAACATTCAAGGAAGAAATTCCCGAAGTCTCAGTATATATGGAACAGATAATCCTCTATCTGTTTCTCAAGAGGATTTTACACGATGATTGAAGCTAATATTCCACAAAGTAACTATAAGTTCAGTGGCTTCATAATCTTCATCGGATTCTAAGGCACGCTTCTTGATTGGAGATGTATGAGAAAATTTAGGAAATTCATAGCGAGGCAAGCTGAGTTGAGTATAGCATCGATGAGGATTGTACAGCACGAACTCAGTTGCACCGATCAATTTAAGCTCTACACCCGCTGCACGGCGTACTCGAATTGGCTTTCCTACTAGAGCAAGAGGTGAAGAGTCAAACCCATTTGCTGACGTTCTTCTCAGATAATCTCTCAAGTCAGCTCGAGTCTTGAGTTTTGGCACTCGATTGATCATCTTCTCATTGAATTTCACAATGTTGGAAATATGGAAGATAGGGCTATTCTGATAGATTTGAGACAGTCTTGTAGAATTCCTAGTGTGATATTCAAACTTGAAGTGCAACTCAACCCATAGAGTGAAGAGTAGCATGCAACTATAGGGAGGCTGACCTGTAGACGCTGCAGAGAGCCCACTATAGAGATAAGCTAGAATCGTTGTGACTATCTGTCTTCCCTCAAAGATCTCGCAGATTGCACTGACTTGATCATCTTCTAATATGTTATCTTGGGCAGGAAAGAACAGAGCTCCGGCTAGGCATGTGGTGAAAGTTTCATCACGTGCTCAGTGTCATCCTCTCTAAGATCTTCAATCTCGTACAAAGTCCATTCTGCAAGCTTTGCAAGATTGATTCCTTTCTTGGTAAGGCATCCTTTAACTTCTGTTGGGTCCTTCATGATCTTCATCAACATTTGTTGACCGGTGATCTTTCCCTCATCAAAGCCATCTTATTCTGGATTACTTTATTGTCACCATACAACTTGATTTTGAGAAGGCCCAATAAGAGTTCAACTTCCTCTAGAAGAATAGTGCATTCAAAATCATGAAAAAGGAAAGTATGGGTTTGAGGATGCCACAACTCAATCAAAGCATCCATAGCCGACCAGTCCACGTTTGGACTCTTGTAATGCTTCGCATGGACTACTAGACCTTGGAGATTCCACTTGGAAACAAAAGATTGCATAGAGATTGTGGTACTTTTAGCAAGCTTTTGGATCCAAGGGAGAGATGTAAATTTCCTTGGGCCGGGAAACAAAAGATATGCCTAGAAAATAGAAGGGAGAATTACTTGAAGAACATGGAGAAAAAATGGAAATTGAAGAAAAGGATTGAAGGAGAAGAAGATTCAACTTACTTGGAGGTTAGGATCTCTTCCACTTAAATGATTTTCTACATTGGAAAGCTTCTCTAACGTCTTCTTCATCCTCTTACTTGAAGAATCCATCTTGTTCTTGGAGTTTTTCCTTCTTAAGGCCTTGAAAATTTTGAAAATCCTTGAACTTTGAAGAAAATCCCTAGCTTTAAACTCTAGATTGTGTTAGGATTGCCTTGATACAAGTTAATGGAGTTTATATAGAGAAAATTGCGATTCTAGGAAGGCTTTTCCGGATTGGAGAAGGGATAAGCATGGGAAGAGTTGGAATCCAGATAGAAGTCAGCCAGAACCTTTTTCTGCGAGTGAAAAGGCGTCGTTGAACAGCGACGCATTTTAGTTGGATTACTGGCATCGGCTCGACACGACGCGTTTCAGGGTTTTCTGTTATTTACCCGAAATTCATTGTTTATCCATATTTTGATACTTAATTAAACACTTGCTTGAAGTTACTGATGAATTTTGAGTGCAGAAAATTCAGAAAAATTCAAATAAAGCTGAAAAATATCAAGAACATCCCACTGTGGGAGTTTATGAGTCCCGACCGTGGCTAAAAAGACGGTTATCTCTATCCCTTATACTATTTCATGTGATTAATTTGCATAATCATCATTACGATATTTATTAGACTATATCAAGGACCTTGTGGTTTAGATGAAACTGGAATTTGAGTTCCCCTTCAACAAAAACTGTGATAATTCTAGAGAATTCTTAGTCGCACGGACAGGCCGTTGGATTGTTAATTAGTGAGGACGATGGTTCCACTTTTGTGAAACAGTACGTGGGTAAACGAGGTTCGGCTTAGCACTGAATTATAAGAATTGATATCTTGACTCATTAATGACAATTTAACAATATTATCCTTAATTAATTTATATTTTATTTGACTTTATATTTTTCTTTTAGCCCAGCATGCATCATATAGGACTTTGATATAATTGTGATAAGAATTAATTATTGATTAAGTTTCAGACCATTGATCAAACAATTCCCAATGTGATATGAAGTATTCCATTCTGAATTGAGTATCTTGATTATCTTTGAGGTTCGCTTGAAGAAATCCTTAGAATTTTATCCTTTCTTGGATTCTTTATCTAATATTTCTTGTTTTCTTTTAAGATCCATCATGGCTGCAGCACGTCCACATTGGCTAGCAAACGCTCCCCATGATGAAACTTGCAGTGTCTATGACCTAAGGTACTTCCCCATCTGTGGAGGTTGATCGACCTTATTTTATTTCTTTATCTACCTCATCTAGACAGGATTGATTCCATCGATATTATTTAGTTATCTTCATCGATGATTTTGAGAAAAATTCTAATCATGTGATATTAAGAGCGTGTCTCATCACACCTTGGCATCACCTTTTCAGTACATTCCATTTCATTTCACTCCCTTGCAAAGACGATGCCAAGGTGAGGCAGCTGTAGACAAGCTAATTTTGAAATCATTTTGAGTAAATTTCATATCATATAATAAATGCCTCAGAATGGTTTGATATTTAATCATTGCTTAATTGTTATTAATCTTTCTAAATTAATTATCTAAATAGTATCGGTAGACAGACATAATTTAAGTTAATTAATTAAATTGATTTTAACTCAAATTTTAATTAAAATATGACAGAGTCTAAAAGACGGCGATATTTGTAGACGCCATTTAGAGTTTATTCATATTTTGATATTTAAAATTTGAATTTTAATTAATTGATTAATTAGTTAAAAGACGTCTGCTAGGCACGACGCCATTTAGGTTTCTTAAGCTGTTTCTATCTCTTTTTTCGGATGTTTATCCTTATCTTAATTAGTCTAAAAAACATCTCCCATGGGCGACGTGTTTTAGATAATTACAGATAATGATGAATTAATCTGTGTTTATCTGTTTGTTAGTTAGATAAATTTCAAATTCTTTCATATTAATCTTTAAGTAACCGCAGATGAAAAGCCTATAAATACATAACCTCTTGGTTATTAAAAGGTTAGTGATGAGGGTGATTGTTAGTGATGATAGTGATATTTGAGTGAAATTGGAGCAAAGAATCTTGTCGACAACATCTAAACACTGAAGGATCGAAGCGCTTCTACTTCCAGAAGTCTTGAAGCAAGTTAGATCCTTTCTTCATCGTTTCTTCATCCTTTCAAGATCCATTCAAGACCAAGGCTTTCCAGGAGCCATCCAACTTAGTTCTTAATTAACTTCTACATATTTCTCATATTTTTATCACATTAGCATCATATTTTCATCACATCACTCCATGCAATACACACTCAGTAGCATTATTTTCCAATCCATGTTTTAAGGGGTTTAAAAGACCATCAAACAAGTGAGTTCTTTGTTTAAGTTGCATGATTAGAATCTTCATTTGAATGGATACTACCTCTGCTTGAGTTCTTATTATTTTCTTTTATCTTTGTTTGTTGCAAGATACAAAAGGAGATCAAGAGGAGAGAATCAACAAGGAAAAGGAATATGGATGATCCTCAAAGTCCGATAAGCAGCTAAAGCAAGAACAAAGTCAGAAGGGCTCTCTTTCTTCAGCCGGCTGAAGGAGGGGAATCAAGGACTCAAAACCTCCCAATTCCAAAACAGGTAGGCGATCAATCTTTTCTTTTGGAACTTTTTAGTTAAAAGTTTCTGGCGATCACATTCACTTAGTTTTAATAGGTTTATTTGTCACATAAACACCATAATTTTTCATGATAATCACACACCCCAATTTGAGCACTCACAACTATGGCTTGACCACAAAATTGATCACTCTCACTATTGTCCTACAACAACAGAACGTTATCAGAGACCTTTAGAACTACATCTAGCTCAGGGATGAACTCTTTCATCTATACTGTTCCAACAATAGTATCACTATTTATGTCGTCATCTTAATATCGAGTTCTAGGTTGGAACCTTCTATCAAGGTTTCTTTGTATCCTTCAAAGAACCTTTCCTTAAAGAAATAAATTTCATATCTCAATAATTGAGGCTTATTATGGAATTTATGTCAAATATTTTAACATATAGGTTAAAGTAACATCCTTATTGATCTATCTTAATAGACTCGTATTTCCAATACGTGGGATGTTATAACCAAACCCATTATGGAGAAAAATATGGTTAATAATGATTTTACTGATAATAACATCCTGATGTCATTCTCAATGATTTTGATGTTATTATCACAACGCATTACTAACGCGACTGTGCTCCCATTGTCTTCTTTGTACACACACAATCCGTGATCATTCTCAATAGTCACTTAGTGTTTTTTATTATTAAGTCAAAACTTTGATTGCAACTTTGAAAAACATCGTTTTGATTCAAACTTAATCTTTGAAATCATAACATACTTCCTAAATATTCTAAAAGTTTTAAAGGTATATCATATATTTCCTTTCCTCAATCACATTGAGAGAATGCCTTTTATATCCAACTATCATCTCATCATCATGATAGGCAGTGTTGGCAAGTAGAATTCTAATTAACTTATTTATGATAATCACTGAAGAAAAATTTGTCCAAGTTAACACTTTGACCTTTACCATATAAGTTTTTCAACAGTCCATCTGTACTAATCTTCATTCTGAAGATTTACTTGCTTTAGGTACAATACCCTCTAACAATACTATCAAGTTCCTAACTTAATAGGTGTTATGGACTATGGCTTAGAATTTTTAATTTCTTACCAATTTCAAAGTTGTGATGATGATAAAGAGCTTCCTCATAGATTTAGGATCATAATCTATATCTTTAAGCTCTTCTCATTCTACTATCTCTGATATGTCAAACATATCAGACTAGTCATTGAGAGAATCCCAAAATCTATGATGCTCTCAAATGTGTGTTATAAATGGTTCCAAACATACAGAGATTATCTAATAATCTTATGTTAATTTGTCGGTCTAGAACATCTCCTAGTTTTATGAGCTCCTACTGTCTTCTCTTAGAATATATTCTTCCTCATAGAAGACAACTTTTAGGATGATAATTATTCCATGATCGCCTGACCAATAAATGTAATGTCCAAACTCTTTGGACATCTCACAAATTTACACTACATCCTGTTCTTTTTCATCCAACTTCTTTGGATTATGTCTTTTCCAAAAGACTAGGATATAACTTGACTTAAAATCAAGTTCATTTATAATTCACATCTCATATGAATTATCTTATTTTCATATCTAATATGGACACATCGACTTATTTGGAACTATATGTAAAGTATAGACATCTAATGTTCATACTCATATATATACAAGGATATAATAATTAGGTAAATCTTATTATATATAGTACTATATCCAATAAAGTACAGTTCTTCATTATATCATATTGCTATGATATATAATGAAGATTAATCGCAAGAGGATACAATTATCATTTTTAATGATTTATGTGAATCCCGTACTCAAGTATTAATTTTCTTGATCAAATCAAAGAATTTTAATACTCTTTCCAGTTAGTCACTTCATCTTCATCTTCTATACCTTAATCTCTTAGATGCATTCAACTTGTACTTCAATAAGTATATACAGTCGAATCTTTCCAAGAAAAACTATTAAGGTAAGTCAATGGAAGTGATTATCTTTGGCCTTAAGAAGATATTGGGCAACATATATCAATATATATAAGCACCAATATTTTTTTATTACACAACTTTATGTACAATGCTATAGATAATCAGGATTTACACAGTTCATTTCTATAGGAGACTTATGAATATTCATCATATGATATGTCACATGAAAAATCTATAGTGCATTGATTGGTTTTAAAATCTTATAGAACAACGCTTGTTCATTCTCAGTCAATGTTATTCGCTTTTATAATTCTTGATAATTAATGAGACTAAATAACAATTATTCAGTTTCATATTAGTCTCCTAAAGATATATAAAGATTTACTGTCTAACAGTAACCTATGCATCTTTTTGAGCTATTGTTGAGTCTAACTCAACATTTTCATTTACTCGATTTACTTTTACTTGTCTAAGTCTGCATATTATTGCAGATATGAGAATCATTTCCAATATCTCATATTGGATATGCTAATTCTCCAATAGATATGTAAAAGTTGATAATAAGAATATCTGAAACTTCTTACAAGTTTCATGTTCTTTTTGTCCTTTCCAATATCTTTATTGGTTGTAGTGGGAGAACTATTCTTTCTCTCTTTCAGCTGACTTACCTTTATCCTCTCTCAGGTGTAGGTTCATCCGTTTAAGATCTTACTTTATACCTTTCTCAAAGGCATACCATGAATACCTCTTCTTCTTGGTCTATCCAAGTAAGAGATTTCATGACAACTGATTAGGATAGTAGCTATCACTCGGTACTAAAGACCTTCTTTAGAGTCTTTCCAGTCAATCTGAATATGAGAAGTATTGGCATCCAATATGCCAAATCTCGAATTAATAAATGACATTTTAGTAAACGAAGGAAATAACGTGATTTAAGCAGATAGTTCTTATAATTCAATTATGGTCTTTTATCTTGAATTATTTTTCACTATTTTTCGACTGATTGTATAACCTTCAGGTATACAGAACGGGAGACTCCGACGGTCTCCTAGTGAGGATCATAATCTCCAAGAATTATAGTGTGGCCCCGGGTAATCACATAGTATCATACCATTAGCTTATAGCAACCATCTCATAGTAATTGTCACTCCTTATAATATCCGATCTTATTTCGGCTCTCAGGTCTTTAATGGTCTCGGGTAAACACAGTAGACCATTATCCCTGATCTAAGCTTCACCATCAATACGTGACAGAGCAGAGTAAAAATGTAGCTCCCGGGTAAACGCGAGGATAGTTACACCGTTCCTCTACTGCAATCTCAAGGCATCACAATGTCATAGTTAATAGTCTTTTTATCAGATGGTGGCAGATCTCGGGTAACACAAGAAACTGCCATCACTGAATCAAGTTCTAAAAATTATTTTGATGGAGTGCCACGCGATATTCTCAATGACTCGCGCTCCAGCTTAGACTTTAAATTGAAGGTTTTTTTTAATGTTAAGTTGTTCTCATCCTAGGCGGTCGAAGGCTGCAGGGGGTCAACCCCCTTTCCATTCCCGGTGCTGGTGATGGCCGGCCGTCAATCCCTAGTCGTCGGGAGCCCCCAAATCCGGTGGTTAAGAGGGGTTTTAAACCATGGGCTTCCTCATCTTCCACCTCCTGTTGGGTTCTCGGGTTTCTCCCGATCTCACGCGTAGCGGAAAATAAAATAAAACGGAGATCCGTTCCCGTTTCGAAAAATATAAAAACACGATAATCGGATTATCGGTTCTCACCGTGTGCGGATTCGAATCCACAACCATTCGGTTCCGTCGGTGCGACACCGCAAGCCGTGCAAGCGCCCGGCCTCTAGCGAAGTCCACGCGATCCTCCTCGCGACAGATATCCTCACGTTCCTCGTTCTTCACAGCCCGCGAAACCTCCGCCGGTCGCCGCAACACGCGGACGATTTCCCGTCGAACGGGATTCGGAGAAGCGGCGGAGCAGATCTAGATCAGTTTGGGACGCTAGAGACAGAGAGAGAAACAGAGGAGGGGCGGCTAGGGTTAGCAGTAGCTTGGCCTGCTCAGCCCGTTCGCTATGTTTTATACTAACTGCGCAGTTTTTCATAAAAACCCCCGATTTATATAAAATCCACTTATTTATCCATCGCCTTGAGAATCATTTGCGTGTGACCCTCTAGGCCCAATTACCAGTTCGGTTTATAGCCCAATTAGCCCAGTGACTCCTTACTAGCTTTATTAATCAATTAATAACTCTTTATTAATTAATTAATCAATCGAATTGATGTTGCACATCGAATTCGACCGGGCCTCCGATCACGTTGGGTGCCAAGCAACACCGCGTGAACCCGGAAGGTATCGGGGTTAAGCAACCCACTCTTGGAACCTTTTTGCCGACAGTTACCGCGTGGATAAAATCCTTCATTTGTACAATACTCTCGAGTCAACTCAGGATATGGCGTGCTGTCAAACCCTAACCGGTCAACTCACTTGGATTTGATGCCGCTGATAAATATTGGAAAACTCCTTTCCTGATATTATCGTCTGCCCTAGCAAGGGACTTTCGCTTGAGAATCCAAGTGAGTCGACCGGTTAGGGTTTGACAGCTCGCCATGCCCTGAGTTGACTCGAGAGCATTGTACGAATGAAGGATTATATCCACGCAGTAACTGTCAGCAGAAAGGTTCCAAGAGTGGGTTACTTAACCCCAATACCTTCCGGGTTCACGCGGTGTTGCTTGGCACCCAACGTGATCGGAGGCCCGGTCGAATTCGATGTGCGACATCAATTCGATTGATTAATTAATTAATAAAGGGTTATTAATTGATTAATAAAGACAGCGAGGAGTCACTGGGCTTGTTGGGCCATTAACTGGACTGGTACTTAGGCCTAGAGGGTCACACGCAAATGATTCTCAAGGCGATGGATGAATAAGTGGGTTTTATACAAACCGGGGGTTTTTATGAAAAATCGCGCGGTTATTATAAAACATAGCGAACGTGCTGAGTAGGCCAAGCTGCTGCTAACCCTAGTCACCCCTCCTTTGTTTCTCTCTCTCTCTGGCGTCCAAACAGATCTAGATATGCTCCGCCGCTTCTCCGAATACCGTTCGACGGGAAATCATCCACGCGTTGCGGCGATCGTTGCGGCGACCGGCGGAGGTTTCGTGGGCTGCGAAGAATGAGGAACGTGAGGATATCCGTCGCGAGGAAGATCGCGTGGACTTCACTAGAGGCCAGGCACTTGCGCGGCTTGCGGTGTCGCACTGACGGAACCGAACGATTGCGGATTCGAATCTGTACACGGTGAAAACTTCGATAATCCGATAATCGATTTTTGATATTCGAAACGGGAACGGATCGCTGTTTTAATATTTTATTTTCCGCTGCGTGAGCGATCTGGAGAAACCCGAGAAACCCAACAGTGGTATTAGAGCCAGGTTCCACTGTTTCTCGTCCCGTTTCGATCTCCAAATTAATTTTTTCATGAGTTATTCCATGCGTTTAATCTGATTAAAATGACGAAATAGTGTTCATAAGATGAACACAAATAATTAGATTATTTTTTTGTGATTTTTCGGATTTTATTTGGGGTGTTATGGTGTTCTTCATGAGATGATGAACCAGGGCTTTTCGGCAACTTCATACAAGCTTCCCAAGCATTGGGATGGCCGGCCGAGACTCCGGATCCATAGAGGATAGTCACCACTATCCATTGGGAACCCTTGCCGGCGTCGGAGTGGCCTTGGAGGGCTCCGTAATCAAGCCCAAAATCGGTTTTTGAAACCTAAAAAACCAGTTTTTAAGGGGTTTTATGGCTTGGACTACACCCCACTGGAGGCCGCTGGCGCCGGGGGCATAGCCGGCCGGGGCCGGCGGCGCCGAGGGGCCGGCCTGCGGCGGCCTGCAACCCATCTAGGGTTTTCTGCAGGTAGTGTTGCAGCCGTCAGGTTGGAAGGGAAGAAGCCGGTCCACGGGGCCGGGCCGGGCCGGGCCGGGTGGCTGAGCCGGGAGGGCCCTAGCTGAGCCGAGAGGGCCCTGGCTTGGACCAGCCCGAACCAGTGGCTCAAGCCACTTGAGCCATTGGTTGATTCTTCCCTATTATCCAAAATTAAACCCCAATGAGCCCATTTAAATTACAAATAAAATTTGAATTAGATTTTAAAATTCAAAATTGTTTTGAAATTTAATTTTATTGTTCAATGTTATTTAACTGGGCTTGTATTTAATGATTTTGAATCATTATGTCAATTAAGGATTTATTATTAATTAGCAATTAGTTGTGAATTAATTGAGGTTAATATTAATTCAAGTGTTAAATTAATTATTGACCTTAATTTATCTAATTTTACGAGTTAAAATTAGTAGTCAATAATTATTAATCTAATTGTTAGATTATTAATTATTAATATATCTAATTGTTAATTATTAATTTGAGTTAGTTATTAATTTAATCGTTAAATTAATAATTAACTTAGATGACTAATTTAAATGTTAAATTTGTAGTCCTTAATTAATTATTGTTGTTATTAATTTAATAGTTAAATTAATGATGACTTTAATTATCTAATCTAAGAGTTAGATTAATTAATTATTAAATAGTTAGTGTTAATTATTGGTTTGAGAGTTAAATTAATAATTAACATTAATTGGCTAATCTAAGTGTTAGATTAGTAATTAATAATTAATTATAGTTTATTATTAATTTAAGTGTTAAATTATTAATTAACTTTATTGGACTACTCTAAGAGTTAGATTAGTCATTAATAGTCTAATTGTTAGATTATTAATGGGGTTCAATCTAAGTGTTAGATTATTAGAATTATTCTAATTTGCATGGAATAATCTGGAATTATTAATTTGGAGTATGTGCGCATGTGATGTATGTTTAATACTTTTAAATTTTGATTTAATTGCATGTTAAGTTAATAAAATGAGTTTTCGAAATTCAAATACCAATTTTGATTGGATCCCAGCTTTTTGAAAGCCAAAGTTATCTTATTTTGAAAACTCTTTTATTTTAGCCATGTGATGCGCTGAATCATGTGTGGGATGATTAAAACACACCGTGGTCATGGATATGCACTTGATTAATTATTCATGTGATGAATAGATTGTGTAGATCGTGGATGTATGATTGTTTATTAATTGTTAATAAATAGAGGTCTACGTGCCTCTCTCTCTCTCATACTCCGATGTACTTCTACCTCTCTCTCTCTTGTACTCGCCATAAGGCTCTCTTCTAATTACATATAATTCTAGAATTAGTGTAATCTGATCGAGGCAACCGAGGAAGGAGCGAGGACGTTCCACAGCTGCAACCAGGAAGGCGAATAGATGTAGATCCTTTGCCTATGTGTTTGCAGGTTATCTAATATAATAGTTGTGTTAGCTTGTGTGTGCGTTTGACTATTGGCTCCAGTCAAACCCACTGTGCTATCTATGACCACACTAATGACATGTATGAGATGCATTGTTTTCTTTTGATTATGAATCAAAGCAGGTATAGTATTTAGTAAATATATACGATATATTTATATACTATCACCTAGGAGAGACCAAGATAAAAGTTATCTAAATACCCTCAGATAAACTCTAAGCCGTAACGCGAGTAGTTAAGAACTTATCGCGTGGTCCACCATCGTTATAGTCATAGGATTCGAATCACTTTAGACAGGTTTGTTGTGCTATCCACAAGGCCTGTTTAATTGGGAGGAGAAACTGTGGCTATGGCATTAGATGCCTATATGATCGGGGTAGAGGAACCATATAGCTTTGTTTTGCTATCCACAAGGGCTGCATGCAAATCTATACTCGTCGTGTAATGATGGTTAGCTTAGACCAGGATTAATGGTTTGTTGTGCTATCCACAAGGCCATTAAATCTCTGAGGACCAAAGCCATGATAAGATATTGCAAGGAGTTGCAAGTCCCATGAGTTGGGTGCTCTTTGATTGTATTACAGTTTGTTGTGCTATCCACAAGGCTGTAGTGCAAGTCATTGAGATTCTGATCCCCACTAGGAGACTGTCGGCGTCTCCCGTTCTGTATAATTGAGGGTTATACAGTCCATCGAAAATTAGTGGGAGTTAAACTTGAACAAAAGACCATGTCTTGTTTTAAGTTTTAATAATTGAACATCTGGTAAATAGATTTTACTTATCTCCTGTAGGGAATTATGTCGTCGAATAACCCACTCCGTGGCATACTTGATGCCCTTTTGACTTACCTGATCTACTCGGATTGGTTCAGAAACCTAAAGAATGTCTTCAGATCTGAGCACATTGACTTTGTCCCTGCAGCTGATCCTCTTGCTGAATCGGCATTGGATGCCTCTGAAGCAGAGATGACAGCTAACGATAAAAGATCGAAGGACAAAGGCGAAAGAGTAGTGAAGGGTGACTGCTTCTACTATAAGCAGTATGGTAACTGGAAGAGGAACTGCAAGGAGTTCCTTTACGATAAAGCTCATAGAAAGGTGAAGCTGTCTGAAGCTTCAGATATTTATATGATAGATATTAACTTGTCAGTTAGAGATTCCACATCTTGGGTATTAGATACTGGATGTGTTTCTCATATCTGCCATGATGTGCAGATGCTGACAAGTAAGCGCAAGCTGAGACAAGGCGAGGTGGAGTTGAGGCTAGGAAATGGCGCAAAAGTTGCGGCGATTGCTGTTGGGACAGCGAACCTTAGGCTTCCATCAGGAAACGTCTTAATATTAGAAGATTGTTATTATGTTCCTAGCATAATAAAGAACATCATATCAGTATCTTGTTTGGACAAGATGGGATATAGGTTGTCTATTGAGAAGAGAAGTTGTTCGATTTATTATAGTAATAAATCAATAGCTTCAGCATCTTTGGTCAACGGTCTATATCTCTTAGATGTTTCTTATTACAATCTTCAAATTGATAATGCTCTTAAGAAGAGCAAGAATTGTGTGAACCAAGCCTACATGTGGCATTGTAGACTTGGGCACATTGGCGAAAGCAGGTTGCAAAAGTTGCACAAGCATGGTTATTTAACAGCATTCGATTATGAATCGTTTGCAACATGTGAATCCTGCCTTATGGGAAAGATGGCAAGATCTCCATTTACTAGACATGGAGAACATGCCAAAGACATTCTGGAACTAATACATTAGGATGTATGTGGTCCCATGTCCACCCAAGCCAAAGGTGGCTACTCATACTTCATCACGTTCACCGATGACTTCTCAAGATTCGGCTATATGTACTTAATGAAGTACAAGTCGGAAGCATTTGAGAAGTTCAAGGAGTTCAAGAATGAGGTAAAGAAGCAGTTAGGAAAGAGTATTAAAGTTCTTCGATCAGATCGAGGAGGAGAATACTTGAATACTAATTTCACACAATTCTTAAAGGATAATGGTATCCTTTCTCAGCTAACCCCTCCATATACACCACAGATGAATGGTGTATCAGAAAGGAGAAATCGCACCTTATTGGACATGGTGCGATCCATGATGAGCTTTTCGGGATTACCAGTGTCCCTCTGGGGGTATACTCTAAAGTCAGCAGCATACCTACTGAACAGAGTACCCAGCAAGTATGTGGCCTCTACTCCATATGAGATATGGAAAGGCAGGAAACCAGAATTTAAACATGTTAAAGTCTGGGGTTGTCCTGCTCATGTAAAGAGGCATGATCCAAACAAGCTGGAATCACGAACTGATAAATGTAGGTTTGTGGGATATCCAAAGGAAACCTTTGGATACTATTTTTTCTATCCTGATGAACAAAAGGTATTTGTCGCTAGGAAAGCTGTCTTCCTAGAAGAGGAATACCTTCTCCAGGAGGACAGTGGGAGTAAAATAGTACTGGAAGAGGTTCTAGATCCCCAAACAGCTACATTATCATCAGATGAGATATCAGTTCCTGAATCTGTTTAGGTACACATAGATAAGCCTCGTAGATCTGGTAGAGTACCTAGACTACCCGAACGATATGTGGGACATATTACTGAAA
Source organism: Zantedeschia hybrid cultivar (assembly GCA_030544215.1). NCBI lineage: Eukaryota > Viridiplantae > Streptophyta > Magnoliopsida > Alismatales > Araceae > Zantedeschia > Zantedeschia hybrid cultivar. Next base: position 26,822,029 of record JARZZO010000012.1, read on the forward strand.
GTGAGTCTAAGGTAGAATATAATGAGGATGATGATCCTAAAACCTACCAGGAGGCCATAGAAGGCCCAGAAGCCGGGAAATGGCGAGAAGCCATGAACTCAGAAATCCAGTCCATGTACACCAACCAAGTTTGGAACTTGGAGGACTTGCCCGAGGGTATTGTACCCATCGGTTGCAAGTGGATCTTTAAGAAAAGATCGGTGTTGATGGACGGATCGACACTTATAAGGCAAGGTTGGTGGCAAAGGGATATCGTCAAAGGCAAGGAATTGACTATGACGAGACTTTCTCACCAGTTGCCATGATAAAGTCGATCAGAGTTCTGCTCGCCATTGTTGTACATTTTGATTATGAAATCTGGCAGATGGATGTAAAGACTGCCTTCCTCAATGGTAACCTTGAGGAAGAGGTGTATATAATACAACTAGAAGGTTTCACATCCAAAGAATCTCCAGATAAAGTGTGCAAGCTTAAGAGGTACATTTATGGACTGAAGCAGGCTTCTCGGAGCTGGAACATAAGATTTGACGAGACTGTCAAGTCTTATGACTTCATTAAGAATGAAGATGAGCCTTGTGTGTACAAGAAGACCAGTGGGAGTGCAGTCACTTTTCTAGTTCTTTATGTAGATGACATACTACTCATTGGGAATGATGTAGCTATGATGTCATCAGTAAAGATCTCGCTGTCGAAAAACTTCTCCATGAAGGATTTGGGAGAAGCATCCTACGTATTGGGAATACGGATCTATAGAGATAGATCAAAGAGGATGCTTGGAATGACCCAATCCTTGTACATAGATATCATAGTCAAAAGGTTTGGCATGGAAAATTCCAAGATCGTTCTTATACCGATGAGACATGGAATTAATCTCTCAAAGGAGCAGTCTCCTAAGACTCTTGATGAGAGGGCATTCATAGATAGAATACCCTATGCCTCTGCCATAGGATCTATCATGTATGCCATGCTATGTACACGGCCTGATGTTGCATTTGCTCTAAGTGTTACGAGCATATTTCAGGTTGATCCAGGCGAAGAGCACTGGAAGGCAGTGAAATGTATCCTTAAGTACTTGAGAAGAACTAAGGATATGTTTCTTGTCTATGGAGGAGGTGACTTGAAACTGCGAGGCTTTACTGACTCGAGTTTCCAGTCGGATCTAGATGATAGCAAGTCTACATCTGGATTCGTGTTCACTTTGAACGGAGGCGCAGTGTGCTGGAAGAGTTCCAAGTAAGTAACCACTGCAGATTCGACGACTGAAGCTGAGTACATCGCTGCAGCTGAAGCCGCCAAGGAAGCAGTGTGGTTGAAGAAATTCATCACTGACCTCGACATAGTTCCCAGCATCTCTGAGCCTGTTCCACTGTTGTGCGACAACAATGGAGCATTGCGAAAGTGAAAGAGCCGCGGTCTCATCAGAAATCGAAGCATATTCTGAGGCGCTTTCACCTTATCAGAGAGATCATATCCAGAGGAGATGTAGTAGTGGAAAGAGTTCCATCCGTCGACAATGTAGCAGATCCACTGACAAAGCCGTTGACTCAAATTGTGTTTGAGCGTCACCTAGAGTCTATAGGCTTATTGTATAAAGGTGATTGTCTTTAGTCCAAGTGGGAGATTGTTAGTTTTAGGTGGCCTACAAGCCAATCTGACTATGTAAATCTCGTTCATTTATTAATATAATGGCATAATATTCATTATGTGTAAATCGCATTAATTATCGTTTCATAATGAAATCCGTGAATATGTGCTATAGTGATCAGATTATGATGAGATCATACTAATGAGACTGATCACTTAAACACACATATTCTTAATCGTTCCTAGTCGGAGGATATCCGAGAAGGACATCGGATATCCGGTTCGACTAGTACAGATTACTCCTGCTCATATGATGAGGGTGACTGATCTCATAAGTCACTTGTGTGGAGACACTAAGGCGAATCTGTAGGTGCTCATTGGAGAATGAGTTCACTGAATTGATCCGACTGAATCGCTGGATGGTATTGTACCTCATTGTCAACCAGCTTGATTCTATTGTCGCAGTTGCGTGGATGGTCCTCGGACCTGAGACACCAAGGACACATTGTCGGTGGACTTCTGTGCTTTGACCTTGGTTTACGAATCTCTAGCCACGGGATTCTAAAACGCCAAAGATTGGGTACAGCGGAATACCGTCGAAGGGAATCGTGTGTTAATAAGGAATCATTCGCTCTCGGTACTTAGAGAGAGAATGCTCTAGGAAGGATGCGCGGAAGTCCCTAGCCAGGGTGGACGATAATATCGGGAAAGGAGTTTTCCGATATTCATCAGCGGCATCCAATCCAAGTGAGTCGACCAGTTAGGGTTTGACAGCTCGCCATGCCCTGAGTTGACTCGAGAGCATTGTACGAATGAAAGATTATATCCATGCGGTAACTGTCGGCGGAAAGGTTCCAAGAGTGGGTTACTTAACCCCAATACCTTCCGGGTTCATGCGGTGTTGCTTGGCACCCAACGTAATCAGAGGCCCGGTCGAATTCGATGTGCGACATCAATTCGATTAATTAATTAATTAATAAAGGGTTATTAATTGATTAATAAAGCCAGTGAGGAGTCACTGGGCTTGTTGGGCCATTAACTGGACTGGTACTTGGGCCTAGAGGGTCATACGCAAATGATTCTCAAGGCGATGGATGAATAAGTGGGTTTTATACAAACCGGGGGTTTTTATGAAAAATCGCGCGGTTAGTATAAAACATAGCGAACGGGCTGAGCAGGCCAAGCTGCTGCTAACCCTAGCCGCCCCTCCTTTGTTTCTCTCTCTCTCTAGCGTCCAGACAGATCTAGATCTGCTCCGCCGCTTCTACGAATCCCGTTCGACGGGAAATCGTCCGCGCGTTGTGGCGATCGTTGCGGCGACCAGCGGAGGTTTCGTGGGCTGCGAAGAACGAGGAACGTGAGGATATCCATCGCGAGGAGGATCGCGTGGACTTTGCTAGAGGTCGGGCACTTGCGCGGCTTGCGGTGTCTCACCGACGGAATCGAACGGTTGCGGATTTGAATCCGCACACGGTGAGAACTTTGATTATCCGATAATCGATTTTTGATATTCGAAATGAGAACGGATCGCTATTTTGATATTTTATTTTCCGCTGCGTGAGCGATCTGGAGAAACCCGAAAAACCCAACACTTCGTCCATTCAAGAGCTTTCAAAACCAAGGCTTTCCAAGGACCATCTAACTTAGTTCTTAATTGATTTATGCATCTTTCTCATATTTTCACCATATTAGCATCACAATTTCATCACATCACTCCATGCAACACACACTCACTAGCATAATTTCAAACCTATTTGTTTAAGAGGTTTAAAAGACCATCAAACAAGTGAGTTCTTTGTTCAAGTTGCATGATCAGAATCTTCATTAGAATAGATACTACCTCTACTTGAGTTCTTATTATTATTTTTCATCTTTGTTTGTTGCAAGGTACAAGAAGATCAGGAGGAGAGAATCAACAAGGAAAAGAAACTTGGATGATCCTCAAAGCCCCATAAGCATCTAAAGTAAGAACAAAGTAAGAAGGGATCTCTTTCTTCAGCCGGCTGAAGGAGGGGAATCAAGAACTTCAACATCTCTCAATTCCAAAACAGGTAGGCGATCAATCTTTTCTTTTGGAACTTTTTAGTTAAAAGTTTCTGGCGATCACATTCACTTAGTTTTTAATAGGTTTATTTGTCACATAGTCAACATAAATTTTCATGATAATCACATCCTAATTTGAGCACTCACAGCTTTTTGGCGATTACGGTGGGACTTGGTCTCTCCATCTTTTAATCTTTGTTCTTGCTTTTATCAATCGGGCACCACCTGTGTCTCTCGACACGCCCTCACCAATCGGTGAGTTTTTAGTTTAGTTGTTATTCCCACGTGCACCATGTGCACACCCTTGCGGCAAGATCTTACCCTCCCCAATTGATTGATTGAGGAGTTGTGATTGTGATAAGAAGCATGTGTGATTGATTGAATGTTTTGTTGTTTACCTGATAAATCATCCTGTTAAAAAATTAAAACAAAAAACATTCGCATGAGCCAATTATTTACCGCTTTTATTCTGTTTATTTGAGGAGGAATCGATCCAGAAATTCCTCCTGAATTGTGCATTCTGCGACTTGAAAAGCGTCCAGGAACAATGACGCGTTTTATACCGCGTCGCCTAATCCAGACGCCTTTCAGGCTAAATTATCTGCTACCTGCCGCCTGAGCTTCTGCGAGAAAAATAAGGTTATGTTTGAATAGCGTCGACCAACAGCGACACGTATCAGGCAGTTTCTTGTTTTGATCTTCAGTCCTCAAATTTCTAATCTAATTACTACTACACATTACGTAATAAGCATTAGAGGCCATCCCGGCCACAGGTTATACGCACTGGGGCTAACACCTCCCTTTTCTCTTAGGAACACCCTTCTTGACGTCTTCACCTCTCTCTGATTGGGTCGGTCCCTCGATTAGACTAGAGTGGTTGGCGTTAAAGACCTCCGTAAGTCCCCAAAATCAAGGTATTCCTCCTTGTTCATCAGGCTGGTTGTACCAATCGAAGTCCTGGTTATATTTTCATAACGTTGTGAGAGAAAGCTATAGAATATAACGGTGGAAATTGAACTGAAACTAGGATCCTACCCATTGAGTGGATTTGTGATTAATTGAATCCAAATAACCCAACAAGGAATCCTGAAATAGCGTTAAACATCCACTTGATTGCTTAATCTATGTGCAACTCGCCTGCAAATCTTTGAAAAAATCTAATATCATGCTACTTCGATCAGATAGGAATTTAAACATGGCTCCAGATGCCCTAGTCAACTACGAGGGAGATGCTAATGCCCCTCTTGAGTCTGATTACCACTTTGAAAGCGGGGGAGATGCTGATGCCCCTCGTAATCTCCAATCTTGTCCAGTTCGATATGAGGGAAACCACCAAACCCCTCTTCCTTGTGCTCAGGATCAATATTCTGATCTTCCTCCGCATGTGCATGCGGTTTCTAATCCTATTTTCGAGGGGGGCATGAACCCGAATGATCCCTCATCCTCCGATCCCTCGGATCTAGTGAACGCTTTGGGAGTTCTTGCCTCCCGTCTGGATCCTCAACAGTTCGAGGCCATCCAATCCATCTTAAAGGGGAAGACGACCATGCAATCTGCCAAGTCGAATCTTGCGGCTCCCCCTATTATTCCTCAACCACCTTCCCATCATGCTTCATTAATTAACTAGGCCATGGAAGGCCTTCAAGTTTCAACCTCTCGGCCAGCTGGGCCACAATTGTCCTCCTCGAGGCAACCGGTCAGGGCGCTAACGCCTACTTACCAAAATGCCCTCGAGCATGGCGGAAGCTATGCCGGACCTCAACCCTATTGTCCCCCTTGCCCCACATACTCTAGGCAACAAGCCTATCATGTACCTCCACCTCCCCCTCCTCCGGTCGATCTGACGACTCAAGCTCTGCTCGCAAAGATGGAGCGTATGGATGAGCAGTTCAATAATTTTCAGAAAATGATGGGAGTTAAAGCTGTACCAGAGATTAACCTGCCAAGTCTGCCCGTGTTCCATTTGCCGCCTTCCGAAATGCCAATGTACCGAAAATACAACGGTACTGGTAACCCCTTCACTCATTTGAAGGAGTTCATGTATGAGTCATCTTTCTAGCAGAATGACAAGAGGTCGTTAACATTTTTGTTCAGGAAATCCTTGGAGGGACCAGCCCTCGAATGGTTCTTTTCTTTAGAGCCATCCGAAATAGAGGACTATGGTATCGTGTCACGAAAATTCATTCAACGATACCAGGATAGAGTTGCACCCTCCCTGTCCATTATTGAGCTGATAGCAGAAAAAATGAAGCCCGACGAGGAATTCGTCAGTTTTGCTGATAGATGGAGGGACATGGCAGAAAAAGTTAAAGATCATCTGTCTGAGTCTGAGTAAGTAAAGATGTTGATTTCCAATGCCACACCTCAGTTTAAACTAGTCCTCGCCCTAAACAACTTGACAGCATGGCAAAGCTCTATGAAAGGGTGTGTTATTGTCAGAACGCTTTCAAGGATGCTACATTCTCTAGTGTCTTTGATCCTCACCGACCTAGCAGGCCTTCACCTCAGAAGCTTGCCGTCCCAAATTCTCCTAGCACGGGTCCAACCACTGAGGGTACGCTCTCCCATGTGCAAATTAGTACCATGAACAACAATCAGCCCCAATTCGTGAGGAATCAGCAACCACAGTACCAGCGGCCGTAGCAGCCAAACCAGCAGGGTTACAGACAGCAGCAACCGAACCCACAATATCAGCAGCCTCAGTACCAGCGGGCTCAACAGCCGAACTAGCAGCCACAACAGCAGCCACAACGGAAATTACAGTATCAGCCCCACAACAACAACAGTACTAGCCGCGCGCACCGCCGGCATACCATAATGTACCTCCTCCTGCTGACTATAACCAGCAAAGGAAGCCTCCAGGCCCGAAAAGGGCAGAATATTCAGTCCTTCCAGAATCCTTGTCAGATATCTTCAGTGCTTTAATGGCAGCCACTTCCTTGGTTTTGCCAAGAGAAAAATACATTTGGCCCCAAAATGCCGACACTTCTAGGTATTGTTATTTCCACAGACAACCTGGACACACCATAGATACCTACTTCCAATTCCGAGATTATATTCATGATCTCAACAAGCAGGAAGGCATTGATTGGAAAGAAATGAAGAAGTATATATCCGTCTTGAAGGCGAGAAGACCACAACAACAACAACAACAACAGCAACAACAACCAAGAGCGCCGGCGCAGGCAACGGCCCCTCCAAACATGGGTATAGTACAAAACCCACTCCCGGAGCACCAGGACCAAAATCAAGTTGCCCCTATTTTGACAAATAGCCGTCTGAGGCTAATCGAGGGCAACAGTGGAAGATAGAGGACGCTTCCTCTATTTATTCAACGGGTCACACTCCGAGCACCACTGAGCAACCACCACGCCGCACCCTCCATATACCTAAACCACAACCCATTACCATCATGCCTATACCAACACCCACATATCACTCACCCGCACCAATTAACCCATCACTACCGCCCGCTTTCCTTAAGCTCATTACACCCCACGCCACCATACCTCCATCAAACAACCTACTGCAAGCTAATTACGCAACCCTCATGCCATCCAAATCACTGCTCCGCGTACCATTCCCTACATCACCTACCACCACTACCGTTTACCCAAATACTATACAACTATGTAAACCATTACTCCGCGTACCATTCCCTACTTTATCTGCACCGACCAATTACCCCTCCACTATCCAACCATCTAAGCCTCTCATCCGTACCATGCTACCATCAAGTAACCCCACGCCATCACCCGTATACCAAGCATCCACACCATCTATGCCATCTACCAACCCTACGGTGCTCAAGTTCTCACCCGGCCCTTCCACTAGTGAAGAACATGCACTCCGGAATGGGAGGATCTTCAATAAGGTCTTTCCTCAATCAACAGCCCCAGACGGCTCATCACAGCCACCAGAGGAAGTGCATAATGATGAGAGTGCACCAGGCACTCAATATGACCTGCTGAAGCAACTGGATAGAATACCAACATGAATCTCTGTGCTAGAGTTGATCAAGAGATCGAAGACCCATCAGGAAGCTCTGATGGAGTATGTACAAAAAGTGATGGTCAACGAAGACGTGCCGATGGAGAAGATCGCCGCACTACTAGTTCCTCAGGGGGATCAGCCCTCTATCTTATTACATGCCTTGGAACTAGCACCATCAGCAGCCAGGAGCATGGCTCTAACTATTACGGTCAATATCTGCAAAAGGGCCGTAGACACATGCCTGGTTGACACGAGGGCTTCAATTAATGTCCTGCCTCCGAAGACCCTTGAACTATGTGGTGTACCCAAGGAAAAATGGCTGCCTAGCCCCATTTCTGTTACAACATATGATAACTCCACCCGTTCCCCTCTGGGAATGGTCTATTTAAAAGTAGAGTTAGGCCCTGTATGTCATGCTATTTTGGGTCGTCCTTATATCAAAACCCTCGAGGCGATTCCTTCTACGAATCATCAGTGCCTCAAATTTCCCTACAAAGGACAAATCATTAAAGTTAAGAGCATGCCAATCCTTGCTGCTGCACACTTCGTGAATATCAAGCCAACTTCTTCACCTGGCCGACAACCTTTTCTGTCGGTATTACAGGTCTACCGTCCGGTGGCTGATCCTTTAAAGGCCGCCACTCTTACTCCTTACCCACTGGATGCCATAAAGCGGGGGAAGTGCATGAGTACTCCTGGTTGGAAAATAATGATGAAGTGTGGTTATCAGTCTGGAAAGGGTCTAGGCACGCAATTACAAGGCAGAACCACGCCCCTCAAGGACAACCGAAGGACACCTGGAAATGGCCTGGGCTATAGGCCAAGAAAAGTGAGGCACGATATTGCTCAGCAAGAAGAAAATAAAGGCGGCCAGAAGATATAGGAGACAATGTCTACACCATGCAAAGAAGGTCGGGACCCTTTAACATGGACCTTATACACACATTTCGTCAAGGGGCCCGTGATCAATCATGATAACACAGTGGTCATCACTTCCTGTTTTGATCTCCATGACATATATGGAAGAGACCTAGCCAGACATTGTTCAGAATTGCCGACGTACCAATCCTTAGAGGTTCTGCGGCCAATGAAAAGGAAGAAGTTTCAAGACCCTGAGTGTGAATGGTACAGATGGTTTGACTTAAGGGATTTGTATATTGCATTGAATAGACTGTTTCTTGACCCTTCAAAACCAAAGTGGCCGCCACAAATAGATGAACTGATTGAAGGACCTGGTGCCATTTTTGATAAAATAATACTGTTATATGAGGAAACAGATGAAGGAAAGCCAAATGACCCCTACGAAGCTGGTTATACCACGGATCTTCTTTGGAGGGGGACTTATCCCTCTCACATTTTTACACTCCATATCTTGTTCCGCACTCTGCTTCTGACCTCGACTTGGTCGTGGGTCATTACTGAAGATATTCCACGGGCTCCGCCCATTATGATCACTCTGTCCCCACGGGACTTTATCCCTCAACCTTCTCTCGATCTAGAGAGGATTTATGATTTAATCTGGGACATACTATTGTATGATCCCCCCAATCCTTTGGCCTTGGTGCTACTTCCTCCATCCCATTCTCCTCCTATTCACCTTCATTCTTGTTTTATGATTAATTCATCTTTTCTCTAAAAAAAAATGTCAATTTGGCAACAAATTTCTCCCAGATCCTCATTGAGAAACTTCCTACTTGTCCGATTGTACCCCATCGCACGGGTCGTTCGGTCAAGATTCTTTTCTAGATCTACTCTGCCCCTCCCTTCGGGAGGATTCTCTTGTATTTCCGTCTGTATCCTATAATCTTCATTCTACTTTGTCCTCATTAGGTCAGGATAGGGAGTCTAGTGAAGTTAGGGAGTCTAGTTCTAGGCAGGTTAGCGAAGTTAGGAAGTCTAGAAAATCTAACGGTAAACAAATTCTAGATAGATACCTCCAGGATTTAGCATTTAAATGCCTTTCTTTCTCTATGATCCCTCAGCTGTTAAAGAATCCTATTCAGATGCCAGAAGATTGTGTAGATGATGAGTCAGTTAATGATGGATATGGGGTGTATGAATTGATACACGAAAAAGACCTCATTGTTGAAGATGAGGAAGATGACGATGACGCAGCTGAGGCATATACCAGTGGAGTAAAAAGATTCGATAAACCCTCAGCTGCCGTAGAAGAGCTCACCAAAGAAATCAATCTAGGGACTGAAGACGAACCTAGGGTTGTCCTCGTTAGCGAGAATCTTTCTGAAATGGATGAGAAGGCAATGGTACAAGTTCTTAAGGATTATAAGGATACTTTCGCCTGGAGTTATGAGGATATGCCGGGGTTAGATTCATCACTAGTAGAACATAGGTTAACATTAAAGGATGGAGCTAGCCCGGTTAAATAGAAGTTAAGGCGATTCCACCCACAAATAGCTTTAAAGATGAAAGAAGAGGTCGATAAGTTACATAAAGCCAAGTTCATTAGAGTTGTCCTCTATCCACAATAGGTAGCCAATATAGTCCCGGTTATGAAGAAAGATGGGAAGGTCAGAATCTGTATTGATTTTCGAGATTTGAATCGGGTGTGTCCTAAGGATGATTTTCCATTGCCTCACATTGATGTACTCATCGATAATACTGCTGGCTATGAAACTTTATCATTTATGGATGGATTCTCAGAATATAATCAGATCAAATTGGCAGAAGAAGATCAAGAAAAGACATCATTCACTACACCTTGGGGGACATACTGCTATGTCGTCATGCCTTAGGGATTAAAGAACGCTGGGGCGACGTATCAGTGGGCTATGATGGCAATATTTCATGACATGATGCACATCGATCTAGAAGTGTATGTGGATGACTTGTTGGTGAAATCTAAGACTAAGGCTGAGCATGCCAAAGTTTTGGCAAGAGTAATAGAAAGATCAAGAAAATATCAGTTAAAAATGAACCATAAGAAATGTGTATTCGGGGTATCCTCAGGCAAATTACTTGGATTCATTGTTAGTAAACGGAGAATTGAGATCGATCCCAACAAGGTAAAGACTATTAGCGAAATGTCACATCCCAAGAACTTGAAAGAATTAAGAGGATTGATCGGGAGGTTGCAATTTATTCGCCGTTTTGTCTCCCAACACTCACAAAGGTGTAAGCCGTTCTACGAGTTTACCAAGCCGGGAGTCAAATTCAATTGGGACGATAAGTGTCAGAAGGCGTTTGATGGATTGAAGAATTATTTGGCAAGTCCTCCTGTTTTGAGACCACCTGTTGTCACCAAAAAATGAGCAAAGAGAAAAATCCAAACAATTTTTTTCAAGTAAAGAGAAGGTTAATGGACAGCAGTCATGCCTATTTTACAAGCCTAAAGAAATCAAAAAGGGGGGCCACTCTAGGGTCCAAGTGGTGAAGAAATCCAATGGCACAACCGGACCCATTAATTCATGCAAGAAAGGTCCAAGCAATTTTTTCAAAGAAGGCCCAAGTGAAGAAAAGTTAATGGACAGCTATTATGCCCATTCTTGCAAGCCCAAAGAAGCCAAAAAGGAATTACTTTCAGCCCAAATGATGAAGAAATCCAAGGGGGCAGGCCCGGGCCCATTATCTCAAGCAAAAGAAGCCCAATAGGGACAATTTAGGTCCAAAAAGTAAAGGGCAAAGCCCAATTTTGTGGCAGCCTTTAAAAGGGCCCAAATGGTTCCCCCCATGGCCTATTCTTACCCCTTTGGCCCATGGTCAAATATGCCCAAAGGAGGATAAGAAGAAAAGCAAGTGGTCTCCCCCTCAAGATTCTTCTAGAAGATGGTAGGTGAAAAGTAAAAGGAGAAACCAATCATGATTCTCCAAGTGTTGTGGCCTCATTGAAGGGCTCTTAAGAGGGGTTTCTTATCCCAAATTTAAGGCTAATGGATACCTAATCTACCCCCTGAAAGTAACCCAACTTTATCTATAAAAGAACTCCAATCTTCTACAAGAAAAAGTTGGAGACAAAAATCCCAAAAAAGAGAAAAGAAAAGAAGAAAAGTGAGAGAGCTTGGAGGAGCACGTCTCCCTCCTCCTTCCCCTCCATTTCCTGCATCCCAAAAGAGAAAAAAGAGTTAGAGAAGAAGAGAAAAAGAAAAGAAGAGTGCTAGAGAAGAAGAGAGCAAGATTGTAGGCTTCAAAAGCCATTCTCCCTTCTCAACCCCTCTCCAAGATAGAGTGGAGGTGAAGAAGGGGTTTATTTCTATCTCCTTGCTTTCCTATAATGTTTTCTTTCATTTTGATGTTCATAGAAACTTCTATCTTCCCCTTGATGTTCATCCATAGTGATTGAAAGCAATGAAATGCAAAGTTCAGATTTCCTGTGCCTGTTTTGTGAATCTGCTGGTTATCTTGCTTTTATGCTATTTTTTCCTTCATAAGGTATGTGTTTTTCGTGTGGGGATGGTAGAGGGGCCTTTCTAGTTTATAGAAATGGTCTCCTCAAGCCTTAGAAGCCCCAAAATATGGAGATATGACCCGAAATGTGCTTGCTGTCCAGATTTCCTAAAAACTGATTTTTCATTTATTTGTCTTTGGTTTTGTAGTTTTCAAGGTGGCTTGGATTTCAATCACCCTTAGGAGCACATCCCCTCCATGGATGATGTTCCCCCAAGGTTAAACATCAAGAGAAATCCCCTAAGTTTCGTATATATTAAGATCTAAGTTTCTGTTTTCATGTTGAAGTTGAATGGGTTTTGTTTGGATTTTTTCCTTTAATGGCTAAGGGTTTAGGCCCTAGAGGTTCTCAAGGAGGTTCCCTCACTAGTTGAGGATGAGCTTCTTTGGGTAGAAACCCTCTAACATGGAACCAAGAAGGAGAGATCCATGAAAAAGATAAAAAGTATACCCAAGTTTTTCATATGTTCATATTTAAGTTTTCATGATATTTTCCTAAAGAAATACATCTAAAATATATTTTAAATAAATATTTTTGGTCTTGTATCTTTTATAATTTATTTTCCATCATTTGGGTTAGATTTAAACCTATTTTTTCACCAAAATCCGGATTTTAGCTTGAATCTGCGGTCTGCAGCGCTACAGTATTGAGTCTGCGCCTACTGTTCATGAGTCTGCGCCTCCCTGCGCAGACTCAGCGCCTCTGTGCAGTTTTGAGTCTGCGCCTCTTTCAACCTGATTTTTTGGACTTGAGGTGATTCTTTGATCCTCCCCCAAGCTGTCCAAAGATTCCTTGGACCTAGGGCTGTCCTTTTGAGGCCCAATGAAGGTCCTAAATGACTTGGACTTTGGGTTGTTAAGCCCTTAATGTTTCAACCGAAATTTTGCCATATGTTTTAAGATTTTAAATGTTTTCCGATGTTTTTTAAGGATGTCCCGATCTAAGGATGCCAACAATCCAATGTTGGATAACCCATCAAGGGCCCTCACACAAAAAAAAGACATCATTCTTGTGTTCCCATTTCTATGGGTTCATTTAAATGATATGTCCCGAAGTCCTAATGAGTTGGTGGAGTTCCTTGCTCCCAAAATGTAGAAATGGAATGGGTGATTCCCTGTGGATAACCCTTTCATTTTGAAGGCATTAATGGCACCATTTGGGTGAGTGGTTAGATGCTCGGCACACCCCCCTTTATAGCTACTTCCATAGTTCATGGCGACAAGTGATCCTCTAGGAAAATTGGTGGAGTTCCTTGCTCCCCAAATGTAGAGATGCTTTGGATTACCCCTTGTGGGTTTTTCTTACATCTTGAAGGCATTAAGGGCACCCTTTGGGTGAGTGGTTGGATGCTCGGCATGCCCCCCTTTACAGCCATCCCTATGGTCCATTAGCCATTACATATCCCTTTAAGGGAGTTGGTCCTTCGAGTCCCTTCATGCCATGATCCTTCATGAAAATCCTAAACCTTTGATTGGGTTTTCCTAATGAAAGGTTGAAATTCATCTTGGAATCATTATACTAAGTATTTTCAATGCTTTATAAAGTGATCGAAGAAGAACGGGATAAACATGAAGAAATCATGTTATTTGAAGAAATCCACATAAGAACCACTCCTTGAAAAGGCTTTATGTAGCCATACTCAACTTCTGAGATTTCTCAGTGTTATCCTCCCTAAATTTGTGGTGATTCTTAGATCACTTCAAGTTGAAAGAGGTATAAACCTGAAATTATGCTCAGATTTTGAGTCTGCGCACGTATAACCATGGAAATTCAATTTGGAATAGGGTACAATCTATTTTTCTCCACTCCGGATTTTATATTCTAACTTTAATGGTTGAAACTAACCCCTTGATGAATTTAATTGCAGCTTGGACTATGCAGGAAACTCAAAAATCCAATTTTTAGACTTGAGTCTGCGCACCCTTGCGCAGACTCAACTCGAAACTATCAAAGATACCTTGCATGGACTGATAACCTCATTTATGGTTCAAATAACTCAAATAATTAAAGTTAACTCATTCAAAAAAAGGTTTAAGATAGCCATCTTCTATTCTAAATAAACACAAAATTCCAAACTCAAGTTGAGTATGCACACCTTTCATAACGTTATTTCAAATGAAAAAATCAACTAAATAATAAATCAAATTGCTCAAATCACTTTCAATCATATATCAAATACTTCATTTCATTTAAAATAAACATCCATTTACAAAAAGGATCCAAATCCCTTCAAAATAAATAAAAAATTACAAGTCCAGCTGAGTCTGCACCCCTTGCGCAGACTCAAACCCATTTTTCTAGACCCCTTGATCTTTGAAGTTCCCCAACATTTTGAAAATCTTGGAATTCCCCTCAACCTCAAGAGATTCCATCTTTTTAAGAATCTTGCTCAAAATCCTCTTAAAACTTGAATCTACACATCAATCTCAAGGCCAAAACCTCATCTCTTGGCCCCTAAATCATGCCCGCAGCTCCAATCTGTAAATTATCATCAAACAAAACATAAAATCAAGTTATCCCACCAAAAATCCAATAAAATAACTTACAAATAAAAAACCACAGTTCAGACTTGAGTCTGCGCATCCTGGCGCAAACTCAACCCTAAAATTCACAAAAAATAAAAAATCAACTTCCCGACCACTAAAAGGTGATCTAAAACCCTCTAAAAATCAAGTTTATTCTTATATAGCAGAATATCAAATAAAAACACCAAGTTGTTCTTGAAAAAAGGCAAAAAACAACTCAAAACACATTGGTGACAAATGAGTCTGCACTACCCTGCACAGACTCAACCCTGAAATCCCAAATTTGGCCTTTTTGACCTTAATTTCCCTCCAAATTAAACGCAAAAATTTACATAAAAACTTTATACTTTATATAAGTCAAAAACCAAAATAAAAGCTTAAAACTCCTTTTGCAAAAAATATAAAAAATGTTTAAACACTTTGATAAACAATGAGTCTGCGCAGATTCAACCCTAAATTCCTAAAATCTGACATTTTGGCCATTAAATTCCCATCAAATCAAATAAAAATCCTAATGATAAACCCTATATTTTCCACAAATCAAAACCCAAACAAAAAATGATAACTTTTTCCTTGAAATTACCAGAAAAACTGAAAAAATAGGCTTGTGACAAATGCGTCTGCCCTACCCTGCGCAGACTCAACCCCCAATTGGTAAAATCTAATCTTTTCAACCTTAATTCCTTTAAAATTAAATAAAAAACCCCAAGATAAGAATAAAATACTTCTTATAAATAAAAAAATCAAATAAAATTCAAATTTGCTCTTTTGCAAAACATAAAAAATACCTAAAAGAAATCTCATTTCAATTGAATTTGCACATCTTGCTTATCCTTCAAAACTTGTATATTCAAAACATAAAAAATATAAATCCTTGAAGTATTCTTCACTCAAATCAAATAAGAAAACATAAAAAACACTTTTCCATAGCTTCCAAATCAAATTCAAAATCTCTTCACTTCAAATCTGAAAAAACGCAATAAGAAATGTTTATTAGACTTCCTTGATAAAAAATGTCATCCACTTCAATCAAAAATACCATAAAAAAGGTTTTCATTCCTCTCACAAATCAAAAATCAAATACAAGCATTCTCATTGGTAATAAATAAGTCTAAGCA